>CM027122.1:21093584-21693584 GCA_015476505.1 Urochloa ruziziensis | reverse complement strand
GTGTGCATCTGTCTTATTTGCGCCTTTGTTGGCGGTGAACCACCTGGTCACAATCTCTAACTCTGTATTCTTGTATGCTTGTATCACCCATGGTACTAACCCCGCAAACTGCCCAAGTAGTGCCTCAGATCGTGGCGGTGAATTCTAGACCATCTATGCACTACTTCACAACCCGCTTTCACGAATGCCTCGTAACCGATAGCGATGAGGCATCACAACTGGTTTTTTAGCCAGTGGGGGCAGGTGATGTAGAAACCGGCTGTGATGTAGCTCATAAGGGTCACATTGTTGCACTGCTGATGATGGGGGTTCTGCCTGTTGTACGGGTGGTGATGGCGGGTTGAAGATAATGGAGGCCATAATTTGTTGCTGTGGTAATGGCAGGTATGACAGCGGAGCCACGGGGGCATTCTCTGGTGATCGAAGTAATGACACTTCCTTTTGTGTGTTCTTAGCATGAACTTGTGCCGATGTCACCATCCTTTGGGAGCAAGGTGTGAGCAATGGAGGATCTTCAGGTGGTGCGCCTTTCAGTATGATCTCTCATTTATGTCATGCTATGATCTTTCTAACAACTTGTCCCAAGGTTTCAATACTCTCATCAAGGAATAAGTCTAAGAAGTGATCATCATAAAAAGGATAGATTGTGAGCACTTTCACCGATGCATATATGAGTGGGATCCAACTGCACCAATAAAAAGTAAAATACAAGGCTATCCCTCAAGCCTGCTATTGGTCACAAATGCTGCACCTTTGGCAGCCTCTTTTTTCTTCCCACTTCTGCTCATCGGAACATGCAGCAAGCAAGGAGAATCAACAGTTATAGCATCTATTGAATAGCTGACGTAGAGCCAACACTACTCGGACAAAAGGGTTGTGGGAGTGGGCCCATTATACGAGGTGGCGGCATCATTAAATTATTATTTGATGCTGGATGGCTCATCATTTGTTGCTGCTACTCTGCAAGTGCTACTATGAAATAATCCTTAAACTTTGCTTCCAATGCTTTCTCCGCTGCTTCTTTAATTTCCTCCTTGTACCAATCATGTCACCTATACTAGGGTCTATCATTCTTGAACCCATCCTTGATCATCAGCTTTGATAACAAGCCTCTGACCCAGCAAGTGCTAGCATCTTTACTCCAACTTCCTCGGCCTCAGGTTGTGGGAAAGAGCCATCTAAGAGCACTTGTGAGCCCTCCCCAACCTCTCTTTGTGAGATTTGCAAGATTTGTGAGAAATCCTTGAGTTGGGTTGAGAATCCAAGTGATTGAGGGCATTCCCATCCTTGAGCACTCGAGTTCTTCGCCAAGCTGTGATTTGGCATTTGTTACTCTTAGAGCTTTGCTCCTAGGCGGCTAGGCATCGCTTGGGAGAGACCAAATCGTTGTGGTCATCCTCAGGAAATTTGTAATCTTCATCCAACTAAGTATGAGCTCTAGCTGGCCTTTGGGTTACTAGGGTGAGGAAGCGGCTTTGGGCAAGCCCAACCTTTTGGGGTACCTCATCAGAGAATAGGTGCTTCTTTGGAAGTAGCCAAACTTCGGTAAAACAATCCTTGTGTCTTTGTGTGCTTGATTTCTAGATCAACTTGCTAGTTGCTTGAGTTCATCCATTTCTAGGGTTTCAAGTCGATCTACATATTCTGAGGGTTTGTGTTGATTCTATCTAGTTATATCATCTTCATTGTGCTTAGTGAACCTCCATAATTCATCTATTAGGTTTTGGTAAAAGTTAGAAATCTTGTTGGTTCATTTTAGCAAGTTTATCCGGAGAATCCATAGATTTCTACAGAATTTCTACAAAGTGCAGAAATTTCAGATAAATCTACAGAAACTCTGTACTTTGCTAACAAATTTCTTTTAAGTGTTGATATTTTTAGAACCGCTTATTCACCCCCCTCTAGGCAACATCAAAGTCCTTTCACAAGCGTGATTGTTTTCACATCGATCGTGAAGGGACTAATAAGCTTCTTTGCTCGATAAGTGTTGGCTAGTACTTTATTAGGCTTTGTAAGCAACCATGCTAAGATACGCAAGGAGATCATTGAAACTCATGTCGGACCAACCATACTTAGCCTTTAGAATCAATAGCTCAAGTATAAAATGAAGCACGGTCCAGTGTTTCTGACAACCCTTTGAATCCTCGTACACAGTTTCCTCAGCCAATTTTTTCATCACCTCAAAATTTTCTATGCCTTTTGCACTACCAACTAATAGTTCCACTTTGGTATGACGCAATAACAGATCCAAGAAATCGATGTCATCAAATTCATTACCACCACTATCATCGCCAGCAATGTCCTCACCACCACCAACTTCATCACCACCACTTTCATCACCACTATCATCACTTCTGTCATCCCCGCTACCAAAAACTTCATCATATCTGTCAAAACCTTTATCGATGGCTTTAGGGTCTCTCAAGTGTTGGCAGCTCATAAGCACACCAATTCATGAAACCGCAAGTGCACTGATCATTGTAACTCTTTCCTTAGAGTATCCCCCAAGGTTTATCAATCCATGGATCGACAATGAACTATCTAGGGTTTTCTATCAAGCTAAATGAATCTAATCCTAGCATGAAGCATAGATTTCATATGGAGGGGTTGAACATAATCGTGGATGATGGATGGGTGGATCTCAAAGGTAGCACAAGCCTAACATCATCTAGTTGCAACTCCGGCCAAAGTGGTAACTAATGCTAAACTCGTACCGTGATAAAGAGTCATCCCTAAGAATTTTCTCATGGTTTCCCTTGCGAGATGTGCGCCAACGCCTAGGATTATCCAGCTTTAGCCCAAACAATTACCAAGCACTCTTACCCGAAGCTCCTCCTCTTGATAGCTGCTGCAAAGACTCCCACGATACTCGCCTTCGATCAAACTCAACATTACATGTTCGTTCTTCCTTTTTCCTCCCACATGCTGTCACCACACGAGGATAATCAATCGCTGACTTCCCGTGCACTACAATGATGAATTTGCAAGACATAGACTAATCACCACGATTAGATCTAATCCTACTAAGAACATATAGATGCATCACATATGAATGAATAAAGGCATGCATCGAAATAGATCAAAATAGAGACAAGATTAGATTGATATCACCATTCATTGTACATATGCCTTGATGGATCCAAGGCATGGCTCCGAAACTCTGCCATGGGTTCACTGTGCAGGGATGACCATGGTGGCTAGGGTCTAGCCTAAACTATCTCCTAGGCAATCTTGAGGACTTGCGGCGGCCGTTGGCTTCCTTCGGTGTGTCCCTCTATTCATCGACTTCTGGTGAATGCATGCATTTGCCGTCGGGTTGAGGAACTATTTATAGTCTGAGGGAAGCCTAGGTCAAAGGGGAGGTCCAAGGTGGCGCAGAAAAGGGTTAGGCCGGCCGGCGCAATAGGCCCTTGGCCAGCCAGTGCAGGCCCTTTTTTGCCCGCCTCGGTCCTATCATTCGCTTGCAGGCTTCTCTGATGTTCTTCGAGTTTTCGTTCCGCTTCATGTGGGCCTGGGATGTCGGTTGCTCCGAGATAATGATGGGTCTTGATATCTCCCAAGCCTGCATTTGATTCTCCTTAACCTGAAGTATCCCGGCCTTATCTTCAATTAAACCTGGTTGGAGGTCGGCCCGTGGAGTAGAGCGTGAACAGGGCTTCAATCTGTTTGGGCTTTTTTAGAGTTTCTGGACCTTGAATCAACGTCGATCTTAGGCCCCATCCAAATATGCTCCAAAATAGCCCAAAATCCCGCGTAAACAAAAATCCTCCAAAAATATATGCACATGTGAAAATGGGGTTATTTCACGTGCCAAGTGGCGGGGTAGTATATAAAATTGTCCAAAACCTCCACTTAAATGGTATTAAAAAAGGTGACAATAATGAGCACCAATAGCAAGATGTCTTCCAACTTGTCCACATCATCTGTATCCTTCTCACCATGGTATGCCTATACTGTGTAGTCCTTCACGAAACCTTAAACCAGCATATGCGATCTGATTGTAATCGTATCGTTGAAAACTCCATGGTTCTTGCAGGTTTTGCATGGACAACGGATTTCTTTGGTCCCCTCATCCATTGCATGATTCTCCATGGCTTTAATAAACATGTCAAACTCTCCACGGATATAAGCATCTGCCTCCGTGCATTGTACATCCATGACCTATCCTCTTCTATTCTAAAAAATAATTATACATGTAGATCCATCAACAAAAATAAAAAAATTGCACATGAGTATAATATTGCAAAAAAAGGCACACATAGCCATGAGGCAAATAAATTGGAGAGTCTTGCTATTCTACTTCACTAACCACACCATGGAAGTCTAAATCTGAGCTAAAAATTGACATATATTTGCTACCATTGTAAATAATTCATGAAAAAAATAAGAGGTTATAAGAGGCAAATATTGCAAATCTAAGAAAAAATAAAATGCACACTTATTGTATAAAAGACAAATCTTCTTCTCTCTCATCTATTGTTATAGCCAAATTGTCATCCATGAATGAGCTTAAAAAGTTAAATTGAGGCAAATATATTGGAGTATCTCTTTCCCTACTTTACTAACATAATTTCCATCTAAAAGATTGATCTAAATTGGGGGTCCCAAATGGCCAAGTACCACCATAGAGATCTAGCTCTTGCTAGAGGGTAACAATAGAGGAATTTACAATACTTGATACAAATAAGGATCGTCCATCAGGCTGAAATCACGGCTGAGACATAAGAGGTACCAAAGAGGTACGCTAGAAAAAGGTACCAATCGGTACAAATAATAGTAGGATCCATACCAAAATAGAAGATACCTTCCGGTACCTCCTGGCACCTCCCGTACCTTTACTAAATAGGAAGGTACCTCCCTGTACCCTCCTGGTACCATTCAAGCATTGTAAAACATCTCTTAAAATAAATCTTAACTGAGTCATAATCTATGCAATAAACTTAACAATAATCATAGGATAAGCATCAACTCACCTCCTAATAAGGAGAGAAACCTTCCTCTTGTCTTCCATTTTTTTTTAGAAATTTGGGCAGCACCTTCCATCTTTTTTGGGTTGAAATGCTCAGGGTCAGGTGGAGAAGAAATGGATTACTTTCACTGTACGCAGATATTTTTAGGGGCAGGTTGGGCCATGACCCGCCTCTAGAGTCTAGAGATGGATTTTTAGGGGCGGGTGGTGTTATAACCTGCCCTGCACTGCCGCACTTTACTGGCGGCGCGGAGGGGCGGCAGGGGAAGCTCGCCGGAGCTCTCGCCGCCGGCCGCTACAGGGCGACTCTCGCGGCGGCGGAAATACCTACGAGCTCAGGGGAACACGGCGGCTACGGTAAGGATGAACACGTTGAGGGTTGGTGGCTGGTGTGACGGCGCGGGCTCGCCGGAGTACGGGCGGCGGCCGGTGGAGAGGGGAAACTGGGGTTGGGGGTCTCTGGGCCTTTAGTGGTGGGTGGAGCGCGTCCGCGGGACGGTGTGGAGCACGCCAGTGTGCGCAGGTGTGCAAGAAAGGGACTAGAACTGGCCGGCGGCTTGCCGGAGCACGGCGGCTCGCGCGGTGGCCGGTTACGGCTTCGCCGGACTTTGCGAAGGGCACGGAGAGGCTGGGGAGAGAGCGAGGGGTCGCAGGGTGCTCACCACGGGGTAGCCGAGGCGGGGATGGCCGGGGTAGCACTCCGGCGTGCAGCGGCGGTGCTCGGCGGTGCTCCTCCGCGGCACGAATGCTCCCTGGGGTACACTGCTTCGTGCCTGGGGCGCTATGGGGCCTCTGAGTGGCGCCGCGATGGCCGGAAGGGCGTCCAGGGGCTCGGTGGTGGCGAGATTGCCGGAGTAGTGCGGCGGCGCTCTTGCGCTCGCGGTGGTGGCGTGGCCGTGGAGCTTGTGAGGTGGATTGTGATGAGGGTGAGCTCCATCCGGGGTGCGCGCAGGGCTATTTATAGCCCGACGGTGCTCCCCAGGGGCTCACCGGGGCGGCAGGGCGGCGACGCATGGCGCGGCGAGCTCGTCGGTGCTCGACGCGTGCTGCCGCAGTAATTCGTGCGGGTGGCCGGGGAGAGAGCGTCGGCGCCGCACTCTGTGTGCGGTGGCCTTGCGTGGTGCTAACACGCGCCCTGCGCGCCCTTGTCGAGCCTATCCCGGCCGTAAGGTGGAGATCGGGCGACGGCGGTGAGGGCACGGGCGCTGCGGGATGGAGGAGGAGGGGGCTCCCGTGCCGGGATGGCCGCTCTGACGTGCAGAGGGGATGGAGGTGGACGCGTGGCGCTGATCCGCGGCTGCCACGAGGGCTGGGGATGACGCGGTGGCGGGGTGGGCAACGGCGGCGTTGCGCCGGAGTAATGAGAGAGGGGGAGGTACCGGAGGAAGGAGAGAGGAGGAAGAAGGAGGGGGCAGAGTGAACTGGCCCAGGAGTTGAGGGGCGCGAAGTGGACTTCGCGGGGAGAGGCTGAGAGGGGGAGAGACGCTGGGCTGGGCCGCGCGGAGGCGAGCCGGGGGAGGGAGTTGGGGGGCCTAAAGCAGACTTTAAGAGTTTGGGCCGTGGCTGGCCGGCCCACCAGGCTTTAGAATTATTTTCTTATTTTTTCTAAAGGGTTTTGAAAGGGTTTTTGAATTTGATTTTTGAATCAACTTCTTTTAATTTAAATCTAAGGCTTTCGGTGCTATTTCAATCCTTACAAAGTACTCAAGTTATAGAAATTTATTTTATTTTTCTGTTATTAATTTATATTCTATTATTCCTAGAAATTCCTATTCTACCCTATAAGGGTCCTTATAAATCCAATAATTTATCTATTAATTAATTAAATAATCCTTATTAATTTTGAGGGTGTCACAAGGACGTTGTCGATGAAACTGACGATGCTGGCCCTTCTGGTGGTGGTGATCCTGCAAATTAATGTTGGTAGGTTTATCTGTAGTATTGATGATAGAAGTACTTTGAACAATGTTTAATCCTTTGTGTTTGTATATAAGTTTTCTGGAGGTGCTACTCCCTTTCTTTCTACGCTAGCCGTAATTTCCGAGTGGTTGACCTGTTACGGAGTAGATTAGCCTCGTTGGTCTTAGTCTCATGCCGCAGAGCATTATCGTGCGTGTAGAGCTTTGACTTGGCGAGTACTTTCCCCCACGATTTAAAGTTTGTTCCACTCGTACTTTATGTGCGTCACGCGAAAGAAGAAATTCGAGTAGTAGACATAATGTAGATAGAAGATGAAATCAACTTTATTGATAACTCATATGACATTTATAAATCTGCCGAGTCGAAACTGGGGATGATTATCCACAAAAACCACTCGTGAAAAATATCTTGAAGAAGTAAGAGATTAATATATAACTGAATCAAGAGTAGAAACGCTGTAGGTGCTCGATATTCCATGGATTTGGGATATCCACTCCGTCTTCCGTCATGAGGCGATATGAGCCTGGGCGACTCACTTTCTTCACGATGTATGGTCCCTCCCAGGGGGACGCAAGCTTGTGCGCGCCCTTGGTGTCTTGCTTTCTTCTCAGAACCAAGTCGCCAGCTTCAAAAGACCTCTGTTTGATGGTTCGATTATGATACTGTCGAAGTACCTGAGCGTAACGCGCGGCTTGGATCTGGGCGGCCAACCTCTTCTCCTCGATACTATCGAGGTCTTCGATTCACGCCACTTGCGTTTTGTATTCATCATAGAATTCCACTCGGGGCGAGCTGTATGAGATGTCCGTTGGTAGGATAGCCTCCGAGCCGTAAACCAGAAAGAACGGTGTTTGCTTCGTGGCACGACTCGGCTGGGTCCACAGCCCCTAGATTACAGCGGGCAACTCCTTGATCCATCGGCCATCGTACTGCTTTAGCTTCTTGAATATACGGGCCCAGAGTGCTTTAATTATTTCGCCATTGGCTCTTTCGACCTGGCCATTGGCCTTTGGGTGCGCCATGGATACAGGGCATAATTTGATATTCCTCTCGCTGCACCAATCTTTGAACTCCTGTGCTACAAAGTTCGTACCATTATCTGTGATGATACGATTTGGGACTCTGAAGCGATGAGTGATGTCGGTGAAGAATTCGATGGTCTTGGCTGCCGTGTGCTTTTTGACTGGTTTCACCTCGATCCACTTGGTTAACTTGTCAATAGCCACTAAGACATGGTCAAAACCACCTGTCGCCTTCTTGAACGGACCAATCATGTCCAAGCACCAACAAGCGAAGGGCCAGGACATTGGTATGGTTTGCAGCTGTTGTGCTGGTGCGTGTATTTGTCTTGCAAAATATTGACACCCTTGGTAGTGCTGCACAATATTGTCCGCGTCTGCTACAGCAGTCGGCCAGTAGAAACCAGACCGAAAGGCTTTGCCAACAATGGTTCTAGCCCCGGCGTGATTACCACAGATGCCTTTGTGTATGTCTGTCAAGAGCTCAATACCCTCCGAATGACTCACGCGTTTCTGGAGAATTTGAGAGGCTCCGGATCGACGATACAGCTTTTCTCCAATGATGACGTAGTTTTTACTACGCCGCACGATTTGTTCGTGGAGCGATTTCAGATCTTTTCCATCTCCTGCGACCTCTAAGGGCAATATGCCGCTGTCAAGATAGTCGAGGATTTCTCTCCTCCAATCCAACGCTTCGTCTGCCACCAATGTGGCTGAATCCAGGGATTCTCTGACTTGTTGCTCCATGGCAGTGCCATCCGGGTTTATCTTAATAGATGGTTTGATAAGATCTTGGATGAAAACTCCGGGTGGAATGCCTTCACGGGTGGACCCCATCTTAGCAAGTGCATCAGATGCCTTATTATAGTCACGTACCACGTGATGGAACTCTAAGCCATAGAATTTCCCTTCCAATTTCCGTATTTCCTCGCAGTAAGCGTCCATCTTCTCATTGGACCTTGACCAATCCTTATTTACCTGGTTTATGACCAGGGCAGAGTCCCCGCGAACCATCAGGCATTTGATGCCCAAAGATACGGCGATGCGGAGACCGTGCAAGGCTGCTTCGTACTCGGCTCCATTGTTAGATACTGGGAACATGATTTGTAGAACGTATTTTAGTTCCTGTCCACTTGGGGAAATCAGGAGTACGCCTGCGCCGCCTCCTTTGATCTGGAGGGAGCCGTCAAAATACATCTCCCAGTACTCGACTTTCTCATTATCAGCCGGAGCATGGTTCTCTGTCCAGTCTGCTATGAAGTCGGCCAGAACCTGAGACTTGATAGCAGTACGTGGAACGAAGTTTATCTGGTGAGCGGCTAGTTCTATTGACCATTTGACGATTCGGCCACTTGCGTCTCGGTTATGGAGTATTTCCCCTAGAGGACTTCCGCATACTACCGAGATTGGATGGGCCTCAAAATAATGCTTCAGCTTTCTTGCTGAGATGAGAACTCCGTAGAGTAATTTCTGCACATGGGGGTAGCGGATCTTGGACTCCGTCAGGACCTCGTTGACGAAGTAGACTGGTCGCTGGACTCCATGTGCGTGTCCTTCTTCAGGACGTTCGACCACTAGTACCGTACTAACCACTCGGGGGGTAGCAGAGATGTAGAGGTATAGCTGTTCCCTTGGTTGAGGTGGGACGAGGATGGGCGGCTTCTGCAAGTACTCCTTGAGTTCCTGGAAGGACTGTTTCGCCTCGTCATCCCACATAAACTTGTCCTGCTTTTTGAGTAGTTTAAAAATGGCAATCCGCGGACGCCGAGCCGTGATATGAAACGACCGAGCGCTGCCATGCATCCAGTAAGCTTCTGCACATCCTTCTGAGTAGTTGGTGGCAACATCTTAGTGATGGCCGTGATCTTCTCGCGGTTTTCCTTGATGCCGTGGTTGCTGACCATGAAGCCGAGTAGTTTACCTGACGGGACTCCAAAGACACACTTTTCCGGGTTGAGTTTCCACCGGAATGCACGTAGTCGTTCGAAGACCTTTGTCAGGTTCTCTATCATGTCCTCGGGGTTCATGATCTTAACCACGATGTCATCGATGTAGGCCTCTACAATGTCTGGAATTAGTTGATCCAGACATGCTTGGATGGTCCTTTGGTAGGTTGCACCTGCGTTTTTCAGACCGAAGGCCATTGTATTGTAACAATAGGCGCCGAACGGCGTGATAAACGCGGTTTTTATCTGGTCTTCTAGTTTTAGGCCTATCTGGTGATAGCCTGAGTAGCAATCGAGAAAACAGAGCAGGGCGGAGCCTGCCGTGGAATCAACGACTTGATCGATGCGGGGAGGAACGAAGGGGTCTTTAGGGCAAGCTTTGTTGAGATCTGTATAGTCAACGCACATTCTCCATTCATTATTATTTTTCTTTCTTACAAGAACTGGGTTGGCTAACCAGTCGGGGTGAAACACCTCCTGAATAAAACCGGCAGCTAACAGCTTTGTAATTTCTTCCCTAATCGCCTCCTTGCGGTCCTGCGCGAATCGACGAAGCCTCTGCTTGATCGGTTTGGCAGTCGGATTGACCTTCAAGGAGTGCTCGGCAAGTTCCCTTGGGACACCTGGCATATCGGATGGTTTACCACGCGAATATGTTGGCGTTTTCCCTCAGGAATCTGACGAGCACTTCTTCCTATTTGGGGTCGAGCTCGGCCCCGATAATGGCTGCCTTCTTCGGGTCTTCAAGGCCCAGCGAGATCCTCTTGAGCTCCAGTCTCCTTGGTTGGCGAGATGGCTTCTTTCGCGGGTTTTTTGGCGAGGATCTCCAGTGAGTCCTTGTCCACCTCCTGCGATGCAGCCAACACTTGCGTCATGCGCTTCGACATATCCAAGGCGGCTGCCGCGTTGAGGGTTTCCTGTTCACAAGTGTAAGCGACTCGGATATCCCCAAGACGGTGATTACGCCCTTGGGTCCTGGCATCTTCACCTGCAAGTAGACGTAATGAGGGATCGTCCATGAACTTGGCGAGCGCCGGCCTCCCGAGGATGGCGTGATATGCAGTCTTCGAAGTTGGCCACTGTGAACTGCATGTGCTCGGTCCGGTAGTTGTTCCGGTCTCCGAAGGTAACGGGCAATGTGATATGCCCGAGTGGTTCTGCCCCTTCTCCCGGTATCAGACCGTAGAACGGGGCTTGGGGGGGACGTAGGTCGAGAGTGGTTAGGCCGAGTTCCTTCAATGTGTTAGCAAAGAGGATGTTCAGGCCACGGCCACCGTCAACTAGCACCTTGGTGAGCTGAACTTTGCGGATCGTCGGAGCTACTACCAAGGCGTGGGACCCGGGCTTCGATATGAAGTGCGGGTGATCTTCCCGAGTGAAGGTGATCGGTACTTCTGACCACTTAAGGTACTCAGGTACCGGTGGCTCCCTAGCGTGCATGACTTGTCGGTTGGTGAGCTTCTGATGGCGCTTCGTCTTGAAACCTTCCGGTCCTCCGTAGATCATACGGACCACTCGGTCGGCCTCCTGAAAGTCGTCGGCAGCTTCATCCTTTCGCTGGTCATCTCGCCTGTCGTCTCTTGGGGAACGATCGTTCCTCCTCTTATAGGGAGGGCCTCTGTTGCCCCCTGTGAAAGCTCGCTTCAACCCGTAGCACTCTCTTGCCGAGTGCTTGTGTTGGTGGTATGGACATTGCTCATCGGGCATGCGCTGGAAATCTTCTGGAGTCACCCGGCCTCTGGGCCGATCTAGAGTGGCGACCACGTCGCCCTCGCTCTTCTTCTTGCGGGGGTGACTGTCACTGCGACGATGATCATCACGTCGATCGTCGTCCTCATGGCGGTCGCACTTGCGGGTTGACTTATTCTCTTCCTCCCAGCGGTTTTTGATCTCGCTGAGTTGTTCCCTCTCCGTGATCTCTGCGTCTGCCCACGTACTAGCGACCCGGAACATGTCATTGACAGTCGCGGGCGGCTTTCGTGTCCACTTGTGGATCAGTCTTCCATCGGAGATGCCGTTTTGGAAAGCGGTCATCACCTCAAGTTCCGTCACGTCCGTGATGGAGTTGCGCTTCTCCGAGAACCTGCGTACGAAGTCGTGTAGGGACTCGTTCTTGCGCTGTCGTATTTGACCGAGGAGCCGCTTGCTCCCGGGCCTCTCCCAAGTTCCGAGGTAATTACCGATGAAGAGCTCGGTGAGTTGGTCCCAGTTATCGATGGAGTTCTGAGGGAGTCCTGCTAGCCAGTTGCGACAATCTTTGGTCAGCATGATGGGGAGGTAGTTTGCCATCATGTCCTAATCGCCACCAGCGGCCTGCACGGCGGTGTAGTAGATCTGAAGCCACTGGGATGGATCAGATTTCCCGTCGTACTTGTCGATGTCCGACAGCTTGAAGCTCCTGGGCCAGGTCACGCTTCTCAAGCGCTCGGTGAATGACTGGAATCCGCCGATCCGACCTCTGGGGTGGGAACTACTCGGATCCGAGCCACCCGTTGTCCTTGGGGGAGTGCGCTCCCTTCTGCGATCTCGATCCCTGGGTGGAGAACGGGTCCTACGAAAGGTCCGAGTCCTGGGAGGAGATCGGTCCTGTCGGTAGGTTCTGTCGCGCAATGGAGTCCGCTCCCTTCGTGGGGTAGGCTGCCTCCGTGGGGGAGTTGCTCGTCTTCGCAATGGAGTCGATCGTCGAGGCGGAGTACGACCACCGTCATTGCCACGTCGTGGGCTACCGGAGAGATCAGAGTAATCGGTATACTCTGATTCCGTCGAGTAGCCGCTCCGGTTAGAGTTACGACGGGGATTCCCATGCTCCCGATCGTATTCCTCGCGACGTCGAGCCTCTTCGCGGTCACGTTCCTCAGCGCTGCTGCGGATGATGTTCCTCGCGTCTCGGTCTCGGTTGATCGTGTCACGAAGATCTTCATCACGGTTTGATCCGCCGCTGGTCCTGGTGTTGAGTCGACCCGGGCTCAGGAGCGGTCGTACGTGCTCTGTTCTACATCTGGTGAACCTGGACGGAGGCAGCCTGCACGAAAGCCCTTACCTTATCCAGGCCTGGAGTACTAGGCGGTAGCCGACTGATCTCTTCATCGATGGTGACGAGGTTCTGGACCGGTGTCTCGTAGACGTTGAATCCATTGTACTCGAACGTGTCATCCCGCATCAGGTTCTGCTGGCTTCTCCTGTCGCGTTGGTCCCGATGACGACGATGGTCCTCCGAGGATGGTTCACGAGGTTGAGCGGTGCCAGATCCTGATGCGTTGGCCCCTTGTGGTCGGACGGCTCTGCGAGTCGCCCGATTGGCGTTGCGTCCGCGGCGCTGATCTCTGGCTTCAGGCGCCTCGTTGGCCGGGGTGAGTTCATCCTCCGACACGGGGTTAGATGGCGTCGATGGTGCCACCATGTAACAGTATGACCCGGCTCCGGCTCTTCCTTGCACGAGGTAATCTTCCTCAGACTCGGAAAGATCGGTTGTGGGCGTGCCACGTTCCGAACTACTCAGAGTTGACCCTCCGGGTGATCCAAATAGTTCCGGCTCCGTAGAGGAGTCGGATGCGGTGTAACCCTCTTGCAGGTCGTCCAGGATTGAGGGTCCCCGTGGGTTTGACTCGTAGGAGCCGCTTTCAGAGGGGGAACCATCCACCTGAACGACCTCTTTCATCTTCTGCTGACGGGTAAGCGTGCGGAAGCCGGGGGTCTGGATGGCGACGACCTCAGGGCTCGGAACGCACGTCTGCTGAGCGTTTATGCTCTGAGATGACTCGGCGACGCGACTCTCAAGAGCTGGATCGGAACCGAGTGGTTGCTGATCTGCTCCCAACTGGTTGGTCCCCGCGTTTTGCTATGGACTCAGTGGGGCAGATACGGCACGATCAGATGCGATCGGACCGGATTGGGCCGTGATGGCCGAAGTTGGTGCCAGAGAGGAAACCTCCATGGTGGCTGTGGTGCTCCCGAACCGGATCTCGACTCCGTTGATGTCCGGGAGGTTGCAGCTGTCCAAGATCTTGACGCGGTCCATCGGGCTCACCAAATTGATCTCGGCGATACCCCCTACCTGGCGCGCCACTGTCGGTGATATGATCTCCGGCAGTCTTCCACGGGGTAGCCCACGGAAGTGATTTGTATGGAGGGAAGATCGCAAAGATCGAGAGCTAGATGGTTAGGGTGGACAGGAGCAAGGATTTAGACAGGTTCGGGCCGTCAACTCGACGTAATACCCTACGTCCTGTTTTGGGGGTGTTGTATTGCGTGGATTGTTCACTTGAGAGATTTCGTCCCCTTTGGAGGGGGTCCCTGCCCGCCTTATATATCAGGGAGGCAGGGTTACAAGTCGGTTCGTAGCCGATCCTATCTCTAAGAATCCTTTCCTTCTTTACAAAAACTCCTATTCTAATTAGAACTTCTCCTTTCGGGTCCTTCCTTCATGCGCCGACTTGTCCTGCACGTTATCAGGTCCAGAACGGTGGGCCGGGCCGCCCCCTATTGGAGGGTTGCCAGGCCTGCTCATGAGGTACCCGGGGACCATATTCCCCACATCATCATAGGAAGGCCGATTGAGAAAATCTTAAGGAATCTACCTGTAGGAGATCTAGTAGAACTCAAGGTCGGCCGACAGTATGTCCCGACTTCTTTTTCCCGATCTCTTAACACTCAAGTGGAACCTGAGATCGAGCCTGATCCATTGGAGGAAGTCATGTCTATTGTGCTAACTGACATGGCTCAACCAAGCTTTGAGGAAGAAGAAACCTATTTCTCAGAGGTTGAGGAAACTCAACCCCCTGTTAAGCTCGATGCCTCCGAAAAACCTCAATCATCCCCAATCGAGCTTAAACCTCTTCCTCCTAGGTTGAAATATGCCTTCCTCCATGGAAATTGAGACACCCCAGTCATTATAAGTGATAAGCTCATGGACATTGAAACAACATCACTTATTTCTGTTCTGGAGAAACATCGAACAGTCCTAGGATATTCCCTCCAGGACTTGCAAGGCATAAGTCCGACCCTCTGCACTCATCGCATCCCAATCGATCCTGGATCAACACCATCGAGAGAGCCTCAACGGCGACTCAATAATGCGATGAGAGAGGTGGTAAAGAAAGAAGTGCTAAAACTTCTCCATGCCGGAATCATCTACCCTGTGCCCAATAGTGAATGGGTTAGCCCCGTTCAAGTCGTTCCAAAGAAAGGGGGGATGACGGTGGTACGCAATGATAAGAATTTGCTCATCCCTCAGCATACCCCCACTGGGTGGCGTATGTGCATTGATTACCGTAGACTCAATAAAGCCACGAAGAAAGATCACTTCCCTCTGCCCTTCATTGATGAAATGTTAGAACGACTCGCTAAGCACTCCTTCTTCTGTTTCCTTGATGGTTACTCTGGGTATCACCAAATTCCTATCCATCCAGATGACCAGAGAAAAACGACATTTACTTGCCCGTATGGAACATTCGCCTATAGACGAATGTCCTTTGGGCTATGTAATGCCCCCGCATCATTCCAGCGGTGCATGATGTCCATATTCTCCGACATGATTGAGGAGATCATGGAGGTTTTCATGGATGATTTCTCCATTTATGGAAAGACCTTTGCCGATTGTTTAGAAAATCTTGATAAGGTCTTAGAGAGATGCAAGGAAAAGCACCTAGTTTTGAATTGGGAGAAATGTCACTTCATGGTGAGGGAAGGAATTGTTTTGGGGCACCGCATTTCTGAGCGCGGGGTAGAGGTGGACAGAGCTAAGGTGGAAGTAATTGAGAAGCTTCCACCCCCCATAAATGTTAAAGGAGTTCGCAGCTTCCTTGGACACGCTGGGTTTTATCGCCGATTTATCAAGAATTTCTCTCAAATAGCCCGGCCTTTAACCAACCTCCTTGCCAAGGAAGCTCCCTTCATCTTTGATGAAGAGTGCTATGCTGCCTTCCACATTCTCAAGAAAGCTCTTATATCAGCACCTATCATACAACCTCCGGATTGGGCTCTCCCATTCAAGATCATGTGCGATGCGAGTGACTTTGCCGTAGGTGCGGTCCTGGGGCAAACCAAGAATAAGTTGCACCATGCTATTTGCTATGCTAGTAAAACTTTGACAGGTGCCCAGCTGAACTATGCAACCACGGAAAAGGAACTTCTGGCAGTGGTATTCGCCATCGATAAGTTTCGATCCTACTTGGTGGGGGCAAAAGTCATCGTCTACACAGACCATGCTGCGCTCAAATATCTTCTCACCAAGAAGGATGCAAAACCAAGGCTTATTCGTTGGATACTTCTACTCCAAGAATTTGATCTTGAGATTCGGGACAAGAAAGGAGTAGAAAATTTGGTGGCTGACCACCTATCGCGGCTGCAAGTTCAAAGAGAGTCAATGCCCATCAATGACTACCTACGAGATGACACCCTCCTCAAAGTAACCACTTCAGACCCCTGGTATGCCAACATAGTGAACTTTATTGTTTCTGGATATGTTCCTCCGGGAGAAAATAGGAAGAAGCTCGCATATGATAGCCGGATCCACCTATGGGATGACCCGTACCTATTCTGAGTGTGTTCTGATGGACTCTTAAGGCGATATGTGCCGGCATGCGAAGCCTACAAGATTTTGGAACGGTGCCATGCATCACCATATGGAGGACATTATGGATCTTTCCGGACACATGCTAAGGTGTGGCAAAGTGGGTTCTTCTGGCCAACCATGCATGAGGATGCACGAGAGTTTGTCAGGAGATGTGCAAGGTGCCAGAAGCATGGAAATATCAATGCAAGGGACGCTATGCCACTCACCAACAATCTACAAGTGGAAATATTCGACGCATGGGGGATAGACTTTATGGGTCCATTCCCTAGATCTGGAGATTATGAATACATATTGGTGGCAGTGGATTATGTGTCCAAGTGGGTTGAAGCCATGCCATGCCGAGCAGCCGACTCTAAGAGCGCCAGACGAATGTTCCATGAGATTATCTTTCCCCGTTTCGGCACTCCAAGGGTTGTGATCAGTGATGGAGGATCACATTTCATTGATAACGTATTTCGGAAGTTCCTTGCTAGTTTGGGAGTCAACCATAGGATAGCCACCCCATATCACCCTCAAACAAGTGGTCAAGCAGAGACTTCCAATAAGCAAATCAAGAACATCTTACAAAAGACCGTTAATGAGATGGGTAAGGCATGGAAGGACAAGTTACCAGAAGCTTTATGGGCTTATCGGACGGCCTATAAGACACCAATTGGGATGACCCCCTACCAATTGGTATATGGGAAAACATGCCATTTGCCAGTTGAGTTGGAATTTAAGGCTCATTGGGCAATTAAGAGATGGAATATGGATCTCCCAACAGCAGGAATTAAAAGAAAAATCCAACTCGCTGAACTAGAAGAATGGAGGGAGAATGCTTATCATAGCTCAAAAATTTACAAGGAAAGAACCAAGCGGTGGCATGATAAGCGCATCAAGATCAAGGAATTTAAACTAGGAGATAAGGTACTCCTCTTTAACTCCCGTGTTAAACTCTTTGGTAGGGGTAAACTAAGAAGTAAGTGGGACGGCCCCTATAATGTCATCAATGCATCTTCAGATGGAGCCGTCACTCTTCAAGATAATAGCGGGAACTTCTTTAAGATTAATGGCCAACGTTTGAAAATCTTTCTGGAACCTCAACAACCCAAGCTCGAAGACTTAGATGTCATCGAGTTCTTGGAGATCAACTAACTGGTTTCTCAACCAACCAAAAAAAACAATAATAATTAAAAACTTGAATAAGGCTCCCTGGTTCTTGAACCAGTAGAGCCCCTCTTTTTGTTTCCACCTTTTGGTTTTGAATAACAGTACCAGCACGAGTACAAGTGTGGGGGAGGTCTCTCAAGCTCATCATCGTCATAAATACTTGAGACCTCCCACAAATGTGTCACATACATCCCTACGCCAACATGACAAGACAAAGGTGAGAGCGCCGTAATGGGTTGGTCACCTCCATGGGTGCACAACACACTACCGGGTTGTCTTGATCCCTACCTTCTTCAAAGAGCGATGGTATGTGCACTTTACCTCTCAACTCCCTGATTCATGAGTTTGGATGAGTTTCAATCCTTATCTTCAAAATCAAGCTCAATGAACCAATGTGATTAAGCCTGCTCTACATATTCCCAATGATTGGCTTGCATATGTTTTATTCCTCGCTTCATCTTGTCACTTGTGAATAAATATTTTTTTAGGGAACCATGTTCATCTAAGTAGTTGATGTTTGAGATATGGTTTGATGATATGATCTTCACTCTCATGTTTAAGTGCTTGGGAAATTTATTTGAAATTTGAAAACCTCTTTGCAAAGCTCCTCTTTGATATGCCAAAGTCCTACCAAAGCCATATGATGAATATCATGAAAAAAAAACCATATACACATATGCTACTTGTCTTTGCATTGAGCTTTGTCAAATTGTTGTGACCCTTGTAAGAATTCTTTTCATGCTTTCATGATCAAGATCATGTACACGTCTATCGCCCATTGATATACTTCTACACTAGAAGTTAGCATTGTATCGTTCATCCATCCATTCCAAAAAAAAAACAAATAAATGCTCCATCATATACGTGTATGTCTCACTCCTCAGTTGTTGTTACAAAAGAGACATGGCTATCAAAAAAAATAATATGGACACATGAAGGTCCACGCAAAAAAAAAAGAGAAAAAAAATTGGACACATGAAGGTCCAAGAAAGAAAAAAATCTGATAGCCATGTTCTCAAAAGATTTTTTAAAGGAGAGAGACCACACACGAAGGAGTTGTTTATTCCATCCACCATCCATCTTACCCATACACGTGCACATCTTGATCTGATTATATGATTTGATTTCTTCTTGGATCCACTCTTTGACTTCGCAATACATGTGATGCAAGTATGCCTCATCTTCATACCCTACCTTGAGCTCCACATATAGCCATCATTAGAAGTAGGATGAAGAAAGGCAGGTTAATGCCTTGGTGAGGATTTATACACATTGAGAGATCTGAGAGAATAAAATGAGGAGCAATGCAAGGTTTGTTTTTGAAAACTTGTTGAAAAATCCCAAGTACTTGGCAAAGAGAGTTGAGATGATTTGATTCATGACCGTTCCACTCCTCAACTACTCAAGATGGCATGATAGACACTATAAAATTCACAAGTACAAGGTATGGCTTGGAATATTTCTTATGCTTGTTCCATTCCCTTGGATGTTTTGTCTCATCTTAGTCCCTACTCCTCGCTCGAGGACGAGCAAGGGTCTAAGTGTGGGGGTGTGTTGACGGTCGTTATTATACGATTTTACCGCCAACATTTCTCCGGATTTCATGCTCATATAGTGATAATCATGCTAATATCATTTATACTAATGAGTTCCACAAGTTTTGAATGATTTGTGAGTGCAAGAGCATACAGGAGAAAAGAGAGCTAATTTGGAGCCAAACCCAGGCCGGCCGGCCTAGCCTAGGCCGACCGGCCTCCTATCCCCTCATCTGGCCACGTCATTGATCCAGGGGACAACTAACACATCAACAAACACCCTGAGATGTGAGATCAATGTTGGTTTGATCCGAGGACCCGAAAGGCCTAAGGCATGGATTGAAGGGTCCACCAACCTAGGATTCTCGGACAGCTCCAAATCAACGCAACCAAAACCGCCTCAAGGGACAACATACAACCGTTGATGAGCGAGTCGGTGCAATGGAGGGACGAGAGGAGTCAGGGCCAGGCCGACCGGCCTCCCCTAGGCCGTTCGGCCTCCAACTGTCACAACTGCCACCAATGCAGCAACTACCGACCTCACGACATCATCAGGAGCGTCCACACGAAAAGCGGTGACAGATGGCAACAGTGCCAGGCTGAACGGCCTAGATAAGGCCGGCCAGGCTACTTCCGTGGCCGTTACGCCTCCCCTTTCGCGTGGAAGCTAAGCAAGATGGTGGCGTGACAGTTACACAGGAATCCATGCTTGGGAGGCTATAAAAGGCGCCCTTCACCCCCACTCAAGAACACAACAAAATAGAGGAGAAGTGCTACCACTTCCATACTTAGAAAATATGGAGAGAGGTGAGGTGAGAGTCCGGGAGAGAAGCCGAAGCTGTCGGCTTCTCTTCCACTTTGTACCTCGGCGGATGCGGCTCAACTTCGAGTAACATCCGGGTCTTGTCTGGTAACTCTGGCTTCCTTCTGATTTATTAAGCATTCAGTCTTGCTAGCTTGTTCTCTGGTTCCTCGTTCACTACTTAGTAGTGGGTGCTTTGCTCTGAATTCAAGTGAAGTAGTAATTATTAGTATAGGCGTGGTGCCTAGACTAGTCGTTACCTTGGTTTGCACCCAGTTCAACGGAATAGTTGTGGTAGCCGGCAGGTGGTGACAGCCCTGTCCGGTCGACGTAATCCACCACGTTAGTTCTGGTCTGTAGGACTTAGGGGTAGGCGGTACCACTCCCCTTCTCATCCCTTTCTGTGAGTGGTGGTGTCTCAGGCGCCCGAGGTGAACTCTCTTGAACAAGTCTGACTTGCTTGATTTATCGAAATATCCAGTATTGCTACACAAGTACCCTCTCTACCCTCAGCCATTTTATCTCCTCTTTTCTTTTTGTTGTCATCCATATCCCCCATATTACCCTTTCGGACGAATTAATTAAAGGATTAGTACACCTCTCGTTCCCCGTGGAAATCGATCCCTGGAATACTCCCGGGTGAAAGCTACATCGGTATCCGTACGCTTGCGGATTTATCTGTAGGTCATAAGAAATACCAACAATAATCACCAGAAATGGCTGATCTCCGGACTCTTTGAGACCTTACGAGGGCCTCAACCTCTGGCACATTCTGTGCCTCAGCTTGTGGCACTTCTTCTATATGTGGTTGTTGCAGTTCTTCTGCATGTGCAACAATGGGTTGTATCGGCTCCTGAAGAAGAAATTACAGATCTTCATTCATTGTTGCTACGGCTGAAATCACAACAGGCGCTAGCACCATAACCTCAGGGGTTGTTGGTGCAGCAGCAACAGGTAGTGAAAAAAGGCTCTTGAATCATCGAAGTGGGCACCTACATCCGCTTCTCCTCAAAGTCAATTTCTCGAGCCACCACGCTCCCCCTCATCATTTCGTCCTCTAAGAAAATAGCGTGTCTCGTTTCTACAAATTTTGTATATATGTCTGGACAATAAAAACAAAATTGTTTCGACTTTTAAGGATAGTCAATAAAATGGGAGCTTAATGTGTTGGGATCTTACTTCCCAATGTTTTGGTTAAATACTTTAGTCTTAGCTGGGCTTCCTCATACACACAAGTGGTTTTGTGAGGGTACTCTTTTTGTCCATAATTCATACGGTGTTTTGGGCACCAACTAACTTGGTATTCTATGAGAATATGAATGGCGGTTTTTAATGCCTCCATCCACAATTCTAATGGCACGGTGGAGTAACTCATCATACTACGCATCGTATCCATAAGTGTATGGTTGCGCCTCTTAGCTACCACATTCCGCTGAGGCTCCCCTGGTACAGAGTACAGGGCTACCATGCCATTTTCAAAGAACTTGACATATTCCACTGAGGCTCCCCCGGGTACAAAGTATTGGGCTACTATACCATTTTCCAAGAACTTGGCCATATGGAGTATGCCGACTATAGTACTCCCCTAGGGTAAGATCCGACTATTTTAATTCTTTTATCATGCTGATTTTCAACTTTAGATTTAAATATTTTAAATTTATCCAACGCTTCCGATCTTTAATTGGATAAATGTAGCCAAAATGGAAGTAATCATCTGTGAATGTGATGAACGAGTCATGGCCATCCATATTTCTTACAGGAAATGGACCACAAATATCAGTATGATTATCTCTAAAATTCATATGCTTTGTTTGACACCCTTTTTAATTTGCTTTACAAACTTTCCTTTAATGCAATCTATGCACTGTTCAAAAGTCTAAGTACTAGGACAAAGAATTTCATTCTTTACTATTCTTTCTATTTTCTCTCTTGAAATATGGCCTAAAAGACAGTGCCATAATTTTGATGATTTGTTATGAGCTATCTTTCTTTTCTTGTTCACATTCTCTAACGATGATACATTCACATTCACATCACACACATAATTCACTTTTTCACATAGTGACAATAAATAAAGCTCATTGTGAAGGTAAGAAAAACCAACACATTCATTATTAAACCAAATCTCACATTTGCTACTTCCAAAATGACAATCATAACCATCTTTGTCCATACACGAAATACTAATTAAGTTTCTATGTAATGATGGAACAAAAAAAAAACATCTCTAAGAAAAACCGTGAAGCCATCAACTAGCTCTAAAGAGATGTTGCCAACAACTTCAACTTTTTCTTGGTCTTTATTTGTGACTTCAATGCATCTTTCCCATTTTTGTCTAGTCCTCGTAGAACAGAATCCCATGGTTTGCCATGATCTTCTTTAGAAAAACAAGACATCCTTTCTTTATAATGCCCCTTCTTGCAGTGGAGATACTGATCTTTGTCCACTGTGAAGGTGCTTTGCTGATGTTGAGGTGGCATGCGAGCTTTCCAGGTGCTGAGCTTGGATAGAAATTCTTTTCTTGTTGTCCTTCACATAGTTCACAGAACTAACATGTGAATATCTAATCCTGTCCTCTTCTTCCACACACATTGCTATCATCTTTTCCATGTCCCACTACTCTGGTTGCATGCTGTAGTTAACAATAAATGTGTCAAATTCTTTTGGCAAGCAAGCGAAAACCAAAAGAATAATGTGTCCAGGCTTGAGCTCAAGATTCAGTGACTTCAGCTTAGCTACGATGTTGTACATCCTAAGGATGTGCTCCCTTATGCCATTTCCACATCCAGTGTACCTCTGTGTCACTAGCTACTTCATCAGCAAGGTAGCATATGTCTTTGAAGAGCTAGTGAACTGGTTCTTTATTATCTTTTTAACGTACTCTAAGATGGAGTCACCCTCTGCAATTGAGCCCAAAATGACAGGCTCAATCATGTTCTTTATCATAGCCATGCACATTTTGTTTGTAGTGGTCCACTTTTTGGGCTCTATGCTAAAAGGCCAACTTTTTAGGACCATGATCCAACTCCTTTTGCTTCCATATAGCATCAATATCAGATGTCTCTCTCAATGGATCCTCTGTCTCAGTGGGCTGCAGTGTGGAGACTACCTAGTCAATCTCACCACAAATGAAGGCCAAGTTAATCTTTTTTCTCCATTCAGTGTAGTTATCTCCTCTGAGTGTTGGGATATCTTTGATACACCCCATCAAGTAGTACCTTCCTGAAAACCACTACAAGACACACCCCATCAATTTGTTGTGGTTTTTAGGAGGGTACTACTTGATGGGGTGTACCAAAGACATCTCAACCCTTAGAGGAGAAAACTATACTAAATGAAGGAAAAAGATTGACTTGGCCTTCATCTCTGGTGAGGCTGACTGGGTACGTACTCTCCACACCGTAGCCCACTGAGCCATGGGAGCTAGTAAGAGAGACATCTAATACTGATGCTACATGGAAGCAAAAGAAGTTGGATCGTGGTCTTAAAAACTTGCCTTTCAGTACAGAGCACAAAAAGTGGGCCACTACAAACAAAAAGTGTATAACTGAAGAACACGATTGAGCCTTCCATTTTGGACTCGATCGTAGAGTGTGACTCCATTTTAGAGTACCTTGAAAAGATAAAGAACCAGTTCACTAGCTCCTCAAAGACATATGCTACCCAACTGATGAAGCAGCTGGTGACAGCTCTTGGTGATATAGAGGTACACTAGATGTGGAAATGACATTAGAGAGCACATCCACAACATGTACAACATGGAAGCTAAGCTAAAGCCACAGGATCTTGAGCTCAATCCTGGGCACATTATTCATTTGGTTTTCGCTTCCCTACCAAAAGAACTTGACACATATGTTGTTAACTACAACATGCGCATCTAGAGTAGTGGGACATGGAAAAGATGATACCCATGTGTGTGGAAGAAGAGGATATGATTAGATATTCACATGCTAGTTCTGCGAACTATGTGAAGGACAACAAGAAAAAGAATTTTCATCCTAGCTCTCTCTCAAAGGCACATGAAAAGGCTCTCATGCCACCTCAGCAATAGCAGAACACCTTCACAGTGGACAAAGATCAGTATCTTCACTGCAAGAAGAAGGGTCATTATAAGAAAGAATGACGTCTTATCCTAAAGAAGATCATGACAAAGCATGGGGTTCCATTCGATGAGGACTACGCAAAGAAGCGAGAGATGCGTTGAGGTCGCAAATAGAGTCCGAGCAGAAGGTTGTTGGCGATGTCTCTTTAGAGCTAGTTGATGGCTTTACGTTTTGCTTAGAGATGTTTTTTATGTTCCATCATTACATAGAAATTTGATTAGTATTTCACGTATGGACAAAGATGATTATAACTGTCATTTTGGAAGTGGAAAATGTGAGATTTTGTTTAATAATGAATGTTTTGGTGTTGCTTACCTTCATAATGAGCTTTATTTATTATCACTGCATGAAAAAGTGAATTTTGTGTGTGATGTGAATGTGAATGTATCTTCGTTAGAGAATGTGAACAAGAAAAGAAAGAGAACTCGTAACGGATCGTCAAAATTATGGCACTTTTATTTAGGCCATATTTCGGGTCATATTTCGAGGGGGAGAATAGAAAGACTAGTTAACAATGAAATTCTGCCTTCATTAGAGTCCTCAGACTTTGAACAATGCATAGGTTGCATTAAAGGAAAGTATGTAAAGCAAATTTTAAAAAGGGTGCCAAATGAAGCACAAGAATTTTAGAGATAATCCACACTGATATTTGTGGTCCATTTTCTGTGAGAAGTATGGATGGTTATGACTCAATCATAACATTCACAGATGATTACTCCTGTTTTGGCTACATTTTTCCAATTAAAGAAAGATCAGAAGCGTTGGATAAATTTAAGATATTTAAAGTTGAAGTTGAAAATCAGCACGAAATCCTTCCATAGCCACCCTGATGACTTGATAAAAGAACTAAAGTAGTCAGATCTGACCATGGGGGTAGTACTACGGTCGGCATATCCCATATAGCAAAGTTCCTGGACCTTTTGCAAAGTTCTTGCAGGAAATGGCATAGTAGCCCAGTACTCTGTACCGAGGTAGCCTTAGCAGATATAGTAGATGACAGGTGCAACTGTACACTGATGGATATGTCACGCAGTATGATGAGTTACTGCACCTTTCCATTGGGATTGTGGATAGAGGCGTTAAAAAACATATTCATATTCTTAATAGATTACTAAGTAAGTTGGTGCCCAAAACATCGTATGAATTATGGGCAGGAAGAGTACCCTCACTAAGCCACTTGTGTGTGTGTGGGGGGGGGGGGGGGGCAGTTGAGGAGTATTTAACTCAAGCATTGAAAAACTAGATCCCAAAACAATAAGCTATCATTTCATTGGCTATCCTG
Source organism: Urochloa ruziziensis (assembly GCA_015476505.1). NCBI lineage: Eukaryota > Viridiplantae > Streptophyta > Magnoliopsida > Poales > Poaceae > Urochloa > Urochloa ruziziensis. The sequence continues at coordinate 21,668,285 of CM027122.1, read as the reverse complement.
AAAAGTTGAAAGGTTCTCGTTTGTATTGTCCAGACAGATATACAAAGTTTGTAAAAACGTTGTAAAAACGAGACACATTGTTTTCTTAGAGAATGAAATGATGAGGGGGAGCGTGGTGGCTTGAGAAATTGACTTTGAGGAGAAGCAGGTGTATGTGCCCACTCCTGAAAAGTTGAAATGTACCCCTGAGGTTGTGGTGCCAGTGCCGGCTGTGATTCCACCCGTAGCAACAATGAGTGAAGATCTAGAACATGTTCTTTAGAAGGCGATAGAACCACATATAGAAGATGTGCCATAAGCTGAGGCACGGAATGTGCCAGAGGTTGAGGCCCCCATAAGCTCTCAAAGAGTCAGGAGATCAGCCATTTCTAGTGATTATGAATTTATAATACATAAGTGGTCACAGAAGACTTTCATATGGAGGGTCATCCCACTTCATATGAAAAAGCCATAAGAAGTGATCACTCGTCGAAGTGGCTAGAGGCCATGGAAGATGAGATAAAATTGATGAGTTCCAATGGTGTTTGCACTTAGAAGAAATTCCTTAAGGAGCCAAAATAGTACGTTGTAAATGGGTCTATAAAATTAAATGTGACTCTAGAGGGAATATAGAAAGATTTAAGGTGTGACTTGTGGCAAAAGGCTTTACACAAAGAGAAGGGATAGATTACAATGAACTTTTTCTCCAGTCTCGTTAGGATTCCTTCAGAATAATAATGGCATTAGTGTCACATTACAATTTAAAATTGTATCAGATGGATGTAAAGACGACATTTCTCAATGGGAATTTGGAGGAAAATGTTTACATGGCACAACCGAAAGGCTTTGTCGTGAAAGGAAAAGAAAATATGGGATGCCACCTAAAGAAAATTCATTTATGTATTAAAGCAAGCATCTAGACATTGGTATTTAAAGTTTGACAGTATCAATGTTTTTACGGCGGTAAGGCGAGGTGTGGCGACCTACCCCCTTCGAGACGCCTAGGCGAATAAGGCATGCGGCGAGGTGACGCCATACACATAGCCTAATCTACAATAGGATAGCACAAACATACATTGATACTTACATTTTTGCTGCCAATTCTGGAGCACATGTACCACTAATCCTCCTCTTTCCAGTTGCCTTTGTTGGCTTGTTCCAAGTAGCATGCATTCCCTTGCAGGTTTCAATATGTGATGAATGTTACAAATGTAACAGAAATACTTTATAATTTTCAATGAAATGAAATGAGGATCAAACATTCAATTCAAGTGAAATACCTTTTGATGATATGAACTCTCTTTTGTTTTCCCAAGCAGCAAGCTGCCACAAGCCCCAAATAATAGTTAATAGCATATGCAAATTATGTAAGCCGGGAATAAATAACAACATGAATGGATGAAAATAGAACATGGATAGCAATACATGATATCAGTTCACAAGCTTAGAGCCTTAGATACTGCAGTCCACACGCCACAATCACATCACAAACATTCCACAAACATAAATCAGTCTTAACAGTACAACCACATAGTGACACAAACATAACAACACAACCCAACAACCATCACCTTAGGAGTCTAATGACACACTAAGCAGTGCATAAGTGCATATAAGACAACACAAAAGTAGCTTAGTGCAGATCTGAAATCTGCTAGCAACTAAGCAATCAACTCCTAATACCCATCATCAAACTCATCATGGACATTTGTAGCATCCATGTTCTCGTCACCATTGGAGCCACTTGGAGCATCCTCACAATCGCTCACATCAGCATCATCAAGTGGATCCTGGTCATCTTCCTCTTCTTCACTTGCAGAACCTAAGTCTTCTTCAACCAGCCTTGAAGGTCCATTTCTTGCACGCTTGTTGCTGGCTTTCCTTTGAAGATTGCGGCCCCGAAACGAGCTTGATGCACCAATAGCTTCATCAACAAGATCCCATGTAAGACCATTCCCATTCTCAGCAACCTCACATCCACGCGCACCTTTAGGATGAACATAGCTGCAGTCAGCCCACTCATTGTCCCAATCAAATTGATCAACGACCAAAGGGTCAAAACTTTTCCCTTTTCTCTCACGCCTTATTTGAAACCTAGTCTTCATCTTCCGATTGTAGGAAACAAAGACAATGGCATTTAACCTCTTATGCAGCAACCTGTTCCTTTTCTTTGTATGGATCTACAAAAAAAAGAATGGGAAAACAACAAACAAAGAGTAATTATTTGGCTGAAATTGTGAACAGCAAAGAAAATAAGTAAGAAAGATAGAGATGGCATATAGCAATACTCACAAACTCAAATGTGCTCCAGTTTCTTTCACAGCATGATGCTGAAGCACAAAGACTCACAATACGTCTAGCAAACCTTTGAATCTCAACAGCACGGCCACCATACGAGCGCCACCAATCCACTAGATTGCCAAATACAAATATATATATTAGAAATTAAGAATAAAATAGACTTGCTAGAATTAAATTGGGGAAATGTAAATAGCAGTATAGTACAACACTCATAAGGGCTCAGTTTCTCAAGATTTTGCTTGGCCATTTTGTTTGAGAATGCATCTCCCCTAAGGGCTTCAAAGTCCAAGGATTGAGCATCAATCTTGTCTCTAAGTTCTTCATCCTCCACCATTCTTCCAAGCACATCAAGAAAAGAACCTCTTAGCTGCCCAACAATTGCATCTTTATTATCCCGTATAAGAGGATGTAGTTTTCCTGGATTCAAGTACAGTGCAGCACCATACAAAGGATGGTCCATTTGTTTCTCCCAACATTTCTCAATGATTTTCAAGATTTGGTTTACCAAGGGCTTCTTGGTATCAATAGCAAATCTTAGCTTTATCTTCTCTTTTGCATGATTCATTAGTGTTGTGACCTCTGGCGTTGCAGGCCTCTCATCACCATCAACCACCCTAAGAACAATAAGGAGTGGGGCTGAAGCTCTAAGGCAATCTTCAACTGAATTCCAAAACTCAACATAGAAGACAAGGTTATACACATTATCACCAGCAGTAGTTTTTGACAATTTGTTTCCAGAGTATGAAATAAAGTCTTCAGAGCATCCTTGTGCTTGTGCAAACTTTTCAAAGTGAGAAAAGAAGTGGCAAATCGAGTTGCTGCAGGCCTCACAAGATCAGACCCACCTGTCTTCTCTCTCATTAAACTAAGAATCCTCCCATGCCTATAGATGAAAGTTGTGATACTTCTTGCTCGTGCAATGATCTTCTTGAATGGCTACAGCTTACCTATGTCTTCGAGCATCAGGTCCAAACAATGTGCAGCACATGGGCTCCAAAATAGTGTAGGAATCCTATCCATTAGAATCCTACTAGCAGCTTTATAATTATCACCATTGTCAGTGATCACTTGGACCACCTTCTCCTTCCCAATCTCATCAATCCTCTTCCCTAGCAGATCAACAAGCATAAAAGCATCTTGTACATCAGTTGATGCATCCACCGACTCTAAGAAGTGTGTACCTTCAGGGCTGTTCACAAGAAAATTGATCAGATGTCGGCCCCTCTTCTCTGTCCATCCATCAGACATAAGAGTGCAGTCATATTTCTTCCATGCCTGCTCATGTTCCTCCCTGAAAGTGCATCTAGGCACTTAATCTAGTTTTGCTAATTAATAACAATGTAAATTTAGATATGATGCTTTGCATGAGTTGTGCAGGTATAAAATCAAAAGAACAGAAAAGAAAGATGAAAGGAAGGTCCCCAATTTATATTTGTATGGTGATGGAATCTATCGAAGGATTTAAATTTATTTATGGTTTGAATTTGAGTATAGGATCACCGTACTATCAAGGGGGACGTGCTTGATGAGTTTAGGTTGTTAAAGTGCTTATACCGTACTATCAAGGGGGACGTGCTTGATGAGTTTAGGTTGTTAAAGTGCTTATACCGTACTATCAAGGGGGACGTGCTTGATGAGTTTAGGTTGTTAAAGTGCTCATACTTGAGATGACATACACACACGAGAGTCACAAACACACAAAAATCTTCCCTAAACAAAGTTCACTGTGTGTCGGAACTTAGGCCGGAAGATCCGACTCACAAGTTCCGGCGAGCTCTATCTGAAATTCTTTTTCCATCGGAAGATCCAAACCATGCATCGAAACTTCCATGACTTAGCCAGTTTTCAAAGTCCTTGCACAGTCGTCAGAACTTCCACCAGAAGATCCGACCCACAAGTTCCGGCACGCTCTGTCTCTAATTCATTTTTCATCGGATGATCCGGACCATGCGTCGGATCTTTTTTGACTTAGCCATATTTCAGAGCGCATGTTTTCAAGGTAGCTTGTCGAAACTTCCATCGGAAGATCCGACCCACAAGTTCCAGCGCGCTCTATCTCTAATTCATTTTTCATCGGATGATCCGGACCATGCGTCAGATCTTTCTTGACTTAGCCATATTTCAGAGCGCATTCAGGGCAGCTTGTCGGAACTTCCATCGAAAGATCCGACCCCAAAGTTCCGAGTGGCTCAGTCTCTAATATTTTTCCATCGGATGATCCTAACCTTGTGTCGGAACTTCTATCGGAACTTCCATCGGATCATCCGGCCCTTGTGTCGGAACTTTCCAGACTTAGCCATATTTCAGTGTTTCAGCCTTATGAAATTCAAATTTAGGATGATCCGACACTACGTCGGATGATCCGGTACCCTTTCACAGAACACATAACGGCTAGTTTTTGGGGGTTGGATATTTATACCCCCTCACCCCCCCCCCCCCCCCCCTCATTCAATGATACTGCCTCCATGACCAAACACACTCCAAAAGCATTCATTGCACTCCTCTACTCCCACTCAAAGCTTGATTCTTGCATTGATTCACCTAGGGTTTGAGTGAGAGAGGAAGATTGAGTGTGTGACCTTTGAGCACTTGTGAGCTTCCACTTGTTCATCTCAAGAAGCACTTGAAGCAAGCTTGATTCATCGATCCACGTTTGTTACTCTTGGAGCTTTGCTCCTAGATGGTTAGGCGTCACCGGTAGCTCCTATTCCTTTGTGGTTTGAGCACCGGAAAGTTTGTATTACCCCTCTCTTTGTGAGAGCAATACTAAGTGACTCAATCTTCCTTTGTGGTTGATTGAGGGAGGCAAGGGGTTAGTGATAACCCGGTTCTTTGTGAACCCCTCAACGGGGACGTAGCTCCTTCGTGGAGTGAACCTCGAGAACAAATCTCGTGTCTCTTTGTTCTTGCTATTGTTCTTGTTGTTCATCTCTTTTACTTGTGCCTGATCTATGTGCTTGTTATTGTTCGACCTTAGAGATCATATCTAAGAGCTTATTTACTTCATCTACCAGCTTTATATTCAAAGGAAATCTTGAATAGCTTGTTAGAATTTGAATCTCGAATTTAGTTATCCCTCTGTGTCGTAAGATCCTACACAGTGTCGGATCTTTGGGGGTTCGGAAGATCCGAGACTGCGTCGGATCATCCGACCATCTGACATTTTCGTGAAGAATTTTCAAGATTTTTTAACAGGCCCTATTCAACCCCCCCCCCCCTCTAGGCCTAGTGTTGGTCCTTTCACTCCCTCCCATTGCTAGTCAACTTCACAGCATCATTAAGCAAAGGTTCTGCAAGTAGGTGAGGAGTAGGTGGCTCATACCCAGAACCAATTTGTATTGTTGCCTCTGAGGACCCGGTGTGTCCAAGGACCGGTGGATGGTCGCTTCCTGGTGTGATGAGTGATTGACAACGTGGTGTGGATTGATGTTTCCCTTGGCTCAAGTATTGCAGGTGTAGAATGTGGCTTGGTTGCATTGGTGCAGGTGAAGAACAGGAGCGAAAGGTCTTAGCCATGGCGGCCTCCGAGGAGCGGAGAGACAAGTAGGCTTGGTTCGAGGGACCCGGTGGCCGGTGGATCAAGTGCGGTTCACATGCTGGCAAGAACGAGCAAGGGGACGTGGTTCCGGTGCGAGGTAGCGGCTCACAACCGAAGCTCGTACGCGGACGAGAAGCCGGCACAAGGTGGCGGCTAACAACCGAAGTTTGCGCGCGGGGTTTGGTGATTTGGCCACAAAATCATCGGTGGACGGTTTCCCTTGGTTTGGGCCTCAAAATCAAGGACCGAGGACTCGACGAGGCGAGATTGGGCAGCTGGGCTGAGGTGACCAGCCAGGGGCGGTTTAACCGCCCCCAGGGGCGGTTTAACCGCCTCCCCCTGGGCCGGCCCAAAACTCGGCGTCGAGGAGCTTCGATCTGGAGGACACGCGGCATGACTGCAAGGCTTGCGTTGGAGGGAAGCTAGCTTGCAGTGGAAGGTGTCCCAGCCGGAAAAATCTTTGCGAAAAATGTCAAATTTGCCCCTGAGGGGTATGTATCACTTAGGGGTAGTTTAGTCTTTAGAGCAGCACCACTTGGACTATATAATAGACCCCCTAGGGGCTGGTGGCTGTCATCTAAGTAGTCTAGTTTTATTTCCCTTGCACTTGAACTATTTTCCTTTAGTTTTTCTTTCTAGTTTTCCATAGGCTAGCCAAGTGCTTCACCGGAGAAATCTTTGAGAGGGTTGGATGAAGGGAGGATAGCTAGCCTCTTTGTAAAGAAGTTGACCTCGTGATGTATGGAAGATTTGGCTTTCTTGTATCCCTCTTTGTGTGATTTCGTTGTTCATCCCGTGGCTCTTTTTGGCCCCTTTGGGAGATTTTCGATTCCTTGTGTTTGAGGTCATTTCCTTGCGTGTTTGTTTGGGGGATTCACACATGAGGTCGTGGACACTCTTTTCCTGGTGATTTGCCCCCTCAAAACGCAAAGAATCGCTTCGGATTTGGGGATTTTTGGATGAACTCGGGGTGGAAGTGTTCTTCACGAGATCTGAGATTCCGGGAGTTCTAGTGTGTTTGAGGCCGAGATTTTTGGGGAATATACTCCACTGAAGGTGTACATCATCTCTCCAAAGTTTCATCTCAAGAGCTCAAGCCGTTTGGGAGATCGACTCACGAGTTGACTTTTTCCCGAGAGCTCCCAGATTGACCGCCCCCAGGAGGTTAAACCGCCCCCCCCCCCCCCCTAGGCGGTTAAACCGCCCCTAGGGAGGTTAAACCGCCCCTGGCTGGGTAGAGAAGGTTTTGCCTCATTTCGGTTCGTTTTGTGTTCGTTTCGATCGATTCGAGTTCCGCTGCGTGTTTCTTGCTCCTAGGGTCAGTAGCTTGACAGTGGCTACGTGATCTTGGCAAGATCGCTTTCGGAGGCGTTGGAGTTGATTTGGGAGAATAGCCGGATTGGTTGGAAAGAATTTTTATCGGCTCCCATTCACTCCCCCCCTCTCTGGTCGCCGATTCGGTCCTTCAATTGGTATCAGAGCCGGTTACGGGTCTTTGCGACTCTAACCAGTCTAAGATCCAAAGATGGCGTACCAAGATCGGGGTTCCGAGCCTCCGCACTTCGATGGGAAAAATTATCCGAACTGGGTTGCGCGTATGGGCGCTTTCTTGCGAGGCAAAGGAAAGTTGTTGTGGGATGTGACAGAAGATGAAAATTATGTCAATCCTACCAACTTAGATGCCCAGGGTGCAAGAGATAAATTCGAGGCCAACGCTAGGGCTGTCGAGAACTTTGAGCAGTTGGATGGTGAGTCGGTCGATGCGATGTTTCTGCGCTTTACCGCCATAGTCAACAACATGAAAGCCAACATTGTCGCACTCCCATACACGGATCATAACAGAGCTTTGAAGCTCTTGCTTTCCCTTGACCGGTCCGTGTGGGGTGCCAAGGTTGAGGCGATCATGGAGTCGGCTAACTATGAAACCTTGAGAGTTGATGAGCTTTTCTCGAAGTTGAAATCTTCAGAGGTTGATAGACGGTTTCTTGCCAAGGCTAAGAGTCCGACTGATCCCCATAATCTGGCCCTAGTCGGTGGCTCTGGTAATGGACAGGCTAACACTTCCAGACACTTTGCTTTGTCTTCTCTTGTGTCTCTTCCAGATGAAGAATATGAGGTGCTGAGCGAGGAGGATCTCGCGTTGCTCACGAGGAGGTTCGAGCGGATGTACCAGAACCGCAAGGGTTCGAGGCGTGCCGGGAGTACGTGCTACAGATGCGGGAAGATGGGCCACTTCATCACCGAGTGCTCCGAGGAAATCAAGAAACACAAGCACCGCCCGCGAGATGAGCACAAGCACCGCTCCAAGGACAAGCACCACTCCAAGCACAAGAACAAGGAGGAGAACACCGACACCTCGTCAAGCTCAAGCAGCGAGGAAGAAGACCGCGGCCACCGCAAGGAGAAGAAGCACAAGAACCGCAACTTCAACGGGCTTTCTGGGGTCGCTATGAACTTCTGCACCATGGCTCACGGCTCCAACAACAAGAACATCTCCGACTACGACTCCGACTCCGACTCCGAGGATGAGGTATTGACTGATCCCACCTCTTTGCATAAGGAGATTGCTAGATTAGAGCAGTTGGTCGATAATCGCGATGATGTGCTTAGGAAGACCAACAAGAAGAAGAGAGAGTTTAGGTCTTTGCTAGGAGAGTCAAAGGATAGAATAGCTGAGCTTGAGGCCTTACTTTCTGAGACTGGAAAGAAGGCGATGGATTTTGAGTCTGTGCTTAGCGAGTCTAGCAAGAAAGTGGCTGAGCTTGAAACTGAGTTGGCAAGTGCTAGAGCTGAGATAGGTGTGTTGAAAGATGCTCCTATTGTTTCTGATGAGATTGAATGCTCTTTCTGTGATGTGCATCTTGCTGATTTGGTAGCTCTTAAGGACAAACACATGACATGCCTAGATGATCTAGAAGATGCTAGGGTTGAGATTGCTGAGTTGAAGTCTAGACCTTCTTTGCTAGGTGCTTGTACTTCTTGTCCTGTTTTACATGCTCAGTTGCTTGAATCTCGTACCATGATCAGTTCACTTGAAGCTCAATTGAAATCTCCTATTGCAAACTCTTGTTCGGCTTGCGATGTTGTTGCTTTGAGGAATGTTGAGCTGGCGCAATCTGTTGATCGTTTGCAAGATGAAAATGATGAGTTGCGTCAATGTTTGGGTTGGTTGTCGGGTCGCGAGCTTCAGCTTAAGATGCTGATTGCTGGTTTTAAGAGAGCTGATGGTCGTGGTCTGGGTTCTGAGAAGGTTGGTGAGAGCAGTGGTGAGAGAGAGAGCCTGAGAGTTCCACCGCAAACATTCCCACAAACCCACCAAAAGCCATTCTCAAGAACATCTTCACACCCAAACCAAACCACCTGCTAAACAAGCTTGACACCACTCCAGATCCTCCCAAGTTTCCACCAAAGACAGACAACTTTCAGAGGAGAGTGACCTTTGTGAGGAGTGGGGTTTACCAGCCGAGAGAGAGGGCACAGCCGAGAGAAACCCCAAAGCCAAAGCCAGTCCGCTTCCATTGTGAGCATTGTGGAAGGGATGGACACCTTTTCTAGTTTTTCTAGGTGTCTTTGATTGAGGGGGAGCTTGGCTTTATTTAATGGGGAGAAATTTGCTCAAGTTGGTTTGACAAGGAGATGACTTTGCTTATAGCTTTTTGGATTGCATGAGATTGTGAGTTTGCTGTGTTTGCATTTTGATTGTGCATATCATGGGAGTTTGAAGTTTGCACCTGAACCTTGGATTTGCATTTCAGTTGCACATTCCAAGGGAAGCTGATGATTGAACCTGAACCTTGGATTTGCATTTCGGTTGCACATTCCAGGGGGGGCTTTGTATTTGTGCTATGATCGTGCTTGTGTATTGAGTTTGAACTTGCCCATTTTTCTACCCAAAACCAGCTTGCAGACATTTTCACTAAGCCACTTGACCAAGTTACCTTCACCCGCTTGCGAGGAGAACTTGGTGTGTGTGTGCCGTTTTCTGAGCTAAGTTTTGGAGGCTTCTCTTGTAGCATATGTATACTATTGTACCATCTTTGTATCTTGATGTACATTTTTCTGCTTTTGTATCTTGATTTTATCTTTTGTATCATATCTTAGGATGAGCTTCTCCTATATGCAGTGATTGGTACAACTTGCTACATTTTAGAGTTTAGCCAGGCTGGCTAGGGATTGATTGTATGGTTGGCTATGCTCTTGATGGTTTTGATATATATTCTATTGAGATAGTCGCTTTTTGAATTAAAATGACAAACTGAACTTAATTCTTTCACCCATGAGTAAATGCCTTTGCATGTCTTGTTTGAGCCGAAATGGCTATATCTTGCTTAAGATCATGCTAGGGTGTGATATTCTTTTCAATTGGGTCAAAGACCTTTGTCATTGTAAATGTTTAGCCCATGCTTTATCTTGTGGAGGAGCATAAGCTTCTTTTTGTCGCAAAGACATTTCATGTACCATGCTTAATTCGAAAAACTTGAAAAATGAGATGTCTATGCATGAAAGAAGAAAGTTGAGAAAAAGATATATTTGCAGAAAATTATGCTCATGTCTCTATGCTTTCATCATTGCACACACTTGCACACATGGGTGCTAAGCGGTTGCATGTTGTTTGCCGGAGAAGTCTCCCATGAGAAGTGAACACATGGCTCCGTGCTTTGACATGACATGAGGTAGAATTTGGGCGTTTATGATGATCTTTTGTCAAGAATGCTTGTCCTTTCATGATTTTGGTGAGATGAAGTTCATTTTTGCTTGAACAATCCATGATTAGGACTTTGCTCATGTGGTGACATTTTTGATAAAACTACACAATTTGATCATGGCTTTGTCAATTGGATATATGTCTTCACCTTCTTGATGGCAATGCCCGTGTGACATGATGAACTATCTTGTTTGCCTCTTCTCTAATTTGTAGCACTTTGTATTGCTCATTGTATATTTGAGAAGCTTGTAGTTGCATTTTGTACATTTTTCCTTGATTAGTGCATTGTCAACAAGGGGGAGAATTTCTGGAGCATTTTGCAAGGGGGAGATGTTGCTGAATCCTTGAGAAAGTTTTTGCTCTAGATTTTGTCGGATGTGTGTGAGAGATTGAAAGTTTTGCCCAAATGAGGTTTTCTGAAAATTGGTGAAGTTTCTGTGAGTTCAAACATTGGAATATCTTGCTGGGCATATTTGGAAGGTTTTCAAGTTGGAACGGCATCGTTGCAAGTTCGTTTGTGCGATTTTGGCCTTTTCAAGTTTGGTCATCTGCCAGGGGCGGTTTAACCGCCCCCTGGGCGGTTTAACCGCCCCTGTGCTGAGTGCACAAGTGTTGTGGAGATTTGAGCCATTTTCGAGTGTTTTTCACATGTATAAGTTCACTTGTTCAGGGGGAGTTGCATCTTTGCAGGGGGAGTGCTTTGAGTGTCCTGAAAAGTGAATTGGAAATTTGTGGTTTGTGCTTTGTGCTTTTGCTCTTTTGCCGATGGTGTTGAGCCCTTTCGCTTCTTCTTGAAGGGTCGGCGTTTCTGGAGCTTTCTCTTGCAGAGTGACTTTGTTCTCGGCTTGTTCTTGCTTTTAGTCACTTGCTTGAGTCTTGTTTTCGATTTCTTTTATATTTTCTTCATATCATTGGTTACTATGTGTGTGTTGTCAATGCACTCATCAAGGGGGAGATTGAGGACCCGGTGTGTCCGAGGACCGGTGGATGGTCGATTCTTGGTGTGATGAGTGATTGACAACGTGGTGTGGATTGACGTTTCCCTTGGCTCAAGTATTGCAGGTGTAGAATGCGGCTTGGTTGCATTGGTGCAGGTGAAGAACAGGCGCGAAAGGTCTTAGCCATGGCGGCCTCCGAGGAGCGGAGAGACAAGTAGGCTTGGTTCGAGGGACCCGGTGGCCGGTGGATCAAGTGCGGTTCACATGCTGGCAAGAACGAGCAAGGGGACGTGGTTCCGGTGCGAGGTAGCGGCTCACAACCGAAGCTCGTACGCGGACGAGAAGCCGGCGCAAGGTGGCGGCTAACAACCGAAGTTTGCGCGCGGGGTTTGGTGATTTGGCCACAAAATCATCGGTGGACGGTTTCCCTTGGTTTGGGCCTCAAAATCAAGGACCGAGGACTCGACGAGGCGAGATTGGGCAGCTGGGCTGAGGTGACCAGCCAGGGGCGGTTTAACCGCCTCCCCCTGGGTCGGCCGAAAACTCAGCGTCGAGGAGCTTCGATCCGGAGGACACGCGGCATGACTGCAAGGCTTGCGTCGGAGGGAAGCTAGCTTGCAGTGGAAGGTGTCCCAGCCGGAAAAATCTTCACGGAAAATGTCAAATTTGCCCCTGAGTGGTTTGTATCACTTAGGGGTAGTTTAGTCTTTAGAGCAGCACCACTTGGACTATATAATAGACCCTCTAGGGGCTGGTGGCTGTCATCTAAGTAGTCTAGTTTTATTTCCCTTGCACTTGAACTATTTTCCTTTAGTTTTTCTTTCTAGTTTTCCATAGGCTAGCCAAGTGCTTCACCGGAGAAATCTTTGAGAGGGTTGGATGAAGGGAGGATAGCTAGCCTCTTTGTAAAGAAGTTGACCTCGTGATGTATGGAATATTTGGCTTTCTTGTATCCCTCTTTGTGTGATTTCGTTGTTCATCCCGTGGCTCTTTTTGGCCCCTTTGGGAGATTTTTATTCCTTGTGTTTGAGGTCGTTTCCTTGCGTGTTTGTTTGGGGGATTCACACATGAGGTCGTGGACACTCTTTTCCTGGTGATTTGCCCCCTCAAAACGCAAAGAATCGCTTCGGATTTGGGGATTTTTGGATGAACTCGGGGTGGAAGTGTTCTTCACGAGATCTGAGATTCCGGGAGTTCTAGTGTGTTTGAGGCCGAGATTTTTGGGGAATATACTCCACTGAAGGTGTACATCATCTCTCCAAAGTTTCGTCTCAAGAGCTCAAGCCGTTTGGGAGATCGACTCACGAGTTGACTTTTTCCCGAGAGCTCCCAGATTGACCGCCCCCAGGAGGTTAAACCGCCCCCCCCCCCCTAGGCGGTTAAACCGCCCCTAGGGAGGTTAAACCGCCCCTGGCTGGGTAGAGAAGGTTTTGCCTCATTTCGGTTCGTTTTGTGTTCGTTTCGATCGATTCGAGTTCCGCTGCGTGTTTCTTGCTCCTAGGGTCAGTAGCTTGACAGTGGCTACGTGATCTTGGCAAGATCGCTTTCGGAGGCGTTGGAGTTGATTTGGGAGAATAGCCGGATTGGTTGGAAAGAATTTTTATCGGCTCCCATTCACTCCCCCCCCCCCCTCTCTGGTCGCCGATTCGGTCCTTCAGCCTCAACTGCATTCTTAAACTGTCGTGCTGCCGCTGAATTAAATGATATGCCACATTCATAAAACCACAATGCCCACTGCATATCCACGTAATCCTTCTCCTCTTTGGACTTAATCTTGGTTGGAATTCTGGGTTGATAACAACCTTTACTCCTTTGATCAACCACTTCTTCAGGTGTTGGGCGAAGCATCTCAATAATTGACTTATTCCCCTTTGGCACATCCTTGGTCTTCTTTCCTGTAGGAGCCTTGAACAAATAGGCTGCACGCCTTTGTTTGGCTGCAGCCCCTGAACTTGGCTGCACCTTGGAAGATTGAGATGTAGGAGCACGTGATTCCACTTGAACAGATTCAGCTGGGGTTGCTTCCACCACCACCACATTATCTTCCTGCTCTTGTTGTTCATCATCTATGAACAATGGCCTTCTCCTCTTGTTTCCCTTCAAATAATCTCTCATCTCTTTTCTAATTTCAGTAGTGGTCCGTGCACACATTAATGTATCTCCATAGCCACCTGCTAAGTGTTGCTTCAGCCTTCTAATCCCTCCAGAAACTTGAACATCACAAAGTGTGCAGGTCACTTTATCTCTGAACTGAAGATCTGCCCAATAGCTATACTTCCAACCTGGATCTTGAGACCCAGCCTTCCTTGCTGAATCAGTCTTTGGATTGTAGTTGTCATTGTTGACAGAAGGTGGACTAGCCATTCTTTCCTGTTGGTTGGTGCTGCAAGCAACGAACAAAAGAGTGATCATTAAAATAGTGAGCATTGTTAAGTCTGAGCACATACTTCAGAGTTCAAAGAATAAAATAGTAAAAGCATCATGGACACAATAATCAAACAGAGGCACAATAATCAAACAGAGGCTCAAGTCACAAAGGCACAGATCAATAAACTAACCAAAGGCTAGGCAAGTATTGGGTCATCATGCAGACATGCACACATTCACACAAACTTTCAAGTCTATGTAGCAGATTAGCAGCTAGACAAGTAGACATAGTCCCAAACAAGAGAAATAGAGGGCAGAGCAATGCCAATGCCAAGCAAAAGCAAAAAAGAGAAGCAAGCGCAGTGACCACCTAGCACTAGCAACACGAGCACCCACCAAACCACCACCCACCAGACCCGAATCCAATCCAACTATCCAAGCTAATCCAAGCACACAAGCACAATCGGCACACCAAGTCTAAGATAGGCATGCATAAGCAACATAGATGGAAGCGGAGGAGGGAGGGGGGAGAGGAAGATGTAATACCTGAGGGCAGGATGGACTGCGGGAGGGGCGAGGCAGGGCTACAGAGGAGACGAAGACGTCGGCGGCGCAAATCGACGGAGCAGAGGTCGCAGGAGTGAATCGGCGGCGCGAATGGACGGAGTGGAGGTTGGAGGAGCAAATTGGCGATGCAAATCGATCCAGAGGAGGTCGGAGGAGTGAATCACTGCGGGAATCGATGGAATCCGTGGAAGAGGAGCAGCAGAAGGAGGCGGAAGCGGCTGGACGGACCAGGGCACCCCGGCTGGACGGGCTGGCGCCGCCGGATTCAGGTGCAGCCGCCGCCCTCTTCCCTTCCCCTCTCACCTCTCTTTCCCTCCCATCTCTCAATTGGCGCACTGCAAGGGCGGATTGTGGTCTCCCGCGCACGCTGGGAGGGTATAGGCGGGCAATTTCCTGTGCGCGTGCGTGCCGCTCCCTCTCGTTTCCCACGCGCGCGGCCGCTTTTTCCCCTGTTGCAGCGTCCAGTGATGACTAGTCGACGCCTAGTCAATGCGAGGCGATTCCATACACGAGCAGGTCGTGGCGGACGGGACGCCACAATTGAAAAAACGCCTGGACGCCAAGGCGACGACTTGGCGACGCCATAAAAACAATGGACAGTATAGTGAACTAATTTGGGTTTAAAGTGAATATATAGGACAACTGTGTTTAGGCAAAGTTTAAGAATGAGAAATATATTTTTCTAATCCTGTATGTGGATATTTTGCTTCCAAACAGTGATATCAGTCAGCTACGGGAATCAAAGAAGCTTTTGTCCTCAAACTTTGATAAAAAGATCTTGGTGAAGCATCATATGTTTTAGTCATAGAATTTCACCGAGATAGAAAAAATGTGATATTAGGACTGTCGCAGAAAACATACTTAAAAAATATTTTGAAGAAATTTAGAATGCATGCGAGTAAGCCTTCGTGTGCCCCTATAGTCAAGGGAGATAAGCATGAGAATTTTCAACGTTCCAAGAACTAGTATGAAATCGATCAAATGAAAGAAGTTTCGTATGCTTTGGCTGTTGGAAGCTTACAGTATGCTCAAGTATGTACATGCTCTGACTTAGCTTATGTTACCGGGATACTTGGCAGATATTAGAGTAAATCAGACATAGCACACTAGAACATGGCAAAGAAAGCTATGCCTTATGTGCAAGGCACAAAGGGTGTCATGCTAACATATAGAAGATTTGATTCCCTAGAGATAAAATGGTATTCGGATTTAGACTTTGCGGGAGATGTAGATGATAGAAAGTCCACGATAAACCACATCTTCACTCGTGCATAAGGAGCTATATCGTGGAAAACCGCAAAGCAAACCATCACAACATCATCTACGATGTATGCAGGAGTTCACAGCCACATGATAAGCAAAATGGTTAAATTAATTTGTACCCGGTTTGAGAGTGGTAGATAGTATTGAAAGACCACTCAAGATGTACTGCGACAATGAGCCAGCAGTATTCTATACTTACAACAACA
Organism: Urochloa ruziziensis; assembly: GCA_015476505.1. Lineage (NCBI taxonomy): Eukaryota > Viridiplantae > Streptophyta > Magnoliopsida > Poales > Poaceae > Urochloa > Urochloa ruziziensis. The sequence goes on along the minus strand of CM027122.1, from coordinate 21,652,421 downwards.
GATCAAGTAATGCTTCCAAACCAATTGAAATAAAGTTTTATATTGTGAAAGAGAAAATCCAAGATCAAACTATAAGTCTCGAGCATATAAGAACAAAGAATATGCTAGTAGATCCTCTCACGAAAGTATTACCACCCAATGTGTTCAAAGAACACTTAGCCAACATGGGTTTAAGGGAAAACCTATTATCCCTGGGTTATAGAGGGCCCGAAAAGAGAAGGTTTTGTTCCAAAACAGAGAGGTGTGTTGTGGTTGTTGATCTATCAGTAGTCGACCGTGACGATGAAGCATGATCTACACACTAATCTGTGATGGAATGAGTAAATTGAAAAGTGTTATAAAGTTAAAAGTAAATGATGAGATCAAGGAGGGAGAGGGAGAATGTTAGATTGATCTCCTCACCAATGGGCCCAATGGTCCATTGGGCCCTTGATCCGCGCCCTAATCAGGGGTGTCCAACCCACAATGGTTGGTGGGCCACGATCACACTGCGTTATATAAATAGGTGGGGGATGGTGGCTCGCACAACGAGGTTGACCTGAGCCGGCTTTCCGAGCGACAAATCCTAACCTGGTCCAAGGGTCGCGCAACCAGTGACGGAAGCTCCGCCACCGCCGCCTGATGTCCCGGCGACCCTGCACTGCGCATCGCTACCCTAGCGCAGAGCTCCACCGATAGAGCCTGCGATGGCCACTTCGCCGACCTACTCTGCGGGAGAAGGTACACCATCTCCCCATCTTATTCCATCTCTCTCTTCATCTCGAACCAGTCAGTGTTTAACAAGGATGTAAATAATTAAAGATAGAAGGAAAGAGAAAGGAGATTTGGAGATTCTATATTGCCCAAACCTACAACTATTTTGACCATATGGCATTATCTAGTGTCCCCAACGTCTAGTAAAAATAACTAAACTATATTTCTACAATACAGCCCCCTACAACTTGTAAATTCTTAAGCAATAACCTGTTCAAACAATTGTAGGATTCAAATTTTACTCATGTAATTGCCTCGGTACCTCGTCATACTAGTGTATATAATGAAGAAACATGTCGTGGTGAGCCATAGAGCTATCAACGCAGCACAAACGAATCCAGCATCGAGTGTTAGATCAATATGAACATGATTAACAACAACTTAACAACAACTTAACTTAGGATCTCTAGTCTAGATCTAGATCACGCCTAAAACTTAAACTGATGCGGAATTTGGTACTTACCAGTACTTTCTATGTTCATGGTGGAGTCTTGACGAAGCTGTAGATGCAGAAGGTGTAGAAGAACGGGACTCCGTGCTTCCAAGCCCTTCAGCGCCTTAACGACCAGTTCGAGTAGATTAGGGTTAACCCCTGTGATTAACTCGGGGTCTTCTCTCATTTATATAGCGCTGTGGACTTAGGGCCGGGCCCAATGGACCTTAGGGTTGCCTCCCGATCAAGGCAACTAACAGGGATTAGTGTAGGATTAGGATTTGGGCCTAATGGCCCAACAAGGCCTGACCGAGGTCAAATCCAACATTCTCCCCCTTGACCGATGGTCAATAACTTTATCTTATAATATCAGTTTCATTGATCACGTGAAGGTGGACTATACACAGATCAATAATCTCTCGCTTAATCGAACAATCTTAATCTTAAACTTACTTGCGTTCGCTTTATGTTCACACTCAATACAATAGCAAAACCCAGCGAATGAGTCATCGGCAGACATGACAAACATACCGGGACATCATTAACTAAAGTCCACTATAGTACCTTGATAGAACACTTACTAACTTATTTGGGAGTTTATTTATTCGGCCTCATCCAAAATCATATTTGAGGTTAATCATCAAATCCATACTAATTTCGCGAAAATAGAATAAGAGACAAAACCTTCAATTAGTCATGTTGCTAGCAACTTCTTAAAGTAGTAAATTGACTTGATTCTGGGACCCTTCTTTCATAAAAATATATTTGTCAATGTACTTGACACCATGAACTATATGTCATTACTTGAAAGGAATACTATAATCAAATACAACAACATTGATTTGAAATCAATGTTAATAGATTAATAATAATACCGAATATATCTCATATGCCTGCCTGAATCATGCCATACAAAATTAGCCTTCGTTATACTAATCTTGTTTAGAGCTTTCTGCAGAATCGCTCAGATCCGTAAGAGTGAAGGACGTAAACTTAATGTGCACAATTACATCCATACACTTTTACAAAACTTTGTCTAAATAGTACTTAATTAAACAAGCATGTTATTTGGATGCATTAATCTTTTACACACCTTTTCCAGTGGACCTCCCTTGGACTAAGACTAATAAAATTTGTCAAGCATTCCGGCTTGTCATGCTAAGTCAATCACTTATAGATCTTAGCATATAGCTTCTAACTGAAGCATTAGGAACGTCTTCCTATTTAATTAGACTAACCTCTATAAAACAGGCATAGCTGTATATGCATTCACATTTTATCACTTCAGAGCTACTCTTAACATTTGCCCTTTAGTGACAATCCTAATACTCACTTTGGTCCCATCTCAGTGTCATACTCCCTCAGAACTTAGGAGAGCTTCACCTAAGATGCATCTTATGATATGATGAAAACTTTTCCCCATTGTTGGAATGCAAACTTAATAATATTAGCTTTATGGAGAAAACATTCACCTTAGAGTATCAGGATAATAATTAATCCACCTTAGCTTTACAAATGAATCATGGTTGCCCATGATACATACAAACTTATTATGAGCTATGAACTTAGCATCTTAGCTTCTTTTGGAATCACTTTCAAACCTGTAGACCCTTCATAGCCTACTGCTTTGACCCCATCAGAAAATTGCTATGAAAAGAACTATTCTTATGTTAAAGTTCGTAGACTCCTTTATCGCCTCTTCATATTAGACTTAAAATAATTGAGGCTCTCACTTCTGTGCCCAATACTTAACTTATCATTAAACATTACTTATCTCTGTTGTGGTTATACAGCTAATGTACATCCTCAACAGAGTTAGATAAGGAATGGAGAAAACACTTATGGCACGATATAAATATATATGAGAAAATCATATGTGTATATATATCTCATCTTAAATCATCAATACAGAGAAAACTTATCCTGTATCTCATTAAGATTTTCTTCTCCCCAATTTTCTTTCTTCTTAGTGAGCTTCCATTGAACTCTGAACAATCAGAATATTAAAAGTGTCGAACAATAAACTTATTTGAAGTAATTTACAATGGATGCTCTTTAACTTATTTATCTTTGGCAAGACATTTACTATATCTTTCTTAGATACCACTGATGAATTTCCCTTGTTAATCTAGCCCATATTAGCGGTGGCCAGAAGATGAACTAGAGTAACAAAGCTATGATTAAATGTTCATAAAACAGTGGTGGCCAGAATCATGAACATAAATCATACTTCAACCGTCTTAGATTCAAATTGAACTAATCCACAACAGCGGTGGACAGAAAATGGATAGAACAACAGAATCTGTGAAAATTATCCCGTACCCAGCGATGGCCAGAATAAAGAATAAAATCACACTGACTTATTTGAGGCAGTTGGTAATCATGGAGTATGACTCCTATTACAATGGTATAATTATGTCTCGCATATATACTTATTCTTAATTGAAGCAATGAGATGTAGCGAGTACTATGAAACTTATAATTAATTTTGCCCTTGAAAATTATGGACAATTAAAATATTATGCAGAGAAGATTATAACTCTACTGGATGAGAGCAATTCTTAACTAGTATTATTAGCAGGAGCATCTCTAAACTGATGAGACATTCTATTCTCCCCTTCGAATTTGTGGTCTAAACATGAGTGTGCCACATATTCGACAAGGTCTCATCACTTCTGAACTTATTTAACTTAGATAACAGTCAAAGACAACTGCGATGAAAATATGTAATAAATGAACTTGATGATGTATTATTACTTATTTAGAACACAAATATCCAGAATTTCTCATCGCAGAAAACAAATATGTTCATTCTTAATCTAAAGTACACCATCAGCTAGAAATAAATCTAAAACTAATGACTTAATGCTAATGCGAAGCTCCAGAGTCTTTGACTTTGATGAAATCTCGTAAACTTTGCTCCCCTGAATCTCCCCTCCTTTAAGGTCCAAGAAACCCTAAATACCTGAAGGAAGTTTAATATGTGCAAATGCACCTGAGTTATTCCACCTTCAATTTGTGGGAGCAAATAAACTTAATGAAACTTATGAGACAATTTAATTACCTCTCTTCTGAAGCCATTTAGCAAATCCAGGGCACCAACTTTGCATGTATCCTGGTTCATTACAAAAGTTGCATATGCCTAGGGCATAATTCTCAGGGAGTGACGCAGTGATCAAATGTGAAAGCATTGTACTCGAGGTATAAATCCCAAGCGCTTTAAGATTTTCAGCTATGTAGACCATGTTATTAATGTGCGTCCCTAATGCACCTTGACCATTGTAACGTGAGGTCACTAATTTCTTAATGAGGAAATTGGCTAACTTATCTTTATACTTTTTTCTCAATTGAGGACATGAATTCCTTAACCGATAACTCCTTGCCATTTATTGTTGTAGGAAAAGAACCTCTCAAAGCATCAACGATGGTGTGTCTGATTACCATCTTAGCTAAGTCATTGGATCTCTCCCACTTCAATGAATTGGAGTTGTACTCCCTTAGCTTATCATCATGATTCTCAGTTCCAACAGCAGGGGCTGTGGGCTTATCCTCTTGAGAATGCCTAGCACATCCAACTTCCAACTGGGGAAGTTCGTGCCATTACCATAATGCTTAATGGTGTTTAACAACTTTGTATAATCAACTGAAAATTCATAAATAAAACATGTCTCAGTAATAGTACAATAAGATGCACATAAAAGCATGAAATTCAACCCTACGTTGGTCTGATAAAAATCACGCAATAAGCAACAACTTGCATCACCGTTGGGGAAAACAAGCGAAGCTTAACTTAAACTCATAATTAAAACAACGTTGGTCAGATTTAATTAGAAGTGTACTCTAAATGAACTTCTCGTTGGTTCCATTCAAATAGAGGCATCTAAATGCACTTAGGTGGAAAAAAGAATTTTCAGCTTAACTTATATAAAAGCAATGCAAAGCTTAATCATAACGCATACTTATCTAACATAATATGCTAAAAGCATGCTTAAACACAAACGAACTTATCATAAATTTAAACTTAAACTTATAAAGAGTACTTAATGGTAAGGCAAAAATAGTGCAAGAAAATAATTAGATTGCATCATGAAGTTATCATGCTCATGAAAACTTAAAACTTATTTTATAAGTGCATGAAAACTTAGCATTTCTTAATTGCATAATAGTAACATGCAAAAGCACGACATAAAACTCCACTCATGTAACTTAATCAAATAAAACTTAATAGCTCAAACTTAATTTTGCAATTAAGAAATAAACTTGCACGGAAAACAATGAGCCAATGAAAATTGATATGTCAAAACGTAAATATACAACTTAAATAAACAATATAACTTAATGTTTAAATTTCTTATACAAGAACTAATTTATACTTAATGCGGAAGTAATAAACTTAAAACTTAAAACATAAAACTCAACTTAATAAAATTTTAGTGAAATTATAAGGGCACATCAACCACTTATAATAAAGTTAACACATGCATTAAATAACTTAACTTAGTGCTGAAATAAATGTAGGCTTAAAAGAAAAGGGACTGAAAATCATAAATAAAGGGAAACTTAAATGCAGCTCGTGACTTAAAATGGCCCACAAGTACGTCCAGAGTCCTTACTTTGCACGTGGCCCAATGCGGCCCGTCGCAGCGCGCGGCCCAGCGAATGCAGCGCGGCTCGGCACACGCTAGGCTTAGCTCTAAGCTCAGCACGCGGCTCGGACTCGGCTCAAGGCTCAGACTTAGTGGCTCAGTTCATCTCACAGCCCTTCTTGATGGCTCAGCGGCTCGGGCTCGCACCTCAGCACGAGGCTCAGTGGCGCGGATCGGCTCGTCGCAATGGCTCGTGGCCTAGGGCGTGCGTGGCCCAGCTGAGCGGCCCAGCCGGTGCACGGCCCAGCTCACTCGCCCCGCACCAGCGCGCGCATCGTGACCGGACCGTCCATCTGATCGGACGGTTCACAGCGGCTGGTGCGGGTTTAAATACCCAAAAACGCCGGGGGAGGGCAAACCCTAGCTCACTTTCTTCCCTCTCCCCCGAGCGATGCAGAGAGCAGCCGCCGGCGACGCCAGCGTCCGCCGCCCGCCGCCGCGGTTCTCCCTTTCTTCCTTAGATCCGGTGAGCCCGAGTGAGGTAGATGGCTCTCCTGCTACTCATGTCCCACCGGTGGCACGGCCATTCACCGCCCATCGCCGCCTCTTACTCTTATCCCCAGCTTCCGGCGAGTGAGAGCAAGGTTTGCCCTCTCTGCGGCGCCGTGTGCGTCACGCGCGCGGCCCGTTGAGGGGTTCCGCCGGGCTCTAATGGTGGACGGCGGCGCGGGCTGATGTGCCGCCACGAAGACGGCCGTGCGCACACCCGGAGGCGGCGTGCGAGTCCCAAGTGCCCGCCGGAGTCGAAGCCGGCGGTCGCGCGCGCAGCGCTTCTCATGCCGCGCGCGGCCGCCGAGGCAAGGTAGGCCTCTTGCTAATCTTAGATTGGCGGCTAGGGTTAGGGTTTGGTGGATCCGAGAGGGTTTTGATTCGGATGTGGTTGAAACTGAGTTTTGTATTGCATATGACTTTCCCTTTCCTTTCTTTTTTTTCTTTTTTTTTTTTTTTTTTTTTTTTTTTTTTTTTTTTTTTGCTTCGGGTGGGCTGCTATGTACTTATGCATGAAAGTTAACTTGAAACCGAAGCGTAGAAGAAATCCCTAGATCTAAAGACTTAAAAAAATATGAATTCGCCTGGATCTTAAACTTTGACATGAATAACGCTTCAACCTTTGACTGGTCTCATCACAAAGCACCGAAAACGGTACTGAACTCACGATCTAGGCATTAAACATCACTGACTTAAAAAAAATCAAGTAAAACTTGAACTAAAACATGAACAGAGACTTAGATGGCTTAGGGAATCAAGATTAGACCAACCTGGCTCTGATACTAATTGTTAGATCAATATGAACATGATTAACAACAACTTAACTCAGGATCTCTAGTCTAGATCTAGATCACGCCTAAAACTTAAACTGATGCGGACCAGTACTTTCTATGTTCATGGTGGAGGCTTGACGAAGCTGTAGATGCAGAAGGTGTAGAAGAACGGGACTCCGTGCTTCCGAGCCCTTCAGCGCCTTAACGACCGGTTCGAGTAGATTAGGGTTAACCCCTGTGATTAACTCGAGATTAACTTCGTTAATCTGACTCAGGGTCTTCTCTCATTTATATAGCGCTGTGGACTTGGGGCCGGGCCCAATAGACCTAAGGGTTGCGTCCCGATCAAGGCAACTAACAGGGATTAGTGTAGGATTAGGATTTGGGCCTAATGGCCCAACAAGGCCTGACCGAGGTCAAATCCAACACGAAGCACCAGGGGGCAGGGAGCACAGGTGGAGTAAGATGACGCCATGACGGACTGATGGCCTTAACCTGCAAAACCGATTTGTTAGAGATAAAAAAATGCAGCGACTGGTTTGTTAAGTAAAATCTGTGTATTTTTTTATACGTACGTACCTTCGTATATGAAGGTAGATTTGTGAGACTTTCTTCTCCGGCAAACGACACCATGTTGACGTGAGACCGCGGTAGGAGACCGGCCGGCGCGGGGAAGAAAGATTGGAGGCGCTTGCGAGCGGAGGAAGGGAGGCCGCCGCCGGTCGTGACGTGGTCGGTGGATGACGCCGGTGAGACCAGGATCGATGGCGGCGGCGGGCTGGAGCGCTCGTGGGAGCTTGGAAACACGAGAGGAGAGGGGTTATTTAAAGGAGGAGGTGAGTTGCGTCGTTCTTCGGGGAAAGAGGCCCAAGGCCAATGGGGCCTCGCTGGATGGGGCCTTGGACCGGATGTCTTGTGTCGTTTGCTTGAAAAGTGCTAACAATTCTTGAGATTGGCCGCGTCTAGATGTTTCGCGAAAAAAATTTACAGTATGTCGGGCACACATTTGAAGTATTAAATATAGACTAATTACAAAACTAATTACAGATTCTGTCAGTTCATCGCAAGACGAACCTAATGAGTCTAATTAATCCGCCATTAGCACATGTTTACTGTAGCAATTTATTGTCTAATCACGAACTAACTAGGCTCATTAGATTCGTCTCGCGAAGTACACTCCATCCATATAATGGGTTATTTTTTCGACTACATTTAATATGCCATGCATGTGAGGGAACATAATCGAAAAAAATTTCGCGAAACATCTAAACAGGGCCATTGAAAGCAATCACTACTTTAATTATTTCCAAAAGAAAAAAACAATCACTACAGAAATAATAAGCTACACCAAGGACCTAACACGAAAACTATGGCCAAAACCATTTGAGACCTTTAGCCCCTGCCCATACACCGCAAATGTGCATCATCCTTCAACGTTCTGCACGATCACACTTGGTGAGGCCCATGAAAAGCACGCAGACACAGAGTGAGCCGAAAACCCATAATTCCAATCTACTACCTCAACACATTTTATACAATTTAATTCGAAATAATTTGATTGTATTTCACATTTTGTTGCCCGGAGATATTTAAGTAATCACTAATCCCATTTCAGTTTTGTTCCCACCCCAAGCATTTTTGTCGAGTTAAAATAGTTATTAACTTGTCGCACTATTAATTGTTAGGCAATTAAATTACATTTAACTTTATATTGCAAAGCCAACATACATGCAAACACACCAAAACCATGAATGCGACGCAACCTGCAAGTTCATCTTGTATTTATCACGCGCACAATTTTTTGCATAATTTTTTTTTTTTTGGCGTTATCACGCACACAATGTAGTCGGTAAGCGAAATTCCAATCTATTTTTTGCATAATTTTTTTATTCAGTCAAACCTAGGTTTGTTGGATGATATTCAAGTGTTCTAATAACCACCAGGCTAGTTTGAGTAAAACCCAGATTGGTCATTACAACAAATGTAACTAGATGAACTCTATTCGCCGCCTGCTGACAATGAAGATCACTATTAGTCCCAAATTCAATTTATTCCCACCCCCAAGCATTTTTGTTGATTTAAAATAATTCTTCACTTATCGCACTACTAGTAGGTAATTAAATTTTATTTATCTTTATATATTACAAAGGCAAAGGACATGCAAACACATCAAAACTATGAATACCACACAACCTGCAAGTGCATCTGCAAGCAATAATCCTGTCCCCGCCGGGAACTTTGACGAGCTGCTGCACAACAGCACAATTTGCATGATTTAGCATTCCAAATTCTATTTCCCCCTCTACGTCACAAATATTATTTTTGAAGAAATACGTCACAAATATGCACTTGAAGTTGTCTGCCTTTCCGCACCTGACTCCTAATAAAGCTAAAATGCCAATGTGCTAAACTGAAAAACGGTCAACCGTCTTGCCTCCTTTAGTAGCGACAAACAAAACCTATTCTTGCTCCTCGTAATCCTCCTGACCATCCAAACTACAAACTGTCTCTTTCTTATAAAACCTTTGCCGCCACAAATTGTGCTACGGTTCTTCTCTCTCCTGCAAAAAAAATCCCTTAATTCGTCCACACCAGCCATTGGCTCCGGCCAAGGCTGACAAGCCATCCAATTCCAAACAATGGGCTCGCTGCTCCTCCTCGTCGCTGCCCTCCTCTTCTCCCCGTCCTTCGCGCTGACCGTCGACGAGGAGGCCGCCATCGTCCGCCGGCAGGCGCTGTCCTTCGAGCACGACCACCACCCTACCGACCACGTCCACATCGACATCGATATCAACATCAAGATCAGCAACCCGCACCTCCTGGATGCGCACACGGCGCTGCAGGCGCTCAAGGACGCGCTCTACTCGGACCCCAACAACTTCACCGGCAACTGGGTGGGGCCCGACGTGTGCGCCTACAACGGCGTGTTCTGCTTCCCGTCCCCGACGAACGCGTCGGAGAGCGCCGTGGCGGCGCTCGACATGAACGGCGCCGACGTGGCGGGGTACCTCCCCAAGGAGATCGGGCTCCTCCGCGACCTCGCCGTGCTCCACCTCAACTCCAACCGCTTCTGCGGCGTCATCCCCGACGAGATCAGGGGCATGAAGGAGCTCTACGAGCTCGACGCCAGCAACAACCGCTTCGTCGGCCCGTTCCCCGCCGCCGTGCTCGGCGTCGACAAGCTCAGCTACCTCGACATCCGGTTCAACGACTTCGAGGGCCCCATCCCGCCGGAGCTCTTCCTGGGGAACCACGACGCCGTCTTCCTCAACGACAACCGCTTCACCTCGGGAATCCCGGACACCATCGGCCGTTCCAGGGCGTCGGTGATCGTGCTCGCCAACAACGAGCTCGGCGGGTGCGTGCCCAGGAGCATCGGCGACGCCGCGGAGACGCTGGACCAGCTCGTCGCGACAAACAACAGCCTCACCGGCTGCCTCCCCGTCGAGGCGGGGCTCCTGCGGAACGCGACGGTGCTCGACGTCAGCGGCAACGAGCTCGCCGGCGGGATCCCGCCGGCGCTCGCCGGGCTCGCCGCCGTCGAGCAGCTCGACCTGTCGCGGAACGCGTTCACGGGCGACGTGCCCGCCGGCGTCTGCCAGCTGCCGGCGCTGGCGAACCTGACGGTCTCGTACAACTTTTTGACGCGCGAGGACGCCGAGTGCGGCGCGCTGGACGGGAACGCGAGCTTGTCGTCCTTGCATGACGAGGCCAACTGCATGGGGCAGTCGAGGCCCGCGCAGAGGAGCGCGGAGGAGTGCTCGCCGGTCGTCAGCCGCCCGGTTGACTGCACGAAGCTCAAACAATGTGGGTGGCCGCCATCGTCGCTGTCGTCTCCGCCGCCACCACCAGCAGCGTCTCCCCCGCCGCCGGTGTCCTCTCCACCCCAACCGGTAGCATCACCATCCCCACCACCACCGGCAGCGTCTCCCCCACCGCCGGTTTTCCCGCCACCACCGCCGGCAGCATCGCCGCCGCCGCCGCCAGTAGTCGTCCCACCTGTACGAGGAACGAAATACCAATCACCGCCGCCACCGCTTTTTCCAGGCTACTGAAAGAATGCAGGAGCATGAGTGAATTTGTACAGAAGTTGTTTAACGTGTTATTGCAAAACGACGAGAGCACCACACCGTTGCGATTCAGGAAATTTCAGCAAGAAATGGTAAATCTTGGGGAAAATGGTATGTGAATTTATATTAAATAATTCCCTACCGAATACGGCATACAATATTTACATTTTTGTTTTATCAGATCATATTTGTGTTTTTTACCATAAAAGACAAGAACAAGACTAGAGAGGCTCTTTTCTTAAGGCCAAACGCCCTCATGGCGCTAACACACGTCTTTATTATTACTCACAAGTCACAAGGTATCCCAGCCCACATAGCACCAGCAAAAGTTTACTACTACCTCCGTTCTAAAGTATAGATCATTTTGGTTTTATTAGGATCATAATCTTTGTCATGCGCCTAAATAAACGCTACGTCTAGATGCATAACAAAATTTATAACCTAGAAAATCAAAACAACCTATAATTTGAACGGAGGAAGTATGTGTTTATACTCTAACTAAAATAAAAGTATATTTAAGCACAAAATAGTGAATCGATTCAAGCTTCCAGACACCCATTTCAAACGGCCGGGTCTTCAAAATCAAATCTCACGTATTCATCCGTGCTCCAATGGATCAAGCTACTTAGCAAAATGACGAGATCACCTCACTGCTGTGATTCAGGAAATTTGAGTTGAAATTGAAGAAATTAGTCCAATAATCCGTGCTCATGCACATTATATTAGAAAGTTATTTAAAAATTAGGCCCATAACTAATAATGAAACTATTTATTTATGGCTCTCTCATTTATTTAACATCCATATGGATGTGTACTTATCTTTGTCCAGTTGTGGTTGATTTTTAATTAATAGTTACTCTAAATGTTTTTTTTCATCCACATTTATGCTTTTCCATTTTGCAGCTCCTCTGTATCTTTAATATGAAAACTAGTGTTTTTCACTACTTCCTCTATACATGTGAAAATGGTCTCAATGGTGACAACCACCACACATATGTACATTAACTTATTATTTTCTGTATTAACAATGACAAAGTATGTAATTTAGAAACATATAGTGTTTTAGTTTTTGAAATTTCTATATAATAAATATGTAGATAATTAGATTAAAATTTAGTTATTTATTTTTATTAATGTCATACGTGGATAATTTAGATACAAATTTAGGTGAAGACATGTATGTATGGGTAATTTAGATGAACGTTATGTTTTATTGTACTCTATTAACGGGCATTGCTTTGAACTAGGCAATTATGTTTATGAAAGGAAGAATTTTCCTATATGTCGTCGGAGTTTGGTTTTGGCCATTCAACTCTAAAATCAGGAATCTTGGATTCGAATAATCTCAAACTTATTCATATCTAATCATTTGGCTATTGTGGTTAGTGGCTACAGGTTTTTCTAACATGGACAACATGTCTGGTGGTGAGATCCACATGCCAAGCTATCTTCTTCCCTCCTCAGTCAAATCCATCACCTGCCCTCCCTCCGCATCTAATGGAACGAGACGTAGTGGAGGCCTACCGCCGCGCCAGCCTCCCCCGCACGGCCAGCCTTGTGCCTCCTTAGCGCCGCCTACTCCCACGCCACCGGCTGCCTGTGTTGTGCCTGCCCCGTGACGGCTCCAATCCGGTGCCAACGCATGCAACCACACCTCGACAGTTGTGGCACCAACCCCAGGCGTCGCCATCCCACAGTCGTGATAGCACGTGCTGCGGTGGCGGCCCTGAAATCGTCATTCCTGTACGTTGTGCCCTGTCCCGTCGCGTCACTCCCACGTCGAGACGCACGCGCCCGCGTTTGTCGGCTACCTTCGTGCGATGTTGTTTGCCCCACCGGATGTGTGTGTGTGTGGGTGGGGAGGGGGGGGGGGAGGCGACGGCGGGATGGGGAAAAGACATAGGTAAGCATGTTGGGGGCGGGATGGGAAGAAGACATAGGTAAGCATGTTGGACAGATGACAGCCCCGGAGTGGACTTTATAATATGAAACCCCACAACGCACCAACCTTTCGAAGGGGCCCTCGTTCTCCTCCGAGGGTCGTTCCCAAGGGGAGTCTGGGCAGCGGCGCCATCCCTTCGAGAGTCCCTCGTCGCTCATCATTCTAACAGGCGAACGACTCCGACTTCAGTGTTAACTTCTTGAAGGCTCCCTCGTCAACTGCGTCACCCTTCTGAGGGCTCCTTCATTGTCTTTTGTCCCCGCTAAGCATTTGACGAAAGGACGCACAGGATTGTCAACCCCGTTCGTCTGACTCGCGTCCGCGACACTCCGCGGAACCACCTCCAGGGCTCGCCGCCGCCGCCGCCATTTCTGGCCCCCGTTTCCCTCCGTCGCCGGCCTTTAGCCGGTGGCAAGGGAAGCGGGGGTCCATGCTTTAGTAGATCGAGTCCTTAATCGAGTGTTAGGTCTAGGGTTTGTTCACCGTCGATGTTTGGCGGCGGAACTAGGGTTTGCCGCAGGAGCGTGGCTCCTATGCGGCCTCTTGTTCCTGGCGGCGTCGGCGATGCAGAAGCGACGGCGTTGCAGGGGAATAATTTCTCCCGGCTTCTTCCGTTCTCCGGTGGCGATCTACTCCGACGCCATTGGAGAGGCCGGGGAGACCTGTGTTGGAGTCCAGGGTTGGCGCATCGTCTTCTTCTTCAGGTGATGATGTTGCTGACCTGTTTAATCCTGAGGAATATGATCTCTGGTGGAAATCCGAGTTTTGCTCGGGTTGCCGGCGTTGGATTTGAAGGTTGCATCGTGGGTGCCGGAGTTGGCCGATGCGCTTGGGAGGCGTTGTACTCGGCATCTGCGCCTAGCAGTAAGCCCTCCTCTGCGGCCTCTACTTTGTGGAGTTTGGCTCTAGCGTCCGGCGACGATTGGGAAGCGGTTTGGACGGCGGTGACGAACAGATCCCTGATCCCTGAAGTCGTCGAGGAAGATGATTAGGAAGAGTTTTAATCTTATTTGTAATTTTTCCTTTTTTCTGGGTTCTTGTTTGTAAGAGAGCCGGTGTACTGTGCTAAGATCAATACATGTTCCTTCTAAAAAGCATTTGACGAAAGGAAACATGTTTCAATGAGGCTTGGGATTTGACCGTTAGCGCTTCGTCTCTGAAGGGTTGGCATGTGGCCTGGATTCGGCAGTTCGCGATTCATCTCTGGAGAGTTGACACGTGGCCTTAGCAGACCACTCCCCCAACAGGACACATGTGGGGGCGAACCCCACCAAGGCCACCATCGCACATGGCAGCACCAGCAATAAACATTCCAATCAGCCGTCGCATGCTCGCTTCGACACACCAGACATCACGCACGCTTCTGCTACATGCATCCGATCCCCTCGCGAGGTTACTGTCGATTGTATTAGAGCAGACCCCTCCCCCGGGACTCCCTAATTTGCGGTCGCCCGCACGGGGGGCACCGTGCGCTCGGTCGCCCCCCGGTGGCGAGCCCCGCCCCTGCTGCACGGTTCCAACTCCCCCCTCCTTCCCCGTCCACGTCCAGCAAAAAATTTTGTCCAAGAGAGAAACTGTCTAGAAAAAAAAATTCAACAAAAGTTTGTGAAAAACAAATTTTGCAACAAAAAATTGTCGAGAGGGAGAAAAAAGTTTTGTAACAAATAAAATGTAGAAACCTTTTCTACGAAAAAATTGTCCAACGAATAAAAAGTTTGGGAAAAATATTTTGCATCAAAATTTTGAGCAAACTTTTACAGGGAAAAAAGTTTGAAGAAAAGTTTTGCAACAAAATTTGGAGAAAAAGGCGAAAAAACCTTTTTAGAAAAATTTTGCAACAAACTTTTTTATCTCCCAAACTTTTCTAAAAAAAGAAAAAAAATACCTATGTGGGCCGCGTCCCTCTCTCCGTGCAACAAAATGTCAAAAAAAAAGAAAAAAGTTACCTGGTGGCGCCTCGCCGGAGCCGCCGCGCCGGAAAGGCCGTGCGGGGCTCGCCAGAGCCGTAGACCCCGACGCCGCCGGAGCTCGTCGGGCTGCCGCGCTCGCAGCTCCGCCGCCATCCTCGCTGACGGGAACCGCAGCTCGACGGCGGGCCAAGGAGGTGAAGCGGCGGCGGCGCTGCCTGACAGCGACGAGCGCGCGAGACGAGGCCAAGGGACGGCGGTGTTGCATCGCGAGTACTCCGAGCAGGGGGGGCAAAGAGAAAGGAGTCTCACGCGGTTGGAACGGAGAAGAAAGGAGCCTCACGGGGCTGAGCCGTGCAGTGGGGAGAGGATAAGTCTCACGCGGTGGGGGAGAGGAGGAGTTGACGCGCAGCGGTCCCACCACGTGGGCAGCGAGCGCGCGGCCGCCTCCGTGCGCGCGGCCTTAGATCTGGGATTTCGCCCCTCCCCCGGATTGACTGCACGCTCCGCCACAGCATGTGGGTCCTGCTGAGAAGTGTTGTCCACACCAACAAAACTACCATCCAAACCGCCTAATGATCAAATATGAACGGTTTTAGTAGTTGAATATTGAAGATTTCTATTTTACAATTTGATAGTCAAAATGAATCCAAGATGATAGTCGATGGGCAAAATAGACTTCTTCCGTTAGGAAACACGAATGCTGTAACACCCTACTTTTTAAGGCATTTAAAAATACAGGCTTATCAAAAATTTCCTCTAATTAAACATACATCCTTTCCTAACAATTCTTCAAATATATTTCTTAAATAAAACATGCATGTAATTGGACATATGTGTTGCACTTGCATGTTTAGATACTTCTCTTTCCGATTCCGGGGATTAATATTTAAAACCAACTTAAATATTAAATTTCCTATCTCCAATCCTTCCAAAATACCCCAATATATTTTCATCTCAAGCCTCACACTCAAACTCTATTTAAATTTAGATCCCCATTTAAATTTAAACTCAAATCTTCGTTCAAATAAAGAAAAAGCCCTTTTCATTGACAAATGGGCCGAACTCTACTTCCAGCCCAGCTATCCTTCGCAGCCCGCTGTCAAAGTCTGTTAGTCCTCCTCCAACTCTCGGCGTTGTCCACTTCCTCCCTTCCTCTGGCTGGCCCACGGCCCACTCCTCCTCCTTTCCCCTCCAGTCCGCTCCACACCACGCGGCCCACACGCACACAGCCAACGCCCCGCCTAGGGTGACGTCACGCTGACTTCACACCCATCTCTCCTCCTCTGCTCTCTCCTCTGCTCGGCGCGCCGACGCCGCTGGGACCGCCGCCGGTGTGCGCTGGCGAGCATGCCGCCGGCGTTGCTCCGCCGCTGCATGGCCGCGCACCTGTCGTGCGGTCGCCTCCCGTTTCCCCCTCGGCGCCGCCGCACACCCCACCACCGACGGGGAACGTCCTCCCCGACGCCACTTCGGCGAGCTCTCCGCCGCTGCGTCACGGCCGCCTCCCCGCCCACATGGCCGCCGCACCCGCACGCCGCCACGCCACGGCGAGCCCCTCGCCGCCACCGCGGTACACCGCCGGTCACTCCTCACCGCACCGTGTCGCGCCTCATCGCGCTGCGTCGCACCGCGTCGTGCCGCGCGCCGCCGCACGCACCGCACCACGCCGCGCCGCGCCACACACACTCCACCGCGCACCGCCACCGGTAGGCCGCTTCCCAGCCTCTACCGTCCATCATACTGGACTTCACGCCACCACAAGCCGCCACCGCCAAGCTCAAGCACGGGCGCCAGTGCTGCCCCACCGTGGACTGCCTCACACAGTTGTGCACCAGCCGCAACCCTACCGTGCCGCGCCACCGCCATGTGCCATGCTCGGCCGGCCACGCGTCACCACACCCATCAGCTGCTCCGATCCTCCCCACCGCCAGGTACATCTCCCCGACCTCCTGGCCACTAAAGTCGCCGCCAATTTGTGTCCATCCCTCCGCCCCGGCCACCTGCACCCGCGACACCACCACTGCCACTCGATCTCTAGCCACTGGCCGAAATCTACTCTCGGCGCATGCGCGCAACGCGTGCCCTCACCCCCGCATGCCACCGCACCAGTGGTGCGGCGCCGACCACTCCTGCCGGCCAACTTCAAGGCCGCCGCTACCGTCACCCTCTCCTCCGACCAGCGCCATGCGGCGGACTCTGCTCCTCCCTCCTTCCCCGCCATCTGCTATGTGGCCGTCCCCGCCTCGCTCTTCTCCGCCTATAAATAGAGGCACCAGCCTCCCTACCACCTCCACTCCAAGCACAGGAGCCTGAGCTCCTTCCTTCTTCCCCACCATCGTGGCCACGCCGCTCCACTCCTCCTCTCGCCGCTTATCCCCAGACGCTCGGCGACCGGCCTCCTCCCCTCTCTCTCCTCTGCTCGGTGGAGAGAAGTAGAGGAGCCTGGGGGAGAAGAGGGCCGGCGACCGACGCCATCCCCGCCCGCTCTCTCTCTCTCTGCCACACGGGCCCGGACGACGCCGTCGGCAGCTCCCAACGCCGTCTTCCCTCCCGGAGTCGCTGCCCGTGGACCCCATGTGACGGCCGT
Organism: Urochloa ruziziensis; assembly: GCA_015476505.1. Taxonomy (NCBI): domain Eukaryota; kingdom Viridiplantae; phylum Streptophyta; class Magnoliopsida; order Poales; family Poaceae; genus Urochloa; species Urochloa ruziziensis. The sequence goes on along the minus strand of CM027122.1, from coordinate 21,634,818 downwards.
CGTCGTCCCGCCTGACGGTCGTCACGCGCCTCGGCGCGTGGACGCGGTCCACTGGACCGCAGGCCGCGGAAGCACGCGGTCCACCGGCCCGTGGGCACGGCGCACAAAACAGTGCGCAGACGGACCCCACGCCTGCGTCAGCCCCCTCCGGAAAATGCTAGGTACACCCGACAAACCGTACACCAAATTCTATTTCAAGCACTTCCTTTACTCCAAAAAATCCCCAAAATTCTCCAAAAATATTAGGACTATTTCTAAACCTATTAGAGCCATCTAAACCATTTAATATATTTCTTGACCCCAAACACCAAAAGAGTAGCTTTCATCCAATAGAAAAGACTCGTTAGTGAACCCCAAATATTGTCATTCCTATTCCAAAGCTCCATAAAATTCCCATAAATTTCTATAAATACTAGATATTATTCTAAGCATTCTCATATGCTTGTTGCCCTAGAATTTATACCCTAGCCTCAAAATCCCAGTCGCACACTCTTAGTGCCCCGCCGAAACCCCGTCCAAAACCCCGTGGACGCCGTTTCGCCGCTCGATCCAAACCCTGGGTTTTGATAAAACCCTAGCCGTTATGCTACCCAATTCCATTCCATACCATTAATTATTTAGAAACTCATTTCTAGATAATTAATATAATCGTCCATTAATTATTCTGGGATTATTGCTTAGCTGTCCAGTAATCCCCAAACCCACTACTCCAAGCCCTTCTTAGAAGCCACAGTCATCCGAGGATTATCTCTTAGAAATCCATATAATTCTCCGACCGTTCAATCATTTCCGGGGAAATTACTTATCAATTTCCTGGAAATTACGTCTCTTTGAATCCGTCAATTATTTACTATAACTAATGGATTATCTCCCGAACAACCTTAATACCCCTTTTTATCCTTTATTTCTATTCTATAGGAATTATTTGATGTACTGTTATACTGAATGTTATTTTCCATTTATTATTGATCGATAGGTCGATGAAGTGACCAGGCCCCGATCCAGCTGCTGAAGGTCCAGAAGGCCCAAAAGCCACACCTGGTTAGCATCGAGCGTACGTACGCATTAGCGGACGTCCAAGTACCGTCCCTGAAGGCAAGTCCTGGCAACCACCTCCTTGGTCATGCCAGTCCCAGTTCCTGCATAATAAAAGCAACCTAGTTAATAACATGGACTGCATATTTTATTAAATCCTAAGGAAAACCCTCTATATTTCACCTCTACCTTGGTCTAGAGCCATTCCTAGCCAAACCACCCATTAATAACCCCGGTCACGACCTGTCGCTGACCGGGCATTATTTAGAATTAGATTTCTTAGTAATTCTTCACATTTATGACTTTTCATGGAAGAGCTTCCGAGAGATGAGAGTGAATGTTGGATTTAATATAAAATGAACCAACTAATAGAAAACCCGTAAGGATGGACTTGCGAGTAAGGGAGGCAGCCTCGACGGAGGATCCTGTCCCAAAGGCTTACTCTGGTCGCATAAGGACCGGTTCACGGGAGAGGCTTTCTGATGCCAGTACCGTCGTACGTGCCAAAAAGGTATGGCCTTCGGGAATACCTATTCATGTGAGGCCTTGATCCACACCCCGCTAGCAGATCCAAGCAAATCCATCTCAAGAAGCCGCATGATTGGTACAGAGGCCGACCGAGGCAGAGACCGAGTAGCTAACGGTGCCTGGTCGTGTCCGGTTGCCAAGTCAGGAAACAGATATACTGGAGACAGCCCCATACAGAGGGCTAGGACTGGGCGGCACGGGTTGACTAGAGTACAGGGTTAGAAACCCTGAGGGCCAGCGGCCCTAACTTCTGAGCTCATACCCGGGTCGATATCCGCGAGGCGGATGATTATTAGCCCTTGCTTAGCCCCCAGTACTGTCTATGGATGGACCTAGGAAATGTTGTTTAGAGATAGACACCAGCGGGTAAGGGTCTCTAGGTCAGTACCACCCTTCGCGGGGGTATGGGCTGACCGAACGTATGGCATAGGGTACCAGCTCTACAGAGTTATCAACTTATCCGGATAGCCATGGCTCACGGTCATGAGCCCATTTAGTCAAAGCCCCCGTTGATTAGAATCCACCTGTTATAAAATATGAGATGGTGAGATGGGCAGAGGCCCAGAAGAGAGCAAGGCATAAGCCGGCCCAGGAGGACCCTGACAGTCTCTGGGATGGAACTAAAATATGGGGACTGGCAGGGTTGAGAATTTATTAATCCCTCTCTCTCCCGCCCCCTGTCTATAACATAACCTTACTTTACATTTCCACCAAAGGATAACCTCACTCCCTTGCATGCATTATAACTTTACACAGATTTGCTGAGTACCAATCATAGGCATACTCAGCCTTGCTTTCAAATTGTTACAAGTACATGGACATGTAGGGCACCTCAGTCCATTCCCTCCTTGGAATGAGTCATAATGCCACTCTCCGCTAAGGCGAAGGTAGTTATTCTTTATTTGCTGCGCTTTTATTGCTTCAGATTCTAACCCTGTGTAAAATCTGTATCAGCGTACTGATCCAGGGACTGATATAGGTGATTAAAGGACGTCTGAAGGATGGTCCCCACAAATGCTGGCTTTTTTGTGCTACAAACATTTTGGCCTTGGTCCACCTCCATATCTTAGGGCTTGTTTGTTTGAGCTTCTGTTTTTAAGCATTTAGCTGAAAAGCTAGTTTTCTAGCTTTTGGTTTTTTGGCTGCTGAACTGAAGCCGCGGCGGTGCAATGTGACCTGCGGGTGGTGGAGGGGATCTGGGAAGGGGGCGGCAACAGTTTGGCGAAGGGCGACTCAAGATGATGTAAAAACTTTAGGAAGGCCTGACCATGCTTTTCAGCTTGCAGTACAAAGTGAAGCCTTTTCAGAATTTAGCGGCTTGAAACGGCTATCATGTTTGGAGGAGCTTCTAGCTTTTGAAGCTTCCTGAAGAAGCAAAAGCTGCTAGAAGCTCCCAAACAAGGCTGCCGCAAGCCGCTTCTGGCTGCCAGAAGTCGAAAAGCTCGCTTGGAAGCTTAAACAAACTTTTTTTAGATTAAGGAAAAATCCGGTCTTATACATTCACATGTGAATGTCTACGACCATAAAGAAAAAGTCTAGTCACATAGTCATATGCTACACGAGTAATTAGACTCCGCGTCTCAACACAGACACTCCAAACAACATGAAAGAAAGCTAAAAACTAACAAAGAAAACAATGACTAAGGTTCGATCTTCTTGCATGTCCTTGCTTCAAACTTGACTTGTCCTCACGCAACAACAATCCTTCACATCTCTTGTCTACTAAAAAAACATCTTGCAAAAGACGATTAACTATAGCTTGATGCTTCTGTCACATATTAACCGCACTGAGTCAATTTTCATTGCGACCTCAAGCTTGAACAACATCATAAGCAGCCACCATAACGCGATCTCGACCACAACACCGCGTGAAGCTGGATCGGAGCCAGCAGTCACACAACCACAAACACACATGGATGGATCTCCAGAGCGACGTCTCCAACGAGAACACGACGTAAAGACGCCGTCGTCGCCCGTCCAACCAACTCAAATAGGTTTCACCCGGGAACCATCAGGGCATAAAAAATCACCACGACAACGTCTTCAGAAAGAAAATTGGCGCCCCAGGGGGCTTTAGCTATAGACCGCATATGCGGCAGCACAGCGTCCACCGTAGCTTCCCGACGCGTGCATGCAACCGTGAACTTTCTGACCTCAAACCGTGTCAGAGCGCTCCTCAGCATGGTCCCAGACTCTCAGCATAGGCCATGCATGCATGCACCCGCACCGCATGCAAGCATGCAACCCGTGTAATTGTGAACCCCAACAACGCAACTAGTGCATATGAAAAAAATCATACCTTCCAGATTAAATGTTCAGATCAAATTTCGATTGCATCAGTGTATTCCTTAGGATGAGATCTTCTAAACTAGACCAAACTCAACTATATTTGGATGCTCCTTTTGCTGGAACAATTTTCTTTTGAAGTTGGAACATTTTATAGTGAAGTCAGAACAATTACACCCTGTTTATGATGAATTTGTTCCAACCGTTGACATATTTGTTTCATCTTTATAAAAATATGTTCCAGAAAAATCTAATCAAAATATAGTCAAGTGTGGTCTAGTTTTGTAAATCTCCTCATAAGAAACGTAATGGTGCAATCAGAATTTGATTTGACTATTTGGTTTATGATATACGATTTTTTTTCAAAATCCACCCTGATGGGTCTTATGCGCTGACGTAGGGTTCGATACATCTTGGAGGTGTGCGGCACAGCCCGTCACGCCACATATGCGGCCAACAGTCGCCCCCGCCCCAGGGCGTCACCGTCGCCAACACCGGCCCAAGCCTAGCAAAGCTTTCACCAAACGATGCCCACTCGAACTTCACCAAACGGCCCAAGTCTTCAGAAAGAATTTCCAAGCATTTTAGCCTGATTCCAGCGGCAATTTGTTCGAACTTATGCCGGAGCCCACTTTAACGATGCCCACTCGAGCTGCTATAATCAATAAACTCATATGCGGCTCCTGATAGTGATAGCGACGCTACCGACAGCGGAGACCTTTTGCCAGTTTCCCTTTATTCTTCTTCCTTCGTTTCTGCTTTCCCTTTGAACGAACAACACTGCGCTGGAAGGGGGCGTCTTGGTCTGCTCCGATCCGAGTCCCATCCTCCCTCCTCGGTGCGCAACCTCCTGAGGTGAGATCCGCATGCGATTCTCAGCTCCTCTTCCGTTTACGATTTGCCTGCACCGCACTGTTGTGAACTGCGAGGTTACTTTCGCCATTCATTTTCTTGGGGGGATGGTTCTCTTCTACTGTGGTGGTGGCCCGTGTCCGTCGGAGGACATCGATGTTGGCGCGTGCGAGGGTTCCTGCTGCTGAGGCAAATCGGTAGGGCCGGGATTGTGGTGTAGTTCGGGGCTTCTGGTTTGGAATTCGAGCAGGGATCTGCACAGTTTCGGATGATTCTTTGGCTCGGTGTCCAAAAGGATACCTTTTCCCCATCATTTGGGAGAGAGGTATGGATGGGGTTCTCCTTCTGGGGAGATTTTGGCATTGCAATCAATGAGTAATCAGTAATGAATATAGAGCATTTGATTATATTCCATGACCTGGCCATTTCTGCATTGGGGTTGTCCAGAATCTGAATTTGCCAGTACCAAACCAAATGGAGTAATCAGGGAAGAGGCACTGCTCTTCAAATATTCCATCCCTGTTTCTCATTAGCACAAGAAAAATCAGGGTTTATCTTTGAAAGAAACCAGATTTATGGAGCTTCAAACTAAATAAATGATTTGTCATGTCTCCCTTTATGGGGTGAATTTGGTTGTATTACTAAAAATATTATGTTAGTGCTGTGGGAAACAAACATTTTTTTTAGCCATGTGGGGAACAAACATTGGGCTTCATGCAAGCGTTCCCAAAGTACTGCCCAAGATGACAAGAGGGTACAAGGATCGCCGACTTCCATTTTTGTTGCACTGAAATGCTGCATTGATTGAATTAAGCAACTAGGGACACATACATGTTTTTGTTCTTCTAGATGCAACTAAACGCTACTAATGAAAATATTTAGTTAGTGTTGCCTGATAGTCAATTATGTTGGGCTGCAGATTGAAGATGCAGCTGTGCAGTGTAGTTTGTTGGATACTTTGATGAAATGCCCAATTCCCTGATGGAATGCATGAGAGTTTTTCTCTTAGGAAACATAAGAGACCCTTTGAACCATATTGCTCAGAAGATAAATGCTTTTCATATAATGTCATTGTCAACAATAACAGGTTGTTTTTTCATATATTGGTACTAGGAGAAACAATATTAGCTTTGCCCTAGCTTGAGGTTCCCCCTTCAAGAGGTCAAGATGTTGTGGCGCACAATACGCAGTATGGATGTAATGATGCATTCTTCGAGTTTCCTTCTTCCAAAACTGCACCAACCTGCTAACACACCAGTCAAGAACTACGCTTTAGTTGTTCTTAACCAGCATCTTCCACGATCCATGCCTCGCCTCTGGTCTCATGGTAACTAGCCGTAGTTCATTTATCTTTATTTTCTATATTTTTATAGGACAAGTATCCATAAAGCTTTACCTTTGAATTTGATGTAGAACAGCAAACTTGAGGATCTGTGCTGACGGAGGAGCTAATCGAATTTTTGATGAGATGTTTCAGATGACCAATGATGAAGACGAGAAAGCCACCAGAAATAGGTGAACTTTTTCTCCCTCATTTTGTAGTAAAGTGCATTTGATATTAAGCATTCTTAAGATGTTTCTATTATAGCAGCTGCCAGTATCTTGCCATCTTTATTAATTTTAATACATTAGTGATCACTACTGAACCCAGAATTCCTTAAAAATTGCCATTTAATCCAATATTTGTTTCTTCAATGGATAGTTGTGCCTTGTGGTTTCAGTGACTGAGTGAGTGTGTGTCTTGTGTCTCTGTATGATTCCTTCTCTACTATTAATACAATGATATTATGATACACAATTCTCCTGCGTATTCGAGAAAAAAGAAAGTTGTGCCTTGTGCAAAAGCTGCTCCAATGGGTTATCTTATGTGTTTTGATTTATGGTGAGGATTGCTTAAGTTCTGGCCCGACATTGTGTTACTGTTACAGGTTAAGTTCTGCTACAACTCATTGAAAGGAAATTGCTTATAAAGGAAAGGAAATTATGGGTTTTCATGTCCCAGGGGGTTAGAATGGAATGGTTACAAATGTGTGGTGGGGATGGCTTTGGCTCTATGCCTAGTTTGTCTTATCCCATGGTAGTGGTGTGCACTTGGAAGAGTTGGGCACAAGTGGAGGTTGGGGAAAAGGTAAAATAGATAAAAGAAGGATAAATAAGAGGAGATACCTCTTTGCTTCAATCCTTCAATCTATAAGCAAACGCCTAAGCATGCATGGCATTACTTACAGTTGTACATCCAAATCCTTTTTATTATTTTTCATGTACATATAAGTTCTACCATTCTACTCCAAGTACTTTTATATGATGGCAGATCCCTTCGCTAATGATTCACATAAGTCTATTTCCCAGTAACTAGTTAGAGCATCAGACAGAGAAAATGAACTTTGTTGTTGGCGTTTATTTTCTAAAAGTCTTTTGAGAAGAGTTGTTTATTTATGATTTGGTCATGATGTTCTAGTATACGTCATTGCTTTTCAGACTTGAATGGCATTTTCTAAAAAAAATGTTTCCGTATACCAAGCTGTTTCTATATGGTTGTTCTTTACTCTTCCCTATGAAACAGTTTTGAGGACTCCTCTTTCTTTCCTAATCTCATAATGGGTTGCTGTTATCCAGGTATATTCCAGAAATAATTGAGGGGGACATGGACTCTATAAGGCCTGAAGTAAAATTGTTCTATTCTAGTCAGGTTATTTTACTTGTGTTCTGCTTTCTACAATGTTTATCTGTTCATCCTAATAAGGTTTCTACATTGCCATCTGTTTAAACTGGATGTTAAGATTGTTGTAACTCTTAAGAATGAAACGTGCAGTACCTGTCACTTGTCATGCCCTAATATCTTTTAAAAGACCATAGTATTCTGTATTCATGGACAGCAAAAAGAATTGAAATAGATTTTGCATGGGGCAGTTGACCAATGTTTTACGATTGTAGTAGATGGCGTCTTATTCGGAAACAAAATTCTAATCATCAACTTCTCAATGAGTCCATCTATCGTTTTGAATGACTGACTTTTCAATCAAATTGTTATATCCATTAATTGCAGAATTTGAAATCCTCGTCGTCAGTAGAAGCTTGTTTTTTATCAATATGCACACCTTAACCCAAGAGTTAGAGGACCTTCTGCATTTCTACTTAGTGCTTGCTTTTATCAAAGTAGGAGGATTCTCTGCAAAGTACATCTGACTGATGTCTTATGTGTTATCTTTGGGTAGCAAATAGATTCAGAACTTACGTTTCATGTCCCTGGCATGTGTGCCAGCACTTGTTATGTAAACCGGGATGCTGTAAAACATTGAAAACTAAGTTCTGGCTTGATGCTATGCAATTGACAGGGAATATTTCCCTGCAATTCTAAAACATTGGAGGGGTGGCAATTCTTTTGGTTACTAATGCAATAAATTTTTTTTTTTAATTTCTATGTTCAAACTAATAAGTAATTTGATGCTTCTATCTGTTGCATACTTCAATTAGAAAGAGCTGCCAAATTTTTTCTTGAAATTAGACTTTCCAAAATTCACTTATACAATGAGCTTCGATACAACATTACAACATACTTCATAGCAAAACCATGACCTTCCTTTTCCTTTCTATTACACAAGTTTACATATATATGAGCTTTCCCCGAAATAGTTAACAATCAACCGAACTTTTAAGCTGGCCGTTGACTAGACTTTCAATTCTTCTAATGGTTGAACAATACTTCACACAAACTTTTATCGGTGAAGTATGAGACTATAAAAAGCGACTATATACTAACGAAGTATATATAAAAAAGTGACTATATACTTCACACCAACAATACTTTCAATTCTTCTATAGGTTAAACGATAAAAAAAAAGGGCGTACCCAGTGCCGTAGGCTCCCGCACTATACGGGGTCTGGGGGCAGGTTGTTTAGCGCACAGCCTTTCCCATACATAAATGTGTAGAGGCCGGGGCTTGAACCCTGGACCTTCCGGTCACAGGCGGTGAAGCTCTACCACTGCACCAAAGGCCGCCCTTTTTTCTATAGGTTAAACGATACTTCACCCAAATTTTCTAACAAAGTGCAAATTTTCTAACGGGCCCTAAATTACCTATAAAAAGTGACTATACTTTGGTATCTAAATTTTAAAATTAAATTCACATTTTATTTTGTTCTCTATAGAATTTGAATGTAATACCAATGAATTAGTTATACTGCATGCATGATCAGGATGTCATTGTTTCGCTAAACTTTTTTCAGGGATCCAAAATTTCTGATAAATCACATAACCAGGAGACAACAGATCTACACAAGTGTATTTCTCGTATCCATCACCATACACCTGATCATGAAAAAGCTAACGTAAGTAGCAACAATACTATTGGTTTTGATACTTTTCCTGTTTGTGTTTCCTACTGGTTGATATTTCAACCAATACATGCTAAGCTGTATAAAGTCCATTAGTATGGGTCTTACTTTTTTTTTCCTGCACATACTGTAGCTCTGTGTGCTAGTTACTGGAGCACTAGGTGGAAGGTTTGATCATGAAGCGGCAAATATCAATGTTCTGTATCTGTTCTCAGACATGCGGATTGTCCTTCTATCAGATGATTGCTTAATTCGACTTCTTCCCAGAACACATCGCCATGAGTTATATATTGAGTCATCTGTTGAAGGACCACACTGTGGGCTTTTTCCTGTTGGAGCACCATCAACGAGCACCACAACCACTGGCCTGAAGTGGAATCTAAGTAAATTTCTTCATGCTCTGTTGTTATATGTTGGTTATGGGTTGAACTGCTTGCAGTGCAAAGTTTCTAACAAAGCAAATTAGTGTCTGTTGTGTCTGCACTGAAGAATTAATGGCTGAAATAAAAGAAAATACATATGCTATCAAGTTTATCGATGATAAATTAATTTAGTGCAAATTGAAGTCCTCTTTCTGTTTTTCCATTAACATAAGCATTGAACTCCACTAGAATCAGTTTGCCTCTCAACTCTTCCGGAGGATGTACACGGATGGAATATGATTTTACTTATCTTTGGTTTCTATTTCTTACTGCTGAGGTCGAATCTATTTATAAGGTAGTATTGATCCTTTCCCCCATTTCCAGGTGAATCAAAGATGAGATTTGGGAGCATGATAAGCACATCCAACATTGTGCAATCAGCCAAGGTAACTGTACAGTCTGATGCAGACCTTTTGTGGACAATTTCTCTGCGGAAACCTGACCTAAAGAGCTCCTAGTTATCTTTCCTGGCAGCAAACTTACACAGCCTTTTTGTGTTTTATAAGTTGTTGTGCTTCTGGTAAATAAATACCTACTGTTGGCTCATCGATAATAAGTTTCAGTATCATCAGATAGACATCATGAGGTTAGAAGGATGTCTAACACGATCTCCAGCTACTGATGAATTATGTGTATAACACAAGCAGGCATGCATGATGTATCCTCTGAGCCTGTATAACTGTATATATTGTTTTCTAAGGGGGCTTGTTGTATGAAGAGAGTCTTCTCAACATTACACCGTTTGTCTGGATTTTGTTATGATGATGGAGTTTGGCACTTGGGTTCAGTGCTCTATTCTACATACTCTAAATCTATGGCCAGGATAGAATCGACATTGGAGTCGCCTGACCATGCCAACTTGGCCCCTATCATAGTAAGGACACACAGGACTGTTTTTAAATGGTTCAGAAGCAAAACAGACCATAACAAAAACATTTTTTCTTGAAACCAACCTTTTTTAGAAAATCACCGTACTAGTTCACTGTATCACCATTTCACCAATCATCTCAGACAAATAAGTTGGGCGACTTTCCCTTCGTCTAAAATAATAAGTTGGGCCCCAAATAAGGTTTAGCAATTAATTAAATTACATGTGCCTTTCACCGAGCGATATCAATCAATTATTCGCTATTGGGAGAAGGGAACACGCCAAAGTGGCAGATGTGATGAGTACTATGCCACTCAATGCCTCCTTCCGCAGACCGAGCGAACAATGTCCATCGATGTTCCTTACCCCAAAATAAAAAAGTCCAACTCAATGTCATACATACAGAAAGATGGTGGTGGCGGTATGTCAAAATGTCCTTTATCTGCTATGTGCTATATACTCTCTCCGTTTCAACTTTCAAATTATTATTAGTTTTGACTTTTCTAGATATACATAGTTTTTGATATGCGCCTAGCTGTATACTTATGTCTAGATACATAAAAAAGACAAAATAAATATAATTTGGGACTGAGGAGTAGTTTATCTTCAGATTTGTCTAACTAAATGTTTAAGTATGATGGGCCCAAGAAGACACTTTCATTCCATAAATAGAATAACATTTGTTGGCCAAGGTGCAATAATCTTGGAGAACATCCCCAAGGCCATTGTTCCACCTACCTCAGCCAACACCTCAATCTTTAGTGCATGTTAATATGTACATGGATCGTAGTAATTGGTTTATCAGAAAATGGTCATTTCGTACCAAACTCCACTCTCCTTTGACGTGTTGATGTGCTAAATGCAGTCCACTGGAATCTGAACAAGATGCCCCATGGCTCCATGATTGATACACCACATCAGTGAAACAAAATACTAACACCAGGCAGGCACAAGACAGTCACTTTCAGAAGATTGTTCGGTTGCGCTTGTGCAAGTTCTAGTACCAAACAAAAAGGAATGAAAAGGAATCATAGGCATGAATTTGGACCTTGTCTCTCAGTATCTGGTGCTATTCGAAAAGTTGAGGCCTTAGGGCCGGGCAGCGTCATCGTTTCCTGAAAACTCTCGTTCTAGGAAATGTTTGATTGTTTGTGTTGCGTGGAATCTAGCATGGTATACGGAAATGAAAAAAATGGCACATAGAAATTGATAAAATTGGTACTTGTTTATTCTCTGCGCCTCAATAACCAAAATAAAATAGGCGTCCAATTTATTGAAGTTGGACTGTTGAAAAGAGGCCTCGGAATCCCTATGCTCCATGTATCTGGTGCAGTAGCAGACTCTGCTGCACCGGCAATAAAAGAGTTGGACCAGAGCTAGATCGCGACCGTCAAAATGACCACTGCTTTCAACACATGTGCGTGCATGGCATGCTCATGAGCTCATCTTGGATCCCTATGCTCCATGGATCCTTTTCAAGCGCCTGCCAATGCCCCAGTCTTCCTGACCATGATGGCAACTCCATATAGTGATTGCCCAACGAAGGTGATCTGTTCTGTCGAGGCAAATAGTAGTATTAAACAATGCTGCCTATTGAAGAATTCCAAGGACATTCAGAAATAAAGATGACAGTTGTCCCTCTGCTGCCCAAACGTACGGCAGCAAATCCGAACCACCCTTAATCGTCTTATCTCGTAAATTATCCGCCGACCAGTGCAATTTGGGAAGTAGATAGCTATAACCGGTTGTGGCCTTGTGTCCAGTACCTCACTCAAATCTTCAGTGCAGGTTAGTGGTATTAGATTCATTGGATCATCACCGAGAGTCCAAGACCCAAATAGGAAGGGGGGGGGGGGGGGGGGGGGGGGGGGGATTTTGTCTTTAAGAAACATCTTGCTTGATGAACTCTACTGGAATGTGAACACGATGTCCCATGGAATCGTGATTGATGTGTACAGAGATCAGCTTATATCAACAGTGGTGAAACAAAATGCTAACTAGGCAAGAACAAGGTCCAGTCACCTTCAAATGCTTGGTGAAGTGTGTCTGGTTGTGTAGCTAGCAGAGGAAAGGGTACTGAAAATCGAAAGGAGAGAAAAAAAGAGCTTCACGACATCTGATTCTGAAGTCTGAACTGACAAGCTAATCCAAAAATCCGTAATGGATCAAGATTTTTTTCAATAGTAGAAGTTGAAGTCCCTGCACTGAAGTAGCTGGTATTGTTCAATAGTAGAAGTTCAGGTCCAGAAAACGTGCATGTTTTGGAATCTATTGGTACAATGGAACTGTTCCGCCTGTTGGAAATTAAGATGGCACACAACTATTTAGCGGGATAAACAGTCCAAAGAAAAAGAGCAGTTGTGGTTCAAGATGGGCAATCTTTGTAGAGCCCTTCACCACAACTACCTCATACACTTTGATAACAAAGAAATCTTCGTTCCTAGCATGCAGGTCTTAAGTGTCGCCAGGTCCACAGTCCTTTTGTGCAATAATGGTACGACTATTATTATCCTTACTAAATTAAATGAAGCCCACTTCAAAGCAGTAATTAAAATGAAATGCTAACAAATTAAAATTATAATGAAACGGTAAAATAGAAAAGCGCCGCTTTCATTCTGAGGTCTGAAGTGATAAGCGAGGGAAAGGAGTCAAAGAACCACATGGGCATGAATCTTGGACGCGCTTAAACTTCGTCTTTGTCTTCCCGTATCCGGTGCTGTTCGATGATCGAGTCGAAGTCTAGGCGCGGCATTCAAGCTCGATGTATACATCCGGAAATCTCACTTTCCGAGAAACGTGTATATTGTGTGAACAACTACAGTACGTATATATCCTGTCGAAAAGATATATACACTGAAACAGAAAGAAAGTGACACCCCCGTAGCTAAGAATTGACAATAGGTGTGATTTCCTCTTTTTGTTGCTAGGCCAGTGCTATGTCAGTTGGAACCACCCGAAGCCCTCATGCAATTCGGCTCAGTGTCTTCCATGCAAGTTTTCATTGATTGAAAGATCCAAGGATTCCCATCAGGCCGCCGGACGACAACAGCGTCTTGTTCACTTGCCCTCGTCCTCATCATTTAACTTGAAATTCCTTGCAGTTTCCGCCGCAGCAGGCGCCCTGCCTCGATCATCTCCCAGCAGCGTCGCGCCAATCCCCATACACAAAAGATGACGTGGACACACCGCCCTGATGGCAAGCTAGCCAACAAGCCATATACAATTGACAATACGCCACGCTCACCTCGCGGTCACGTTCACACGTCGCCGTCCCGCTGCTGCTCGCAATGAAGCTTTTAGGTGCCGTGCTGCTGACTAGCTTGTTGGCTGGGATTGGGATCCCCGTCTCTGAAAGCCTTCCCACTGGCCGGAATCGTCACGGCTGACACCATCGCCGCCGTCGCGGGCACGGAGGAAGCTTCCATGCATACGTCAGCAGGGAAGTGCATGCTCGACGACCGCAGGCTCGATCTCGTGATTAATTATTCGTGTTCCCATCCCAGTACGCGGTTCTGCATCAATCAAATCCCTGCTGGGCGTGTCTAAGCAGATGCATCAATGCTCTTTCTTGAATTATTTGTACGTGTCGCTATTCTGTCGGCCATATCCGAAATTGTCTTCAGCATGGCATCCAGTAGGAAGCAGCTTCAGCTGAATTTAATTAACAGTCGGCGACAGTTACTGCGGCTATGGTTTTACATGTTCATGGCATATGTTGTCCGCGGTTAGTATCTGTTTGCTCTATCATGTGTGTGGACTGTGGAGATCATAGGCAGGTTTGTAGCAATCAGGTTGGATTTATGCACAAATAACAAGTTTGGAAACGAGGGAGCACGATGCCTTTAAGGCTATGATACAGCTTGGTCCTGGCGCGGTCAGTAAGGCTCCAATATTCCTAAGAACTGTTAGCTGGTCTCTACAGCAGAAATTATAGATCACGTACCCATTTCGCTTTCCAAGCTGTTGTCCGTTCACTATTTTTTTTCCCCCTTTCAATTTTCATCACTGATTCCTGCATAGTCAGTGGCACGTGCGGCGACGACGTCTCGGGCAGTCGTGTGTCGGTGTCGGAGAATGCTTCTAGTAACACAGCTTATTATCAGCTCCTCGCTCCGATCCGATGTGCTGCTCTGAATATAATTCTAGGCCATCGTGTGGAAGTCTAGTGCCCGAACTTTCTGTGAAATTTTGAGCCGATAATAAGGTCCTGCTGAATTCCATTCCGTGTCATTTCTCGGTAATTGCCGCGAAGATGCTCATCAACCTGCAGAAATGGAAAATGTCACACGTTCTGTCTTTTCTGACACGATGCGAAGCTGATTACCAAGCCAGGCTGCCAGCCCATACCATTGCCAGCTGCAGAACTGCAGTCTCTATACCATTTTCCTACTTCTAGACCTGCTTCAGATCCAAAAGAGTAAACAACAGATAATGCGTTTGCAGAATATTTCATATTAATCTCGAATACTCTAGCCTCTAGAACCCTTGTAAAGAGAAATTGATCCATATAACAGGAGCTCAAATTATCAAATCATAAGATCTTCATATTGAGAATGAGTGCACATCGTACTACCGACCACTAGCATATCTTAGTTCTTAAGTAATGTATGATTGTGCCCTACTAATTGAAGATATCAATACGACATTTTTTTCCCTGTAGTACATGACAATATTGCTCATTTGGCCCTTCAGCCATGCACATTTATACAACCGATAAACCCACTCTACCTAAAATTTGTTGAAAGACTATATATGCTGACTTTTGTTCTTTTGTGCAGTGAAGCCCCCTCAATGGAAACTTTACTGTCTTCCTGATTATGGCGAAAATGTCTTCTTCTAGGCATGTTCATTTTGTACCTTTAGTCTTAAAATATGAAATCTAGTTCTGAATATGTTCCTAGCATTGGCCTCCTTAAAGTCTTCTTTACCGATATAAATTATTTCTCAAAACAAATATAAAGATCATTCTCTTGGTCAATAAATATGCCAGCTCTTTCACTTCATTTCTTAGGTCAGTCTCATTACGGAGTTTCATTGCACAGTTACCTATAACTGTGCCACAGAAGTTTCATGAGGATGAAATTTCTCTCACATTTGATAAAAATTCTTTTATAAATGACCCTGTCATGTCAGTATTTTTGCTAATGTGGCATAGTAATTAATGCACATTAAACCCTTCATAAAACTCTCATTGAGATTGCTATGCAAAATCACGGCCGGAGTCCCAATATTGCAGCCGAGCGCACCGAGCGGTCTGCGCGCTCGGTACCCCCACGTGAGTGGGTCCATGTGCGTGGAGCCCGCAGCTCTTTCTCTTTCTACAATCCATCATTCTCAGATCCAATCGGGCGAGCGAAGGTCACGCGGAGGTGCTTGCCTGTTGCCGCCGACCGTTCGAGCACCGGCCTCCCGTTCTCGTCGGCGTCACCCCCTCGTCCCCGGCCTTCGTCGGATCGGGCAGGCCGCGGCGGCGGAGCAGCCACGCGGGGCCCTGCAAGTGGAGCTCATCCGCGAAGTGAGCGGCGGCACGGGCGCGGTCGCGAGCTCCGGCGAGCTGCGGCGACGGAGCAGCGTCATGGATGCAGTAAGGGCCACCGCGCGAGCGTCGGAGCCCATGGCGAAGGTAAGTTTTTTTTTCTCAAAAGTTTTCAAAAAAAAATCAGGACCCCCACACGGAGAAAAAAACTTACCTAGTTTACGCTCGCCCGCACGGGGAGCGCCGTGCGCTCGCGTAAGCAGACAAAACCGGCGGCCCCCCGTGCATCGTAATCTGCGCTCCGTGCGTGCGGTGGTCCCCACGCAGACCCCGCGCGGAGTGCGTTTGTCATGGACCGACAATCATAGGTGGGGGCCACACTCAGGAAAAACATTTTCAGAGAAAAAGTTTTACAAAAAATATTTTCAGGAAAAAAGTTTTGAAAAAACATTTTTAGGGAAAAGATTTTTCGAAAAAGTTTTGCAAAAAATATTTACAGAGAAAAAGTTTTGAAAAAACATTTTTAGGAAAAAAAGATTTTCAGAAAAAGTTTTGCAAAAAAAGAAAATATGTTCAGAAAAAGTTTTGCAAAAAAGTTTTTCAAAAGAATTTTGCAAAAAAAATCAGAAAACGTTTTGCAGAAAAAAATTATCAAAAAAATTTTGCAAAAAGAAATTGAAAACGAAACACCTACCTCTCGCGGCGGCGGCGCCGCTCGGCTCGCCGGGGAGCTCTGGCCAGCGCCGCCGCGCCTTGCGCCATCCCCGGTCACCGCCGCCGCCGCTCGGCTCGTCGGGAGGTCCGCCGCTCGGCTCGCCGGGAGGTCCGCCACTCGGCTCGACGGGAGGCCCGTCGCTCCTGCGAGCATGGGACTCTCGCCGGGCTCGTCGCCGTGCGGATCCTTCCCGACGATGGACAAAGAGGCGAGGGCGCGGAGCGCATCCACGGCAGCTCGTGGTGGGCGTGGATCCTGCTGCCCGACGGCGTGCGAGCGGTCCCTGGAGCGATGGGGAAGAAAGTGGAATGAAAGAGAAAGAGGTTGCTCAGGCCCACCATGGGCAGCGCGTTTGAGTGGAAGGGGCGGAGGCAGCCGGTTGGATCGAGCGTGAGATCGAAACCGTGCGCGCGATAGTAAAATTGGGATTGCGTGCTGAAACTCACATCAGAAGATGAAGCCGAGTATCACGATATGCTACTGGGGCGTGTTAGCCGTTCATAGCCAAAGTTTCTCCGTGAAATCTATTGTCAATTTGTAACAAGTGCACAATCTAGATGATAAACATATATACAATCTAATTTTTTTTTGTCAGGTAACAATTATTGCCGATCAAAACAATATTAGCATAGAAGTAATTTGGTAAATTTTGGACATGCACATGTATGAAACGGCAAGAATATAACTTGTTCAAAACAAACGAAAAATACTCCAGCGTATCGGTGAGCTATCACATCGTAACATCCAAACGGCGGTTGACTAGCAGGTAGCAGCGAGGAATTATAAAACTGTTGCGTGCTACTCATGCAGTCGTCAACCTCTGAAAGACGCACACAAGTGAACAACTGTACTATTTATGAGATTATTCTTACAGCTGATTTTCTTTCCCTAAATACTGCGAGCAAATTTCTCCCTAAATATGTACTGCCGCTACTGGAATAATCTGCAGTGAAAAGATTATCACAGCGAGTTTGTTTTGAATTAGCGGTGAAGGGCATTTAATTTCACCAGCAATGATGTGTGAGTAGTACAACAACGCAGAGATCCAGCACCGATAAAAGAAATAGTATCAAAATTGTAGAGCTCGACTTGATTTCTAACTTTGTAGTTGACAGTTTTTTGGTTGATCGTTTAGGCTCTACCCAAATATTTCATTGTTTTGTCTTATAAATTCAATATTAAGTTTTTCAACGATCACAGATGGAGACATATTGTATATATCCAAAAATTATATTGCCCAACGAGATCTTAAACTTTATATTTTATTTACAACCTTTTCATTTGAGTTCATTTTGGTGTCTAAATATTTAGTAACAGACTTAGAAAAGTAAATAGAAAAATAGCATCCAACTACTAGTAAAAATTGGCTATGTGTTGTGATGGTATATGGATGGGTCGCTTGAGGCTTGAGGTACTGAATAGGAATCCTAGAACGTACACTTGCTTATTTCACATGATCTTTCATTGAGAGCCCAGCCAGTGACCCCCGATCATTATCCACTTAGGTACGAAAAAACTATTTCCTCATTTTTAAATTATAGGTCGTTTTTGCCTTTTCTAGGTTCATAGATTATGCTACGAATCTAGACATAACGTTTATCTACGTGCATAACAAAGATTATAAACCTAGTAAAACCAAAACGGCCTACAATTTAGAATGGAGGTAGTATTTGCCAAAATAATCTATTTTTTATATAGCTTTTTGAAAGGGTCTCATCGTCGATTCCTCGTGGCTCCAACCGGCATTCACAGCCTTTATTACCGCCGCCGGTTCTGAAATAGGCGGTGATATATATATTACATTATCACTGTCACTATTTATCTAGCGGTGGCAAAAATCGGCAGTGATAGGATTTTGGAACTGGCGGTGATATGTGTAGCAGTGCATGGTGCCTTAAGTCACTCTAGGGTTTCCTACATAGTGTGTAGTTTATGATGTGGTAGTTCTCACCAATCAGCTGATCAGCTTAATTGTACTATACAGATTTATTGTGTCACGTCATGTATATAGATCTGCTGTATATATAGATTAAATCAATTCGGGTTTTCCTGCATGTTTTATAGCTTATTAACTATCACATCATAAAGTGATCATATCTTAATTGTATATATATTTATATGAAGCTTCAGATTCAATTTTCTGCATGCAGATGACTAAGCTGATCACATTATTATTATCAATTCGTATATATATAATCATCGCCAAAGCTATACTGTACTGTAGAAAGGAAATGGCACCGCCTTTGTCACGGCAAGGTGCGTGTAACCCGTCGCAACGTGTGTAAACCATTTTCGCCTCTTGCACCGATCGATCGGCCGCGGCGACCGGCGCTTCTTCAGTCAGCCGTTCATCAGCGGCGTTGCCTTAACGCTTGTCGACGACGGATAGATGATGACTAGAAAGGAAACGGTAAAGCGAGATATGATTGAGAGCGCCCACTCCCGCGGCTCCTCTTGTTCCTCTCCCTACTGCCCGACAATTTTGCTGGCGCTCGCTACCCACGACCCGAGTCACTACTCGCCAGTCAATCCAGCTTGACCTCCAAGAAGAGCCATCGACAAAGCCTGGGAATATACTATAGATGGCCATGCAGCCCGTAGCCCGTTGGCCCGCCCGAAGTACGGTCAATTTGGCCCGGCCCAAGCACGGCACGGCCCGCTTCCCACCGTGTCCGGGCTGGCCTGGCCCGCCAGCCGTGCCCGGGCATGGGCCGCCACTGCGGCACGCCGGGCGGCACGGCACGGCCCGTGAAAAAGCTCTCGGCCCGATAGCGGCCCTTAAAACCCCATCCATATATATACTTCGAAATGGCCCTGAAACCCTAGCTGCTCCCATCCTCACCCTCAGCCCCGCCGCCCCTCCTCCACCCCCACCCCGACCCCGCGCCCTCTCTCTCCCCAACACCTCCAACGCCGCCGCCTGCCCCCACCCATGCGCCGCCGCTACCCCATCCCGGCGACCGGCGTCACCGGTCCTCTCCCCGACACTGACGCTCCCCTCCACCCCGGCGCTGGCGCTTCCCCACCTCCCCCCCCTCCCGCCCCCGCCCCCAACCCCCCCCACCCGGTCGCCGCCGTCGGCCGCCACTCGCCCCCACCCGGTCGCCACCGCTGGCTGCCGCTTGCCCGCTTCCCGTCCCTCGCCGGCGCCGACGCTCACTCACCCCCTCGTCGCCGCCTGCTGGTGGATCTCCAGCGACATCACGGCTCGATGACTCCCCTCCAGCGTCGGCGCGTTGACGACTCCCTCCGCCAGGCGACGGCGGTTCGGCAAGGTGCAGGACGGCGAGCCGGCGGCGCGAGGGGAGCAAGAGCATATGAGCAGGGAGGCGGCGGCGGCGGCGGCCTTCGCGGGCTATGGGCGGCCCGGGATGGGGCACAGTGCCAGGCTAATCCGGGCTGGCCCGGCCCAAAACGGCACGACGGGCCCGGGCTTGGGCCGTCACCCCAGCCCGTGGGCGCGCCCAGCACGGCCCGCAGGGGTATAGGGCCGGGCCAGGCACGGCCCGTGAAAGAGCGGGCCAGGGCGGGCCCGTTTGGACATCTATAGAATATACGTAGCTGATTAGGATAATAAAATGTTAATTATTCAGTAGTCTGGGAATACACGTATGCTGTTTTTACGGAATGCACTAGCTGCGATTTTGGTTCCTATTACAACATGCATGAGGATATGAGGAAGATCGTCCGTTTTGTTGGATATATGCCCTAGAGCCAATTGGATTGGATCCACTAATGGGCCTACAAATTGGAAGCCCAATAGCATGGCCCATTAGCACTAGAGGGACTACAATATCTATTAGTTCCGTATTGCTAATGGACGAAGGGATGAGAGGTTTTCCTCCTCATATATATGTGGGAGAGGCAAGGGGGGCGCCCCAAGCAAGTTGTGCCGCCCCAAGCCCTAGCCGCCCCTCTCTGGCCGCCGCCTTCTCCTCTCCCGCCGCGCGCGCCCCGGTGCTGGCACACCGACGCTTGGCGTTCCATCCTCGTACGTGTGGATACCTCAGAGGTGCTGTGCTTGGAGCACTAGGACGAACCGCAGGACCAGACGGGCGTTCGCAACTTCACGGCACTGCTACCTCGACGCGCTTCTCTACACCGAGACGGTTCCGCTGCATCTGCGCGTCTAGTGGTAACGATCTGAGATCTATAACTGCAGTTGTTCCTGGTTTCGGGGTACACAATTTTTGTATTGTGCTAGTGTAGCCTCCTCGAATCCCTTCAGTGATATCAAAGTCATAGCTTCGTTATAGGTTCGATCGTGGGCATATGGAGATATGCGTGGTTGTAGATGAGTCTCTGATCGGTTCGTGATCTTTGCCATGATGGTCGTATAACGAATTGCTCCTACCGGTCGGTTTTTCCGCCATCGGAGCTAAGTGATACTCGTAAACCCATGCATGGTGAGATGTAGATCAATTGGATTGGTCGAATCGAACTTAGATCAATGGCCAGACGCATGGGATGCGTTATGGTGAAGATTGGATATGAAACCGGGCCGGGGAAAGATGCGAAAACAAGGTGTTCGGTAAAACAGCCATAACTTTCGCATACGATCTCGGATGGAGACGATTTTTATATGAAAATTCATCTACAGAAAAAGTTACGTCCGATTCAGACTGCCATAGGCAGTTTCGCCGAAATCATATTTGCGAAATTCGGCCGGGAAGATGGAGTTTTCTGCGTTTTAAGTTTAGACGTTAGCATAAATTCATGTGATCGGTATGGCCTTATGTGTATGTGATGCATGTATGTAATTAAATCATGACCTGCGTGTCGTGAGTGCAGCAATACGGTTGGAGCCATATGTATTGTCAAGTTAATGTAATGGCCTGCATGTCAACCTGTGATGATCTAAGCACGATTATGTAATTTATTTACTTGCATGCGTTAGATGTTAGTTCTTGGAGGTCTCATCACTGGAGGATGGCATGAATGGATCATGGAGATGGAGATCAACATGATGGATCATGAAGATGGAGATCAACATGATGGATAACACAATGGAGATGGAGATCTACCTGTGATAATGGGCCATACCGTATCATTATTGTGTGAATGTCATCCTTAAACGTTCTGCTTTTGTTTACATGCGACGAATGACGTTATTTAGCATGCGACGATAAAAGTAGAACGATCCCTCAGTAATATTTGAGTTTACGTGCCCTCCCAAACCTTGCACCATCATGTCTTGTACAATCAGTGGTGGGTCTATAAAATTAGGGTGCCACTGATTTTCCTTGACTAGATGGGTTTGTATCGGATACTTACTCGCACGGGGTTTGGTTATCTTGAACAAGGTCATCTTAACAGTTAAGGACCTTGGGGCACAAAGGTTGGACACCGAGACATAGAGGTGTCACCCAACAACAGGAGTCATATGAGATATGATTAGCAAAGAGTTGCTTACCGATCTACTATGTCTTCTAGCGGTGATGCTAAAGCTCACTAGTCGACTTGTTAGTTGTGGATCCTGAATCACTACTAATCAATCGAGGGTTATTGATTTTAGTGGGAGTAGATTCAGTTAAATGGTTAATTTAATTTACTCTGTCATGGATATGTTGTCTTAGTATTTTGCATTATTATTTTGTTGTAGATCAATGGCTGTCAACGCACCGTTTACTTTACGTTCGACCCTTGAGAAAGAAAAGTCGAATGGAACAAATTATGCGGATTGGATCCGCAACGTGAGAATTGTTCTCAGGGCAGAGAAAAAGGAGGATGTTCTAGACACCCCTTTACCAGACGAGCCTGTTGAAAATGCAACTGCTGCTGTGAGAAATGCCCACCAGAGAGTGTTGGACGTTGACAATCAGATAAGCTGTCTTCTACTTGCTAGTATGGAACCTGAGTTGTAGATGCAGTTTGAGGGATATACTACACACAATATGATTGTGGCTCTCCAGAAAATGTTCCAGACTCAAGCTAGGACCGAAAGGTTCAATGTGTCCAAAGCTTTTGTGGAGACAAAGTTGGTAGAAGGTGCAGCAGTTGGACCACACGTGATCAAAATGGTTGGTCACACTCAGAGATTGGAGAAGCTAGGCTTCCCAATAGGTCCAGAGTTGGCCACTAATTTTATTCTAGCGTCACTTCCGCCAAGCTATGGAAGATTCATCTTGAACTACCATATGCATGGGGCAGAGAAGGGCTTGAATGAGCTGTGTGGCGTGCTTAAAACAGCAGAGGCTGACATTAAGAAGAGCAATGGTGGCGGCCATGTGATGGCGATCCAAAACAAGCCTAACTTTAAGAAGAAGGGTAGTTGGAAGAAGAAGGGCAAGGCTAAAGATGTGATCAACAAGCCAAGCTCGGATCCCAAACTTGGACCAGCGCCTGATAAGTCATGCTTTTACTGTAATGAACTGGGTCACTGGAAGAGAAACTGCAAGCAGTACCTAGTTTCACTAAAGAACAAGGGAAGTAAGAGTACATCCGGTTCAGGTACGCTTCAGGTTTATGTTACAGATATCTTCCTCGCTGATTCTTATGTTAATTACTGGGTATTTGATATCGGATCGGTTGCTCATATTTGCAATTCGATGCAGGGAATAATAAGAAGTAGAAGCGTGGAAAGAGGAGAAGTTGATTTTCGCGTGGGCAACAATGCAAGAGTTGCAGCGCTAACCGTCGGGACAATGCAACTTCACCTCCCATCAGGATTTATCTTGGAATTAAATAATTGTTATTATGTTCCTAGTTTAAGTCGAAACATTGTGTCTCCTTCATGTTTGATGAAGGACGGTTATTCATTTGCGAGTGAAAACAATGGTTGTGTGATCTCTAAGAATGACATGTTTGTGGCTTTTGCATCCATTGTCAATGGTTTGTTTATTTTAAACCTTGATGATGCACCGATCTGTAATATAAGTGCTAAAATGCCTCGACATAATGATTTAAGTCCGACCTACATGTGGCATTGTCATTTGGGTCATATAAGCGAGAAGCGCATGAAAAGGCTCCATTCAGATGGGCTTTTAACTTCATTTGATTTTGAATCATACGAGACATGCGAAGTTTGTTTGATAGGCAAGATGACCACGACGCCGTCTACAGGTTTTCCTGAGAGGGTGCATGACTTATTGGAACTCATACATACGGATGTGTGTGGACCAATGAGCACGACGGCTAGAGGTGGATTCCAATACTTCATTACCTTCAGTGATGATTTTAGTAGATATGGCTACGTCTACTTAATGAAACATAAGTAAGAAACATTTGAAAAGTTCAAGGAGTTTCAGAATGAAGTGGAAAATCAACGTGGCAAGAAAATTAAGGCTTTACGATCTGATCGTGGAGGCGAGTATTTGAGCCACGAGTTTAGCAGTCATCTAAAGAGTTGCGGAATTGTTCCAAAACTGACGCCGCCTGGAACGCCTCAGAGAAATGGCGTGTCTGAGCGACGTAATCGAACCTTGTTGGACATGGTACGATCAATGATGAGCCAGTCAGACCTACCGTTATCGTTTTGGGGATACGCTCTAGAAACAGCAGCTTTCACACTTAATAGGGTACCGTCTAAATCCGTGGATAAGACACCATATGAGATATGGACTGGCAAGATTCCCAGTTTGTCTTTTCTAAAAATTTGGGGTTGTGAAGTGTATGTCAAGAGACTTCAGTCAGACAAGCTTACACCCAAATCGGACAAGTGCATATTCGTGGGATATCAAAAGGAAACTATTGGGTATTATTTCTACAACCGATCAGAGGGCAAAGTGTTTGTCGCTCGAAACGGTGTTTTCTTGGAGAAAGAGTTTCTCAAAAGCAAGAAAGGTGTTTCTTGAAGAAATTCGAGATGAGCCTATGAGGCAAGACTCTACGAGTGATGCTAATGTAGCAGAACCAGTGGAGGCACCGGTGGTAAGTGATGAACCACCACCACGAAGGTCCGAAAGGCCACGTCGCGCAACTGATAGAATGAATCTCCTTATTACGGGAGAGCGCGACATATTGTTGATAGAAAACGATGAGCCTAGGACATATGCGGAAGCAATGATGGACCCAGATTCTAAGAAATGGCAAAGTGCCATGAGATCCGAGATAGATTCCATGGGACACAATCAAGTTTGGAATTTGGTTGATCCGCCTGAGGGTGTTAGACCCATCGAGTGCAAATGGATCTTTAAGAAAAAGACAGATATAGACGGAAATGTTCACGTCTATAAAGCACGGCTTGTTGCAAAAGGTTTTCGACAAGTTCAATGAGGTGACTATGACGAGACATTTTCTTCAGTAGCGATGCTTAAATCTATTCGGATCATTCTAGCAATAGTTGTATATTTCGATTATGAGATATGGCAGATGGATGTCAAAACAGCTTTCCTAAATGGAAACCTTGATGAGGACGTGTATACGATACAGCCTGAAGGTTTTGTCGATCCGACCAATGCTGAAAAAATATGCAAACTTCAAAAATCCATTTATGGATTAAAGCAAGCATCTCGGAGTTGGAATATTCATTTTGATGAGGTAGTCAAAGGGTTTGGTTTTCATCAAAATGTAGAAGAGCCTTGTGTTTACAAGAAAGAAAGTGGGAGCGCTGTTGTATTTCTAACCTTATATGTGGATGACATATTATTGATTCGGAATGGCATTCCTATGCTGGAATCCGTAAAGACTTCACTGAAAAATAGTTTTTCTATGAAAGACTTAGGAGAAGCAGCATATGTTCTGGACATAAAAATCTATAGAGATAGATCAAGGAGGCTTATAGGATTAAGCCAAGATACTTATATTGACAAGGTGCTGAAACGGTTCAGCATGGAGCAATCCAAGAAGGGGTTCTTACCTATGTCACTTGGTGTACACCTCAGCAAGAATCAGTGTCCTCAGACCGCTGATGAGCGAGAGCGCATGAATAAGATATCGTATGCTTAGGCAATTGGGTCTATCATGTATGCCATGATAAGTACTCGTCCAGATGTCTCATTTGCTCTAAGTATGATGAGCAGACACCAGTCTGATCCGGGTGAGAGTCACTGGACAGCGGTGAAAAGTATTCTTAAATACTTCAAAAGGACTAAAGATATGTTCCTAGTCTATGGAGGTGAGGAGGAGCTCATTGCAAACGGTTACACTGACGCTAGCTTCCAAACTGATCCAGATGATTCACAGTCTCAATCAGGATTCGTATTTACTTTAAATGGTGGCGCTATGAGTTGGAAGAGTTACAAGCCTTAGACCGTGGCCGATTCTACAACAGAAGCCGAGTACATCGCAGCTGCTGAAGCTGCAAAGTAAGGTGTTTGGATGAGAAAATTTCTCATTAAGCTTGGTGTGTTTCCGAGTGCGTCTAGCCCATTGAATCTCTATTGCGACAACAATGGGCCAATTGCGCAGGCTAAGGAGCCAAGGAATCACTCAAAGAACAGACATGTACTGCGGAAGTTTCACCTCATTCGAGAGATCGTTAGACGAGGTGATATCAAGATATGCAAAATACATACGGATCTAAATGTTGCTGATCCTTTGACAAAGGCTCTTTCACAGCCTAAGCATGAGGCGCACATGAGAGCTATGGGTATTAGATATCTTCTAGATTAGCTCTAGTGCAAGTGGGGGTCATATTTGATTGTATCCATGATAAAACACTAAGTGTTCATTGAATATCCATGAAAGGCAACTTGTATTGATCGACAATTATGTGAATTGTTTGTGAAACTCTTTACTTGTATGGTTATTCTAAAGTTATCCCTGGTCGGAGTTCATGCTAGAACACACATGAACATTAGACTAGCACATGTATTAGTTGATGACTATGTTTCACAAGTCATGAACATGGAGATGTAAAACTAATAATGTGGGCACATGTATGACATGGGCTGGATTGACCCAACGTGAGATATTGTAATATTGTTCTCCGTTTCACAACGTGTATGCTTTGTCCTAAGACCTGAGATTGCCGCATGTACTAAGATGTGAATTGACTTACTTAGGGGCTATCAAACGCTACGCCGTAATTGGTAGTTATAAAGGTAGTTTTCGGGTTTGTCAGGAAGCATGCTGTGAGACATGGTCAATCAATATGGAATTTGCCCCTCTCTATGTGAGAGAGATATCTCTGGGCCCCTCGAGTGATCGGATCAAGAAATGCATGGTCGTGCTAGGTTAATTGTTAACCTCTTGAAGGATCCGACTCACAGGTTCGAGAAAGAGAGGTCAGCTTGGAGAAGCTAGACCAAATATCATGAGGCAAAGGGAATAGCTTGTACATGACGTTGTGGTGGTCCGTCTGATATGATCTTTATGTGTGCATAGGAGTTGACACGTCTTGCTAGAGGCCGCTATCAACTATTGGTCGAGTAGGAGTACTCGAACTATGTCTATGTGCGCGTGAACCCATAGGGTCACACGCTTAAGGGGTTTGGAACATTGAAAAGCTTGACTAAGAGATTGTCTTTAGTGCAAGTGGGAGACTGTTAGATATATGCCCTAGAGCCAATTGGATTGGATCCACTAATGGGCCTATAAAGTGGAAGCCCATTAGCATGGCCCATTAGCACTAGAGGGACTACAACATATATTAGTCCCGTATTGCTAATGGATGCTGGGATGAGAGATTTTCCTCCTCATGTATACGTGGGAGGGGCAAGGGGGGCGCCCCAAGCCCTAGCCGCCCCTCCCTGGCCGCCGCCTTCTCCTCTCCCGCCGCGTGCGCCCCCGGTGCTGGCAGTCTCGCACACCAATGCTCGGTGTTCCATCCTCGTATGTGTGGATACCTCGAAGGTGCTGCACTTGGAGCACTAGGACGAACCGCGGGACCAGACGGACGTTCGCAACTTCACGACACTGCTACCTCGACGCGCTTCTCTACACCGAGACGGTTCCGTTGCATCTGCGCGTCTAGTGGTAACGATCTGAGATCTATAACTGCAGTTGTTCCTGGTTTCGGGGTACACGGTTTTTGTATTGTGCTAACGTAGCCTCCCCGAATCCCTTCACCTTTCCCAAGTCATTGAAGATTGTCGCCTTGATATATATTTGCCAACAAATAATGGAGAAGCAATAATATATTCTCATTTTTTTTTACTCTTGTGCTTTTTTATTATGATCAGCCCGTGAGCTAATATTACTACTGTAAAACTTGATCGTATGCGGTCGTAAAAGCCAGATACTTTGTCTTTTTTCTAAAAAAAAAATAGTCTTTACACCCACGTGTTTGATCCAAAAGAGCTAACTGTGGCTATCTAACTACAGTCCGGGTAATATATCTTTGTTGACGAGTACATGTACATAGGTCCTTAATTGGTTTGACTCAGAATTCACAATCTGTCCTTAAGTATAGGATATTCTAGGCATATTTAGATGATTATTGCTAACTCAAACGTGCTATTTTGCTGGTGCTCTCGTTACTTACCCGTCCCGAGTCTAGAGTCAATCCACCTTGGCCTCCAAGCAATTGGCAAGTGTGGCCCCGACTATGATCAAGTCATGCGCATAGATGATTAGTACTCCATTCAAGTAGTCCTCTGCCAACATATTTAATATCTACGTGTGCTCCGGTCGGGTCACATGGAGAGATAATTGCATTGTGGTATCTTTGTTGATGAGGACGGATGGATTGGTATGCAGGGTTTAATTTGCATCTTAGAGGTCATTGATTCGACTCAGAACTCACTCGTTTAAAATACTTTATATGGATGGATTCACAGATTTAGGGACGAGATAAACTAATATATCTATAGTAGTGATCCAGAACTACCTACGTACTATGCAGTCAGATATATAATTATGCCTAGATACAAAGAAAATAACTATGAACTTAAAAAAACAACCTGTAATTAATGACAGAGGGAGTATTACCTATTGTTGCCACATGCTATCGTTCTTCACAAATTTTATCTAAGTAGCCAAGGGTTTTTGTGTAGTTTAATTTTGGATATTATTTTAGTATGAAAGCAAATTAGAAAGAGAGAATCTCCAGCCAACATTTTTCAAAAAAAAATATCTTGACAATTGCCTCAATTACAGTAAGACAAAAATGCGAACCCCCAATCACGGGCGGGGGCTCCCTCTAGGTTTTGTTCTATGAAGATAACATGTATCCAACCTGGTTCAAATGGGGTTTCTACATACGACTCTTGAAGTTTAATGTGTTCTAACCGGCTCCAGTATTGGCTATTTGAGAAAGTTCTAAAGAAAACCAATACCCATCCGTCATTTGCAAAAAAAATGAGAATCTTAGAGCGTTGATGGTCGTATAGTTGAGAGAGAACGGTCGTGTTCAGTTCCGTGAAAACTTTTTGCAAAAAGATTTGTGAAGAGAAAATTACCATTTAGAAGTAGTAAACGTAGAATAATAATAAAACTAACTACAGATCTCGCTTGAAAATCGCAAGACAAATCTAATGAGGGTAATTAGTCTATGATTAGCGGATGTTATTGTAGCATCAGTGTTGCAAATCATGAATCATTAGATTCGTCTCGCGAAATACACTCCATTCATGTAATGGATTATTTTTTTCATCTATATTTAATACTTTATGTATATAATTAAGATTTCATTTGATACGATGGGTGAAAAGTTTTTGGAAGAGGAACGAACAAGCAGATGCGTATCTCACGCTCTCTGTCAGATTGTTGTCTCTAGGTCTTGTCACGCGGTCCGCGAGGGGTTTAGGTACATTCAAGTTGAGACGTTGACGCCTGCTGGCCTTTACTTCCCATCCGGTGTATGGTCAGGGGGATCGACCGAGCAGCTTATCTCTTGACGCTCTGAGGTTAAGGTCTCCGTTGGGAGATCGTCTCGATTTATGGGGCAGATTGCATTGTGAAGTGAAAGCGAACGCGCACAGGGGTTTATTTCGTGGAATATTCAGAGAAGCGCAAGGGTGGGTGATAAGGAATCAGAGTGTGGTCAAATGATACGAGGAGAGTGAGATCAAGAATAAACTAGAGGCACGCATAAACGCCATTTCTCTCCGTGAGTGATTAATAAGCCGTACCACAACTAGATCTTTATGTGCCCATAAATAAAAAGAAGTGAAAACACCACTGCACCACCATAATTTTTTCCGTGTTTATGATCATTTTTGAAAGCTGAGTTTCAATAATTTCAAGAACTTATATGGCAGATCCATTGCACTTTGTGTTACATACGTAATTCTATTCTATTCGGAGAGTTATTTGTTATGCCATTATATATAATTATTACACTTACACGACATGGATATGGATAGTCTAGCTAGCATCCCCTTCTGTTTCAAAAACAGACAAAAAAAGATGTTTTAGTTTCGCCTAATTTTGTATAAAGATTATCACTGACAATTCTTTTCGAACTGGTGATTATGAGTGTTTTCAATATTGGCCGTGATAACAACTTTGTCATATAAAGTTGGATGAAGAAAAACTTCGTATCAAAATTGTAGTGCTGTAAGAGATCTATAACTTTGTATTTAACAATTTTTTAGTTCAACTGATTTAGGGGCCCAAACATTTCATTATTATTTCTCATATTTTTATAAATTCAATTTTTTAGAGTTTCCAAACGATCTCGGGTGGAGACATGTTCAACTTGGCTTGTTTTTAAGGCTTGATGACTAGGTGAAATAAACAAATAAAACACATCCCTTCTCATGAGATTTTGACTTAGCTAAAGAAGAAACTAAACCGTGCGATTATTGGGGCTTGTATTTGCTATTAATTAAGCCAGAATGGCAGATTTGGAGGCCTCTAATTTTGGGGGTTCTGAACAATCGCACCTCTTGCTCCTCGATGAGATGTTGAATTTTTAACTTTTTTTATAGTTTACAACCTTTTCATTTGAGGTTGTTTTGACATATAAATATTAATATTAGACTTAAAGTTAATGATTTAAAAATTGACTACATGGTGTGGTGGTAAGGATAGGTTGTGCGAGGCTTGAGGTAGCGAGTACAAATCCGAGAACAATGTACATTTGCTTATTTCGTGTGATCGCGCCTTGAGCTTGGTGATGGGCGATTGGCAGCCGCTAGCTTGGGTACGTACGAAAAACATATTTGCTACATTATCTATTTTATATATAGTTTTTCAAAAGGCTATCATCTTTAGTTCGTGGCTCCAACCGCTAGTGATAGACTTTATTACCGCCGGTTCAGAAAGAGACAGTGATATACTTTCATCTAGCGGTTGCAAAGACCGGCGATGGTGGGGATTTCCAAACCGATGGTGATAGTTATATTTAGAAATAGAGGGAGTATATTCGTTCGAAATAAAGTCACGCTGCTGTTTCAGATATGGTTTCCTACTTAGTCTATGATGTGATAGTTCACCGATCCCCAGATCTGCTTAATTGTATATAGATTTATTGTGTAACGTCATGTATATAGTTTTGCTGTATACTCCGTATATATGGATTCAATCAAGTACGGTTTGCTAAATATTTTATAGTTTATTATGAACTACCACATCGTAAAGTGATCATATATTAATTGTATTTATATTTATATGAAGCTTCATATAGATTCAGTTTTCTGCATGCAGATGACTATATGTAGGAGAATATATACAATTAAGCTGTTCACATTATTTTTACTAGCTCCTTATTTGATTCAAGTCGCCGGTGATTAAGGAGCATGTTGCAACCAAGAGTAGTGAAAAGGAAATGACCAGCGTTAATATCTTGGCAACAAAAGAGGAAAGTCATGTATGTTTAGATCCATAAGGGCATGTACAGCCCACAGACGGCTAGCCGTCTGCAGAATCTCGAACTCCGTATATAGACAGATGTACAGACAACTCATACAACCCACAGACAGAAATAGCGTCTGCAAGCTGTTTAATGCTTTGCATGGAGCTTAAGATCAACTACAAATACAATTGTGTATACCATTGTGTGGCTATTTGATTGAATAATATCAAGCATAAATAAATGCGTCTCAAGCATAAATAAAATGGAGGAATCAACTAGGACGTTTTATGTTTTTTGAATGAATCAGCTAGTACGTTGAAAAACATAAAACAGGGCTACGACCACCTTTCCTTTGTACGCATGACTGATACTGACCGATGGGCCCCAAAGAACAGGTCCCACCGGTCATAAACCAGATGCCCTTTTTCCTTCGGCAAGTCCAACTTGGTCTTATCCACTCGTCGTCGTATTTATCCATTTGTTGCCCGTCGTCTCCTCCTCAATGCTCCTGTCAACTGCGTGATCTTCGGCAAGGCCAGCGGTCGTCCAATGCGACTCAAGCACGCTGAGGCGGCCTGTGGAGCTTGTGCTCTTAGCCGCGCAATCGCCTAGTTGCAGGCCTGGGTCGAGCAATGGCTACTGGCGAGCAGCGAGCAGCCATGGAGGTCCGCCGTTTCTTCTCGTGAACGAGGTAGGTGAAGAAGCAGATCCGCCGTCGCCCAAATTCCTCTGCAGAGCCGCCACCGGAGCTTTCCCCGTTGCCACGGCTGAAGCTCCTCCCACTGCCGCGGCCGGAGCTTTCCGCGCCGCCGGATCTCCTCCCGCCGCCGCCGCCGGAAGTTTCCGCACCACCAAAGCTCTCTTTTCCCGAGTCGCCGCAGCCTTGAGCAACACTCGCGGCGCCGCCGCCGCCTCCTTTTCCTGCTGCCTCATGGCCGCCTTCCTCCTCCTCCTGCTGCTTTGGCTAGGATTTGGAACTCAATTTGGGATTTTGGGTTCGATTTGAGAGGGCGCAGGGGGTATATCACAGAGCTTTGGAGGATTTGGGGGACTGGCGCTCTGCTTTGCCACCAACGGAAAATCCCCCCTCCCCTGATGTTCACCAGCGCGGGGGAGGAAGAGCGCGCGCGGGATCCAGCTTGCCGCGGCAATGTGAGCAGACGGGTTCTACAGCGCGTCGTCGCGGGGCGATTC
Source organism: Urochloa ruziziensis (assembly GCA_015476505.1). Classification (NCBI taxonomy): domain Eukaryota; kingdom Viridiplantae; phylum Streptophyta; class Magnoliopsida; order Poales; family Poaceae; genus Urochloa; species Urochloa ruziziensis. Next base: position 21,602,487 of record CM027122.1, on the reverse strand, counting down.
GGCCTCTGGAACGGGACGGAGGCGTCGCCTCCGGAGGCGACGCGCGGGCCGTCGATAGGAGCGTGCGGGGTTTTTTTGCAAAGACGCCGCGTTAGAGACGCCTGTTACAGACGGGCTGTACATGCCCTAAAAAGCGTCTTCTTTTCACGAAAAGTTATCCACCTAAAGAACCGTGTCAGTTCATTTCTATCTCTACGCACGTATCCATAGAAACAGTACTTTTTCATATTTTTTTATCTTTTTTTCGATCTAAACACACCCATATACCGTATGTTTGCTCGTAATAAGTAATAACTCCGCAGAAAGCAGAGGGGAGCGGGGACACACCAGCCAGGGGCTACACGAAAACCTTTTGAAAAAAAAAAACAGAGATACAGGATGTCAAAGACTATACGCCGTAAATGTTCCCAGTGGAGAGAGGATTTCTAAATGAACCTTGTTGTCTGGATCCATGGTGCTGCAACAATCAGACTGCCTGTGACCGCCCTTTTCCCGCAAAAGGTCAAAGCATTATTTACTATAATAATCTGCTCCATATAATATATGTGTGTATATATCATCGCCGGCGCCGCAGCTAAAAGGAATTTGCACCGCCTTCCTCACGGCCACGTGCGCGGGTGTGACCTCAGGTCTTGCTTTCGTGCAAACCATTTTCGCCTTTTGCAATGATCGATCGGCCGCCGTGGAGGTCCGAGACCGGCGCTTCGGTCAGCCGATCATCAGCTGTCGACGACGGATAGACGACGTCCAGAAAGGAAATGAATAAAGCGAGATGGAGTATGGAGATGCCATCCCGGCCACGCAAGCGCGGGGGAGGGGGGCACATGATTGGCCGCCCATTCCTGCGGCGCCTCTTGTTCAATGAACTCCCTGCCGGACGATTTTGCTGGCGCTCACACTACCCAGTACCCACCCACCCCCAAGTCGCGAGTCAATCCAGCTTGGCCTAGCCATTCACAAGTATGGGAGTATACATACGTAGCTGATTAAGAGGTTATTAATTTATTCAGTTATCGTTGCGTCTACATTCCATCTAGAGTTAAAATTAAACTGTGGCTATCCAACCACAGTCCTGGTAGCATCTTTCCTGACGAGTGAATGCAGAGACATAAGAGAAGGCTTATGATACAGCCAGCTGTTGGCTGCAAAGATTTTTTTAGCCTTCTTTTAGCCCACTCATATAATGGTTTAGCTTTTCATAATTAATGCATGGCTCACTTGTCTCTCTCACAAAGTTTTTTGGTTCTTGTGTATAAACAGACTCCTCTTCTCTCTCCTCCACCTCACCATTTAGCCAACTTACAACCCATTATAATACTTGCTCTAAGAGGAATCTTAGTGGGCAGTGTCATATGAGCATTAAATATCATGTCACATCAACAAATTTGCTGACATGACAGAGTTATTTATGAGAAGAGAAGAGGGGATGATGTCATGGTGATGACACTCCTCCGACACAGTTTGTAAGTTTCCAGTCTTCGCAACCGTACGATGACAATATTCACTAAGATGCTGAACAGGAGGCATGTACCATTCAAAATTTGTCCTTAACCATATGATATTCTAGACACATTTAGATGATTGCTCATTTAACATGATATTTTTCTGGTATTCACATTACATACCCGCTCCGAGTCTAGAGTCAATCCAGCTTGGCCTCCAAGCCATTGACAAGTCTGGCCCCGTCTGTTTTTTTTTTTTTTAAGAATTAGTCTGGCCCCGTCTGTGATCAAGTCGTGTGCGTACATGATTAAGATGTTGATTAGTACTCCGCTCGGGTCACGTGGATTTAAGTAGTCATTCCACCAACGTGATATTTACGTGCTCCGCTCGGGTCACGTGGAGAGATAATTGCATTGTGTCTTTAAACCACAGTGCTTGAAGACAGATAGGGATGCAGGGTCTTTTTTCTTTTTTTTTTCATCTTAGAGGTCATTGGTTCGACTCAGAACTCACTCGTTTGTTACGGATTGATTCGTAGATTTAGAGATGGGATGAATTAATATAGTAGTGATTCATAACTACCTACGTACTACCTCCATATCGAAATATTTGTTGTTGTTATTTTTACACGATGTTTGACTATTCATCTTACTCAAAAAATTATATAACTATTATTTATTTTGTTTATGACTTACTTTATCAAAAATGATATTTAGGCTTGACTTATCGTTTTATATATTTATAATAAGTTTTTGAACAAGACACATGGTCAGACAGACATTGCGAGAAAAAATTAACAGTTACAAATATTTGGAAGGACTGTCGCCACTAGCTTGCTTCGCTGATTGACTACACGATATTTAACATTTTTCGGTAATTTTCTTAAATGGTTGAAAGCTATTATTCTTCTTCACAATTTTTACTTAAGTAGCCAAGTTTTGTAGTTTAATTTGTGAAAGCAAATTAGAAAGAAAAAATCTCCAAACAACATTGTTCATAAAAAAAACAGCAACTTATAAACATTGAGAATTGCCTCGGTTAGAAAAGGATAAAAAAGAAACTCAACCGTGGTGGAGGCTCCCTCTAGGCTTTGTTCTAAGAAGATACCACTTCAGAACCCGGTTTAAACGGGAGATTATATTTTTATGGCTCTTGAAGTTAACGTTCCAACCGGTTCAATAAAATACTTTGGACCCGTTTGTTTGGTCGTAATTTAGAGGAATTGGAATCGAGCGATAAATTATCTCCCACCTTATGAATAAGCCTATCTTTTTAATTATGTCCTACCCTATGAATATAATAGAGTGACCCTATCTTTTTATCTCTCATCATATGGAATTCATTTCCATCTCACACCCTATGAATTTGAGATAGGTTTATTTGTGAGCTTAAAAAAGTTGTGAAATGTCAAATTTCAAGCAACATAGTATAATTTATCGCTAGATTCCAATTCGTACAAATTCCGACCAAACAAACAAGCCATTTGAATATTTGATAACATTCTAAAAGAAACCAATACCCATATTTGAAAAAAAAAAACTTGACAATCTTAAACAATATCGGCAGAATCTTGCTTACGGTCTATGTTCGTATAGTTGAGACAGAACACGGACAAGCAGATGTGTATCTCACTCTCTCTGTCAGATCATTGTCTAGATCATAAGTTAATTGAAATCACAGCCACGTGGTCCGCGGGGGGTACGGTTTAGGTACATTGATCAAGTTTAGACGCTGACACCTGGCCTGTACGTGTCTAGTCTGGTGTATCATCGTCAAGGGCCAGCAGCATCTCTTGACGCTCCCGGCAATGTAGATTGAGCCTGTCAAATTAAGGTTGCGCGATGTATTTATGTGGGCGATAATTGCTATCGAGAGTGATAATGGGGCCGATTGTGAAGTGAAGTGGATCGCATATATATGTCGAGGCCGGTTTGTTTCGTGGAATATTCAGATCAGCGCAAGGGTGGGTGATAATTAAGGAATTAATCAGTGAATGGTTCTTACTTCTTACCCTTGCGGAACTGAAGCGACCTCCTATGCGACCAGAGAAATAGAAAAGGGGAGAAAGCACCACCGCGCCACCATAATTCTTTTCCGTATGAAGTATGATGATTCTGTAAGGCTGCAGAGTTCCGATAATTTCAAGAACTAGAATGGCACATCCATTCTGCATTCCATAATTATATTGGGTTAGTTGTTTGTTACGCCATTTCTATATATTTATTACACTTACACGACGTGGATACTTCAGCTAGCATTCACTCTGTTAAAAAAAGTAAGATATATGCTTAATTCGAATCTCTTTTTAACTTTGCCCAAATGCAGAAAAGTAAGATATATGTCGGACACCATGTCCACCTCTTGTAAAATTGGGCCTACTTAGATTTCAAAATCTTGTAAAACCTTTTTGTATTTAGCCCATGCATAAAGAAAAAAATATACTTTTTGCAAAAACTTTTTGCGAACTAAACAAAAGCTGCGATGCACATTTCGGCGCCGCGGAAAAATTGGGTCGGACGTGTGGATGCCATATGGTGTACGGCGCAGCAGAGGCCGACTCTCTCTATCTCTCCCCTGCACCCAAGTACCCTGGTCCACCTAGTATATTCGTGACTACAGAGAGCTAGCTGCAGAGACCGACTCCATCCTACGTACGCATCCGTATGTATGTATCCCGTGGAGAAGGACGGCACGGCAGGCCGAGCACCAGTGCTCCACAGGCGTCACGTTTGACCGCGCCGTATGCCGCCCGCTGTAGCACGGGGGCACGGAGGCATCCACACATGCGCGCCAAGCCGCTACTGGCCATAAACCCCTGTTCCTCCTCTCAAGTCTCACCACCTCTCCCTCCCCTGCTTCTCCTCCCCCACCCCACCTCCCTTCTCTTCTTGTCCCGTCTGGTCGGAAACCACTTCTCACCAGCCTCTGCATGCGTCGGCGAGCCCAATAGTGATCATCGTAACCCCCGGGCCGGCCACCTCCGCCATGGCCCTCCTATCGTCGCCGCCGCCGTGGTGGCTCACCACGGAGTCCTGCGACCTCCCCTCCTCCGGCTCCGCGGGGCTCGGCGACTGGGCCGCGTTCCTCTTCCTCTCCACGTGCTCCCAGCGCCTCCTCCTCTCCGCCGCGTCCGCCGTGTTCCTCGTCGCCCTCCTCTGCCAGGGCGCCGCCAAGCTCGTCTCCACCCGCAGGCAGCGTAGCGGACGCGCCCTCAACGGCGGCGGCGCCGCCGAGAAGCAGCCGCTGCTCGACAGGGGGGCCGATGCTCCGGCCGTGCGTGTCGGCGCCGGGTTCGTCGTGGCCCTCGCGGCGTCGGCGGTGCTGGCCGCCTTCTACGGCGTGCTCCTCGTCCTCTCCCTCGTCCTGCGGGGCACCGGCGGGGGCGCGGTCGAGGCGGCGTTCCTGGCGCTGCAGTGCGCGGCGCACCTGTCCGCCGCGGGCGTGGTGGCGCACGAGCGGCGGTTCCGCGCGGCGGCGCACCCGGTGTCCCTCCGGCTCTACTGGCTCGCCGCGCCGGCGCTCACCGCGCTCCTCGCCGGCACCTCGATCGCGCGCCTCGTGGTCCTGCCGGGGGGGACAAGAAGAAGCACCCTCCCCGACGACGCGCTCGCCGTGGCGGCGCTGGCCCTCTCCCTCCCGCTCCCTCTCCTCGCCATCTCCGGCGCCACCGGCATCATCGTCACCGCCGCCGCCGCCGGCTCCAACGGCGCGGAGAACAAGGGCAGCAGCTTGACGACCCCGTACGCGACGGCGTCGTGGGCGTCCCGCGCGACATGGGCGTGGATGAACCCGCTGATCCAGCGCGGCCACCGCGCGGCGCTGGAGCTGTCGGACGTGCCCTCCCTCGCCCCGGCCCACAGCCCGGAGCGCATGCACGAGCTCTTCACCCGGCACTGGCCCAAATCCGGCAGCAGCAACCCCGTGCGGCACACGCTGTTCCGGACCTTCTGGGCGCTGTTCCTGCTGAACGCGGCGCTGGCGCTGCTGCGGCTGACGGTGATGTACGTGGGGCCGACGCTGATCCAGAGCTTCGTGGACTACACCAAGGTCGGGGGGGAGCGGGCGCTGGGCGAGGGCGCGCGGCTGGTGGCGACGCTGCTGGCGGCCAAGTGCGCGGAGGCGCTGTGCAGCCACCAGTACAACTTCCACTGCCAGAAGCTGGGGATGCAGATCCGCGGAGCGCTCATCGTGGCGCTCTACCGCAAGGGGCTCAGGCTGTCGTGCTCGGCGCGCCAGAGGCACGGGCTCGGCATGATCGTCAACTACATGGCCGTCGACGCGCAGCAGCTGTCGGACATGATGCTGCAGATCCACTACCTATGGCTCATGCCGCTCCAGGTGCGTATACCATGCTTCCTTGCTTCGTGCTGTTTATATTTCTTCCCGGTCAATAATTGCTCCGGACGGCGCCGCTGCCTGCACCATTGCGTGTCGACGTCGTCCTGGCGCCGCGAGCGGAGGAGCGAGGCGCACGTTGTGAGAGGAAACCAAGTGGGGTTCTGGCCGGCCTTCTCTGGCGTGGCTGGCTCGGTCGTCTCATGTGCGGTGCCGGCACGGGCGTTGGCAGCTTTGTTGGGGCTGCTGCCTCCCTCGTGCTCCGCCTGCTGGGATTGGGATTGGGATTGGGATTGGGATTGGGATTCCGTCCGACTCGCATTATTTTTTCCCCTGTAGCTGGAAGGAAAACCACGATTTGGTGCGTGCGTGGCAGGCGGTTAGTTGCACGTATTGAATCCTCCGTGGGGCTGGTTGTTTGGTTCGTGACAGACACGTACGCAGCAGACCCCCCAAAAGGAAAGATAAATTGATGAGAGCCAGGCATCTCCACGGCTGCTAAAAAAAACACACAAACACATACGTGCATCTGCACTTTCTTTTTTGAGACGTGTTGGATGCAGTTACACGCGCCTGTGATTGGTATTGCGCATTGGCTGCGTTTCACAACTGCCACTGCCCCCACCCCCACTGCCGCCCACAAATGCAGTTACTCGTAGCACAGGAAGGCCATTGGTTCGATCGGTTTGTTTACTTGTTTCTTGTTCATGCACCCGATCGGATCGGTAGTCGGTACAGTAAATAAATAAACTGATGAAGGCCTGGAACGGTATCACCGAGGCATTTTCCGTGGCGCCTGTACCGGCGAATCTCCTCCTTGTTTCGTTCGTCGGCTCCTTCCTCCCTCTTTATTCGTCTCCTGCCGGTGGTTTCGTCCTGTACGATCCAGCCGTCCAGGTTCACGATGTACGCGCAACATTATTTTCCCAATACGGTAGCAGCAGTATAGCAATATACAATAATGAGAATCCAGGCAGCTTTTAGTTTCTGATCGAGATGCGCATGATTGGCATCAACTTTGTCCAAAAGGCGACGGGCACGCACGGTGTTGTCTGGCTGCTGCTCGTGCAACACATTGCCATCCCTACTGCCAGAGACTCCGGACGACGATGTATGTATGCATTGGGTTAGCTGTAACGTTTCACCACCTCTAGTTTCGATCAGTTCTCTGTCCTCTACCGTTGGCATTAGTGAGCGAATCAGCGCCCAAAGAACTTTCTTTTGGTACATCAGTACGTAATTAACAGGATCGGTACTATAATCAAGCAAGGTAGTACAGAGAGAATAAAAGTGGTGCTGATGCACACGCCGAGTGTGGCTGGCGTTCATGCCACGTTGCAATGCCACGCCAAGGCCCGTAGTACGAACAAGTACTACTCGGCATCGATGGCCAGTGGCTTCCGCATGCCGCCTCCCCCATTTGTGGTTTTTACCGATGCAGGTTTGCAGTGGGGAGAGATCAGCAGCGCGCAGGAACACATGTGCTTGCTGGGGCTACCGGTTTATTGGTGCCCAGCCACAGTTGTTCGCCACGACGCCTCACCAACCAAGCAGGGTATCGGTTAACGTGGCGTGGCGAATGATGGCAGGGAAGAGCCAAGCCGTTTAATTACTTGTAGTGCTCCGATTATAAGTAGTACGTACGTGCATTGTTTTCTATGTGATCCACTGCCGTTTAATTAGTTATTTATTATAGTGCTCCGAGGGGCATCTTTGCCACCTCCGCGCCGGCTCGCTCAGTCGGGGTTATTGGTAGCTCGCCAGCATTGACTGGTCTCCGCTCGGTGCATGAGGCGGTGATCGACTTGTTTGCAGACCCAACCTATTTTCCGGATTTGTCAGTAAACTGATGCTAATAATCGAATCAACTCAACTCAACTCTCTGCATGCACATGCTGCTGCAGGTCGGCGTGGCGCTGGGCTTGCTGTACACGTACCTGGGCCCCCCGGTGACCTCGGCGCTCGTCGGCGTGGCCGGCGTGATGGTGTTCGTGCTCCTGGGCACGCGCCGGAACAACCGGTACCAGTTCTCGCTGATGCAGCAGCGCGACAAGCGTATGAAGGCGACCAACGAGATGCTGAGCTACATGCGCGTGATCAAGTTCCAGGCGTGGGAGGACCACTTCGACGGCCGCATCGGGCGGTTCCGGCGGCTCGAGTTCGGGTGGCTCTCCCGCTTCATGTACTCCATCTCGGGCAACATCGTCGCGCTCTGGAGCGCCCCCGTCGTCATCTCCACGCTCGTCTTCGCCACCTGCGTGCTCTGGGGCGGCGTGAGGCTCGACGCCGGGCTCGTGTTCACGGCCACGTCCTTCTTTAAGATCTTGCAGGAGCCCATGAGGAACTTCCCACAGGCCATGATCCAGTCGTCGCAGGCCATGATCTCGCTCCAGCGCCTCGACTCGTACGTTACCTGTTTGCATAGTACATTGTTATGTATTGGTATATTTATATACTTGTATATATGGCATATGTATGCATGTGATGACAAATGAAACGAATGCTGGACACCACCACTGCTGGACAGGTACATGACGAGCGCGGAGCTGGACGAGGGCGCGGTGGAGAGGGAGCCCGCGGGCGGCGAGGGGGACGTGGCGGTGCGGGTGGAGGAGGGCGTGTTCGCGTGGGACGACGAGGTGGACGAGGAGGCCGCCGGCGGGCAGGAGGTGCTGCGCGGGGTGGACCTGGACATCCGCAAGGGGGCGCTGGCGGCAGTGGTGGGCATGGTGGGATCCGGCAAGTCGTCGCTGCTCGGGTGCATCCTCGGCGAGATGCGCAAGGTCTCCGGCAAGGTACGTCAACTCCGCACACGCAATGCTGTAGCTGATGACATTCTGTCGGTTACGACTGCATGCATTTGAGCAATTGATCACATGCCAACCACATTCATGCTGTGGCATATATGCATGGTTCATGGCTGCTGCATTTGCGTACCCTAGGAAGGAAAATGATTGGTGAACGTTGGACCAGATGGATTGATGAAGCATGTGTATCCCGTGCCTCAGCTCTATAAATGCTCTCAGAGCACCGGCTGTAGTGTGCGTGTCCATCCTATTGCTGCGCAGCTACTACATTTATTTTTTTCATTATTTTTGTCCAAATGATCTGCTAGATTATCTTATAAACTAATTAATGAAGTAGGTGTGCGCTAGTCCAGGCATTAAAACACCTCCATGCTTGCTTGCTTACTTACTCTTGCTGTGACGCAAGAAATAGCATACAATAAATCAATAATAATCCAGCCAGTAGATAAGACATGGCACGAGTCAAAACCAAGAGAAATATTTTTTTTAAAATAAAAGAAATGATCAAACATGGACCCGTTCCAGCGCCACGTCACCGCCAGCCGCCTCGCAGTAGAGTAGATCTCTCTGATTGAAGCATCCAATCAGAATGCTTGTCCCGAGCGCTGGAGTTTATGTTTGTCGTCAAGTTTCGTCAGGTGATGCCACGCGCGCGCATCAGCGAATCATATACGGAGTATGAAGCTAAAGAACAATAAGACGATAGGTTACTGATCAGCTTGGGTGCCGCGTGCAGTTGGCAACGTTCCCTGTTTCAGTGATCAAATCAGACAAAGTAGATTCTCTCACCGGTGATGGATACTGGGATGGCTCTTTTGTCGTTTCTACTGTGGCTGGAGTCAAACACTTAAGCTGAAAACATGTTCCAAAAGCCTTGGCACCGTGGATTTGGTCCGGCCTGCCTTTAGGGAATGTTTAAATCCGATAAAAGAAAAGGTGAAAACATTTTGCACTGACATGAGCCTGTTTAGTTCCCAGAGAGAGTGAAGAACGAAGAAAGTTTAGATGTTGTGAGGCGTGCATTGTGAGAAAAGACACGGGAATCGTGAGAAAAACTTTATGCAAAATGATACTCTAGTGTTAATTAAAATTTGTCCCAAAATAAATGGAATTCTAGTGTTAATTAAAATTTGTCTCACAAAGAATGCAACTTTGATCAATCAACCACAACAGACAAGAGTCTCCGAAAGGTTCTCGTAGAAAAGACAAAACAATGTTTAGATATTTATCACAAAGGACAAGAGGTAATTTGATAATTTTACACCTAACATTGGTTTGCATTTCTAAACCTAGAATTGCATTTATTTTGGGACGGAGGGATTAGACGTAAACAGAGCCTAAACACAGCCCGTGTTTAGTTCGCGAAAACATTTCGTGAAAAGATTTCGGGTTTTGATTTTATCAATTTAGAAGTATTAAATGTAGACGAAAAAAGTGAAAAGTTATATGGATAGGTTGGAAATCTCGAGACGAATCTAACGATGGTAATTAGAGAGTAATTAATCCATAATTAGTGGATGATTATTGTTGCAAATCATGGATTAAGTAGACTCATTAGATTCGTCTCGCGATTTACAGTCTATCCATATAACTTTTCATCTTTTTCGTTTACATTTAATATTTTATGCATTAAAGATTCTCTGTGATGAATGTCGGACGGGACCCTACGGCTTACTTTTCGTGGCTGGGGCCGCCATGTTTGTCCGTTCACGCAGACAGCCTGCCTGCACGAGCACGGATGAGCGTGCATCAACTTTGCAGCGACAAGACGAGGCTAGGCTTCCACTTTTCAGGAGAAGAGAGAGAGATTGCCGGTCTGGAATCGCGCTGCTTTGTCAGCAGATGCCATGCAGCAATGCTGTCTGATTTCAGGGGCCTTTTCAGATTTTACATGGGCTGCCACCAACCCAGCATTGTTACGCGGACACCAACATGAGAATCCGACTCTAAAATTACGGGGTCCCCATTGGGACATGTTGGACATGCTTGAACATGGAACTCCTTGGAATCTGGCTCGGGTTTGGCCATTTGGGGGTCCAATTCAGAGTCCTTTTGTCGATTTCAGTGCCGAAGTGAGATTGGTAGCCAACATGTCGTGTATCAGATGCATGGCCTTTTTTTCTTTTAATGCTATGAGATATGGCAATATTTGCATGGCAACGATTTGTGCTTTTCCCATTTGTACAGTTCAATTTTATTGAAATATTGAGATTTACTAAAATGTTAAATGTTCCAGTGCAAAACCAAAAGGCGAGCCCAAGTTTTTGGTCATTTAAGATCGGCTTTATTTTTTTTTCTTTCTGTGGTTATTTTGGTTTCCAAATTCAGAAAATAGAGAACTAAGCTATAATTGATGTTGCTCTGACTAAAAATTAAGAAAAAAAGATAAACTGATAATATCTATATCTGACTAAATACAGAAGTCCACAGAACCATATCAAATTGTACAACTGACAAAGTGTATGAAATGTCTCTTATTTTTAATAGCCGATAATGCTTAAGGTTTCAGTCATTCTGCTCTATTATATTGGAACCAGACCTACTGTACTAACTATAACTTCTTCAACATACACAGATTTTAAACCGTTCCTCTTCTCAGTAAAAAATTTTGACAGGCTGAAGAAAAGAATCTTTGAGTTCAATCTTTGACAGAGTAATCCTCATGCGTTCATAGGAATAAAAGAAACCTCATCTGTTGCTACTAACGATTGCAGGTGAAGGTGTGTGGCAGCACAGCTTACGTCGCGCAGACGGCGTGGATTCAGAACGGCACCATCGAGGAGAACATCCTCTTCGGGAAGCCCATGCACCGGGAGAGGTACAAGGAGGTCATCAGGGTATGCTGCCTGGAGAAAGACTTGGAGATGATGGAGTTTGGCGACCAGACTGAGATTGGTGAGCGCGGCATCAACCTTAGCGGTGGGCAGAAGCAGCGTATCCAGCTCGCGCGCGCTGTCTACCAGGACTCCGATATCTATCTCCTCGACGATGTCTTCAGCGCAGTCGATGCGCATACTGGCACGGAGATCTTCAAGGTACTCGTACTCCCTGAAGCTCAACTCTGTAGCAGTTTCGACAGTTTATTGCTGAACTTTATGATATGCTGAACAACAGTCTGAACTGCTCTCATAATATGTGCTTCAGATTCCCAACCGAATGAATAGCAGTAGACTGATTTCGACCGTTGCCTACGTTTGTGCAGGAATGTGTGAGAGGTGCTCTGAAGAACAAGACCATAGTGCTTGTGACCCACCAAGTTGATTTCTTGCACAATGCCGATATCATATACGTAAGCACCTTATGTGTGTGTTTTTTTTAAAAAAAAACTGTTATCAATTGATTTCAGTCGCATTGGACGCATCTCTGAATATGAATCAACCACACTGCACATCCTTCCAGGTGATGAAGGACGGCATGATCGTGCAATCCGGCAAGTACGACGAGCTCCTCCGGCCCGGGTCCGACTTCGCGGCGCTGGTCGCGGCCCACGACAGCTCCATGGAGCTCGTGGAGAGCGCGGCGGCGCCGGCGGCGAGCGACCGCGAGCTCCCCCTCTCCCGGCAGCCATCGAACAAGCAGAGCGGCGCCGACTCGCCGTCATCGTCGTCCTCCATCGTGGCGCCGCCCAAGCAGGCCGAGAAGGCGTCGGCGCGTCTGATCAAGGAGGAGGAGCGCGCGAGCGGGCACGTGAGCCTCGCCGTGTACAAGCAGTACATGACGGAGGCATGGGGTTGGTGGGGCCCGCTGGCGGTGGTGGGTGTCTCCGTGGCGTGGCAGTGCTCGCTGGTGGCCAGCGACTACTGGCTCGCCGAGGAGACCTCCGACGAGAACGCCGCCGCGTTCCGGCCGTCGCTCTTCATCAACGTCTACGCCATCCTCGCCGCCGTGTCGGTGGTGCTCGTCGCGGCGCGCTCCTTCCTCGTGGCATTCATCGGCCTCCACACCGCCGACAAGTTCTTCAAGCAGATCCTCGACAGCATCCTGCACGCGCCCATGTCATTCTTCGACACCACGCCGTCCGGCAGGATCCTCAGCAGGGTACGGTGTTGATGGAGACACCCTTTTCTTCGTTTGATTTGCTCGATCCTGTGTTCATGTTATATAGATTGCCTGAGATGGTTTGTGATTTTCTGCAGGCGTCATCGGATCAGACGAACGTCGATCTGTTCCTACCGTTCTTCGTCTGGATGAGCGTGTCCATGTACATCACCGTAATCAGTGTGCTGATCGTCACGTGCCAGGTGGCGTGGCCGTCTGTCGTCGCCATCATCCCTCTGGTGATACTGAACCTCTGGTACCGGGTGAGTTCATGCTGCTACCATGGCCCATGGCGACAACTCTCTCTGATGCTTTCACTCTGTTGTCTTCTATACTCTTGCTGCGTGTCTTTGACAATCTGCTACGGTTGACCACAGGGCTACTATTTGGCGACATCAAGGGAGCTGACCCGCCTCGAGTCGATCACCAAGGCTCCGGTGATCCACCACTTCTCCGAGACGGTTCAGGGTGTCATGACCATCAGGTGCTTCAGGAAGGAGGAGAGCTTCTTGCAGGAGAACCTGAACCGGGTGAACGCCAGCCTGAAGATGGACTTCAACAACAATGGCGCCAATGAGTGGCTCGGTTTCCGGCTCGAGCTGATTGGTAGCTTTGTTCTCTGCTTCACAGCCTTACTCATGGTCACATTGCCCAGCAGCTTCGTGAAGCCAGGTGTGCTTCTACCATCTGATTTACTGTACAATGTTACCATCATGAGTTTTTGTGTGGAAATATTCTGACTCTCTCTAATGGTTTCGAACTCTGAATACCCATTTCACCATGCAGAGTTTGTTGGTCTATCACTATCGTATGGTCTATCGCTCAACCAGGTGTTGTTCTGGGCCATCTGGATCAGTTGCTTCATAGAAAACAAAATGGTCTCAGTTGAGAGGATAAAGCAGTTCACAAACATTCCTTCAGAGGCCGCATGGAGGATCAAGGACTGCCTACCAGATGCTAACTGGCCGACAAAAGGCGACATTGATGTCATTGATCTCAAGGTACATCCCAAACTGATTGTCTGATACATTTTTTAAAAAAAAACAATATTCAGTGTGGCGCAGCAGCCAAGAATTTGAGAAGCATGAAGTAACACGAGTTTGTGCCTGTGCTTCTACAGTTTAGGTATAGGCACAACACTCCTCTAGTGTTGAAGGGCATCACAATAAGCATACATGGAGGAGAAAAGATTGGAGTTGTTGGTCGAACCGGAAGCGGGAAATCAACACTGATCCAGGCATTGTTCAGAATAGTGGAGCCTTCTGAGGGGAAAATAATTATCGACGGAATTGACATCTGCACTTTAGGACTCCATGACCTTAGGTCTCGGTTTGGTATCATTCCTCAGGAGCCTGTTCTCTTTGAGGGGACCATTCGGAGCAACATCGACCCGCTTGAGCAGTATTCTGATGATGAAATCTGGCAGGTATATATTACAACAATAAGGCTATTTTTCCATCTATTTATTTTCTACTTTCATCTTAGTAGAAGCTAAACTTATTTCCCTTTTAGGCTTTGGAACGTTGCCAGTTGAAAGAAGCTGTGGCTTCAAAACCCGAAAAGCTTGATGCTTCAGGTCTGTTAACTATTAAATGCTTAATATGAATTTCATTTTGTTGTTCTATCTCAACGTTACTATTTTCTCCATTACACTTGATTGCAAAAGCCTAACTTCTTCCTTACAGCATTCTTTTGAATCAAAAGAGATTTCTTGAAACATTTGTTGCAGCTACATACTGATACTGAATAAATTTTGCCTTTTCTCCACCTAGTTGTCGACAACGGTGAGAACTGGAGTGTAGGACAGCGGCAACTGCTATGTTTGGGCCGGGTGATGCTAAAACGCAGCAGGATACTGTTCATGGATGAGGCCACTGCTTCAGTGGATTCCCAAACCGATGCTGTGATTCAGAAGATCATCCGGGAAGACTTTTCAGCTTGTACAATCATCAGCATTGCCCACAGAATACCAACAGTCATGGATTGCGACAGAGTCCTGGTTATCGATGCAGGTAACCATCTAAATCTTAAATTTTGTCCACAATAAGCCACTGAACTTCATAGCAATAATACTCATTATACAACTCTAGCTCAGGTTCCCCAGTATCATCATAATATATCAATCTAAAATCTGAACTGTTGCGCTAACAGGACTAGCAAAGGAGTTTGACCGGCCTGCAAATCTGATCGAGAGGCCATCTCTCTTTGGAGCATTGGTTCAAGAGTATGCAAACCGGTCATCCGACGTGTAGCCTTGGAGATGACATAAGTTTTGACTCGAGATTTGGGAGGAAATAGGGAATGGAAGTTCCTCGGTGTGGCGTGGTGAACGAGCAAGTTGCATTTATGCTCCGAATAAAACGGCAAGCCCTCATGAGAAGTAACCGGGTCATTGGACGTCAAAGAAGAAGCCACGATGTGATGAATGCAACAAGATGACTTAGGTGAAGTAGATTTCAAGACGCGTTCAGCCGTTTAAGCTGAAATTTGCTAAAACTGTGAGCCGGAATGATGTATATGTGTATTCAACTAGAATATTGTCACTAGGGCAGATTTTCTGCAGAGCGATCATCCCGTATGGAACTAAATATCACGGAAATTCCACGAAACATTTTGCTTCTCCAGAACCAGAGAATTTGTATGTGTTGCTTGTTTATACTCGTTCCATTAAGACTTAATTGTCTGGCATCGATAACGTAGTTTTTTTAAACATATTTGGCCAATATTATTTCTAACCATATGGGATATCCAGAAAAAAGAAAATGAAATGTAACAATTGGAATTTGGAAGTACTTCCTTGAGGCAAATATGCAAAAATAAATAAATTATAACTAGGTTGTGGTGGGCCTCTAATAAAAACATTTCCTCTTTCTAGTTACCAGACGAGTCATGAGGAGGAAATCAAAATTTACCTCATCTTTGGAGACTCCTCTTCTCTTCGACAACGGCTCCATTGTCTTGTTATACCTGTCAAGAGTAAAAATCATAAAGAAATAGAGTATCACAGCCTGGTAATCGGCGTAACAATAACGATACAGTCGCAGATATCACCAATTCCCTTGGCATTTTGGCTTTAAGAAAAAGGATAAGAGAGAGTACCTCTGGTGGATCATTAACCAATTGTCCAAACGCATTTCACTAAACGCGATCTGGACTTCTGGAGTAGTAGGATTTGGGATTTGACCATTTGGAACCGCGCTTCGGCTTTGGGCCGGTAGCTACCAGACAGGCTGGGCCGAGGTCATCGTGGATTTTTTTTTTCTTTTTCTCAATCTCGTCTAGTGGCGATGTCTCAGAACTTAGCTTCATTATTCTAAATCCAGGAAAGGCAGATAATTGTGTTTGAAGCGAATTGGTTTGCAGTTCGACGGTAGGACGGACCAGTGGATGTTATCCACAAGGGTTCAACTCCTGACGCTCGCACCCTTTTCTGAGATTTTTCAGGATTTATTAGCGTTATGCGTTAATGTAAGTGGTATGCGGCGTTTCCCTCGACAATGAGGCGTCAATGGTGACTTCGAGAATCTCTAAATCTGTCGGGTGTTCAGTCTTTCGAAGGTGCTCATAGAGGTAGGGTTTATGTACGTGTGTTCATAGGGGTGAGCGTCTGCGTTGTACTAATAAGGTAAAGATGGGGGGTTCATCACATGAGAGAGGCCCAAGAAACTCATCTGACACATTTACTTATATCCTAGTCTAGGTATGGTACGCGGCGTTCCTCTTGACAACGAGGCGCCAATGGTGACTTCGGGAATCTCCAGGTCTGTCGGGTGTTTAGTTCTTCGAAGGTGTTTATAGGGGTAGGGTTTACGTACATGTGTTCATAAGGGTGAACGTCTGTGTTGTACTGATAAGTGATAAGGTAAAGACGGGGGGTTTCATCACATGAGAGAGGTCCAAGAAACTCATCTTGCACATTTACTTATATCCTAGTCTCGCTTTGTTCGCTTGGCTTATCAGCCCTGCCGAGCGAATTATTTCTCTCACATAATACTATTGAATCAGCCTAGAATCAGCCAAATCAATAGACTTTTCAGCCTAGTTTTGTCAAGCGAAGAAAGCGTAGGTAGCTATGCAATAAAACTGTACAGTGAAACTAGCCTTATTAGATCTACCGTAAGAAACCTTTCATGTGCTCCTTATCTACATTGATGATTGGTCATTTCTCTCACCTTCGACCCTCCCACTATATGCATAATTGTCGGGAGCCATCTCCGAGGGCGTAAGAAGACGTTGTGCTCCCTCCGATTTAGTATTAGAAGTCGTTTTGGACAAGGTTTAAGTCAAATATTAGGAATATAAATAATCATGAATGACATTTAAGTCGTTGAGTTTGAAAATATGAAAATCATATAGATATATTGATCTTGAAAATCATATGAAAATCATATAGATAGATTGGTCTTGAAAATTACTTTCACAAAAATATACATGTACAGCTTTTTAAGAAATATTTTTATAGAAAAGAGAAGTCAAAGTTTTGATTTGGTGACCGTGTCACTGTGCTAAACGACTTTTAATACTAAACCGGAGGGAGCATGTGGTAGCCTCATCCTTGTCACGTGCATGAGAAAAGAAGAGAGGCACGTTGCGTGCTCTTCTTTCTCTCCTAAATGTGTAGCGTTATTGTGTCAATGTTTTTGGGTTTGCAAAAACATCATTCATAGCGTCACTTATTCATTCACCATTGCTACAAAATAGGAAAAGATTGCTTATTCTATTAAATGTGTCTTGATGTCTTAAAATTGACGAGTGAATTTTGTAAAACTAGAATATACTCTATTAAAGCTATGGCGAAAGTATTGATTTAGCAAGCTGATATATCACAAACTAGATATTTGAAAAGTTGTATCTATCACAAACAATATATTTAGCCTTATAGTTTTGTTATGTACCACACAGTGTACGTCACACTGAATTTGTAGTCGTGTTATACACTTTGTTAAACACATACTAGTTGTTTTTAAAACTTTAATATGTTCAATCACTAGTTTTAGAATAATGCCGACAGATAAATATTATCCAATGAAATTTATTCAAAATTTGATTTTATATTTTATATACAAAAATTTAGTCCTCCATGGCGTCAGCTCCACCTGCTTAGCCGCGTTTTTAGATCGAAGAGCGAAAAGTTTTTGATATGTCACATCAAACAAAATTTATCATTTAGACATAGTAAACGGAAACTATTGGTAAAACTAATTACCGATCTACCCAGCAAATCGCGAGACAAATCTAATGACGGGTAATTAGAGGGTAATTAATTAAGAATTAGCGGACGGTTAATGTAGCATTACTGTTGCAAATCGTGGATTAAGTAGGCTCGTTAGAATTTGTCTCCGACGCCGCCATGTAATGTATTTTTTTGACATTACACAATGCAGTAAGTCGGGGAAAAATCCCACGCGCCAGAGTGAATCCACTTTCCGCACATTCCAATCTACCTCCATCGCCTACCATGCAACGTTCCTCCCTTCGACCGAACTGACACACCCGTCTGGCCCCGCCGCAAGAAATGAATCAAAATTAAAAAAAAGTGGAAGCAAAAAACGAGGAGAAAAATAAAATAGAAAAAAAATAAACGCTTTCTCCCCCGTTTCCCCGAAAGCCTCCCGCTCGCTCGACTCGCGCTAGCTCCGCCGCTCGATCCCCGCCGCTAGGGTTTCCACCGCCGCCGGCGATGGGCGCCCTCACCGACAGCCGGAAGCGCCTCTCCTCCGATCACCGCTACCCCTCCCCTCCTTCCCGCCGCGGTCCCCTCCCCCTCCTTCCAAGCGGCCCAAGCTCGCGCCCTTCTTCTCCTCTCTCGATCCTTCCACCTCCGCCGCCGCGCCGCCCAACCCCCCTCCCCAAATCACCCACGCCGCCGCCGGCGCATCCACCTCCAACGCGCCGTGCCCTTCCTCCTCCTCCTCTACCCCCGCCTCCTCCCCGCCCCCGAACCGGCGCCGCCTCCCACCGCCGCCGCCATTCAAGCGCCCGATCCACGGGCCCCAGCGCATCCTCCGCGCCTTCCACTTCGGGGCGCCCGCGCGGCCCCACGCCACCGCCCCGTCGTGGCTCTCCCCGTCCTTGCCCACGCCGACCCCACCCCGGACGCTCGGGCTCGAGCAGTACGTTGAGCTCGTCAACACCGTCTCCCGCCCTGCGCCTCCCACTCCCACCGCCACCACCGATGCAGCGAAGGAGAAGAAGGAGCCGGTGCCCCTGGAGGTGGTCGCCATCGAGGAGGACGGTGATGAGAGGAAGCAGCAGGATGACGAGGAGGAGGTGGCGGTGAGGGGGAGCGTGACGGTGAGGAGGTTGCCGCTGTACAAGGAGCTGTACGAGGCGTCCAGCCGGAAGCGGGATGCCAAGCTCAAGACGCTCGAGTTTGAGGTGCGGCTCGCCGAGGAGGGCCGCCTTGGCCTTGAGCGCCTCGCGGAAGTCCTCCCGCGGATTACTCCAAAGAAGGAGGTACGGCTTTCCTGGATTTGTTTCTCTATTGTTTTGTTTTGTTTTGTGATGAGCACACTTTGTGGGACAAGGTGGTCGTGCTGACTGAATTGAACTGCAATTAACTGAAAATTCAATTGGAGAAATGCATGTGCTTGCTACTCTTAAGGACCTACATTTCAGACAGAAATGAAACACCATAGCAGTGGTTAATGCTTGATCATTTCTGAGGATGTGATTGTCTTGATAATTAGCTGCTCACTCGGTGTTTTTTTGTTGTTGTTGTGATAACAGACATTTTATATTCGTATATATACGTTGGGCTAGATATTTCTGTAGCCTTTGACCATTGTGTGTAAATTTTGTTTCTTGTTACTTATGTGTTACAAAAGATAAGAGGTTCCTACTGATGGATTTTTGGTTATTATGTTCCAAGCATTTCTTCTCAAAGTCTATCTATTGGGATATAAACTTGTGATTTTCACAATTCCCTTGAAATGGTATAGGTGGATAGGAAAGATCATGTTGTTCATGAAGACTAAATTGCACTTGAAGATAAACCAAACCGTGGCATTTTTAGAATCGAACATTTAGAACATATTCTTCATCAAGGTTATCAAGCATCATCAATTTCATTTCATTTTATTTCAGGAGGTGCCTGAACCTTTTGTTCCTCTTACGGATGAGGATGAAGAATTTGTTCGTGCGGCTCTTCATGGCAGGAACAGGTTTGCTTCCTACCTTCTTCTGTCAGGAGATGAACAAATGGCTACATAGCTAGCATAATCTAAAATGGTCCTTTTTTGCAGTCGTGAGAAATTAGCAGTACATGAACCCTCAAATATTGTGATAACAAGGGAGATCTTGCAGTGCTTGAATTACCAAGAATGGCTAAATGATGAGGTATTTTCTTGCTTCTGTCACCCTTTTTCTGGAGTCAAGCATATATAATGTAGTATCCGTGTATAATGGATGCAATATTTTTTCTTTCTTTCCCAACTCTTTCAGGTTATCAATTTATATCTTGATCTGCTTAAAGAGAGGGAGCAAAGAGAACCTAGCAAGTTCTTAAAATGCCATTTCTTCAATACCTTTTTCTACAAGAAGGTCTGGTACTGTTATCGAATGTCTTGGAACTTGCTTTACCATTCGTTGGGGGCAATTATTTGTTTATTTTTCTGTGCTCTGAAACAACTATAGCACTCTTCTCGAACAGACATATCATGTAGAAAGATATGCATGTGGTTAGCACACTTCCTGGTAGTAGATAAGATATCCATCCAAACAGCTAAGCTGCTTCATACATGTGTTCGCACCAATTCTGCAATGAAATTTCCTGTTCATAATGTCATCTGTCTTGTTGCATTCATTATGATGTTTTGTTGTGATACTGATATGCATTGTATTTGAGCACTGTGTTACATTTTTTTAACTCGTGACTAATCTGGTTTACTATTTATTAGCTTATTTCTGGTGGATATGATTATAAAGCTGTTAGAAGATGGACAACAAAAAGGAAATTAGGATACAGTCTAATTGAGTGTGACAAGGTATTTCTGGATTCTCTTTTCAGGCTTATATCCTACTAGGGTTTTATTTTGCATTTAACCAAAACTTGTTATATCTGTGTCCAGATATTTGTTCCCATACACAAAGAAGTCCATTGGTGTTTAGCAGTCATCAACATAAGGGACAAAAAGTTTCAATATCTGGATTCACTTGGGAGCATGGACATGAAGGTCTTGAGAACCTTGGTTAGTGTTATCTTCTAATTTCTTATAGCTGTGTTGCTGTATTCTGTCTCCCGCCATTCATATTCATATGTATATTAGAAAAATCCATACTAGGCCAGTTATTTAACTATTCTGTTTTTGTTTTATATTCTCTACCAGGCCAGGTATTTTGTGGATGAGGTGAAAGACAAAAGTGGCCAACAGATTGATGCTCTTTCATGGAAGCAGGAAGGTGTCAAAAACCTTCCTTTGCAGGAGAATGGGTACTTGTCATCATCTCTGTTCCTAGCACGGTTATTATTTTTGTTTCTGCTTGTTCCTGTGCAATAGTGAGTGTGCAAATGATGAATGCCTTTTTTCAAAAAAATGTGGAAGGTGTTGCAAGCGTCTCCTTTGTGGAACTGCTAACACTATATGAATGCCTTATTTTTTTTTAAAAAAAATGTGGAAGCTGTTGCAAGCTTCTCCTTTGTGGAACTGCTAACACTATAGTTTCTTAGCACTATTCCTATTATTAAAGTTTTCCTAATGTACTAACCTGAGTCCTCTGCCAACCTAGATGGGATTGTGGCATGTTCATGCTCAAATACATAGACTTCTACAGCAGAGATATGGACCTCATTTTTGGACAGGTAGTACATTGTCTCTGCAGAAGTTCAAACAAGATTTGGATATATTAACGTGCCAGAATAATGAAAATGTTATTTGAAACCATTTTTGTAGAAGAACATGCGGTACTTCCGCAGGAGGACAGCAAAGGAAATACTGAATTTGAGGGCGGAATAAACCATGGAGGACATCATAGGTCATTAAGGCCTGGTGCAGATGTCTATTGTTGGTTGGAACATGTTCTTTACAAATGGCTGCAGTGTCGTAAAGGAAAGTTGTCCGATTTCTCAATGATTGAGCAACATGGTGATGGGGCTGGTGACTACGGCTTCAGATTGATTTTTGCATGAGCACAATGGCGGCTGTAAGGTTTTGCTACAGTGAGCCATTGAGGGCATAAATCGGTGGTGGGCAATGAGCTGAGAGTCTGATACAGAGATGTATGGTTAACTTGGATGTTATATATATGAGTGGACTTGAGCAGTGTGCTACATTTGTAGCATTTTGCGTCCTGTGAGCTATGTAGGCATCAAGCTGTGACCAAGTGAGCAATCCACAGGTTTTAGGGCTGTACGGCTTCGCAGCAGCAAGTTTTGTGTAATGGATCCTATCTCTTCTTTTTCTTCAATTTTTTTAATAGGAATATCCTTTCCCAAGGAGGATGTATCTGCATTTCTGAATTGGCAGCTCTGCCAGGTTTCTCATATTCATAATGTTCCTTTACTCACAGTAAACTGCATGAGCTTATTGAATCTTGCGCCCCATGTCTTTGGGAGCTGAGAGTCTGATACAGAGATGTATGGTTTGGATGTTATATGTATGAGGGGAGAGCAGTGTGCTACATTCGTACTCCATCCGTATCGAAATATTTGTCGTCATTGACTTTTTTGCGATGTTTGACCATTCTTATTCAAAAAATATTCAAATATCATTTATTTTATTTACGGCCTACTTTATCATCAAATGAATTTTGAGTTTGAGTTATCTTTTTTATATTTATAACAATTTTTTGAATAAGACACATGGTCAAAGTTTACAAAAGAAGTCAACGGCGACAAATATTTCGATACGGATGGAGTAGCGTTTAGCGTCCTGTTTGCTATGTAGGCATCAAGCTGTGACCAAGTGAGCGATCCACAGGTTTTACGGCTGTACGGCTTCGCAGCAGCAAGTCTTGTGTAATGATCCTTTCTCCTTTTTTCAATTTTTTAATCCTTTCCCCAGGAGGATGTATCTGCA
The DNA here is from genome assembly GCA_015476505.1 of Urochloa ruziziensis. Lineage (NCBI taxonomy): Eukaryota > Viridiplantae > Streptophyta > Magnoliopsida > Poales > Poaceae > Urochloa > Urochloa ruziziensis. The sequence continues at coordinate 21,579,848 of CM027122.1, read as the reverse complement.
TTTCTGAAATGGCAGCTCTGCCAGGTTTCTCTATGATTGGTTCATAATGTTCCTTTTCTGAAATGGCGTATACATAACCTCCCCACCTATGGAGGGTGGAACACATCACCCCCCACCTATAAAACCGGATACATGACCCCTCAAACTTTTCAAAACTGGACAAATCACCCCCTGAAGTGGTTTTGGAAGGCGGTTGCTACAGTAACAGCGGTTTTGTATTTTTTTTCCTTTTTTTTATTTCGGCTGAAGGTTTGGAAAATCATAGTAAATCACAGAAAAATCGTAAAATGGAAAATATAATTTTGTTGGACTCCACATGAGTAGATCTACACAGTGAATATATAATATGGTATGCTTTAGTATATTATTTTACATCTATGAATTAATTACACAAAAGCATAGTTCTAAAGCTACAGCAAAACAAATGTTCTAAAGCATATCATATTATATATTCACTGTATAGATCTACTCATGTGGAGTCCAACAAAATTAGATTTTCCATTTTACGGTTTTTCTGTGATTTAATACGATTTTTCAAAGCTTCAGCCGAAATAACAAAAAAGGAAAAAAATACAAAACCGTTGTTACTGTAGCAAACCGCCTTTCAAAACCGCTTAGGGGGTGATTTTGTCCGGTTTTGAAAAGTTTGGAGAGTCATGTATCCGGTTTTATAGGTGGGGGGTGATGTATACTTTTTCCTGAAATGGCAGCTCTGCCTGGTTCTAGAATTAGGTCTATCATTCATGTGCATTTGGCGGTTTTAATGATAGCTATAGCATATATCACGCTTCCCTTGAAGTGATGCATAGCTAGCAAAGCATCACATTACATACAGAAAAAGACCTGGCAAACAACGAAACATAATATTAGCACCCGCATCAGTCGGTAATTAAACAGTGTGCTCTAACAAAAAAAAAATACAAATCTTAGACGGGTGGTTGCAGCAAACCGGGTGGGTTGCACAGGAAGTCAGAACAAGCTAGAATAAGCAAGCAAAACGGAGCTATTGAGTCACAGGCACAGTTCAACGTACGGAGTCAAATCATGTGGACCTGTGTCGCATGCAGCCTTTCTTTTGTTGATGCGAAATAATATCAACAAAGAATACAACACTATAACGGCAGGGCGAGGTACAATGGTTATTTCCTCACCGTAGCACTCCACTACCAACATCTTCAAACAACAGTTGCAACTATATTGGTACAAAAAAAAGGCAAACATTGACAAACCTATGCCGCCACAAGCACCAGTTTCAAGAAAATAAAATTAGCAAACTGATTCAGAAAACCTTCAAAACAAAGGCCTGCACTGAATCGACCAACATCATCATTTCCCATCTCAAAACACCCCTGAGACACTCTGCTCCTTCTTTCCTATCAAGATGGTGTCAAAGGCACACTATACCAATGTTCAGCACTTCTCGCAGTCTATGGCAAACCAGAGGGTTTTAATTTCTGAAGTTCGACTATCTTGATGTTTTTTGACGGCTAAGAATCTCCTGTTCTTTGAGGCGCTGCTGAAACCGCGCCAAGCGTGCCTGGAGGCTCACCAAGCCAGAAGCCTTTCGTGACAAAAGAAAGCTCAGCTGCGCCACATAATTGTCGATAAGGCTACCTGGCTGGTCAACCTCCGCTAATAGGTTCATCTCCTGCAAAAAAAAAAAAAAAAAAGTAAGGCATGTTGTGATAAGCAACATGTTGTAATGTTGAGATAACAATAAAGTCATGTACCATCCTTAGTATTGACTAATGAATTGACATCAATGAAAAAGATCTGCTAAGGCCTAAAGTGCATCATGCACACCATGAACGATACCATGAAAGATCATGGTCTACAGTATGATTTTGGGTTTTTGGCCAAAAAAAGAGGTCAAAGAATATACTGTGACCCTAAAGAACTAAGATCTGTGATAGTATGAAAAGCTTCTGAGTCTAATATGAATGGAACCATTGAAGATACTTTGGCTGCTATTGTGTAACTACAAGAATGATGTGCACACTATTAAGAAATTGCTTTACACAATATATACATGTAATTGCGACATGGAATCGAAGGTGCAAGCATACTTTTACCATTTAATGCAAAAATAAGAATACTCATTTTTATTTTGTTCTGCACAAGATATGGAACTGGCAAGTTTTCAGCTGCGGATGACCAACATAAACTATAGACATCTGCGGACAATTTTAAATACAACAAAGTAACTGGAACTTACTTCCCGAACTATCTCCATAGTATTTTCAATTTCCTTTCTGTGAGCTGCTATCAATGCCTCTTCTTCCTAAGTCGCACCAAAAGAGAGAGAAAGAAAACGACTCAATATCACATCTCTATTCAGGTTAAAATAGTATAAGATTTTAATTAAAAAAACCACCTCAAGTATTGCATTTATATCCATATCTTCCTTTTCAGATTGCTTGGATGGAACCTGTGGTGCTGAGGTCGACGATGGTCTTTGCAGTTGCTGCTGTTTAAGTTGCTGTGGTTGCTTAAGAACGGTCCGAAAGATTTCAGATCCACTTTCCTTTTTCACAAAGTTGCTCTGCCTTTCCGATTTATCATCCCTGTTAGCTTTTCTCCGGGGTGGTGAGACTTTTGTGATTTTTACATCTTCTTGTGAATTTACAGAATTCTGAAGTGATTGTGTTTTACTAGTAAAACCAGCCTGGTTAGGTTTCAAATCCCCTCTCTCCCTATCATTCAAACCAGATCTTGAACTTGTTTCATCTTTTCTATGTGGATAGCTTGGAACCACACCAAAGGAGTTTCTCTCAGCTTCCAAGGAAGAATTGGAAGTGAAATTGTCAACACCCTTCCTAGAACCATCAACAGGTCTAGGTTCTTGAATCTGTTCCATTGTTTCTTCAGCTTCACCTGATAAAGGATATGAACTGTAGATTGATTCCTTGCCAGATGTTACAGACTGTGCAGTAACCTGCTCCTTTTTTGTGTTGCCACCTTTGGAAAGACTTTTAACCCTATTTGCCCAATAGTGGTATCAGTAAAGAATTAATAACTAGATAACTTGAGTACATTCAAAGCAACAAAAATTCGATATGGTCAAAAGAGCATTACCTATCAGCATATCTCAAAGTATTTAGCGTGTGTTCACATGAACCTGAACTTGGTGAGATGCAAGAAATCATTACTGTTCGAGAGTTGCCAACAAAAGAGTCACGGAGAACCTCTGTTAGCTTACTTCCTCTGAAAGGAATGTGTATTTGATCATTATCCAGTGCCCGAATACATTCCTTGAGTGCCAAAAGGCTCTTGTTGATCTCTGCACCCTCAATCCTGGCACAAGACAACACGACAAGCATAAAGAATAAATTAATATCATATAGCACAAGCACGATAAAACAAGTCCCGGCCTATTGTCAAAAATCAATACCTTGTTTGTTTGTCATTATCTGTTGTATCAGCACCACGCTCACTTCCAGCAAGATCAATAAATGACATTTTCCCCACAAGTTTTGTATTCTTTGCTTCAATAGCGTCTCGATCTCTCTGTCTCCGTGTGTCAGCGACTGGGATATGCTTTTTCACAGCCAATTGCAGAATAGCATGAGATCGTGATGACTCTTCGTTGGCCCCGGTTGTGCCTGTGCTTCTTGCAGCATTTCCTTTCTCAATGTACTCTTTAACAATCTGGACATCAGAAACCTCGAACTCCTGTAAGCCAACAATACAGACCTGTTTCTTTCCATCTTCCCTCATTAAAAGTTGCCTAAAAAACAAGGGAACAAAATGTAGCTTGATTTAAATATATGAAAATAAAACCCACAAAACCAAGACAAAAGAAACAAAAAGCTACAGACAGCTCCATTAAAGCACACAAACATAAATTGCAAAAAGCAATCACTTTTAATTAAATTCCTAAGCAAATCATTAGAATATTGAAGTTAACTGCTAGAACTACATGAGCAATTCTACAAATAAAGATAAAAATTAATATAAGTCATTACTTGGCACATATGCTTAACCCATTGATTACACATTTCCAATAGACCTAACACAGGGAGCCAAGCGTTTCACACATCCTGATGTAACCTGATTCCACTAACTCCAAACCAAAAGCCACTGTTCTAAAAGGTGTCCACCCCATCACTTCATCAATATAGTGCATAAGAAAAGGAGAGAAACATCAATGTGCCCATTTGTAATGAAATTGTGCATATTATCTTGAGCACAACCAGTGCCAACATCTGACCAGTGAACCCAGAAAACAGAATTAACCAATGAACATTATTATGCCAAAGTATAAAACATAAGGATTCAAGAAGTAACAAACCTCCTTTCACTGAGAAGATCAAAGAGCTTGCCACCATAAATCTCGAAGTAGCTAAGCCACAACTTGAAATGTTGATTCCGGTACATAGGTTGATGCAAAAGACGAACCATATCATGTGCAGCTCTTAGAGGTAGGGGTTGCATTGTATAGGTCTTGCCACTGCCTGCATATGGAGATTCATTAGCCATGCTGCTAGGGAAAATCAATAAGAAACTCAGGAGTAATGAATTGTGAATACAGGAACAGTCCTAACTGTAATTCACCAGGACAATACCATATAAATCCAGCTGAGACAAATAAAGAAAAGGTCTAAAACTTGACATGTAGACTAGCACATTTGATAATTGCAGATACAGTTCAAGTGGCATCAATTTAAGCACCTAGTCCAAACCCAAAATAAAATCCCTAGAAAAGGAGTCAAAGCTACAGATTAGACTTAAACTGACACTGTTTCCACACTTGTAATTAGTATCAATTGTCAGATGCTTGATTTCCAAGGAGTTCACCATGGAAACAACATGAATAAGCATTAGGGGTCCAAGACATAATTCACTATTAGTCTGGAAGGAACAGGTTTCTACTGTTTAGCTAATCTAACCTGTCTGGCCGTATGCAAAGCACGTGGCTTTTGTCCTTTGGAAAATTATTGGTATAATAGGCTCCACAGTCTCACGGTACACCTGTTAAACAAAACAGCAAGTCCAATATTAAAGAATGCGGATGAAAGTACACACTCTACGCATCCACTGGGAGCGACACAAGGTAATTTCTTTTAGAGGATAATTACTGAAGACAATTAAAATCAATTTACCTCATCATTAGTTACATGCTCGTCCAAGACAGCATCAAAGCAGAATTCATGCCTTTCCACATAAGCTGTCAAATCCACCTTTCAGTGAAGACGACATGTTAGTGCATTGTAATGAACAAGCACTAGAAAAGTTTGGGAAGACATTTATGTTTCTAACGTGTGTTGATTCATGCATCTTATAAACACGATCTGTTTTCTTACTAGCGGAGCAAGCATACAATAGACTGATGGTAAAATAGAAAACCATGGAATGGTTTATCTGCCCAGCAATCCTGCTGTGTAGAAAGTAATTTTTGAAATGAATTTATGCTTGTTTTCTGTGATGCAGTGACAACACTATGCAGATTATTGTAACAATGTAATCTAGGCCCAGAGTCAACATACTATCCACTTCTCTGCACAAAGGGCTTGCTGCAGGTAATAAACACAGATGAGCAATTAACAGAACTCAAGTTGTGCGCTGAAATGGATTTTTCCTTTTTACAATCATAACATTAGATTTCTAAAACTGCCTCACGTTTTTCATTCCATAAGAAGTCAACTTAATCACTTCAAAACATCCTTGTTAATTCAAGTTGTGATTCATAATTACCTAAAGGATGCTGGTATTATAATGACTTAGGCTTGCTTCTTTCTTAAGCAAAGCCAAAGTGAATATAAATATTACTAGAATCAAAATATTCAGTTAATGGATATTGACCAAACAAGTAATTATTCATTAAACCACGAACACAAATAATGAAGTATACAAATGAACAGGCAGTACCTTGAGCTTAGGTTCATGGACAGTCAAGAACTGAGAATTGTGCACGTCTATGATGTCTTCCTCTTTTCGAGATATCTCCTTTTTGTTCAGAGGCCTTTTCTTACCTGAATAGAAGAAAGTTTTTTTTTTTCACTAGAATAAGAAGAATGGAGAGAATGGATTCTGTTTGAAGTGTATGACAGTACTGGACCACATGATAGCAGCATTTCAAAGAGATCAACATACCACAACTTTGATCTTTGCTACATTACTTTCTCTAGCAGTGACTGCAGTGCTCTCTTTTTCGCTGGTGAATGTACTACTACAGTTATCTGCTAGACCTTGCTGGTTTTCTGGTATTACATCATCGTCATCATCATCCATTTCTTTTGGCATAAAAGGTGAAGGCTCAAATGGTTCCGACGCAACATTCTGACAAAAGAATAAGGTATAAGTGTATAACTAGATTAGCATGCATGAAGATGATATAGCAACCTACAAAACAGTTAGGGACATAATATTTTTCAGTATCTTAATCAACTGAATCTTTTCCCGGGTTTCTAGACGGAACAAGTAGAAGAAACATCAAGATGTAGACATAGGTACAAAGTAGATAAAAAAATACCTCAGAAAGAAGCTCACTGTCATCCATTGCGTGAAGATCTAAAAGGCCAGCCCCAAATTCACCTCTAAGTTCGGGTGAATAAAATCCATCTACAGGAGCCCCACTACCAAAACTGTGTGCTGTTGGAGTATATGGCTCAGACACAGATGCAGATGCCAATTCCCCATTGAAATTCAGGGACCTCAATAATGTGTAAAGCTTCTGTTTTTCTTCAATCGATTGTGGCCCATATCCCTACCAAATAACAATACTAGCAAATTGTCAAACTACACAGATGCAATAGATGTACTGCATGACACACAACGATAAAAGCACAAATATGAAATATGTCATTTGAACTCATCAAACAATATGATAAAAACGATCTCAATGTGGTAACCTCACATAAATCCAATATGAAGTGCACGTTTCATATCATTGTTAACAAGTATGGCATTGGACCTTAACTTTGAACTGGATGACAGTACGACACAATCGAAAGTTAAATAAAAATCTGTGCAATAGGATATCAGTATTGATAAGGCTTTGGTTGTTTCCATGGTGAACTGTTCCTGGACAAACTGTACACCATGCTCAGTGAATCAATTCAGTAGTAAAAGCCACAGAACCACGATAGTAACTTATCGATCAATAAATTTAATATGAGAGCTGAGAAGGGGTAAGCTCAATGTTTTGTTCAATAACATGCAGTTCTGCAATAAACCACTGGTCAAGTCATAACTCAATGCAAACACACAGAATGTGAAAGGCCGTGCAAGTTACCAATTACAATGCGAGGCAAAAAGAGGATGCTACTCCCTCGATTATTTTGTATTTGGCATCCTAGAATCCTTGTAGGCAATTTGACTATCAAATATGTTAAAATCTATTTAGATTGGATAATGAACAATATACTAGTTCTATTGCTAGAAACACTATCAAGATAGCAAAAAGTAAACCAAGACTGGATGGTGTACCTTCTGACCAAGTATGCAGAGACATGGACCAACAAGTATATACCTCACAATGGCAGCCTTTACTATGAGGACAAGGACATGCATGCGACCATGTTAGCTCACATGACTATTGATCATGATGAACCCAGCATTCAATTTTTTTGAGGACAGCCCCCAACTTGCCAGCCTCAGAAACCCCAAATCAGTAAGCTTTCCTACTTGCATAACCCAAAACCACACTTTGGATAACAACTGTGGTGCAGTTTTGTGCTAGTGCTATGAATGACGCACTGCAACTGGTAACTGTAATCTCAAGCAGAGCGATAATTCGGACAGGGTGGCAGAAAAACTGGATCAGTTTGACCGTTCCTACAACTATGGAGCAAGAATACAAAAGATGTCGCAATTGTTCAAAAGATGTCGCCAGAAACACACGTCACCGTAGATTCCAAAGATCCCCATACCTAAGCTGATGATCGCGCAATGCAGGCTATGGCATGCTCACAAAGGCCAAGGTTTTGAGGCGCGGAGAAGGATCACGGTAGAGCGAAATGAACAAAAGGCGGGCGTCTCAGACGGACCTGCATGAGAAGGCTCGGGAGAAGGCCGCTGGCGCCGGCGCCGGCGAGGCCCCCGCCGCGGAGGTCCCCTGCCCCGAGGCCCCCACCGCCCGCGGCCGAGGACGCCGCGAGGTGCTGCAGCCCCGCGGACTGCAGCCACCGCGCCATGACCGCGTCCCCGTTGTCCCCCGCGGCGGCGGCGGCGGAGGCGCCACCTCCGCCGCCGCCGCGCTGGGACCGCTTCTGGGGCGCCAAGCTGGCGTCCGGTGCCGCCGCGAGAGCCCTGTCCCCGCCGGAACGCTAACCGCGGGGGCGGCGGCGGGATCTGGCGCCCGAGGCGGCGCCCAGATCTGGCCGAGGAGGCCGGCGCGCAATGCCGATCGGGCTGGCGCCGGATTGCCGCGGGGCTCGAGGGGGATCGGAGCCGGGCCGGATCGAATTGGCGGCCTACGCGAGGGCGAGAGGGATTAGGGATTGATTTTGCGGAAGCGGAGGGGATGGAGTTTGAAGGTGGTTCTGAAATGGCTTTCAGAGAGGGCGAGACGTTCCGCTGGCTGTTGGTGGCCGGCTGCTCACACAAGTTTGAAAATACACACGCAGAGCCCTGGGAGGAGAGAGATGTTTTTTTTACTTATTTTATTGGAGAAAAAGTGGAAAGTGAGTGCTAGGAGGAATTAAGAAACTCTTGAGGAGGAGATTACAAATGTTTTTCAGCAAAAGGGAGAGGAGCGTGTTGGCCGGCTGCGGTTTTTGAAATTATAGCTGTTTGGTGAGCATGGATGACAGCAATGTTCCTACGTAGAGATTTAAAGAGATGTTAACCTGAATGACCAATGAAAGGGATCCACCCAAGCAGGATTAAACAAACCTGAACCAGCCATTTCTTTTTAATTTCTGCCTTTTAAATAATACTATATATGCTTAACAGATATTTTAGCAAGTATATGATTACTCCTAACACGATTTATCAAAGTCGAACGTACCAATTATAATTTTTACAGTGAACCCGGAGTAAGAGTGTTGAATGTTAGAAAAATTCTCCAACTTATCTATCTGCTATACTTAGGCCTTGTTTAATTGCCTCCCAGGTGATATAAGCTGGATTATGTCCAAATTATAGTTTATTTTAGATTATTTTTGTGGCCAGGGTGATCTCAAGTGATATTTTTACCATACTACCCATGACCTATAAGCTAGATTGTATAATTTAGATGGATTGAAATATTGTAATAAACAAACAGGATCTAGGCCATTCACGCATTGGTCATATATAGAAGGTAGAAGACCTTGCTGACACCACACATAATGACATCGATCATGATTTATATTTATGTCTCACCAACATATATCTATTTACGAACGATTTATTCGACTTGAGAATGTAAGGCAATAAGTTCAGAGCTGTAGATTAAGACGTACCATGATAGGTGTTTTATATTTCCCTCTTCACTAGATTTAGATTTTAAACATTAAATCCGACACGTGCTCAATTGGAATGGTAAACGAGACAAGATAAGCGTAAGGTTGGGCTTGCCATCAAGCCGTTTGACTTTAATGCTTGGCAATTACTTTGTAAACAAAAATTACCTAAAACAAACAAAAGCGATAGGAGTACATTGCTACATGTAAGCAGTCTCATAAGTCGTCTCATGGAGTGCCACGTAAATTTTTTGATGATGTAGAGGAGAGAGAGCGAGTGAGAGAAAGAAGTCGTTGTTTCGTGAAACAACTGTCTCATGCGTTAAAATTTAGCACTATGGGACTATTTCTCCACAATTGTACGAGTTATTGTTGTTTAATAACTTAGAAAGTTTCTTTTATTGCCTCCACAAATTAAGGGATATGGTATTACTATGAGACAACTAAAAACAACCTATTATATGAGTTGTTCGGTAAATCGTCCTAAGATTACATGTCAATGCACGAGACCGTCAATGAGACATCAATGTACTCGCCCTTACCAAAAAGAAAATGGGATTCAAGAAGGTCCTAAACTATAATGCTTACCCTTACACTGTATTTGGATGTCGACACTGAGGCATGAAATTGGGTATCTTCAATACTAGCCGTTTGGGTGTTCTTGGCAGGAATTGGAAATCCTGTCCAATACCGGTATTGGACCTACTGTCGTGCCCCTTCCATCGATACCAAGCCAACCCCCTCGATATTGCTCAGAATCGCGTCTCCCTCTCCCGATCTCCCGCATCTCTCTTGGCTCCGTCCCGTGCGCCCTTCCCTGCCTCTCTTCGTCCCGCAGGAAAGGCCTGTCGCCCTCCTCTCTCTCCGCCCCTCAGGCGAGTCGCGTCGTCTTTCCCTGCCTCTGCCCTGCCGACTAGCCGCACCGCCTTTCCCTGCCTCCGACCATCAGCCCGCCATCAAGCGAGTCGTTGTCCCCTGATTCCGCCCTGTCGGCGAGTTGCGCCATCCTTCCCTGCCTCCGTCTGTCGGCCTGCCGCTCCCTTGCCTTCCTCCGTCAACGAGCTACGATAGGGGATGGGTGCGGCTCGGGCAGACGAATCCGGCGTTGCAGAGATCCGGCGGACGACGGTGAAAGCTCGAAGGAGGATGGGGAGGGCGGCAACGAAGGGCTCTGAGCGGGGAGCTCGAACATGGCAGCGGCAGGAAGGACCATCCATGGCTGATGCCCTCCTAGGCCGGCGACCCCTTCTCTCCTAGGTCGGCTACCCCTTGTCTTCTCCCATAGAGCCACGACCCCTTGTATTTGGTATTGAACTCAATTTAATGACATACCCTCCAATATTTACATCCAAACGGAACCTCAGAAACATTAAGAGAAAGGCACATTAAACAAAGGCACACTAAAATGAGGCGGTTGGAGACTTAGACACTACAGGAAAATTGACCTTTAGTACCGGTCACAGGACGGGTTAGTACCGGTCGCTGTGGCCGGTACTAAAGGTCCGGTACTAAAGTGGCGCACGTTAGTACCGGTCGCAGCTAGCCGGTACTAACGTGCGCCTGTAAGAAAGAAAGTTGTGCTTTCACCCAAGGTCCTGGTTTTTTCGATTTCTCGTTAGGTACTACTGGAGTTTTACCCTTCCCGTGAGACGAACGACGATCACCATCACTGGTACCACTACCTCCGGCGGAAGCCATATTGATATGACCACGAGCCTTTTATTTCTCAACAAAAGAATAACATTTTCTTCAAAATGTATTACCATGACAAATTAACTTAGAAGTAAAGATTACATAACATTTCTAATTAAAATTAAAAAACCAGAATAATAACATGTCACTACAAAATAATTCGAAAAAAGTAACTATAAACGTGTCATATGCAAACTATCTAATAAACACTTTCTCTAAATTGAAATAGTCAATTCCACATATCTTAAATTAATATACAAATAATATGTACAAATAAAAAAGACATGACATATTTAAAAAAATTAGATTAATAATATGTACAAATGTCACTATAAAATAACTTTAAAAATTACTCTAAACATGTCATATACATACTATCTGCTAAACCTTCTCTATAACTCAACGAATCGATTGTACATATCTACAAATAAAAAAAATATACACATTCTCTCACATCCTAAAATCACTAATTTCTCTATGTAGAAACCATAAAACGAAAAATAAACACCGTGAAAGAAGAGAGGATGAAGTTGCTAACCTTTGACGCACTTAGATGAGTGAAATCCTCACAAATTTTGAAAAAATGGGCAAAACTCCCCCTAGCATGCCATGGAGAGAGGAAGAAGCTCGAGCTCGGTCTGAGCTCGGGGAGGAAGAAGAGGGGCTGATATAGCCGTGCCAAGTTAGTACCGGTAACACTAGTCGTACTAAACTTTGACAGTTAGTATCGGCTGGTGTTACTAGCCGGTACTAACTTGGCACGGTCAAGTTAGTACCGGCTGGTAATATCAGCGGTACTAACGTGTCATCTGCCCGTTGGTGGGTGGGGACAGTGATGCATGTTAGTACCGGCTGGTCTTACTACCAGCCGGTACTAACTTGGCATTTTTGGCACTGTTGCCTGGAGCCGGTATTAAAGGGGACCTTTAGTACCAGCTCCGCCCAGCCGGTACTAAGGGAGAGGGACCGAAAGTCGTTTCTCCCATAGTGAGAGCATCTCCAACCGCCTCCGTAACAAGAGTTGGATACGTAAAAATAGCTAAAATGAGATAAAAACTAGATCCAACAGCCTTTCTATTTCTCCATCCTCACTATCTCGCTAGCAATATTTGTCGAGCCCACATCGCTCGCGAGACAAATCTAATTACGGGTAATTAGAGGGTAATTAATTAAGAATTAGCGGACGGTTACTGTAGCATTACTGTTGCAAATCGTGGGTTAAGTAGACTCGTTAGACTCGTCTCGCGACATACACTCCATCCATGTAATGGATTATTTTTTCGTCTAAATTTAGTACTTTATGCATGTAAAATTCTCTTTGACGTGACGGGTGAAAAAATTTTATACGCAACTAAACACCGGCCAGAGGTGACCAACAAAGCGAGGTGGTGACGCATCCTTTATGGCCCGCGGCTCTGCATTGGGAGATCCGTCTGGCACTGCCGGGCGCCGGCGGCAGCTCAAAAGCTGCGAACGTACCAAAACGTTTGCTGCAAACAACGGCACACTGCAGCGTGCCTTGGCGGCAAGGAGATCCGTTTCTTCACACAAACTTGATCAGGGGAAGCTTTGCAGACAGGAATCACGTACGGAGAGATGAAAACTCGACGACAAAACATTTAAGCTTATTGACATGAAAATTCGGCTAGCAGGACTAGAGGAGAGGATGGTTACTGTAGCTCAACCAGGGCATCGCCAAAAGAAAGAAAAAAGGCTCAAAGCTCGTGACCCGACTCGGCTCGTTTATAGATTTGATTCAATTCAGCTTATTGTCTTAACAAGCGAGCTCGTGTCAGGATGGGAATGGGCCGGCCTGGATCCGGCTTTGGACTTGGCCCTCATGGCCCCAAGGCCAATTACCAAGGTCAGGGCCGACCCATGCATTGCTGCCAAAGGCTGTGGCCTCATTGGCCCAATGGGCACCACGGGTCGACCCATCATTATGCAAGCATTTTCACCTTTTGAGACATATTTACAGGTTGACAGCAAGACAACATCAACTAATTAGAATTACAAGTCATACAACAACAACAAATAATTTACATGTTATCAGCAACCTATAACTGAATCAAACCCATCGTAGGCTATGAACTGTGATATCTAGTCTGAATTCATATCACCAAAGTACTCAAAAAATCAGCATCACCAGCCAATTAGATGTGCCATACACGGGAGATACAAGCATTCTGAAACAAGTAGCTAGGACATGAACCACCGAATCGACACACATCATTACTGAAACATAAATTGCACTTCATTAGGGTGTTTTTGAATTGCCCCGCTGGATTCTCTCATGAATAAGCAGCTACTTGGATTCTGCTCTATAAGCGTGCCTCATCAGCCTCATCAACCTCCTCACCTATGAGGAGACGACGATTCCGACAAATACCGACGGGTGCGGCTCGGTATTGGAAGCGAGCGGTGGAGACTGGAGAGTGTGGCCAATACCGCTTGGCATTGAATATGATTTCAAATTCCGAATTTCATGTCACCCAAATAGCTGGTATTCGGATCTACCAATTCCAATTTCGAATTCCAAGCCTAAATGTCTACATCCAAACGTAGTGTAAGAGTTATTTTTGCACCCATTTTTTTAATTTTGGTAGGAATTGAGGGGTTTCTTTTTGTTACTTCATTCTCTATTTTTTTATTAAATATACATTGTTAAGATTTGTTGCAATTTGGATAATTTGTAGAGAACTTGTTCCGCATTAGGACTAAATAAAAGACATTCTAGATGTTATGTTAAGCAACCGGTGTATCAATAGCAGGGGACAATTTATTTTCGAATGTTTAGAGCAAGGTCCGTCCCTAAACACAAGTAGTACTTCTAGGAGAACTTAACCAACAAGAGAAAAGTCCATCATGTTCATCAATATAGCAAGGTTACCTTCTAATAATTGTCTTAACTGCAAGCTGTTTTTTGGGCTAATCCATACCATCGATGGATGGTTTTAAACACGTTGCACGTGTTACAACAAAAAAAGTTATTCACATTGCAATGTTTACAAAAAAAAGTTATTCACATTTACTTGTAGATTTGGGCATGTTAAATTCCTAAAAATGTTTACAATTAGAGACAAACTTTAGCTGCTTTAATTGTTTATATTTAGAAACAGATGGAGTACTTTTTTTGTCGGTCCAAAGTCCAAACTAGGTAAATCCATTCCATTTCTTAAACGAAGTGCATATGATCCCATTTCTAAAAACCAAAGAATGATCTCGTAGTTGCGATTGGGACCACTCCTCAAGTCCTCAGATCAACCTTGCTAAACGAGTGAATGATATCCAATATCCTTCATATAACAGTTAACTCTACCTTGAAAAATACCGGAAAGATGATTTACCGAGAAAACAGAAGTGACAGCCCACTTCGCAGTCTCTGGCAGTAGATTTTTAAAACTATACGTAAACGACAAAAATACTCGAATTCGGCGAGCACACGCTCCTCTCCTCATCCCCACCACGACCGGCCTCCGCTGCTTGAAGCCGTCAGCGCCCAAACCCCGCGTAGAGACCAGACCACCTGACCGCTCCCGACTCCGGAGATCGCCGGCGGCGACCGCGCATCCATTCCGGTGTCCGCGGCAGGCGCGCTCGATCCGCCATGGACCACGCCGTCCTATTCGACGACCTCGGTCCCTCCAAGCCCCCGCCGGCCTCCATCTACGACGACATGTTCGACTCCTACTTCAACCGTGCGGCCGAGCCCCCCGAGCCATCACCCAGGGCTTCTTCCTCGCCGTCGTCAACGCCGCCTCCCGTGTTCGATAAGCCGGTCTTCGACGACGACCCCGACGCCGGCCGATCCTTTCGACGCGATCCCCTTGTTTGGAGGCGGCGGTGGCGGGGGAGGGGAGGACTTCCTGGGTAGCGTCGGGAGGGCGGCGAAGCCGGATGCGGTGGGATTGGATGACGACTTGATCCCTGGGCTGGATGGGGGCACCAGGTCGGCGGAGCCGGTCAGGGAGGTGGACCAGGACCATGAGGCGGCGGAGCTTGGTGACGATTTGGTTCCTGGATTTGGTGGGGGCATCAAGCCAGCGCCGCAAATGGAGGCTGAGGCCGTGGGATTGGATGATGATGTGATCCCTGGCTTTGGCAGAGGCTCCAGCCACCCCGATTCAACAAGGTGATTTGAAATTTCCAATTTATCTTCCATTTCTTTAGGTAATTGCTACCTAGCTTAATTTATCATGTATAATGTGATGCATAGTCATTAAGGTTTGAGTTGTGTTGTTGTTAGTTGTTACACTCGTCAAAATATGCTCTAATCTGGGTAAACTAGATTCTGGAAACGAAAGTCCCTGTTCAAGTTTTTTTTTTCTTTTTCTTTTTCTTTTTTTGGGTTTCGGTGTCTGGATACTGCATCTTGTGGTGCAATGCCACAGCAGCATAATTAAAACAACAGGGATAAAAGGAAAAGCGATATACAGTGATGTGGATGATGTCTAGAAGGACAGATTCCCCCTGAAATATTTCTACTGAACAAGTGCAAGAGAAATCTTGTATATTTAAGAAGGCCAAGTTTGGAAACAAGTAGAGAGATTCTGTTTGAATTGTCCACTGGTTTATAAGGCTTATTTGTTGATATCGTGGACAGAGTTTCTATCCTTCCATGAGTTGTTCTCTTGATGTTCACTTTATATGTATCTTTTCCCATTATAATTTGTAGGCATCCAATGAACTCATAACTGTGCCTGTATGACCTTAGGATTATATCCTCAGGCTATGCTGTTATTTTGGAACTCTTTTGGAACGCTAAGAGTTATGCTTTTCACATGTCTCTCTTCGTTTTTTTTTCTTTTCTGCAGTAATCAGTGTTATGTTTTGGTTCCTATGATTGAGTTGAATCTAGGCTACTCACCTGAAATTTTAATGTAACATGTCATATTTGGGCTAACATTTCCACTTAAATCCTGCATTGGTTGGTTAGATATTCTGTTGACCATAAAAGGTGATTTGTCTAAAACATGTTTCTTACAGATTAGATTTTTGTTTTAATAAGAAGTCCCAGTGGTGCAATTCAATGCCTAGCGAAAAATTTATGTGCGTCCATGTATCTGACTAGACATAAAAACTACAATAAGTCTGGCTTTCTGGCTACTGTGGCATATCATTACTCATTGGTATGATTCACTTTCTATTACCCTCTTATCTGGCCTCCCCTTCTAGTGGTGCATGAAAGTTATACTGTCGATAAGTAATGTGTTCTGTTGTTCTATCTAATTTTTATCACTTTGATTTTAATCATGGATAGTGTATATGGCTGTTTGTGGGAACTGTAAGACTCACATACAATATAATTGTCTTTGTGATAACCATATGAGTTATTCTTCACTTGTTTGGTAATCAG
Source organism: Urochloa ruziziensis (assembly GCA_015476505.1). NCBI lineage: Eukaryota > Viridiplantae > Streptophyta > Magnoliopsida > Poales > Poaceae > Urochloa > Urochloa ruziziensis. The sequence continues at coordinate 21,563,414 of CM027122.1, read as the reverse complement.
CTGTGACTGAAATCTGTACAGGGAGGAGGCTATATTGCGACAAGAAAGCGAATCAGTTTCATCCAGCAAAATGAGTGTGAGCACACCAGAAGACCCTTTTGTGATTTTAGATGGTATTCACAAATCGGGATATTCATCTTTTGGATTGTTTTCAGATCATTTGGATAACATCGGCATGCCTGCGAAGGCAGGGAACACAAAGGTTGATGCGCCTGATAATACCAGTGGGATGTTTCAGAGTTCTGATATTTTTGCTGAGTTTCCAAAAGCTATGCCATCCTTTTCATTTACATCTGAAAACACGAGTGATACAACTGAAAAGGGATCTGTTCATGACATAAATAACACGAGTCGTTCCAATCAGATGCCTCAGGAAAAGCCAGTCCAGCGAGCTTCAACAGAAGCACCTGACAAGGAACATGTTAGCCATGGAGTACCTGGCAGCACTGGTTTTCAGACCTTAAATCCATTTGTTTGGGAAGATGATTTGTTAGAGGAGCATCAGTCTTCAAAAATGCCTAATGATGTGTGGCTAACTGTTTCAGATATTGCTCTAGTTACACAGCCTACAAGTGCGCCGCCTCCTTCACGCCCTCCACCTCCACTTGCCACCAAGAAACCACCAACTGAATCTGTAACTAGTGAAACACACGTTCATCATCGTAATCAAGGCTACCATCGTTCCATAGGTTCTGCAATTGCTTCTAAAACAACCCAAATTGATGAACTGGAAGATTTTTTTATGGAAAAGCCTGCTAAGGTTGCCAGTGGGCGCCCACAAGTTCTAAAGCATGAAGGAAAGGAACAATATTCATCTGCTGCTACTGCACATTTCATGGATTGGACTGAGATGGAACATTCTAAAGGCCTAAACAAGGGGGCTTTTGATTTCACTAGCAGTCAATATCGACAGCCAGAACTAGATGAGAGAGCAGAGTTCTGTGCTCACGAAATGGAACCTACGGATGAAGAAGAGAGATTAGATAATGAACAAATACAAAAAAGAGCTGAAAGGGAGAGGGAAGAAGAAATTGAGAGGGAAAGGGAAGAGGCGAGACAAAGGGAACAAGAGGAGCAGAGGAGGCGTGAAAAAGAGAGAGAGGCCAGGCAGGCTGTAGAGAAGGCTGTACGGGAGGCACGCGAAAGAGCAGTTACTGAAGCACGCGTGCAAGCTGAGAAGGAGGCTCGTCAAAGAGCAGAGCGAGCTGCAGTACAGAAAGCAGCAGCAGAAGCTCGTGAGAGAGCTGCGGTGGTGGCAAGGGAAAGAGCTGCAAAGGCTGCTGCGGAAGCTAAAGAAAGGGAAGCCGCAGAGGCTAGGGAAAGGGCTGCTGCAGAATCAAGGGAAAGGGCCATCAAAGCTGCTGCAGAAGCAAGGGAAAGAGCTGCTGCTGAAGCTAGGGAAAAGGCAGCAGCAGAATCTCAGGAGAAAGCTGCTGCAGAAGCTAGGGCAAAAGCTGAGCGCGCCGCTGTTGAGAAAGTTGCTGCAGAAGCACGAAGGAGAGCTGAAAGAGCAGCTTTTGAGAGGGTTGCTGCTGAAGCTCGGCAAAGGGCCGCTAATGAAGCTAGAGAAAGGGCCACTAATGAAGCTAGAGAAAGGGCTGCTAATGAAGCTAAAGAAAGGGCTGCAGCTGAAGCACAGGCAAGACAAAATCAGCAAAGAAGAGCAACAGCAGCACCTGATCTTGAGTCAGTCTTTGGTGTGCCTTCTAGATCAAGCAGTGTACCGAGATCACAGACTGCAACAATGGTGAGGACTGAGAAGCTGCATAAGTTTATAGTTTTTTTTTCTGGTTTAACTTTGCTTACCCCTGATACTTTTAAATTTTCAGAATCCTTTTGATGTTCAACCTCAAGGTAATGCTGGTTCTCATGGTGTAAGGTGGAAATCTTCCGGTTCAGCTTCTCCCTTTGCTCACCCTTCGTCGAGCAATCTTATGGATGACCTGTCTTCTATATTTGGAGGTACTTTTTAAGATTTGAATTTCAGACATTATCATTCTTAACAGTGTTACTTTAGCTATCTTAAAAACTAATTTGCAAAAATCAGCTATAGCACAAATTGATTAAAGATGGCAATCAATGTTGCTAGTTATAGAGATAGGCAGCGGTCACCAATCAGACACCCTACAGGATTTAAAATTAATGTTTCTTAGTACAGAAGTACTACTGCGGCATACTTTTGAGTGGATGCAGTTATCACTAACCATGCTTAATTTTTTTTATATATAGCACCTTCATCATCTTCTGTCTTTCAAGGAGTGGATGGAGAGAACGATGAAAGAAGGAAGGCAAGATTTGACCGTCACCAAAGGACAATGGAGCGTGCGGTACGCTAACCTGTCAATCTGCTGCTCTCTGTCATTTCACAACCTGTAAGAGCAACTTATTGATTAAAGATGGCAATTGTATTGCTGTTAATGTGGTATTTTCAGGCAAAAGCTCTTGCTGAGAAAAATGAGCGTGACTTGCAAGCTCAGCGGGAGCAGGAAGAGCGACATGTAAGCTCTACATCTTATCATAATATTTCTGGGCTTTCAGTAGATAAATGAAATAGATAATTTTCCTTTTGAGGTAATGTTGTTTGTTTCTTTTTGTTTCAGAGAATTGGGGAATCACTTGATTTTGAGATAAAGAGGTGGGCTGCTGGGAAAGAAGGCAATCTACGGGCCTTGCTATCAACATTGCAATATGTTAGTACCGTAATTTTCCATGGAAATATTTTTTTCTTGTTGCACAATTCCTGGAAGTTGGATGCATAGAAGATGCGGCATAGCCACATCTGTTGTTAATAAGTGCCACTAATTTTTTGCAATAAAGGAAACTCACTGAAAACATAAGTTAGCAAATACTATGACCATGTCAGTTTATTCTGTGGGCACTTGAATTTTTGAAATAATGTATTTTAGTAGAGACTTAATATATGTTTGTAGCAGATTAGTAGGCTGAACAAAAGTTTTTTTTTTTCAAACTGTTCAAATGACCATTATGAAGCAGCCGAGTGGTCCTGAAGAAGACTATCCTGGATGTCAAATGCCTTAGTAAAATCTTTTCGAACCGGCTTTGAAGATCCCTAATTCATACTCCTCTATTTTAAGATATAATATAATGGTGTGAAGTCTTCTTCACACAGATTAAGAAGTTGAAAAATCAGGAAAAGAGGCAAAAAGCTATGCACTATGCTACCATACTAATAGATATGTCTAATTGCTCAGATGTCTTCCTTGGCTGGGGGTACTAGGTGTGCAGGCTTGGATACCCCTTGTGTTGTGTCATAAACAATCCTTGGATTCCCATTTAGATAGTCTCATTCACAACAGAAGACGTACTTTGTGTTGATAATGTGTGGCTGTCATCTTGTTTCATATACCTGTTAAGAATTCCGCCAATAAAGGGGTGCACCGAAACTTCAGTTGCAGAAATAAAATGCAAATGTGAACATGCTGTGACTAAGTTAAATATACACCTCTTGGTCAGGAAGGAGATAATTAGTCTGTATAAGAATGTCTTTGTCTATGTCTTTGGTATCATGTCTGTTTGACCTAACCATTATTCTTCTGAAGATGAAGGACTACGGCGGTGGCTTCACTATCTTTAGTGAATAGAGATCTTACGATTGATGTTTAGATGTTTCCTTTTATTTTCTCATGAAAAAATATGTGCTGCAGTTGAAAGAAAATCTTAGAAGGGCATGAATGATATGGAAGGAGACTTAAATTAGTAAAATGTAGAATAAAGCAAATCGACCTTTTCATGCTGACCACAGCATAAAAATAGCTGCTTAAGCAACTCTAAAAGAAGTGATGGGATCATGATGTTCATCGATGAGTATAATTTCAAAATGATTATCTCATGGAATTGGCTTATGGAAGAATGTCATTTCTGTTACAACCTTTATTATTACTTGTGCTATAGAATCTTTACCTCTTGTTCTTTATATATTTTGAAAGAAGATGCTTAAGTATGGCTAGAAATTTGCTTTCCTAGCCTTCTTGTCCCTTGCTATACTCATGTTTCTGTATACTTGTGTAGGTTCTTTGGCCTGAATGTGGTTGGCGGCCAATATCACTGACTGATTTGATTACAGCTGCATCCGTCAAGAAAGAATACAGGAAAGCGACATTGTGCATCCATCCTGATAAGGTGCAGCAGAAGGGTGCAAATCTTCAACAAAAGTACATTGCAGAAAAGGTGTTTGACCTCCTGAAGGTATGGGTGCTACTCCCCTGCATAACGCAAGACTTTCTTCTTCAATTGTCTTCTTACTCTAGATTGATTCAATTATATCGACAAATTGTTCTGCTATTTTAGTTCGTTGTAGTAGCTGTGTTTCCAATGCATTGCTAGTTTTGTGATATGAAACATTGTCATGGCTTGCATGGCCATGATGCTATTCTATTATATCTTCTCTTACACCCTTCTGTGATGCAAACAGGAGGCATGGAACAAATTCAACTCAGAAGAACTCTTCTAACATCTTGTTTAATAAACATGTTGATAATTTTTATCCATCGCAAAGGAGTTGCTGGGAAGGACAAATGGAAAGATATGGTAGATATTTCTTTATTTTTTCCCATCATATTATATATAGTTTTGTTATATTTCTCTTATATTATATATCCTTGTTTCAGATTTCTTTTCTGCTCTATTCATTGGCATCTGTAACATTTGTGTTGTGTAACTTTGTATGTTGTTGTCCCGTGGGCTGTGTAAGTAAACCTGTAGAAGAAAAACAATCATGTAAATGTATAGATGCAAGAGAGCCATTTTTGACAAGTGTGGATGTACCGGCTTCCTTAGGTAAATAAATATAAGATTTGGTTGCAAAGGATCCCTCCCATGTAATCTTCATTCTCAATTTCAGATAACCCCTTGTACAGATTTTGAGAGAGATGTAGATAACCTTTGTTTGTAATTGTACAGGCGAGGTTCGACTATACATTTCTACTGGAGTCCAGGTACAGGGAGGAATTGCCTCAACTCAACTTGTTGGTAGTCAGAATGCTTTTTTAGAAAAAGGAAATATATAATAATATCCCAGCCGTTTCATGGTAGTCAGAATGGTTATTGGTCAATTACTACAAGCTGCCCCTAGAGGATGCTTTGGTGGAAATCGACGATGTAGTCAAAACGAATCAGAGCAAGTATTATAACAGCAGACCAGTCGGCGCAATCCAATAGGAAAGAGAGAGAAAGGAGGAGAGAGATGAGAACGGCCGTCTCGCAGAACGCCGACGCAATGCAGGCGCAAGCACTGTTTTGGGCCTGCATGCGCTGCTCCTCGCGCTCCCGTTGGTCGCTGTCTCTGCAGAAGGTAAAACAGAATTAAATAATGCAAGTGGCTGTGAATAAAAAATGAAACAGAAGCTCCTGTTACTGCCGGCGACGTTATAAGCCATGCCCCACACGAGGAGTCGCTGGTGACCATTGCTTTAATTTGAGTTACACGTAAAGTATGATGTGACTATTTTTATGTTATGTCACTATTTTTGATGATGCGGCAGTGTATTTATGAAGAGAGATGAAATGAGTTTTATGGTGATAAAACCCTCTCTACACAGTTACCTAGACAGCTTGTGTCTTGCATGTAGCCTAAGGCCAGTCTCAGTGGGAGTTTCATGGACACAGTTACCTAGACTGGAAACTAGGTAACTGTGCCAGTAGAGTTTCATGAGGATGAAACTCCCCTCACATCCCATGAAACCCCCCTCGTAAATGACCCTGCCAAGTCAGCATTTTTGCTGATGTGTCATATCAATTAATGTCGTGAAACTCTCCATGAAACTCCCATTGAGACTGACCTAAGGAACAACAAGAGATGAAACTTTGCAATGAAAGAGGGTGTTTCATCATAGTTTCAAACATGCTTTAGATGATGTGTCACTCTAGATAATTTGAATTTCATTAATACACCTGACACATCATCAAAAATTCTGACGTGATAGCCTATTTAATTCTTATAAAACTCCAACTAAGACTGCCCCAATGCTTGTCGATTGGCAACGCTTCCACTAGCACTTGAATGCACGCATAATGCCCTGCGCTTGACGCCTCGTAATATCAGCTGACTACCAGTCGATTGGTGCCTAGTGCGGCAAGAGAGCCTCACCGTGAATGGAGAGTGTATTTACCACAACCGTGTGCGCGTATGCATACCTTACCCAGCGGCTGCACTTGGTTTGTGATTCGCAAAAGTCAACAGCACCGCGTGCGCACATAGCAGCGCGGGAACTGAATGTTTTCGGCTGAAAAAAGAGCGCCATCTCGCGAGAATAACTGCATCTCGTGATTGTCTCGGCACAAGCTCAATTGGTTATACAATAATTAACATGCTGGTTTCAGTTATAAGGGAGATGTGCCTACGAATTGGTTATACAATAATTAACATGCTGGTTTCAGTTATATAGAACTAAGAACACAAATACACCATACTAGGTGGTGGTGCACATGCTCAATTTACATGATTATATTCAACATGAATGAAAATAACAAAGAAGGAAGTTTTGTGGAAAAAATATGAAAGAGTGTAATATATGAAACAAGTGACCCAGGATATCATGTTTGTATTGCAGATTGGCCAGTATGGAAAAGGAATCCATGGCGTGGCAGAGCTTGAGGGCGTCGGTAGGTCGAGCGCCTCGATGAGCACCGGCAGCCGCCATGAGCAGGACCGTCTGCTCGGTGAAATCATGGCAATGGATTTGAAATCTAAAGGCCCTGTTTAGATGTTTCGTAAAATTTTTTTCGAGCATGTTCCCTCACATGCATGGCATATTAAATGTAGTCGAAAAAATAACTCATTATATGGATGGAGTGTACTTCGCGAGACGAATCTAATGAGCTTAGTTAGGTTGTGATTAGACAATAAATCATTACAGTAAACAGGTGCTAATGACGGATTAATTAGACTCATTAGGTTCGTCTTGCGATTTACTGACAGAATCTGTAATTAGTTTTGTAATTAGTCTATATTTAATACTTCAAATGTGTGTCTGACGTACTCGAAAAAATTTTCGCGAAACATCTAAACACGGCCAAAATGAGAGATTGGAAGGAAACAGGGCCCTGTTTAGATGTTTCGCGAAATTTTTTTCGAGTATGTTCCCTCACATGCATGGTATATTAAATGTAGTCGAAAAAATAACCCATTATATGGATGGAGTGTACTTCGCGAGACGAATCTAATGAGCCTAGTTAGGTCGTGATTAGACAATAAATTGCTACAGTAAACATGTGCTAATGACGGATTAATTAGACTCATTAGGAAAATAAAAAACCATAGGAACGTGACATGTATGTTGTGTGAAAACAGAGGAATAAAAAACACAGAAAAGATGTTAGTAGAGGTGTTTGGAACGCAGGAATTCAACACAAGGTTCCAAAACACTTGAGGTGTGATTAGAAAGGTGAATAATTAGTTTGTCAATTCAAATAAAGTGTTTTTAAAGTTGATTTTTGTTTTGCAAATAAACAGATGCGATTTATGCGATATATACGACGATAGTATTAGTAATTTGCGTTAGATTAATTAAGCAAGCATGCAATTCTCAAAAAAAAAAGAACAAAGATTGAATTATGTATATTTTTAATTGATCCTGACATGATGGACCCATAGTCCAGTAACTCAACCGATGGTCAAGCCTTATCCTCTGCCCCTCATCCTACGGTTTCACATCTATGCCCATCGCTCGTTGCCCTCTTTCTCTCTCTAGTCTCTGGTGCTGGTGCAGGATCTGATTGCTCGTGGCGGGCCGGCGGCTGCTTGTAGCAGCTACTTCTTTGCCACGCAGTAAGCCATCTCCAAGCGCGCTGCCACGCGCTGCGCACGCCGTTTCCGAGGGCGCCGCCGTCCAGGGGAGCGGATGGAAATAGTCTGACAAGTTGCCGGCGTGGAGAGGACGGGGAAAAAGCTTGAGCGGTAATCCTCATTTTGGTGAGCTGATGGCGTGAGCTGCCTCGGGCATACGCGAAGAGTGAAAACCAGAGGTAGAAGTAGATTTTTCGTTTCCTATGAAATCAGAGAGCTGCTACAGGATTCCAAAGGAAAGGGTCCGGTGGTTTCCTCCATTCCAAACGCTCTCCCGCTTGCCTTTGCTCTGTTTTGTGTTTCCTCCATTTTTTCCTGTGAAAATCCTGCGTTACAGACGGGACCTGAACCAAATTAAGTAGGGAAGGCAGCCGGGGTGCGGTTTTGCTATCCCAAAGCTATCGCCGCACACCCCTCCAGCAGCTGTGCGCGTAGCAGGCAGCCAGGTAGTCAGCCTGCAACGCATGACGTGTACGCATGTAAAGATGGACTTTCGCGGGCCACGTTGGCTAGTTGGGCCACAAGTGCGCTGGCTGGTTCACGGGCTATGCTGGCTGGTTGGCCTACAAGCATGCAGGTACGTGAGTTACTTTTTTTTCCCTTTGTTTGTATTGTTATAGTTTTGTTCCTTCACATATTTTTTCTCATGTTTATTTTTTTCTTTTGTCTTTTTTGTTTATTTTTCTCTTTCATTTTTTGTTTTTCATGTTTTTTACTTTTCCTCTCTCATGACGTGACTTATTCTTGTTCCTTTTTTATTTGAAGGAAATTTGAGTAATACTATTTGTTCCACATGTATATATATTTTTAAAGTGTATTCCAAGTGTATAATTCTATGTTCATCTATAACATTTTGTTTCACTTTAACTTGTTTCTTTTTCATGAATTTAGATGATTTGTTTCACATGATAAGATTTATGTTCCTTCCATATGATATTTTTGTTCCACAAGTTTATATGTTTTGTTTCACTTTTATTTACTTCTTTACAATAATATTATATTACACTAGATGATTTTATTCCGCATGTTAAAATTTATGTTCCTTTTACACGATATTTTTGATCCACAGGGATAGATGATTTGTCTGTTGCTAAAACCGAATGAATTATTCCTCCTTTTTAAAAATATTTAATTTTTTAATTTTAAACATAGTCAAGTGTGGTCTAGTTTTGAAGATCTCTCATCATAAAAAATATAATGGTGCAATCAAATTTTGAGTTATCGGTTTGTGAAATATGGATTTTTTTAAACGCCTTTCTATGAGCTCTCTCATAGTGTGACTTATTATTCTCTTATTTGAAGATGATTCGAATAGTATAATTTATTATATATATATTTTTAAAAGCCTTTTTATAATACGTTTGTTCCACATGTATATATTTTTCTTTTACTATTTTATACCTTTTGTTCCTTCTGTACATTTTTGGCTTTTTGTTTGTGCTATATAATATTTTGTTCCACTTAAATTTAATTTTGTTTTATTAGTTTAGATGATTTGTTCCACATGTTAATATTTATGTTCCGTTTATATGATATTTTTGTTCTACAAGTTTAGATTGTTTGTTCTATTTTTTAAATTGGATGAAATGTTCCTCCTTTTAAAAAAATGTTCCAATTTTTTAAATCGAACATAGTTAAGTGTGGTCCAGTTTTGAAGATCTCTTCATAAAAAACATAGTGGTGCAATCGGAATTTGATTTTGATACCCAGTTTGAAAACTATAGTTTTTTTATCAATATTCACTTGCATGCGTGTGCCCCTTTCTTGCTACAGTAATCAGTATGCTAACAAAATCTGTGCGAGAAGGTGAGGCAGAGGGGTCGCTTTCTTGATATAGTAGCACCCAGCCAAGCACGTGGGAAGGAAGGGTGCGGGGTGTGCGGCGCTGGGCGGCCCCACGCATGTGTGGTGGCTAGTTGCTCCCGCCGGGTGCCCCTAAGGAGAGGGTGACACGTGTACCGGTCCCTCGTCCACTACTTCCGTACTGGTCCCCCCACCCCCACCACTATGTATTCGTACGATGGGGTCGTGTACAGGTACATCTCACATACAGAATAAATAACCTACCATTTATCTGATCTCCACCCACTCATTTCAAAACATTTTGAATCCACTTCTCTCTCATCCCCTTTCTTTGCTCCGGCCGGCGCCGGCTAGATCTGGCAATGCTGGCCCTGTACTGTGGTGGCGCTGGTACAGCTCCGACGGCGAGTGAGGTGGCGGCGGTGCCGGTACAGCTGGGTCGGCAACCAACAGCGAGGAGCGCGCACGGCGCCAGCGCGGGCTCAGCCACGTCGGCGCGGGCGTCTTCCCCGCAGGGGCGGCAAGATCTGGCAGGGGTTAGGCGGACCGACGCCGGGCGTGGGGGAGGAGCGGGGCCGACGCGACCGGCGGCATGACACTGGCCCGGGCGGCAGCGCGGGGCCGGTCGCCTCCTTCTGGGTCCGACGCGCATGCCGCGTACACCAGCGCCGGCTGCCGGAGTTCGACCAAGGGGCAGCAGGCATGGCGCGACCGGGCGGCGGGATCCGGTCGGAGCTGAGCCTCCGGATCCAGAGCTGGCGGGCCCAGATCCGGCGCGGAGCGGGGCGCCAGCATCCGTGCGCGAGGCCGGCCGCGAAGAGCGGCGGCGGGAGTACGGGCCATGGCGGCGGCCTTGGCCGCAGGATCTGGCCTCGTGGCAGCGCTCGTGCTCCGCCTCGGCCGGATCTAGCGGCCACATGTGGGGGAGCTCCTCGTCGCTGCGGAGGGCGGACGGAGACGAGCGCATCCTCTAGGCCCTCGTCGGCGAGGCGGTTCCTGATGATGCGCACCTCCGCGCTGCCGTCCATCTCCTTCAGCCTCCTGTCCAGGTCGCGGAAGAGCGCTGCGCGCGGCTCGCCGGGGGCGTACCGAATCGCGCGGTTGAGGCCGTGGGGCAGGCGGCGCCATTGGCGGAGTCGTGGGACTCAGATCCGATGCAGTGGCTACAGCCACTGCACGTTAGGCAGTGGAGAACAGCGAGGGATGTACTGTTCATCAGTGTAACCGAAAACTGTAGACGGGAAACACTGTAGCCGAAATCACTGTGTAGCACTGTGTAACACCGTAGCATCAATTCTGGGCCGTTGATCACAAAAACGGACGGCAGATATAGTGGCCACTGCCTAAGTTGCAGTGGCAGTGGCCACTGCATTTGATCTGAATCCAGAATCGTGACCCTCGAGGACGAGGCACGAGGGCTCGGTTCGAGGCGCGTGGCTCTGACCTCTGAGGTCCTCGTCGCGGGGGCCAGCGTGCGGAAGCAGGACGGGCAACCGGAGCTAAGGATGGAGATGGATGTCTGGACATCCGAAACATCCGTATTCGTATTCGATAAAAACGTAAATATGGATATCCGTATTCGTATTTGATTTTAATATGGATGTCAAATGGATGTATCCGAATTCGATTTTCAACAATTTTCTCTATCCGATTCCACATTCGTATTCAAGAAAAATCTGAAACATTCGGCATTCGACATTCATATTCGAGAAAAATCCGAAACATTCACATAAATTAACTTCTCTTTTTAACTAACTATTAATTATAAATTATATTAACTGTTTAATCAATTTAAAAAATATCTACATGATAATTACTAATTATATTGATTATAATGTTACTAATGGTATATAAAATAAATTTTAATTAACTTTAAGATGTACAATCATATCAATTTTAACTACTTTAATTTATTTATCTAATTAATAAATTATATTTTACTTACTACTGTACTATTTTCTTATTAAAATATTTTATATATTATGAAAATTACTTATATTTGTATATTTAATTATTCAAATATTTATAACATACACGAGATATATACAAATAATTTACTCTTAAAACAATCCATAAAGTGAATTAATACACACTAAGACATTTTCTGTCAAAATCAACTAAACATCCGAATGCGAATCCGAATTCGAACTATTCGTTTTGTATTCGTATTCGATAAGATTCGTATTCGTATCCGAATTCGAATTAAAATGTGGTAAATAGTGGTATTCGATCCGAATCCATCCTTAGCCGGAGCCCACAAGAACTGGGTGCTTTTCTTTCTCTTTTCTTCTTGCAGAGCTGGTGCTTTTCTTCTTTGGTCAAAGGATGTACAGGGACGTCGGGGATATTTTTTATTTTCCATTTTTTTGCATTCGTGATACTTGAGGTACAGAACATGGCGTGGTCATTTTTTTTCCTCACGTTTTGCTACAGCATTTGCTCTTAGTGGTGTTCTTTAGTAGATCTTGAAACCATATACATTCTGTAGTGTTGAGCATGTGCCATATGATTTGTGCAATGTACATGCACTGATCATGCAATGTACATGCACTGAGCAGGGTGTATACCGGGAGTGAGATGTCACCGTACAGAGTACGGGGTACATCTCGGTGCAAGATCAATGGACACAATAAGAGCAGCCCGGGCCGCCGGTAGCACCAAGACATTTTCGCGATAGTTCCATGTTACAGCTGGTTTCAAGATTGCAATTAATGCGAAGCCACTACACTTTAGTGGCAGTTTTGTACCGGTACTAAACTGCCTCGAGTGGCGGGGCCCGGAAGCCACTACACTCTGGTTGGTAACACCAACCGGTACTAATTGCCTCCATTTCCGGTACTAAAGTCTCCGTATAAATCCCGCGCTCAGCTTCTTCCTCCCCGAGCCCGACCTCATTTCTTTCAGAGAGCTTGCTCTCTCACTCATGGCGCCATAGGGGGAGGAGTTGTTGCCTGATTTTTGCATATTTTGTGGATTTCTCCGATATAAGTGCACCAAAAGGTTAGCAACTTCATTCTCTGTTATTTCACAGTACTTGTGCTTAGTTTTATGCTTTATACTTAGAGAAATTTCAAAAATTGTGAATGGTAAGGATTTTTTATTTGTACATTGATTTGAGCTAAATAGAATCATGACTTTAATTAGATGGTAGCTTTTAGTAGTGAGTTCGTAGATAATGAGCATGTTTTTTATGAATATTGTGCTAATTTTTTTTCACTATCTTTTTTTTTCCTAAAATGTGGAGGTCCATCATCTCCATTTTGCTCCCCAACTTAGTCCAACTTAGGTACGTAGAAATGTTTTTGCAACATGATGTATTGTGTAATGGATATTTCTGACCTTTTAAATATATTTAGTGTTGTGTAATGGATTTTTTGAAAGTTTTGATTATATGTAATGTTGTGTAATTGTATTTTCAAACTTTTCAAATATTATTAATATTGAATGAAATGTTGCAATGTTAGTAACGTTGTTAGGTATTTATATTTATTTGTTAATTTTTTTATGACAGGATTGAAAATGGACCATCAATGGATGTACGGCGGTAGGAACACCATGGCCTGGATTATTGGCCTAGACGTTTTTCTCAATGCGGCTGAAGCCACAAGGTTCACAAATGGTCTCATGTGTTGTCCATGCTGTATTTGTAGTAATGTGATACAGTTCCAGAAAAGGGGTACTCTACACGTTCACCTAACTGAAAACGGTTTCATGGATAGCTATAATGTTTGGACAAAGCATGGTGAACTTGGTGTTTTGATGAGAGACGATGAAGAAGACGACGATAACAACATCCTAGACTTTGCATACTTACATTAAGCCGGTGCCTTTGACGACGATGATGACCCAATGGAAGGGGTTGATGCAAATGTCGTAGAGGAGGTGGAGCCACCCGATGAGTTAGGTCAGGTTTTGCTCGATGCGCAGAAAGACAGTGAAACTGCGAGAGAGTCAAAAAAGTTTGGAAAGATGCTGGAGGATCACAAAATGAAATTATACCCAGGCTGTAAGCCGGACCTGAAGAAATTGGGTAGCACACTGGAGTTGCTAAAATGGAAAGCAACTAATGGTGTCAGCGACAAAGGATTTGGTGAGCTACTATAAATCGTAAAAAACATGTTTCTTGAGGCTAATGTGCTGCCGTCGACCACATACGAAGCCAAAAAGATTGTGTGCCCTCTTGGATTGGAGGTACAGAAGATACACGCATGTCCTAATAATTGTATCCTGTATCGCGGCGCTGAATATGAGAAATTACAAGCTTGTCCTGTTTGTGGTGCGTTGCGGTACAAGATCAGGCGAGACGATCCTGGTGAAGTTGACGGGCAGCCAGCTAAGAAGAAAATTCCTGCAAAGGTGATGTGCTATTTTCCTGTGATCCCACGATTGAAGCATTTGTTCAGAAGTAAGTAGAACGCAAAGTTGATGCCGTGGCACAAAGAAGATCGTCAGCGAGATGAGATGATGAGACATGCTGCAGATGGGTCCCAGTGAAGAAACATTGACAAAGAATTTCCACAATTTGATGAAGATGTAAGGAACATACGGTTTGGTTTAAGTACAGACGGAATGAATCCATTCAGCGATATGAGTAGTAGTCATAGTACTTGGCCAGTTACCCTATGTATATTCAATCTTCCTCCTTGGTTGTGCATGAAGCGAAAGTTCATCTTGATGCCAACTCTCATCGCAGGTCCAAAACAACCTGGAAACGACATCGACGTGTTCCTAAGACCTTTGGTCGATGAGCTTTTACTATTGTGGAAGGACGAAGGTGTAAGTGTGTGGGATGAGTACAAACAGGAAACTTTCATCCTCCGAGCATTACTTTTTGTGACCATCAATGATTGGCCTGCACTTGGAAACCTGTCGGGACATCTCAAACAAGAGATACTCGGCCTGCACCCACTGTTATGATGAAGCAGACTACATTTATTTGAAGCATTGTTGAAAGTGCGTGTATATGGGCCATCGTCGTTTTTTTACCACCGAAGCACCCATTAAGACATGATGGAAAACATTTTGTAGGCGAGTCTGATAATCGATCTAAGCCTTTGTTCCGCAACAGAAAGCGTGTGTTTTTTATGGTAAAGGATGTGCAGGTAGTATTTGGAAAAGGGTCCTGATAGCCAAGCCGTTCCAAATGACGAGGACGGGCATGCACCCATGTGAAAGAAAAGAGTATATTATGGGAGCTACCTTATTGGGAGATGTTGGAGGTCCGCAATGCAATTGATGTGATGCACCTGACGAAGAATCTTTGTGTGAACTTGCTTGGCTTCATGGGTATTTATGGAAAAGGGAAAGATACAGTGGAAGCAAGGTGTGACCTTAAAGTGTTGCAACAACGAAAAGACCTATATCCTAAAAAGAAGAGAAAAGACCAGTGACACTTAAGGCCTGCCAGCTACACTCTCAGCAAACAGGAGAAGGAAAGCATGTTTGATTGCTTGAACAGTATCAAGGTGCCCTCCGGATATTCCTCAAATATAGAAGGAAAAATAAAAATGAAAGAAAAGAAATTCACGGACTTGAAGTCCCATGACTACCATGTCCTGATGACACAATTGCTTCCAGTTATCTTGAGGGGTATTCTACCAGATAATGTAAGGTTGTCAATCGTGAAGCTGTGCGCGTTCCTCAATAAAATTTCATAAAAGGTGATTAATCCATGGCATTTAATAAGGCTACAACAAGACGTGGTCCAATGCCTTAGTAAGCTTCGAGATGATATTCACACGTTCATTCTTTAATATTATGACACATCTCCTGGTTCACCTAGTTAAAGAGATAACTATTTTGGGGCCAGTATTCCTGCACAATATGTTCCCTTTCGAGAGGTACATGGCAGTCCTAAAGAAGTATGTTCGCAACCAGTTCTCGACCAGAAGGATGCATCGCTAAAGGGTATGAACAGAGGAGGTCATTGAATTTTTGTAGACTTTATTGAGGATCTTGATCCGGTTGGACTCCCCATGTCACACCATGAGGGACGACTCTGCAGAAAGGAATACTTGGGAGAAAAGCTATTATGAACCTCCCTCAAATTGAAATTTGCCAAGCAAACTACACGGTTCTACAAAGTTCCACCTTGGTGGCTCCATATATAGAGGAGCATAAGGATATTATACGATCCGAAAACCCAAACAAGAATGAAGCATGGATTACCCGTCATCACATAGAAACTTTCAGAGAATGGCTTAGACGAAAATTCATCGGTGATGGCACGATTGATCAAGAACTTCAATGGTTGGCTAGGGGACCATCAATCACAATCTTGCAATACCAAGGCTACGAGATAAATGGGTATACATTCTACACAAGAGCTCAAGACCAGAAGAGCACTAACCAAAATAGTGGTATCCGTATAGATGCAATAGGAAATGTTGGAATGAAGGACATCTACTATGGCGTCATAGAGGAGATATGAGAACTTGATTATGGACCTATAAAGGTTGCCCTGCTCCACTGTCAACGGGTGAGCCGCGCCGGCGTAACGATAGACCGATATGGGATGACAATAGTGGACCTAAAAAAGATTGGATATAAGGAGGAACAATTTGTCCTAGCCAAAGATGTGACCCAAATGTTCTACGTGAAAGACATGACAAGCAAACCCAAGAAGAAAAAAAAGCAAACCCAAGAAGAGAAAACAGAAGAAGCAGATGGAAGAGGAGCAGACAGAAAAGGAGCAGACGGTAAAGAAACCAGAAGATAACGAGCCTAAACGTCACATAGTTCTTCCAGGAAAAAGAAAAATAGTTGGAGTTGAAGACATTACGGACAAACCAGAAGATTATGATCAGCTAGATGACCGTCTTCCATCCTCAGTTGATGTTGATCCCAGCATCCTGTTATCCAAAGAAGACGCTCCATGCTTACGGCGCGATCACAACCAGGGGACATTCATCAAAAGGAAGATTAATTTTGTTTCAGCAGAAGATGATGAAGATGAAGATTAATGACCTCAATTATTTATTTTCTATTAAGTGATGTAATGTAATGCAGTGTCGTTTTGTAACTATGACTTATAGTATGTCGATTAACTCAATATAATTTTTGCATTGTGAAAATATTTGTTCCTCTTTTTTTATTATTATTATCAAAAGTGTTGATTATTGAAATTTGACGTAATGAAACAATTAATTTCCTATTTGAAGAAACAGTTATATGAGATTTGGAAGTTATTATTTATAAACATTTTTGCATGTAAATTAAAATTATTTCTTCGTATTTTACAGATTATTATAAGTATGTGAGATATTTATGAGCTCTTATTATGCAAAATAGTTAGTTTCAAAACAAGAAAGTATATTTGTGTATTTTCAAATTTGAAAATTACACATATATTCATCGATGTGATTTTAATTTTTAAACAACAAATGTTGTGCCATTACGATATATAATAAGTGTTAAATATCAATAAAAGTAATATACACGAATAGAAAAGGAAATAAAAGGAAAAAGTAAAACAGTTAATGGTAAAGAAGTTTAGTTCGGGTTTGTAACACGGCCCGTTAGTAAACTGCTCCTATGTTTTCATTTCCCGCCAGAGTGGCAGTTTAGTACCGGGCCGTGTTACAAAGCGGTACTAAACTGCCCCTGGTGACAATTTAATACTGGTTTGTAACACGGCCCGGTAATAAACTGCCCTGGGTATAAAACCCCACCCTTATCCTTCCTCTGGACTTAGCCAATTTTCACCCCTCCTTCCTCCATCCCGCCACGCCGCCGCCGCCATCGACGTACCCGCGCCTCCCCGTCGTCATTCCGCGGTTCCCCGACGCCGCCACCGTCCCGTGCTGTCTCCGGCCGCCGTCTGCACTCCCCGACGCGCCGCCATCCCGCCGCGCCGCCGCCGGGTTCCCTCACCGCCGCCGCACGTCGCCTCACACTCGACATCTCCTGCACTGGTGCCTCTCCCTCGCCACTCCGCTCGCCGCCCGTCGTCGCGGCCCTCCCGCCGGCCTCCCCTCGCGCCCTCCACCCCGGCCCGTCGCGCCGGCCGGCCTCCAATCGTGCTGGCGACCCTCCACCTCGGCTCCATCGTCCTCGGCTTCACTCCACCGCGCGCCTTCCTCTCGCGCCGGCGTCGCGCCCCCGACGACGCCGCCCGCACCGCGCCCCCTACGCCGCTGCCTTCACAAACCCGGCCGTCCGCACCGGCCCCGGCGTGTACGTGCTTTGCTGACTGTCAGCCCATCTAAGTGCTGCGTCAGCATCCTTTTTTTAAAGTAGATTTAGAAAAGATTCATATGTGTTAGAATAAATTCATATGTGTTAGAAAAATTCATGTTTGTTAGGAATAAATTCATATGTGTTAGAAAAATTCATATATGTTAGAAAAAATTCATATGTGTAGAAAAAATTCATATGTGTTAGAAAAATTGATATGTGTTAGAAAAAAATTCATATGTGTTAGAAAATTCATATGTGTTAGAACAAATTCATATGTGTCAGCAAAATTTATATGTGTTAGAAAAAATTCATATGTGTTAGAAAAATTCGTATGTGTTAGAAAAAATTCATATGTGTTAGAAAAAATTCATATGTGTTAGAAAAATTCATATGTGTTAGAAAAATCATGTTGTTAGAAAAAATTCATATGTGTTAGGAAAAATTCATATGTGTTAGAAAAATTCATGTTTGTATTAGGAAAATACTATTCATATTGTATTAGAAAAATATTCATATTGAGTTTGAAAATATTCATATGTACTAGAAAATGTCACATAACTTAGTCCTATCATATACTAGGATAAATGACCAGACGTAGCGAGGAGGAGGAGTTGCTTCATAATATGATTCGAGAGGGTACAAACGCCGTAGAGTTTGATGTCAGTCAATTTCTTCATTTATCTGGACATGAAGGGGGATGGGGGGGGATGTAGATGATGATGGAGACGACCAAGAAGACAACCAAGAACAAGAAACTGGTCTTGACGAAGACAATGAGACGAGGTATACATAAGGATTTTGACCGGGCATCTGGATTAATTTTGTATTAATTAATAGTTTAATTATTTTTAGGCATCTGGATCGCAGCCTCCAAAACTGAAGCGAGGCTCCAAGAGAAAGATGACCGGGCATACCCTGGTCACAGCAGTGAAAGATGATGGTGAACCAATTGAACCGCCTGGGATTAAGACGACTTATGTGAATCAATGTGGATATCTTGTAAGGAAAAACATCCCCATCAAGTACGAGCTTTGGAGGATATCTAAAAATACCGATCCAAATATTCAAGTTCGACAAATAGTCCCAGAGTCAGAGAAGGAAATGTTATGGAAGCAGATCACTACACACTTCACATTTCCGGAAGACAAATTACGGAAAGTCAGGGATTGGACTATGAGGAAGATGGCTAACCAGTTTCAGTCATTTAAGAAGAAGTTAAAGCCAATTTCGTCAAGAAGAATCTCACACCAGATTTTGAGAAGAAGTACCAGAACTAAAGGCTATTTTGGGATGAATTCTTGTAGAATCAGTTGTCGGCAGACTACCTGAAGCGAGTTAAAACTAACACAGAAAACATCTCGAAAAAAGTCAGTTCCACCATCTAGGACGAGGAGGTTATGAGAAGGTGATTCCGAAATGGAAGAAGATGGAAGATGAATTGATTCAATGAGGAATCGTACCGCAGACACTCTCGTGGCCGTTCTGAGTGAGGTGGTACCTCTATGCTCATGGAGGCAGACTAAACATGGAAAATGGTGCGTTTATCACTAGCGATTGCATAGCTGAAGCGATCGACAGGCTAGACAAAGCACTGAAGAAAGTGGAAGATGGATCTTTCAAGCCTGATCGAGAGAAGGACGAGCTGACTTACGCTCTTGGCAATCCGGAACACACTGGTCAGACTCAAGGCATGGGCGTAGTACCAAGGAAACATGGCTTCAGTCAGGATCGACAGACGTACCGAAGCCATTCCAGAAGAAAGAAAGCCATCCAAGAACAAATGCGTGAGCTTCATGATAGGCTAGCTTAGGTTGAAAATAGAACAGCCCACTAAATAAATGAACGAGTCGATCAGCGCCTGGCAGAAGTACTTAGCCAACAGCAGGGACAACCTAGTGCTCCTACAGGCGGCGAGAATTTGGAGATGAGTCCCGCATCTCAGCGTCGTAGAAGCATTGCTTCCACTAAGGCCGCTAAAGGCACCAGTAAAAGATACCCCGTGGATGACATCACTACGAGGACGGACTGTGAGCTTCTTTATCTTGTCGGAAAGAAGTTCAAGGTATGTGCTGAAGGTGTTGCTGAAGTACCGGTACCGGGCGAGACACTTCACAGTGTGCCGATTCCCGAAGGGTACGCTAGAGTTTTGGTTGACCGAGTGGTTGGTGTTTGGGCTGAAGACCTTGCGATCCCGATCCCTACAGGTGAGGGTGGAGAGGAACTGCGAGATGGGTTGCATACATGGATATGTTGGCCAAAGGGAGACATCAGATTGAAGCCAGAACAACAGATTCGGCTGCAGCATCGGCTACAAGAGACCCCAGCATGGATCCACCATCTCCACAGGGTCCCAACAATGACATGGAACCGCCCTCACCAACTGGTACAAGGGACCCCGGCATGAGTCCACCTCCGCCTCGGCCGAAGAAGAGGTCCGCCAAGGCTCCAATGCCGCCGGCTCCTAAGCGGTAGAAGCAGAAGAAAGAGAAGCCTCCGCCCCCGAAGCTCCCGTGCGAGGAAACAGCTGAGGAAACTCATGCGGCCATCAGCCAAGAAGTTGATGATTTTTTTGAAAAGTGTAAGGAGAAGAGAAAGCCAAAGCCGAAGGAACCGGTTGACCCAGCAGCCGTAAGACACTTTGTTAAACAGGCCACACCTGTGGTGAAAAGCAAAGGTATCAGACTACGACCGCACAACATGAAGTCGTACAAGAAATTCGAAAATAGAATTAGTGCATCGTTGTCGAAAAGCGCTCAGTCCAAAAGCAATGTGTCGAAAGGCATTGCACAGCTGGGACAGCAGTCCAAGCAGTTGATTCCTCCGCTTGTTGTGCTATCAGAGGAAGAACAACAATTGGTTGAAGTTATGAAGCAAACCAACCTCACAAAAGCTCAACTACGAGGTGAAGATCATATTCCACTACACGAGGGAAGCAATCGAAAACCGTTCGAATTGGGGCAATCACTTGTATGGCCTGAGCTGCTACCAAACCTAGGGACCAGAATGTATGAGTTCCATGATTGGTACATGCAAGAATATGGAAATGGATTGGTCATGTTCGCAGCACGGATCAGAAATTCACCCTATCGGCCGCCATGTGATATGTGGATTGATTTCGGAGATATCCATTTTTTATACCATCGAGATGCCCTTTCCAAGTCCCTCATGAGTGCATGGATTCTGTAAGTATTTAATGACATGTTTATATTGTACCTTTAGTTGTCAAGCCTATCTAACTATATGTTATAGTGTATCATGTAGGATGGAGTATCAACATTGCCGGAAGAAGGGATACTATGGCATTGGCTTCTTGGATCTGTACATCTTACACATGGACAATACTGCACAATATCCCAATCGAACAACAACAAATATCTTCAATGCCTTGATGGTGCAACATACACATTCATTCATACTTTTACCGTACCTCTTCGGGTTAGTCTTGAACATATTTTTCTATTTCTTATTCATTCATGCTACGGTTCTAAATTGAACACATTAATTACATCTTTATATGTACAGGTTCCACTAGATCCTCCTTGTACTCGAGATTAATCGAGGTCGGATTACGGTGTTTGACTCATTGAGAAAGCCGATGAAAGATTATCAAAGCCTCGTTGATATTCTTAACAAAGCGTGGAAACGCTTTGTTAAACACCAAGTTGGAGTATCAGATACGGACGAGCTTGTATGGAGGCCTGATTTTCCGGTACGTTCAAAATTTCATATTCGTCTTATTTCATTTAGTCAAACATTGAGAGAGTATTACATAACCGATAGTTCATATACGTGTATATATAGTGTATGAGACATGACAAGGGAAACAACCTGTGTGGGTACTACGTATGCGTTTTCATCCACGGATTTGTAGGTCTGAAGCAGATGACGGAAAGAAAATTTGACGTACGTAAACTTCCTACCATTTTATTAAATTTTTATTATGCAAATCTGTTTACTAAGACTAACGAAGATTTTTCTTGACAGATTATGAAAATATCAGAAGACCTCATTGAACCGGAATGAGTCAAGGCAGTTCAAGAACAACTTATGGGATTCCTGCTCGATGAGGTCGTGAATCCGAACAGCAAATTTTATGCGGATCAGAGAATAAGCATTGGTGCAATGGACCGTGATCGAGACAAGGACGAGGAGGACGAGGAGTTCCACAAGAAGAAGAAAGATTAGCTTAATTAACTTTTCTTTGTTCGAAACACTTGAAACGTTGTATATATATGTAATACTTTTTAGTGAGCTAACTAAGTATATGTTGTCGGACTTTGGGTCCGGCAATCCACTAGGGGTACCCAAGTGGTAGATTTATCGGCAAGGGTGATCGCAAGGCTAGGCAGCTCGAGGTAACACAGGAGACGCAATGGTTTATACAGGTTCAGGCGGCCGGGAGGCACAAACCCTACGTCCTGTGTTCGGTGGTGTCTTGTATTGATGAACTGGCCAAAGCTCTTGAGCAATGGCTAGTTGATGAGCGGTTACAATGGGGAACAAAACGAGATGAAAGGTCTGCCCTTAGAGGGTCACCCTAGGCCGCCTTATATAGGCTGATGGCCTAGGGTTACAAGTCGATTGGGATCTAAACCTATCGGTTTATAGTTTGGAAGGCAATCCGAGTCGGCTGTGGTGTAATCTTCAAGATATCCGGGCGCGATCTGCCAGCTGGGTCGCGCGTATCTCGCTTGATGTGGACGTCACGCCGCACGCCTTGCGGGCTAAGTCTTCACAGCCTTGTCCTACAAGCTTGGGCCGTCTTGTGGGCCGGGCCATGGGTCGGCCCACATCGCTGTTAGACGTGGGCCCAGGCCGAGTGTAATCCTAGTCGGTGAGGGCCTCCAGGTACCAATATCCCACAAGTCCCCGAGCAACGTGCAGGCGCGTGGAGAGCTGTCGATGAAGAGGCAAGGCCATCATAAATGGTTGAAGCATCTTGATCACTAGGCTGACACAAGGGTGTGCGGTGCTGATTAAAATCGGGACTGATCTTGATCAGGCCCGTGTGGCTGGGTGCCATCCGGTGGCCGAGTCGGGCTCCGGAAGGTGCCGAGTCACTTCAGGAAAAAATGACCCGACTTGTCGGGGCATATGGAGAGCGACTGAAAGGAGCTCTCCATATGGAGTTGTCCCCGAGCATTGGTGTGATTAGTATAATCAGGCCAATGGTCAAAAATAAAAAGAATCTGAGCTTTGGGGCAGTCTGCCCACCAAAGGATAGAAATGTCGTGCCTGCCTGGGCATGCCAGGACAAAAACAGTAGCTCTGTGATCGTGCATGTACATCTAGTGGCTGAAGCTTTCAAGATCTATAAAGGTGGTCGGGCGCCTCGAAGTGAAGGTCAGTGCGA
Source organism: Urochloa ruziziensis (assembly GCA_015476505.1). Lineage (NCBI taxonomy): Eukaryota > Viridiplantae > Streptophyta > Magnoliopsida > Poales > Poaceae > Urochloa > Urochloa ruziziensis. Next base: position 21,540,276 of record CM027122.1, on the reverse strand, counting down.
GCCATGGCTCACACGTCGTACTTTAGGACATGTAGTCATCTGAGTAGTCACAGCGCCCAACACACGCCAAGCTGAAGGAGGTGCGTCGAGTAATCGGCCCGTGCCAGTCCCCGAGCTTGGGAGCTGGCCGAGTCGACGAAGAATGCCGAGTGGTCGGCCCGCGCCAGTCCCCGAGCTTGGGAGCCGGCCGAGTCAACGAAGAACGCCGAGTGGCTGAGTCGACGAAGAACGCCGAGTGGTCGGCCCACGCTAGTCCCCGAGCATGGGAGCTGGCCGGGTCGACAGAGTTACACCGAGTAGTTTTTAAGCTGTAAGAAGACATTGCAAACATTATGTAACATAATGTAACAAATTTAAACAATCTGTATGAATAATGAATATATATTATTGACTTGTTGTAAAGCCATGATAGAGACATGTCTGTAAATGCATTGTGCATGTGTAAGAAACCCCTTCCCTTTAGCAAAAACGCCGAGTAGGACGCCGTGTGGCCCTTGCCTTGTGTCGCTAAGCACCCTTGTTACCCGGCTGACCACTGCTCTCATGGAGGACGACTTACCACTCTACGACGCTCTGCGTGGAGTCTTACATCGTAGGTGACGCGTCGGGCGGGTACGGAACCTAGGGTTTCATGATTGGGGACTTGAACCGCACGAGTTAACTCAGGATTTTACTTAGAGGGACATAGGGTTGGGCATGGGCTCGGAAACTAGAGCCATCATGGACTCTCCCAAGCACTTGAGGTAGTACGCCGTGTTAGAGAAAAAATTAAATAAGATAAGACGATGGGACATGCCCTAGTCCCCGAGCATCAGCGAGGCTGTCGAGAGAGCGTCATGTACTGTTTGCGATGACCAATAGGTCGAAAAGTAAAAGGTCAAAGTACGTAGCTGTATAATGTAGATGCCCGAGTCGAAGCAGTCGGCATGATAGATGATGAGTCAGCGACGATGATGTAGCAATATACGATCTTGCCGAGTCGTTACGGCCATGGCCGCATGAGCGCGTTGCAAGTCAGGCGACATTGTCGCTGCAGGACTGCGTGCTGCAGCGCCGGCCGTGTATGTGTATGACAGACGCCATCTTCTCAGGCCTTCTGTTATTGTAACTGCAGTCACTGGACGTTGCTGCCGTGTCGTCAAACTTGACGCCGAGTCGTTGCAGCCTAGCCGGAGGCGGGAGGTCATGCTTTGGTCTTGCGCATGTAGTAGTCGGGTCCTTGATCATGGAGCGCGCGCATCATCCATCAACACCGGCCGGGAGACGCTCGACCAAGAGGACAGAACTCATGCGTACACAGATCAGAAACCAGAGATTTGTGATTAGTAAATCAAGATCACGAATCAATAAATGAAGATAATAATAAAATAGTATTGGCCGACTGGAATAGAGAAAATAATCACGGTCGGAATTGGAAAAGAGAGGAAAGCGTGTGTTCCCTGTGGTTCACATGTTGATTGGATCTGATCCCTCCAACATGCATGCGTAGAATAGTTTGGTGCCGTCCGGTGCAGAGGTCTTGATGCGCACGCGTACATGCACGTCGTCGCAGCTTCAAATCTTGGTGCGGCTTGCTTCACCTTGATTCGCGTGCGGCGGTAGACGCTCGGGCTAGAGGCCCTAGTCAGCACGGCGAAGATGCCTCTTGACTGAGGCCTGGCGGCCTTGCCGCTTTCCCCGTGTACCGTCCGATCGACGGCGGCAGCAACTCGGAGTCCTCCTTGAGGAAACGCTGGAAGTCGACGTATCTAATGACAACTTGCGGACTTGCCGAACCGATACGGCCGCGCGAGAACAGATTGATCTCGGGTGGGACGGGTGGGTACTCGCCGAAGCAACTTGCAGCGGACGTGCCGCGAGTCAGCGTTTGCTCCGCCTGCCGCCGAAGCTGTCGGCATGGACGACGCACAACGACGCCGTGAAGATTTCTGCCATCGAATGCCCTGCAATCTCCCCTACATGACGCGCCAACTGTCGGACTTTGGGTCCGGCAATCCACTAGGGGGTACCCAAGTGGTAGATTTATCGGCAAGGGTGATCGCAAGGCTAGGGAGCTCGAGGTAACACAGGAGACACATGGTTTATACAGGTTCAGGCGGCCGGGAGGCACAAACCCTACGTCGTGTGTTCGGCGGTGTCTTGTATTGATGAACTGGCCAAAGCTCTTGAGCAATGGCTAGTTGATGAGCGGTTACAATGGGGAACAAAACGAGATGAAAGGTCTGCCCTTAGAGGGTCGCCCTAGGCCGCCTTATATAGGCTGACGGCCTAGGGTTACAAGTCGGTCGGGATCTAAACCTATCGGTTTATAGTTTGGAAGGCAATCCGAGTCGGCTGCGGTGTAATCTCCAAGATATCCGGGCGCGATCTGTCAGCTGGGTCGCGCGTATCTCGCTTGATGCGGACGTCACGCCGCACGCCTTGCGGGCTAAGTCTTCACAGCCTTGTCCTACAAGCTTGGGCCGTCTTGTGGGCCGGGCCATGGGTCGGCCCACATCGCTGTCAGACGTGGGCCCAGGCCGAGTGTAATCCTGGTCGGTGAGGGGCCCCCAGGTACCAATATTACTTTTTAGTGAGCTAACTAAGTATACGTAGATTATATATGATTGTAACGTGATATTACTTTATACGCAATCACATTAGAACGTAAACGATACGAATACGCATTAGAATGTATACGATACGAATACGCATTAAATAGATACGATATGAATATGCATTAGAACATATACGATACGAATACGGATTAGAAATAAAATTAAACAAAAGATAAAAGAAAAAAACAGTTTAGTACCGGCTGTTGTACTAAACTGCGTACCCGTAACGCGACAATGGGCACGCAGTTTAGTACCGGCTGGTACTAACATGCGCGATTTAGTACCGGTTCTGGAAACTTCAGAACCGGTACTAACGTGGCCTTACCGACTGGTACTGAAGGTCGTTTTTCTTGTAGTGCCGATTTTATCGTGGGCGACTGCTTCACATTGGTCTGCACCGTCTCCGTTCTTCGGAACCCGATTATGTAAGCTTGATCTTTTTGATAAAGAAAGCTTTATTAGATTTCAAGAGGATTACATCGAGTTGATACAATGTCTTGAAACACTCCTGACCTCTGCATAGCACATGCACACATTTAAGCTTGATCTACTAGGCGCTCCGATCCTTTTGTATCCGGTTTATGCAGTTTAGTTCTCGGTTGTGACATTGTGCCTTCCTTCTCTTAGTCATCATTCCTGGCCCTCGAGTTAAATAAATTTTTTAGTTTTGTGGTTCAAACAGATTTGAGTAGTAGCAGTGCTTGTTCGATATATGCTTTAAAGCTCGGTACCCAGTTCGCTGCCGTCGCCTTCATTGCCAAATGCTAAATGTGTCGACATGTTTTCCATGTATAGCAGTTCCGAGGGACCGGCTATATTAGATGATCAGTTGAATCCTATAAAATAGGAGATCCAATATACCAGAATTCTATCATCCTAATAGCAAATGCAGCTAGCCATGCGTGAATGTCTAGTTTGGTACATTTTTTTCTGTGTACATAATTTTATAAAATGTAGAGAAAATTGCTCATATCAGTTGATGGTTTTGTTTATAACTACAAGTACTTTTGTTCTTTCTAACGGTGGGTTGCAAGAACAGGTCCTCCGACTGCCCAGAATGGTGTGGATGGCCCCACACACCCTCTTGCCCACTGCGTAGGCGAACGTGGAGTCCGCACACAACCTTCTTGCTGAATGCAGATTCACAAAAAAAGATTTGGAGCTTGATTGGGATCTGGATAGCGTAGTTGACACTACTACACAAACCATCACAGCCGGTTTTGAAAAAAAGGTTGTCATAGGGCATCATAGCCGGTTTTAAGGTTGGTGGGGGACGCAGCGTTCAAAACCGGCTGTGATGCCCCTATCACAACCGGTTTTTCTAAAAAACCGGCTGTGATAGTCGCCCGGCACATCACAGCGGTTTTTCTTACAAACCGTTTGTGATAGTGGTAATCACAAATGGTTTGTGACCAAAACCGGCTGTGATGTACCTGTACAGTACAAAACCCTCTTTTCCCTCCCTCCCCTTCTTCTCCAACCCGACGCCCACCACTTTCTCAACCATTTTTGCTCCCATTTTTCACCAAATTGCTCTATCAAGGTTGGGTTTTTTGAAGAATCACTCCATCAACTTATTTTGAGGTGGGTAACTAGCAATCATTTCAATTTTCGGCATGTTTCATCCACTAGATTTTAAATTTGGCATGAATTTGATGGAGGGGCTTTTGTTCCATTTTAGAGGGCATTTCTTGCCAAATTTCAACTGGAGAAAGTGGGGTTTCTTTGAAGAATCACTCCATCAACTTATTTTGAGGTGGGTAACTAGCAACCATTTCAATTTTAGGGCATGTTTCATCCACTAGATTTTGAATTTTGGCATGAATTTGATGGAGGGGCATTTGTTCCATTTTAGAGGGCATTTCTTGCCAAATTTCAATGGAGAAAGTGGGATTTCTTTGAAGAATCACTCCATCAACTTATTTTGAAGTGGGTAACTAGCAACCATTTCAATTTTGGGCATATTTCATCCACTAGATTTTGAATTTTGGCATAAATTTGATGGAGGGGCATTTGTTCCATTTTAGAGGGCATTTCTTGCCAAATTTCAATGGTGAAAGTGGGATTTCTTTGAAGAATCACTCCATCAACGGCGTTGATTCATTTGTAAAGGTTGCGAAGGCTTACATCAACTAAGAGTGATGGATATGTCTATTGTCCATGCTATGACTGCAAAACCAGAAATAGTTTCGTAACGTCGAGCAGATCTGGTATCATTTGTTGTCTAGGGGGTTCGTGGCAAACTACAAGATTTGGAATAAGCATGGTGAGGAAGGTGAGAATGAAACCACGCAGCAAACTACCCGAGAGAAGATTACAGGAAACATTACTCCAGTAGGCCACACAAGGAGAGGAACTTGAAAATCAGCCAGAACCGGCCGAAAGAAACATATACGGAAAACATCAGTGAAACCTTCGCCGAGACATTAGATGCGGATGATGTGGTTGATGGTCTTGACCAGATGATACGTGACGCGGAGCCAGAATGCTTGGATGCAGAGAATCTGAAGAAGCTAGAGCAGGCGAGAAAGGATGCCAAGACTCCATTGTACAGTGGTTGTAGCATGTGGAAACTTGAAACTGACCTCTTGCTACTGGAGACGAAGGCAACAAATGGTCTGTCAGACACGGGATTCGACAATTTGCTGAATATTCTGGAGAAGATGCTTCCCGGCCTTAATGGGTTGTCGAAGAACACATACCAGGCAAAGCAAATGATATGTCCGATTGGGCTAGAAGTACAAAAAATACATGCATGCCCAAATGATTGCATCTTGTATCGTGGTGACTATAAAGAATTAGATGCATGCCCAGTGTGTGAAGCTTCAAGGTACAAGTCTGTATCAGCTATACATATGACATGTGATTGAAATAAAAGACCACCCGCCAAAGTCATCTGGTACTTTCCCGTGATTCCTCGATTGAAGCGTTTATTTGCAAACCCAAAGACAACAAAGCTTATGCATTGGCATGAAAAAGAGCGTATGAACGATGGAAAGCTTAGACATCCGGCTGACGGTTCACAGTGGAGGGCTATCAATTAGCATTTCAAGAAGAAATTTGCCAGGTGAAATAAGGAATGTAAGGTTCAGCTTGAGTACTTGACAGTATGAATCCTTTCAACATGGTTAGCAGCAAACATAGCACCTAGCCTGTCACTCTTTGCATATACAACCTTCCGCCTTGGCTTTGTATGGTGCCTTTGCTGATCGAAGGGCTAAAGCGGCCATTAAATGAAATCGATATGTTTCTGGAGCCACTGGTGGATGATCTTGTGACTTTGTGGGATCATGGTGTCGATGTTTGGGATGAGTACAAGAGAGAACACTTCAAGTTGAAAGCATTGTTATTCGTAACAATCACGGACCTCCCCGGCCTTGGTACTGTATCTGCCAGGCTACAAAGGGCTATAATTGTTGTGTGGCTACAAAGGGCTATAATTGTTGTGTGGTTTGCATCGAAATGAGCCATAGGAACACTGAAAATGCACTGAGTAACCCCCTCCCGCATACCTTGCGAACTCGTGGGCTCGTTCGCAAGTTACCCCAATAGGATGCAGAGTTTGAAGAGATGGGAAGGAATGGTGTCGTGCCCGAGGCCGTTGGTTGGGAGATGCGGGCTTTGATATTTGCTCTCTCCCATGGCAGTAGTCACGGTTCTGATGGAAAGCTTGTGAGCAAAGATGAACGTGCTGAACATGTGATGAAACGGATCAAAGAAGTACGTGAGGAGGTTGCCTCTGGTGCTTTTGTTCCAGAAAGGGAGAATGACGTGCTGACTCGAGCCTTGGGAACCAAAGAGCATCCGGGCCGCGTACGAGGAGTGGGGTTAGTTCCGTGGGAACTTGGCTTCGCTGAATATTCAGACTCGTACAGAAGTCGATCAAGGTCGAAAGCACAACGAGAAGTAGTTGTTGAAGATCTTTTACGGAAAGTTCGTGATGAAATGGATGCTTCTCAAGTAAAGTTGCGTGAAACGATTCAGGAGGAGATTCGTGGAGAGTTGCTTGAGCAATCCCAGAGCCAGCGTCCTCTTGTTGCAGCTCAAGATGGCGGCGACATTCTCACTAACCCAGTTGTGCCGCCTTGAAGCAGTTGCGGGAGTAACGCGAATCCCCCTATAGAAGATCCGAGCCAGATATTCCCGGTGGATGAGATCACTGAACCAAAGACTTGTAACTTATACGTGATGTCAGGGTTTATCAAGACCAAGGTGGCCATTGGTCTAGCTCAGCCTACCCGAGAAAAGGAGGTTTTGCATTGTCGTGAACTGCCGACCAGTTTTGCAAGAGTGACACTTGACACACTTGTCAAGAAGAAATACGGCGCAGTTGAGTTGGAAATTCTGGGGCAGGATGACAAGCTTAAGCTCAGGGATAACCTTGGATGCTTTGTGGCTTGGCGCAAGCGCTACATATCCTTTAGTGATTCGGACTCTGAAGAGTCGGACGATGACGATAACACTTTCCCATCAGAGAGGGTACCAAGTCAGCCTAGCCCTCAAATGGATCATAGTCCGCCGTGAAATGAACCAAGTCCAACTCCAAGGGAAGAAACTCCCGCAAGGGAACCAACTCTCCTCGCAGGCCGCCTCGAAGGTCCTTGCTAAGTGCATTGCCTGAAAGTCCGGTGAGGACCAGAGCGTCACAGAAGCGGCAAGCAACCAACTCAAGCCCGCCTCAGCAAAACCAGAAGAAAAAACCGGTGAGTGGAAGCATAACATCACTCCTCCCTACTAAGGACGATACGACGGTATCCAAAGATGCTGGTTGACCACTTTCACAAGTTGTGCTTGGTTCCGCAAACTGACAATAACAAACCGCCAAAGTCAGACTTTGAGCGAATCACTGCTAAGAAGTCAATGTTGGAATTTAGCAAGCTAAAGCACCAATAAATCCTTGATGAGGAGAATGCACGTAAGGCCCAATTTTGCAAGGAAGGTGCTATAAATGTGGAAGACCTCGACAAGCTACAGAATCAAGATGGTCACCTCACCGGAGGTAACAGAAAAGACACTTGGACGTTTGAATTAGGCAAAGACCTAGTTTGCCCAGAAGAATTGGGTGGCCTACCGATGAAGATGAGGAATTTGCATGATTGGTACAAACGTCAATCCACACCTATATTAATAATTACTACTTCACTTGATATCAAAGCAAAGCACCCACTACTAAGTAGTGAACGAGGAACCAGTGAACAAAAGCTAGCAAGTCTGAATGCTTAATAAATCAGAGGGAACCAGAATTACCAGACAAGACCCGGATGTTACTCGAAGTTGAGCCGCATCCGCCGAGGTACAAAGTGGAAGAGAAACCGGCAGTTCCGGCTTCTCTCCCAGACTCTCACCTCACCTCTCTCCCTATTTTCTAAGTATGGGAGTGGTAGCGCTTCGCCGTAGAGCTTCTTCACCTCTATTTTGTTGTATCTTAAGTGGGGGTGAAGGGCACCTTTTATAGCCTCCCAAGCATGGAAGCCAGCATAGATGTTAAGCCACATGCTTGCTTAGCTTCCACGCGAAAGGGGAGGCGTAACCGCCATGAAAGTGGGCCGGCCGGCCTCACTTAGGCCATTCGGCCTGGGATTCTCGCCACCTGGCACCGTCTTTCTTGTGGACGCTCCTGATGATGTCCTGAGGTCTGTAGTTGAAGGATTAGTGACGGTTGTGACAGTTGGAGGCCGAACGGCCTAGGAGAGGCCGGTCGGCCTGGCCCTGACTCCTCTCAGCCCTCCATTGCATCGACTCTCTCATCAACGATTGCATGTTGTCCCTTGAGGCGGTTTTGGTTGCGTTGATTTGAAGCTGTCCGAGAATCCTAGGTTGGTGGACCCTTCAATCCATGCCTTAGGCCTTTCGGGTCCTCGGATTAAACCAACATCGATCTCACATCTCAGGGTGTTTGTTGATGTGTTAGTTGTCCCCTGGATCAATGACGTGGCTAGATGAGGGAATAGGAGTCCGGTCGGCCTAGGTTAGGCCGGCCGGCCTGGGTTTGGCTCCATATTTGCTCTCTTTTCTCCTGTATGCTCTTGCACTCCCATATCATTCAAAACTTGTGGAACTCATTAGTATAAATGATATTAGCATGATTATCACTATATGAGCATGAAATCTGGAGAAATGTTGGCGGTAAAATTGTATAATAAAGACCGTCAACACACCCCCACACTTAGAATCTTGCTCGTCCTCGAGCGAGGAGTAGGGACTAAGGTGAGACAAGACATCCAAGGAAATGGAACAAGCATAAGAAATATTCCAAGTCATACCTTGTACTTGTGAATTTTGTAGTGTCTATCATGCCATCTTGGGCAGTTGAGGATTGGAACGATCATGAATCAAGTCACTTCAACTCTATGTGTCAAGTAGCCTGGGATTTTTCAATAAGTTTTCAAAAACAAACCTTGCATTGCTCCTCACTTGATTCTCTCAGATCTCTCAATGTGTATATATCCTCACCAAGGCATTAACTTGCCTTTCTTCATCCTACTTCTAGTGATGGCTATATGTGGAGCTCAAGGTAGGGTATGAAGATGAGGCATACTTGCATCACATGTATTGCAAAGTCAAAGAGTGGATCCAAGAAGAAAGCAAATCATACAATCGGATCAAGATGTGCACTTGTATGGGTATGATGGATGGTGGATGGAATAAACAACTCCTTTGTGTCTGGTCTCTCTCCTTTAAAAAAAATCTTTTGAGAACATGGCTATCAGATTTTTTTTTCTTTCTTGGACCTTCATGTGTCCAGCTTTATTTTTTTCCTTTTTTTTTGCGTGGACCTTCATGTGTCCATATTTTTTCCGATAGCCATGTCTCTTTTGTAACAACAACTGAGGAGTGAGACTTACACGTACATGATGGAGCATTTATTTTGTGGAATGGATGGATGAATGATACAATGCTAACTTCCAGTGCAGAAGTATAGCAGGGAGGATATATGGCGTGCACGTGAATCTTGATCATGAAAGCATGAAAAGAATTCTCACAAGGGTCACAACAATTTGACAAAGCTCAATGCAATGACAAGTAGCATATGTGTACATGGTTTTCAAGATAACTCATCATATGGCTTTGGTGGGACTTTGGCATATCATAGAGGAGCTTTGCAAAGGATTTTCAAATTTTCAAATAAATTTTCCAAGCACTCAAACATTAAGAGTGAAGATCATATCATCTAGCCATATCTCAAACGTCAACTACTTAGATGAACATGAGGTCCTAATGATTTTTATTCACAAGCATCAAGGTCATAGCAAGGAATAAGACATATGCAAGCCAAACATGGGAACATGAAGGGTAGGCATAGCAAGGTGGATTATTTTATGTTGAGATTGATTTTAATGATAGGGATTGAAATTCAATCAAACTCATGAATTAAGGAGCGAGAGGTGGAGTGCACATACCATCACTTTTTTTTCTTGTCATGTTAGCGCAGTCGATGTTGTTCGACACCTTCGTGGGGGACCTCGAATGTGTATGTTGATGATGAGCTTGAGAGATCTCCCCACACTTGTACTTGTGCTGGTACTGTTATTCAAAACCAAAAGGTGGAAACAAAAAGAGGGGCTCTACTGGTTCAAGAACCAGATAGCCTTTATTCAACTTTTTATTGTTTTTTAGGCAAGATGCACAAACAAACACCATCTCCAAACCAAAGCAAGTTTGGCATGAAAGGAACTTTACTTGGGATACTCACATACCTCCCCCACACTTGAAGTTTGGATTGCTAGGCAACACAAATCAAGTGTGTGGAGTTCAAGCTTCCTTTCATAATGTTCCCTCACCAAGACGTACTAAGGTGTTGTAGTTGATGTAGCTCTCATGCTCTTAGGCTTCACTTGTCCATCATTCTTCTTGATCTCTACCTGAAATGGTTAGCAACCACAAATACCCGAAGGACAACTTTATCCGAAAGACATGATCTTGCTTTTTATTCAAAAAGGGAAATAAATACTAATCATCCGGGCTATCTCCCGGCAATGCTTTGTTTATGGTCATAAGCTTGACCTTGGGAACCTTCTCTTGCAGCCACCATTGGTGATGTCGTTCCCGTCTTATCACCAATGGTTGACGTGTAAAGAAGCGTTTTGCTGCAAGGTTAGTGCGACAGAGCAACCATGAAATTTGCAATGCTTATGGTAAATAAATGCATCTACAACCAACCTTCTAAATGTTTTGTAGAAGAGGACCTTGAGGTGGTTGTAGTTCTCATGTGTGCTTATAGTGGGAGGAGATGGAGTTTTCACAGAAAAACATGGATCTTTTGTTTTGTCAAAGATAAATTCTCCATACTCATCATTTCCTTCCGAGCCCAACATGAAATTTGCTACCTCAGGAGTATCTACAGAGCAAACATTTTCGAAATTGAGCTTGTAGTACTCTTGAGGCGTATCTTTTCCTTCGATATGGAAATCCTTTGATTTTTCTGGGTCAAGAAGGCAAATATTCTCCTCGGAGTCACAGAAAAGATTTTGAGATTGATATAATTCTTGGAACTCTGAGGGGTTTGACGAGACAGAAGCTTTGAACTCCTCATCGGAAAATTCAAATTCATCTTCGAGAATTGAATCTCCGGATTAAGGGGTGGTGAATCCTCCTTAGAGGATCCAAATTTGTCCTTTGAGAATTGGAAATCCGGGTTATGAGATGGTGAATCCTTCTCAGTTTGCTTAGTCCAACCCTGGGTTTGAATGAATGGGAACCTTCGTCCTAAGGTATGGTGAGTACTGCTCAGAATTGGACAAGGATTCTTTTTGTGGGTCAAAGGTCACTACCTCAATTTTCTATAAGCATCATCTTCTTTCCCTGGTGATGATGGGGCATCACCGTATGCTATGGATTCTTCATCGTCGAACATAGAATAGAGGAAAGGTCGATGATGATCGTACGAGGGTGTTGGTTTAGGGAGAGTATCAGAGAGATGTGCTACGATTGGTGTGGATTCTTGTGATGCTTTCACATCTTCCAACGCGGATGTCTCTTCTATGGCCTCCTCAGGAATTTCTTCCGGGAATTCATCATAGATCCCAGTGTAAGGGGTGTTCTCTAGAACTTTGTCTAGAATGGCCCTCCCCTCACTAGGTGTCAAATGAGTGAAAGATCCTCCTGAGGACGAATCTAGGAATTTGGCTGATTCGATTTCGAGACCTCTTCTAAAATGTATTAGAAGGATGGGTTCAGGGATCCCTAAATCAAAGTCCCGCGGTCATAAGATAGGTAAATCGAGCCCAAGCGTCCCCTAGTGATTCTCCTTCCCTTTGTTTGAAGGTAAGGGCCTCGATTCGAAAGTCAACGACCCGAGATTCAGGGAAGAAGGTTAGGCAGAATTTATCTCGTAGTGTCTCCCAACTTCCCTCCACTCTCTCACGATAGTGATCACACCATTTCTTTGCTCGACCCGTCAAAGAGAAGGAAAACACCTTCCATTTCAGAGTTTGTTGGGACATCCCCGTAATTACGAGACATGAGCAAATTTGCTCAAATTCCCGTAAGTGAACGTAAGGATTCTCCCCTTCAGCTCCAGAAAATGGATTCTCTTCGATCTTGGCTATGAATTCTGTGTGTATTTCGTAGCCAGAGATTTCCACGGGGTGAGACGATGGTGGTGGCTCCAGATCTTCAGCTTTTGGAGCTGAGAATTGATATAAGGTAGGAGTGGAATTCATGATGGTAGGTGGATGATATGTGGACGAACTAGGTTCGGGATAAGAACAGCTACTGTTCCCCGGCAACGGCGCTAGAAAGCTTGTTGGTATTTCTTATGACCTACAGATAAATCCGCAAGCGTACGGATACCGATGTAGCTTTCACCAGGGAGTATTCCAGGGATCAATTTCCACGGGTAATCCTTTAATTAATTCATCCAAAGGGTAATATGGGGATATGGATGACAACAAAACGAAGGAAGAGATAAAAGGGCTGAGGGTAGAGAGGGTACTTGTGTAGCAATACTGGATATTTTGATAGATCAAGCAAGGCAGACTTGTTCAAGAGAGTTCACTTCGGGCGCCTGAGACACCACCACTCACAGAAAGGGATGAGAAGGGGAGTGGTACCGCCTACCCCTAAGTCCTACAGTCCAGAACTAACGTGGTGGATTACGTCGGCCGGACAGGGCTGTCACCACCTGCCGGCTACCACAACTATTCCGTTGAACTGGGTGCAAACCAAGGTAACGACTAGTCTAGGCACCACGCCTATACTAATAATTACTACTTCACTTGATATCAAAGCAAAGCACCCACTACTAAGTAGTGAACGAGGAACCAGTGAACAAAAGCTAGCAAGTCTGAATGCTTAATAAATCAGAGGGAACCAGAATTACCAGACAAGACCCGGATGTTACTCGAAGTTGAGCCGCATCCTCCGAGGTACAAAGTGGAAGAGAAACCGGCAGTTCCGGTTCTCTCCCAGACTCTCTCCTCACCTCTCTCCCTATTTTCTAAGTATGGGAGTGGTAGTGCTTCGCCGTAGAGCTTCTTCTCCTCTATTTTGTTGTATCTTAAGTGGGGGTGAAGGACACCTTTTATAGCCTCCCAAGCATGGAAGCCAGCGTAGATGTTAAGCCACATGCTTGCTTAGCTTCCACGCGAAAGGGGAGGCGTAACCGCCACGAAAGTGGGCCGGCCGGCCTCACTTAGGGCCGTTCGGCCTGGGATTCTCGCCACCTGGCACCGTCTTTCTTGTGGACGCTTCTGATGATGTCCTGAGGTCGGTAGTTGAAGGATTGGTGACGGTTGTGACAGTTGGAGGCCGAACGGCCTAGGGGAGGCCGGTCGGCCTGGCCCTGACTCCTCTCAGCCCTCCGTTGCACCGACTCTCTCATCAACGGTTGCATGTTGTCCCTTGAGGCGGTTTTGGTTGCGTTGATTTGAAGCTGTTCGAGAATCCTAGGTTGGTGGACCCTTCAATCCATGCCTTAGGCCTTTCGGGTCCTCGGATTAAACCAACATAATCTCACATCTCAGGGTGTTTGTTGATGTGTTAGTTGTCCCCTGGATCAATGACGTGGCTAGATGAGGGGATAGGAGGCCGGTCGGCCTAGGCTAGGCCGGCCGGCCTGGGTTTGGCTCCATATTTGCTCTCTTTTCTCCTGTATGCTCTTGCACTCACAAATCATTCAAAACTTGTGAACTCATTAGTATAAATGATATTAGCATGATTATCACTATATGAGCATGAAATCCGGAGAAATGTTGGCGGTAAAATCGTATAATAAAGACCGTCAACACACGTATTAAACAAGTAAGTAGAGACAAATCACTCTTTTGGATCAAAATGATTGCATCTGCCTAATTACATTCAGTCTTTGAAATGTCGTGTAAGGCTTTCATAATGTATTGCAAGAATAAGGAAAACAAGGGCTTCATAGACCCTTTGTCACAACTAAATTCATTGTATCACCTACCAAGTGGATTAAAAAGCAGCCGATGGGGAACAATCACTGCGAGTATTATGTCATGCACTACATCCACTGCTACACTGGCGATGATTTTAGCGCTCTAGAGAAACAGGTTTGTGGATTTTACCGCTTTATGTGAACCTAGCTAGCGTTTGTGTCGTCTTTTACTTTCTCAGTACTTGTGAACTTATTCACCTTCTTCAAGTGTATCTGATATATTTTTTGCCACATGTTAATGCTTTTTTGATTCACTAAGTCATGTTCTTGCTTGACTAACTCTTGTGCTTGCTTCACTAACTCATGTTGCAGGAAGCCGAGGTTGGTGCGACTGAGATGATTGCGACCGAGATAATTGCACTTTCAGAACAACTTGTCGGGTTCCTTCTCGAACATGTTGTAGACGAAGACGGAGAATACAACATTATGAAGGTGTGACATTCGATGGAACTTGTAATATATTTGACAGATGAATTCGTAGCGGAACTTGATATGTATCTATTGAACTTGATGTGTATGAACTTGATGTAATAACGTTTAGATGGTTTCGTTGAAATGTTATATTTGAATGCATCGTGCTTTATAAGTGGGTCTGAATATGTGATTGATATTTGTAGAATATTTGATGTATATGCGAAATATATTTTATATAAAAAATTTAAAAAAATCACAGCCGGTTCTAGGCTACGGCCGGCTGTGACAGGCAACAGATCACAACCGGCTGTTGTCCAGAACCGGCTGTGATACCTACACGATCACAGCTAGTTCTTGACAAAAACCGGCTGTGATGGGGACTATCACAGCCGCCCCCCAAAACCGGCTGTGATTTGTTGCCTATTACAGTCGGATTCTCATCACAGCCGGTTTTGGTGGTGCTGGGGGGGGTGCATTACAGCCGGTTTTGAAAACCGGCCGTGATGTGGGGACTATCATAGTCACCCCCTAAAACCGGCTGTGATGGGGTTCCGAACCGGCTGTGAAGGTGGTTTGTGTAGTAGCGTGAGTCCATCACACGCACGTGAGGGAGTGGTGGTCGCAGATAACCAATACGCACATCGTACCTCGAGAGGCGGCAGTGTAGAGCCTCACCCTGTTGATCAGTGGTGAAATATATATGGAAGGAAAGAAACTTGAGAGTTTTTACTCGTCAGGAGACTTCCTCCATAGAGCTGGTGACAAAAATCAAAACGGAGGCCTCGGCGATGGCTTCGGCAGGAGCATAGGACCTAGCAAGACTCATAGCACGAGAGTAGTTTCTTACCGTGTTATCTGTTAGCCAGTTGTAAATATCTATTCTTTATCATTGAAATTGGTACAATCTCATTCCCGTTCGTAAAAAAAATGTTGCAAGGACATCAAGAAGGATTTTGGACATCAGGCGGCATCTGTTTTCTATCATTGGGAACTGGTAAGACTAAAAGAATCAAAAGCTATCACCGATAGTAGTTTGCAAATAATACACACCACATTTGCAAATAATGGTCGCTTGGAAACGAAGAGTCCATGCTGAATTACAGTTTGCGTACCGTAAATGAGAATCAAGAGGAGAGCAGGAGCAGAACGTGCAGTTGTTTGGGTGAACCGTAGATGCAAATATAAACAAGTTGAGCTGCAGCTGTAGCGCCACAAGGTAAGAGTCAAGACTAGAAAAGATTCATTCGTCCCAAATGACGGGCAAACGAGAAGAGATCACTTGCATGAACCTGACTACCACCGGTCACCGGAACCCGAGTCTTCCGCTTCCAGTCGGCGACCTTCACCGTACCGTAACACCGGTCACCGGAAGCCGCGTGGGCCGTGGGGAGATGATGTGGTGGCCGTTCCGTGAGTCCGTGACCGAATAGGAGACCAGCCAGTTTGAAGATTAAGTTACCTATTTAGTTACTTGGAGGATACGTGCGTATTAGAAACTCTTTTAGGAGACATATTCGGTTTCCAGGTGCAGATACTTGTCGCAAGGCCACACGCCACCCCTATTTAAAGGAGGTCACGGCCGATTGTAAAACAAAAACCACAATCGAATTATCAATCTATCATCTTTTTTTTCCCTCTACACTTCGTTTGACGGCGGTCCACCACTCCATTGGTCGCAACACCCCGACGGGTCCCTCCCGGATGCGGCGTTGCCTTGCGCATCCCGATCCTCGTTGAGGGCACACGGAACGCGCGAATTTTCGTGCCAATCTCCAATGGCTCCATCAGCTACTACCCCTGATCGCATGAGCCTCACCACGGTGGCAACCCGGGAGATCATCTTCGACGTGGAAGGCTACACCGTCACCAAGCTCATGTCCGACGGCCGCGGCTACTTCGAGTCCGACAAGTTCACCGTCGGCGGCTACGACTGGGCCGTGCGCTACTACCCGGAGAGAGGCGGCGTCTACGTAGCCGTCACCCTCGTGCTCCTCAGCGACCTCAATGAGACCGACGCCGCCGGCGGGCAGCAGGAAGGAGGAGGTGTCGGGGTCAGGTTCGCGTGCGCGCTGCAGGACAGGAACGGCGAGCGGCCGCCGGAGAGGTGCAGGAGCGCGTCGCACGTGTTTTCAGGGTGTGGTCACGAGTGGGGCTTCTGGAAGTACACCACGCACGATGTTCTGGATGACCCCGATTTCCTTGTGGGCGATTGCTTCACTTTGGTCTGCACCGTCTCTGTTCTTCGGAAGCCGAGGTTCTGCGTGGTTGACGTAGCTGCTTAAAATCGATTGGGCACTCCTATGTCCTCTCCTTTTGTATCTGGTTGTCCAGTACTCCAGTTTAGATCTCGGTTGTGTTGCTTCCCAATCATTCCTGACCCACGAGTTAAGAAAATTATTAGAGAAATTTTATGGTGCTTGAAAATTATAAGAGCCATCCATGAGTCAAGATCTGATGGATAAGAAGTGAGAGGTACCTGTTACAAGGAACCTAAGTTGTGGACCGGTACCGATAATCTGTGGGCCAGAAACTATTTTTAAAATTAAGCTCAAAGGTATATTGGTATTTTTAGATTAGCTGATTTGTGGTGGCCCATCAGATCATTGAACTGATCCAGGCCCAAATCCAAGTTCTTTGATCTGATGCTGGCGGCGCGGTCCTCGACAATCTCGTTGACAAACTCCTGCCGGCTGCTGCTGCATCACCCTCGTTGCCGACGCCGTTGTGACATGCCCATTTCGCTTGCCACGGCGGCTCCCAGCGGCACGTCTGCCGGCGCTGGCCCATCTCCCTCCTGCTGCCTGGAGTCCAAGATCGGGAGCGGAGCTGCGGCAGAGCATGAACGTCCGCACGGCGGAGAGACAGTTGGAGAATGTCATTGAAGTTGATGAAGCGCCATCCTGTTCTGGCTGGATATAATTTCAAATCGCTATGGTCATATTGCATCTCACACAGACACAACACCTAGTAACAATTCGTCAGTAAGAAAAGCAACATGAGCATATCATCTCGCCGTGATGCCCTGCACAAGCGGCAAATGAGTACTGTGCTGTGCGGCCCCAAATGATGGTGGCAGGTCCGTTTTGCCGGATTGGAAGCAGGCGACCGGCGGCGAGGCTCTGGGCAGGCACAACGGAAGATGAATTCTTCGATATATGGTGCGGCGGCCGGCAAGGAATAACCGGGTGGCATGAGCTGAGGAACAAGAATCCCTAAATTACCCCTACCTTGCAAATAAGTACTAGAGTTATATTGCTGGGAGGATTGCTGCGTTCTGAGGGACTCATGCCACTGTTCACTCGCATTTAAAAAATGATAGGCTCAACTTATTGTATGGTGCAGTGCTGACGAGTAAAAAGAGGCCCAACTATTGTTCATCAGAATTAAAAAATGGGAAGCCCAATTTACGGTGTGCACGCGAGAGAGAAAAAAAGGGCTATCCACTGTTGAAAAAAATATTCGCATGACATAACATGTGTGCTCTATGCATAACGAAAAAATCTATGCACCGCTCTTGACTGGCCGGAGAAAAAATTACTCTCACCTCGCCTTGCAGTTGTAATTTTTCTTCCTCTCTACTCTGTCAAGTGCACCACCCCTAGCCCACAATGCTTGGATGCGCCATCGCCGCTCGTGTTCGCCTTCTCGTGCATGCCCGCACCACTTTCGCTGGGACGGCGACACTGTTTTAAATTGGCTGGCCATGTTAACCGAAGTCAGCCAGGGAAGCCCCAACCTATTTTTTTTGCACGCTTCAGATGAAGGCTACTGTTGGCGAGAAGATTTTTTTGTGGTGTCTCTTTGAACTGAAGGTGATGTTATCTTCTATTTTATTTAGAAAAAAGTCAAAGTTACTCCCCTGAACTATAGCCGAAGTTTGAATAAACCCTAAATTATCGTTTGGTTCATTTTACTCCCAATACTATGTCATTTGGTTCAAATTATCCCCTGAGACAATTTGTCTTTTTCAGTAATAAATGTATCTATATCGCTGAAAAATTTGCTGCTCTCTCAACACTTCCGTACGAGCCTTGCCTTCTTTTCTTTTTTAATAAACGGGTATCTCAACGAACCTGCTGTCCTCCATGCTAAAAAATGAGCCCGCCGCCGCAGGCACTAACGTCGTCGTGTTGTGGCTTTCAGGGCTCTCGCCTCGCGTCGCGTGCCTATTGGGATGGGGCACATGCACCGGTCTTGCTCGGGAAAAAAAAGGTAGGCCATTAGCCTCCCATCGGTCGCCCTGTCGCTACAGCTGGCGTCAGCACATCGAGCCGCTGGGTAGTTGTCCCACGACACCATTTCCTACAGCTATCCATTAGACATGTAATGGCCACATAGTCATATTATCTACTTCGATCAATATGTGTATGTGGCTTTTTAAGTATGTATGTAGTGTTTTTAGTGATTATCAAAACTAAGAATATAGAAAATCTACAGCTATTCATGGTACCAGCAAGTGATTACAAATGTAGTCGGTAACAGGTGCGGCGTTAGCGCGTCGTTTTTCCTAGTAATTATGACGGGAGGAACCGGATCCTCTCAAGTACCGTAACAAACCTCAAATTATTCAGCTTTTTGTGGTTCAAACAGCTCCGAGTACGTAGCAGACAAAGCTCGATATGATTAACCGGCCCTGTTTGGAAGTATTGCATTTTTAATCATCTGTAATTGCATTACCCGGGTAATTTGTTGCAAGGTTTTCAATTCCGGTTTCCAAAAATAATGGTCCTCTCCGAAAAACACGAAATTCCCGGAATGTCGTCAAATTGAAAAAAAAAATCGGTTATATTTTCACTGGAATTTAAAAATTTTAAATACTTTGAAAGGTTATAATATTCCGTAGTCTATTTCATTCATAACCGGGTCAATGGAACCTCGCTTATAGGAAGACTGATAGTACGATACAACTCTACTTGTGTATTTAAAGCCATGTCCAGCCTATAAGATCTAGTTGAATTCAAAATTTCCAAAATATTTGACCAAATTAATTTTTTTCGTTCACCACCAAAAAATAAGAAATTTCTCATGTCATCGATTAAAGGTTTTATTCATAACTGTCAGGTAATTTGTTCTCTCTGACGACTTGGTTGCAGGAACATCAGTAACGATTTTAATTGTCAAGCATGCATTTTTATCAGCGAAAAGCAAAGCTATCACCAATAGTAGTTTCCAAACATAAAAGGCTGGAATTAGGCAAATATTCAACTTAAATATGCATTATCCATCACACCGTTTTTGAGATGATGGATAAAATCCAACCTACTATATTTGCATGGTGTTATAAAGAGTTCTTATACTCTAATCTTCAAAATGAGGAACTTAAAAAGACAAGAAAGAAACTCTTGAGACACAAAAAAGTGAATACTAAGCTTCAATCTTCTTCAAGGTCCATTATCCATCACACCGTACAATGCGGAACATAGTTTCTTGTGTGGTGTCCAGTTGACGTGGCAGTATGGAAACTACTCATAGACTCTATGGGTTGGGACTGTCCTTAGGCCATTCCCACTATCTTAGTAGAATAGTTTTCATAGCATTAATGAGTAAGCAATTTGATGACATGAAAAGAGATTTAATGAGAAAAAGATAGACATGGTTTCTCATGCAAGGCGTCATGTCAACACGAGAACCAAGGGAGAAAGAAGAGAGGGTCAGGAAAGGAGAGAGAAGAGAGAGTATTGGAGGGATTCATTTTCTTCATTTATCATAGAAACTATGCATTGTGGAGGTAGTATCTATGTGTAGTTTCTTACTATCTTCTATCTTTAGACACCACCTATAACATGATGGGTTGGGGATAGCCTTATAGCAAGTATTATAATCTTGTGTGGACGGGCGACTAGCTAGCCACGCAAGCAAAAAATGCAGCTGGCGGAAAGAGAAACAGAGAGCGAGCGTGTCGCGGCTCGCTAACAAAAGCAGGCGCATGCATTTATTACACCAAGACGACGGACTCTCATTTGCTAGCGTCGCACGCAGGAACTCAACCAGAGCATTCATTGACCTGGATCCACCATCACGACGCAGCCCTCGCATGACATGGCCCTCGCATGACATGGCGAGCGAGACTATAAATCTTGCTCTTATGCTATGAAATTGAAACGTCTTGATTCGAGGCCATCATGTTGTATTGGAACTAGAAATAAGCTGTTAAATAATGCTGCCGCACTTGGCAAACGAAGAGTCCATGGTTAATAGCAATTTAATTTACGCACCGCAAATGAGAATCAACAAGGAACTGGGAAAAGAACTTGCAATCTTTCTTCCACCATATGGCTATATAAACAAGAGTAGTGCTCCTTCAGTTGGTCACATGAAAATTCTTCCACCAAGCACCACAAGGGCATGCAGGCTAGACAGATCCATCAATTCGTCCCAATGACCACCAAAAGAGAACGCGTCACTTGCATGAACCTGACTACCGCCGATACCCGAGTCTTCCGGTTCCAGGTCGGCTGCTACTCCTGGGCCGACAGGTCGCCCGCGTGGGGCAATGCTTCCAGTCGGCGACCTTCACCTGTCGACGACCACAACTGGGCCATCCGCTACTACCCCAGTTAACCCTCGGCATTCGGTTCTAACCGAACCGATCGGTTCGGTTCCTCGGTTTCTTTGAAAATTCAGTTCCCTAAAAGAAGGAACCGATCGGTTCTTTGTAGATGTGCGAACCGACGAATTTCGGGTTCGGTTTTTTCGGTTCGGTTTTGGTTCTAACCGAGGGAGCTCGATCTGCTTGGCGTTCTCGAGCCTCCCGACGCTCACCGGGATCTCGCGGAGCCGGCGAGTCACAGACGCGGAGGGCGGGCGCCGGCGCCGCCCGCGCTGTTGCGCTAGAGCCTAGGAGGCCGGGGTCAACAAGCGCCGGTCGAGCGCGGGCACAGGCGCTGCGGTGCTGGGCGGCTGGGGTCGACGAGCGCCAGCGGCCGGGGGCGGGCTCGGCTGCGGTGGCGGCCCGGCTGGGGCTGGCCGGCTGGGGAGGGGAGGGGGGAGACAGCATCCGGCGGAGTGGAGGCGGCGTCCGGCAGAGTGGATGCGGCGGTGGGAGAGGCGGGCGGGGAGGCCGTGAGGGAGCGGCCAGAGTAGGGAGGCAGTCGGGCTGCAGGGCTGGGGCGGCTGGGAGGGGGAAGGAGAGGGACTGAGGATGAGGGAGAGGGAGAATTAGGGTTAGCTCATGGGCCTTTGGCTAGTTGAGCCTTTGTTGGGCTAAATGTTCGGTTCTCTCGGTTAACTGAAAACCGAACCGAATGAACCGAGTAAATTCGGTCCCTGAGGAACAGTGACCGAACAAGTTCGGTTCCGGTTCTCGGTTTTTTTTTTTTTTTTTTTTTTTTTTTTTTTTTGTCCAGGGTTAACCCCAATGGCGTGGTATCCCATCCAGGTCCCTAGATTACCCTCGTGCTTCGAAGCACACTTCTCGTCGACCATGTCACTGTAAGTGTGGGGTGCACGCAGGTGGAAGACGACAACCCCGGGAAGAAGATCATGTCGTCGGCGGAAGCGTTTCCTATGGGTCAGCCGTTACGCTTCGGCTCTGGTGGTGAGGAGCAAGGTTTGGAACAGTGCCTCGGTTTGGAAGGCCTCGATGCCATCGGCAAGATGGACGACTGCTTTGTGCTGCAGTGCAGAATCTCTGTTCTTAAAGAGCCATCCGTCCCGTCTCATGGCATCGACGAGTACTAGTTTGTTCAAGACTTCAGGTCTCGTTTGAATGCAATGCGCTCCCTATTTTTTGGTTGAGTTCTAGGCTTCGTTGCGCTGCGTTGAAAAGTCTGTTGATTTTAATTGGTACTGCGCTGATTCAATAGTGTTATATGAGAAAGAAAAATCTACTGCACTGCGCTGACAAGTGAAGCGAAGTGCTCTATGAAGACCCATCCTGTTGCTACCAATCAATTTGAGAAGTCAATAATCACTTGATTTTTCTCTTCTTGTATTTGTGGATCCTTCCTCCTACTTTATTCAGAACAAGATTGGTAGCTACACTTGATTTCAACGTCTACATACATCGACTTGATTTGAATAATTTCTGCATTGGATACACTTGGGAGTTGTTTGTATACGCCCTAGTCACAAAACTTCAAATAGATTCGTGTTCCTCGGCAATCTACCATTAAGTCATTCCTCACGCCTCACAATTTTGGCACGGTCACAAAAAAGTTCACTTTTAATAACTTTTTTCAACCTGCATATATATGGACTTGCATTGAATATTTGTGAAGGTTATACGCTATGTAGTCGCACACCTCGAGTTTTACATTTTTGTATACGCCCTAGTCATTAACTTCAATCTGTTTCGTTCTTACAAGGCAATCTTCCATTCAGTCGTTCCTCGTGCCTCACAATTTGCATGAGTCTAGTCATTAACTTCAATCCGCTTAGAGCAAGTATTATAAGCTATTTCAGTGGGCTAAATACATAGACACCTCAGCAGAATCTGACGTGAAAGAGTGAAAGAGAGAAAACAAGATAGAAATCGAACGAGTCATGAAACGCCCACCCGAGCGGGCGAAACGCTCTGCACTCCCTTGCATGCCCACTCCTATCGATGCACGTCACAACTGAGCATCAAAGGGCATTAAAGAATAGTGGGCCCCACCACTAGCAGCTCCTGCACCTCAGGTGAACTGGCGGTCGAAACGCCCGCAAGCAGGCGTACCCATTAAACCTGCTCTTAGGGCATGTACAAAGGTGAGACGGCTGCCGTCTCTTCAGCGCCATATCAGCCAACTTATCTGACGTGGACCCAATTTAACGAGGAGAGATGAGGTAGCCGTCGTTTGGGTCGGAAGCAAGACGTCCTGCGCCGTTTGCTGATCCGCTGTGCGCATACAGGGAAGCAGCAAACCCTTCGCCCCTCCGATTTCACCTAGAAGGCCAGAAGGCGTCTTTTCTGCTAGCTTTGCTTCAAAACGTTGTTTCAATTTTCTTCTTTTCTAATTAAATTCAATCCCATATAGGCTTTTGTAAACCTTGTGAATTTTGGGTTGGTACTATAATTCACACTCGACCCATTTTACTTGGTTCTGGCTATATATATATTGTATATTTTGAGTGAAAATTCATTCCAAAACATTATATATTTGAGGTTTCACACAAGTTGTTTGACATCAATGCAGTTTCCTAAATTTCAGGAAACTAACCTAAATTCATGTTTTGAGTAGTTGAAAATTATGGAGCTGGATCCCATCATAGTTATTATGGTGAAATTTTAAGTTATTTAGCAAGCACACATTTAAGTTCAATTATTTATTTCAAATTCAAATTAGTGCACAATGCCCAAAAATAATACTCGTATGTTGTATATAGCTTTTCTAAAAGACTACTTATTTGGACATATCGTGTGTTCTCTTGGGTAAGGACAAAAATAGTTACAAAGATCAAATTATGTACTAGATCACCATGATTTACATGTCAAATGATGAATTAAATATCTTGCAGATGGCTAAATAGACAGCCCATTGTATAAGCTGTCTATTTAGTTGTCTATGTATGACAAATAAACAGCCCATTGTACAAATCTTCCATTCAGTCGTTCCTTGTGTCTCAATTTGCATTAGTCACAAACTAACGATCAATGTTTATTTTTCTAACTTTTTTCCAACCTAACTGAAGGGAAAAAGGAAAAAAGGAATGGATCGACAGTACGCGAGGCACTGTTTGACGATGATGGCGACGACAACCACGGGAAGAAGATGTCGTCGACCTGCTTTGTGTTGCGCTGCAGACTCTCTGTTCAGAGCCATCCGGCCCGTCTCATGACGAGAACAACTTCGTGTACTAGAGTGTTGAGGTCTTGTCTGGGTGCAATATGCTCCGTGTTTTTGGTTGGATTCCAATGTTCTATGAAGACAAATCATTGTATTTATATTTGTCCATGATCTGTGTAGAATTGTGCTTGCCCATTTCCTTTTTACAAGAGACCTTAAATGGAGTGAGAGTAACATTGCACTCGCTAGTGACCTTAAATCCGCTACCGCGAAAAATCGAACCCACGACTAATGATACTACCATGCTACTAGAGGACCTTTCAGAGCAAGATTAGTAGACTCGCTCGCATGCCGGTGTCTGGGCCTCCAGGTCATGCGAGCCGCCGAGCCGTGGTGGCAGGGGCTCACGTCCTTTTAATGCCCCGCCATAATTTTCATAGGGACTGCAACCAATCAGAAACCGTGCATGCGCCCGCTGAAGCTACCGACTCTGGAGACGCCCATCTCATTCTCTCTTCCTTTTCTCACTCCTCCACATCAGATTTGGCTGATGTGATGTGTTGTTTCGCCTTCTGACTGTATCTCATAATACTTATTCTCACAACGCTTCCACAGTTCCACTAGCAATTGAATGCACGCATAATGCTAATGCCCTGCGCTTGACGCCTCGTAAAATCTGACCACCAAGTCGATTGGTGCCCAGTGCGGCAAGCGAGGAGCCTCACTGTGAATGCTGCGATAGGTTCGGTGATTTCAAGATTGCAATTAATGCCAAGCCACGCTGTTCGTTGCTCCTCCATCTGCACTACATCTACATATATATGGCCATGTAGGCCAAACCCACAGTTTCATCTGCTCCATGGAGTATATGTAGATACGAATAGTGCTCCTCTTCCCACCCCCGTCTTGATTTGCTCTAGCGCCAACCCAATCCATCCTCCAATGGCTGCATCACCTACCCCTGATCGCATGAGCCTCACCGCAGCGGCGACCCGGAGATCATCTTCGACGTGGAAGGCTACAGAGCCACCAAGCTCATGTCCGACGGCCGCGGGCTACTTCGAGTACGACAAGTTCACCGTCGGCGGCTACGACTGGGCCGTCCGCTACTACCCGAGAAGAGGCGGGCGTCTACGTAGCCGTCACCCTCGTGCTCCTCACGACCTCAATGAGACCGACGCCGCCGGCGGGCAGCAGGAAGGAGGAGGTTTCGGGGTCAGGTTCGCGTGCGCGCTGCAGGACAGGCACGGCGAGCGGCCGCCGGAGAGGTGCAGGAGCGCGTCGCGTGTGTTTTCAGAGTGCGGTCACGAGTGGGGCTTCTGGAAGTACACCACGCACGATGTTCTGGATGACCCCGATTTCCTTGTGGGCGACTGCTTCACTTTGGTCTGCACCGTCTCTGTTCTTCGGAAGCCGAGGTTCTGCATGGTTAATGTAGCTGCTTGAATCGACTGGGCACTCTCCCCTGTCCTCTCCTTTTGTATCTCTCGGTTGTGTTTTTTTTAGACCAGATCTTGGTTGTGTTGCTTTCCTTCTCTTGTCATTCCTGACCCCTCAAGTTAAGAAAATTATTAAACTTTTGTCATTGCTAAATGTTTGGGCGCTCCTCTCCAGTACTCCAATTAGCTTGCTTTCCTTCTCTTCATCAGTCCTAACTCTGGATTAAGAAAATTATTAAGCTTTGGGTAGTAGCAGTGTGAGTTCGAATATGCTTTACCACACAGAGTTCATCAGGTGTTGCTGTCAGCCTCTTCTCTTTTTCACCAGATTGGCATAAAAGAAAGCATGGTACTGCTACTAATGTGCGCGCGACGACATGCATACGTTAGTTTAGACACCAGTGATCTTTTAATCAAATACAGTATCAAACACGTTATGGTTTTTGCAAAACAGTAGTTTTTGTAAACTGTAGTATTTTTATTGCAACTCGAAATACTACAGTATTGATTCCAAGTTCATTACATCGAGATGATACAAGGATTTGAAACACTCCCGGCTCTGCATAACCAGGATACACACAACCTTATAAATAGGATGCGAAAAAGCCAGACACTCTAATGACGCTCAATCCTTGAACTAGCAGCTCTTGAGTAGCAGAGAAAGTTCCATATACGTATATGATTAACCGCTTCTTCACTGTTCTGTTTGCTGCAGTCATGATTAATCTACATAACCTATACAGATGCACTCCACTAAAAGTCATTAACTCTATTTCTCTGCAAGCTATACACGTCATATGGAACCACTACATCATACACCACATCACCATCCACTAGGACCTATTTGTGTCTTCATCGATTTTCTATGAATAATAGCATCCATGCATGTAACTTATAACCTTGGTGAGTACTATGCTACAAAATTCCCACAATAGAAATCATTTAAGAGTTGTTATGTCTGGACAAATGAACATATTTTCATGTATAATGTCATTTTGCAAAAGAATGTTGTCAAGCAATCACCTTATTATGACTATTTTCAAATTTATAACTTAAAATTTTGTTTAAATTTTTTTGTAGGGGTATCACCTAGTAAATTCTAAAAAGGAAATATAAACAAGGAGGGCCTCTGTTTAGTGCTAAATAGATCTCCCTTTCTTCCTCGTTGCGCCCCGTGCGGGTGGGGGTGGACGGCGGCGGGGGTGCCTCGGCTGTGGTGGCGGTCGAGGCCGGCGAGTTTAGGGTTCCAGGGTTACTTGGGAGGGTTCATGTCCGACGGAACTAGAGGGGAGGGTTTGGGGAGGCGGCCGGCCGGCAGCGGAGCGGAGGCGACGCCACACGCCGCAAGAGTCGGGCGGCGGGAGACCCCTGGTTGGGTGGTGGAGGAGGCGGGGGCACCACAGAGAGCTTGTCAGAGAGGAAGAAGGTGGTGGATCTCGTCGTCGAGTTAGGGGAGGCGGCTGGCGTGGGGAGAGGGGATGAACGGGTTAGGGTTTGCGCCGCATCAGTGGAGGTGGCAGGAGCCACTGGAGCTAGATGAAGGGGGGAGGCGTGCGGGGAAGGGCGCGGCAACGGATTAGGGTTGGGCCGCGTCGGCCGACTGTGGCGGAGGCGGCGGGGGAGGGGTGAGGGGACGGGATTGAAAAAGAAGAGGGATGGGGTTAGAAAGGGAAAGTTTTTCATAATAGATTGTCCACAAACGGAAAGATTTACTTTTTTTAAGGGCCGCCCCTCCAAGATCAAGGTTTATAGTTTCGCCAGCTTACGGCGAAATAAAAAGACATGTAATGGTGGACCCCGCCGTCTTTAATGCACACCGTGAAAACATAGCAAAGCGGGCAAATGAGAGCTGCATGATCGGTAATAGCTACAAACTTCAAACATATTCGTGTTCCTCCGCAATCTACCATATTCAGTCATTCCTCGTGCCTCACAATTTTTGCACGAGAGACAATGGCCCTTTTGTTTCCGCGGTTCCCCACAGTGCGTATCGCGGGCGCATGGCGTTGGACTACGTTGATTTTGTAGCGGTGGCACTTCTGTGGTGCGCAGTGCAAATCCCGTCGTGGGACTGAAGCGCGGCGGCACCCAGATGCCGGCAAACGAAGAGTCAGCTCTTGATTATTACAGTTAAAACCGAGTAATTTGCACGCCCGCCGTGAATGGCAATTTACTACGTGTCATGATATAGGAGGGAAGCGTCGCCCTCCCTCCTTATATAAACAGGTCTTCACGCACTCTGCTAGAGATCAGAGCCCCATCGAAGTCCCTCTACAACCCTCTCGTCCCTATGGCCACGCCATCTGAGATTACCTCCATGAGCCTGACCGCAGCCGAGACCCGAGTGCTCCACTTGAAGGTCGACTGCTACTCCTGGGCACGAAAGGTCGCCGACGTGGGGCAATGCTTCCATGTCAGGCCTTTCGCGATTGGGCCTTCCGCCTACTACCCCTGTACGTGGCGTGAACTCCCGTTCCGCCCCGTCAATTCGCATCGTCCTTGGGAACATGTCAGGTAACCTCGACGACTGCGTCACGGCCAGTTTCGGATGCGTGCAGGTCGACGTCGACGACGACTATCATCAAGGACCCCTCATTGGCGGAATCGATAAATATGTTCTAGCCCGCAGAGGATAGTAGAAACTCTGCAGTTTTTTGTGACGAGAACAGCTTCGAACTGCCCCTGGAGCATGGAACAATTGATGCTGCCGGCAAGGGGAGAGACTGTGTTTGAGGTGCTGTGCAAAATCTGTGTTCTCAGGCAGCCATTTACTTCCCAAAATTTATGGTTTCGGTTAACTAGCTCGTTGTGATGTTAAGCGAGAAAATAATATTCATAAATGCATGCATCCAGGTCCGTGTGATGGTGCTCGTGTGATGCATCCAGTCGGTTATACTTATGAAGCATTATGGTAGACCGTACCGTTACTCATCAAAGGCAACGTACATCACGAACATGCATGGGACTATGGGAGTAAACAATTTGGTGCCTAATATAAACATTTGCAGACGCACATGCAGAAAAAATTGTTTATGCAAGCCAAGCATGTGTGTAAACTAATACAAAGTAGTCCTTTTTTTCCGAGCAAGGTGTAAGTAATAGAGCAGTCGTTTTTTGCCGAGCAATTGTAAATTAATATCCATTGAATGAAGGATGGACTCTGGAATTTCATATGCAAATTCACCTACGAATCAAAGTGTTTTATAATTAATGTGGCTTAACTCTAAGCAGAACCAAGAAACATATATATCTAGGCCTATATGGCTATAGGAGCGCATCAGGACTGCCACTGCCCGTCCGTGCGCGCAGCCACAGAGCCACGGCCGGAACTGCGAGACGCAAAAAGGAGATGCCTCGACCGTCGCGGGCTTTTGGCAGGGGCTTAGTCAATAACCTTGGATGCTTTGTGGCTTGGCGCAAGCGCTACATATCCTTAGTGATTCGGACTCTGAAGAGTCGGACGATGACGTAACACTTTCCCATCAGAGAGGGTACCAAGTCAGCCTAGCCCTCAAATGGATCATAGTCCGCCGTGAAATGAACCAAGTCAACTCCAAGGGAAGAAACTCCCGCAAGGGAACCAATTCCTCGCAGGCCGCCTCGAGGTCCTTGCTAAGTGCATTGCCTGAAAGTCCGGTGAGGACCAGAGCGTCACAGAAGCGGTAAGCAACCAACTCAAGCCCGCCTCAGCAAAACCAGAAGAAAAAACCGGTGAGTGGAAGCATAACATCACTCCTCCCTACTAAGGACGATACGACGGTATCCAAAGATGCGGTTGACCACTTTCACAAGTTGTGCTTGGTTCCGCAAACTGACAATAACAAACCGCCAAAGTCAGACTTTGAGCGAATCACTGCTAAGAAGTCAATGTTGGAATTTAGCAAGCTAAAGCACCAATAAATCCTTGATGAGGAGAATGCACGTAAGGCCCAATTTTGCAAGGAAGGTGCTATAAATGTGGAAGACCTCGACAAGCTACAGAATCAAGATGGTCACCTCACCGGAGGTAACAGAAAAGACACTTGGACGTTTGAATTAGGCAAAGACCTAGTTTGCCCAGAAGAATTGGGTGGCCTACCGATGAAGATGAGGAATTTGCATGATTGGTACAAACGTCAATCCACACCTATATTAATAATTACTACTTCACTTGATATCAAAGCAAAGCACCCACTACTAAGTAGTGAACGAGGAACCAGTGAACAAAAGCTAGCAAGTCTGAATGCTTAATAAATCAGAGGGAACCAGAATTACCAGACAAGACCCGGATGTTACTCGAAGTTGAGCCGCATCCGCCGAGGTACAAAGTGGAAGAGAAACCGGCAGTTCCGGCTTCTCTCCCAGACTCTCACCTCACCTCTCTCCCTATTTTCTAAGTATGGGAGTGGTAGCGCTTCGCCGTAGAGCTTCTTCACCTCTATTTTGTTGTATCTTAAGTGGGGGTGAAGGGCACCTTTTATAGCCTCCCAAGCATGGAAGCCAGCATAGATGTTAAGCCACATGCTTGCTTAGCTTCCACGCGAAAGGGGAGGCGTAACCGCCATGAAAGTGGGCCGGCCGGCCTCACTTAGGCCATTCGGCCTGGGATTCTCGCCACCTGGCACCGTCTTTCTTGTGGACGCTCCTGATGATGTCCTGAGGTCTGTAGTTGAAGGATTAGTGATGGTTGTGACAGTTGGAGGCCGAACGACCTAGGAGAGGCCAGTCGGCCTGGCCCTGACTCCTCTCAGCCCTCCATTGCATCGACTCTCTCATCAACGATTGCATGTTGTCCCTTGAGGCGGTTTTGGTTGCGTTGATTTGAAGCTGTCCGAGAATCCTAGGTTGGTGGACCCTTCAATCCATGCCTTAGGCCTTTCGGGTCCTCGGATTAAACCAACATAGATCTCACATCTCAGGGTGTTTGTTGATGTGTTAGTTGTCCCCTGGATCAATGACATGGCTAGATGAGGGAATAGGAGTCCGGTCGGCCTAGGCTAGGCCGGCCGGCCTGGGTTTGGCTCCATATTTGCTCTCTTTTCTCCTGTATGCTCTTGCACTCCCATATCTTTCAAAACTTGTGGAACTCATTAGTATAAATCATATTAGCATGATTATCACTATATGAGCATGAAATCTGGAGAAATGTTGGCGGTAAAATTGTATAATAAAGACCGTCAACACACCCCCACACTTAGAATCTTGCTCGTCCTCGAGCGAGGAGTAGGGACTAAGGTGGGACAAGACATCCAAGGAAATGGAACAAGCATAAAAAATATTCCAAGCCATACCTTGTACTTGTGAATTTTGTAGTGTCTATCATGCCATCTTGGGTAGTTAAGGATTGGAACGATCATGAATCAAGCCACTTCAACTCTATGTGTCAAGTAGCCTGGGATTTTTCAATAAGTTTTCAAAAACAAACCTTGCATTGCTCCTCACTTGATTCTCTCAGATCTCTCAATGTGTATATATCCTCACCAAGGCATTAACTTGCCTTTCTTCATCCTACTTCTCGTGATGGCTATATGTGGAGCTCAATGTAGGGTATGAAGATGAGGCATACTTGCATCACATGTATTGCAAAGTCAAAGAGTGGATCCAAGAAGAAAGCAAATCATACAATCGGATCAAGATGTGCACTTGTATGGGTATGATGGATGGTGGATGGAATAAACAACTCCTTTGTGTCTGGTCTCTCTCCTTTAAAAAAAATCTTTTGAGAACATGGCTATCAGATTTTTTTTTCTTTCTTGGACCATCATGTGTCCAGCTTTATTTTTTCTTTTTTTTGCGTGGACCTTCATGTGTCCATATTTTTTCCGATAGCCATGTCTCTTTTGTAACAACAACTGAGGAGTGAGACTTACACGTACATGATGGAGCATTTATTTTGTGGAATGGATGGATGAATGATACAATGCTAACTTCCAGTGCAGAAGTATAGCAGAGAGGATATATGGCGTGCACGTGAATCTTGATCATGAAAGCATGAAAAGAATTCTCACAAGGGTCACAACAATTTGACAAAGCTCAATGCAATGACAAGTAGCATATGTGTACATGATTTTCAAGATAACTCATCATATGGCTTTGGTGGGACTTTGGCATATCATAGAGGAGCTTTGCAAAGGATTTTCAAATTTTCAAATAAATTTTCCAAGCACTCAAACATTAAGAGTGAAGATCATATCATCTAGCCATATCTCAAACGTCAACTACTTAGATGAACATGAGGTCCTAATGATTTTTATTCACAAGCATCAAGGTCATAGCAAGGAATAAGACATATGCAAGCCAAACATGGGAACATGAAGGGTAGGCATAGCAAGGTGGATTATTTTATGTTGAGATTGATTTTAATGATAGGGATTGAAATTCAATCAAACTCATGAATTAAGGAGCGAGAGGTGGAGTGCACATACCATCACTTTTTTTTCTTGTCATGTTAGCGCAGTCGATGTTGTTCGACACCTTCGTGGGGGACCTCGAATGTGTATGTTGATGATGAGCTTGAGAGATCTCTCCCACACTTGTACTTGTGCTGGTACTGTTATTCAAAACCAAAAGGTGGAAACAAAAAGAGGGGCTCTACTGGTTCAAGAACCAGATAGCCTTTATTCAACTTTTTATTGTTTTTTTAGGCAAGATGCACGAACAAACACCATCTCCAACCAAAGCAAGTTTGGCATGAAAGGAACTTTACTTGGGATACTCACATACCTCCCCCACACTTGAAGTTTGGATTGCTAGGCAACACAAATCAAGTGTATGGAGTTCAAGCTTCCTTTCATAATGTTCCCTCACCAAGACGTACTAAGGTGTTGTAGTTGATGTAGCTCTCATGCTCTTAGGCTTCACTTGTCCATCATTCTTCTTGATCTCTACCTGAAATGGTTAGCAACCACAAATACCCGAAGGACAACTTTATCCGAAAGACATGATCTTGCTTTTTATTTAAAAAGGGAAATAAATACTAATCATCCGGGCTATCTCCCGGCAATGCTTTGTTTATGGTCATAAGCTTGACCTTGGGAACCTTCTCTTGCAGCCACCATTGGTGATGTCGTTCCCGTCTTATCACCAATGGTTGACGTGTAAAGAAGCATTTTGCTGCAAGGTTAGTGCGACAGAGCAACCATGAAATTTGCAATGCTTATGGTAAATAAATGCATCTACAACCAACCTTCTAAATGTTTTGTAGAAGAGGACCTTGAGGTGGTTGTAGTTCTCATGTGTGCTTATAGTGGGAGGAGATGGAGTTTTCACAGAAAAACATGGATCTTTTGTTTTGTCAAAGATAAATTCTCCATACTCATCATTTCCTTCCGAGTCCAACATGAAATTTGCTACCTCAGGAGTATCTACAGAGCAAACATTTTCGAAATTGAGCTTGTAGTACTCTTGAGGCGTATCTTTTCCTTCGATATGGAAATCCTTTGATTTTTTTGGG
This sequence comes from Urochloa ruziziensis, assembly GCA_015476505.1. Classification (NCBI taxonomy): domain Eukaryota; kingdom Viridiplantae; phylum Streptophyta; class Magnoliopsida; order Poales; family Poaceae; genus Urochloa; species Urochloa ruziziensis. The sequence continues at coordinate 21,507,292 of CM027122.1, read as the reverse complement.
TCAAGAAGGCAAATATTCTCCTCGGAGTCACAGAAAAGATTTTGAGATTGATATAATTCTTGGAACTCTAAGGGGTTTGACGAGACAGAAGCTTTGAACTCCTCATCGGAAAATTCAAATTCATCTTCCGAGAATTGAATCTCCGGATTAAGGGGTGGTGAATCCTCCTTAGAGGATCCAAATTTGTCCTTTGAGAATTGGAAATCCGGGTTATGAGATGGTGAATCCTTCTCAGTTTGCTTAGTCCAACCCTGGGTTTGAATGAATGGGAACCTTCGTCCTAAGATATGGTGAGTACTGCTCAGAATTGGACAAGGATTCTTTTTGTGGGTCAAAGGTCACTACCTCAAATTTTCTATAAGCATCATCTTCTTTCCCTGGTGATGATGGGGCATCACCGTATGCTATGGATTCTTCATCGTCGAACATAGAATAGAGGAAAGGTCGATGATGATCGTACGAGGGTGTTGGTTTAGGGAGAGTATCAGAGAGATGTGCTACGATTGGTGTGGATTCTTGTGATGCTTTCACATCTTCCAACGCGGATGTCTCTTCTATGGCCTCATCAGGAATTTCTTCCGGGAATTCATCATAGATCCCAGTGTAAGGGGTGTTCTCTAGAACTTTTGTCTAGAATGGCCCTCCCCTCACTAGGTGTCAAATGAGTGAAAGATCCTCCTGAGGAAGAATCTAGGAATTTGGCTGATTCGATTTCGAGACCTCTTCTAAAATGTATTAGAAGGATGGGTTCAGGGATCCCTAAATCAAAGTCCCGCGGCCATAAGATAGGTAAATCGAGCCCAAGCGTCCCCTAGTGATTCTCCTTCCCTTTGTTTGAAGGTAAGGGCCTCGATTCGAAAGTCAACGACCCGAGATTCAGGGAAGAAGGTTAGGCAGAATTTATCTCGTAGTGTCTCCCAACTTCCCTCCACTCTCTCACGATAGTGATCACACCATTTCTTTGCTCGACCCGTCAAAGAGAAGGAAAACACCTTCCATTTCAGAGTTTGTTGGGCCATCCCCGTAATTACGAGACATGAGCAAATTTGCTCAAATTCCCGTAAGTGAACGTAAGGATTCTCCCCTTCAGCTCCAGAAAATGGATTCTCTTCGATCTTGGCTATGAATTCTGTGTGTATTTCGTAGCCAGAGCTTTCCACGGGGTGAGACGATGGTGGTGGCTCCAGATCTTCAGCTTTTGGAGCTGAGAATTGATATAAGGTAGGAGTGGAATTCATGATGGTAGGTGGATGATATGTGGACGAACTAGGTTCGGGATAAGAACAGCTACTGTTCCCTGGCAACGGCGCTAGAAAGCTTGTTGGTATTTCTTATGATCTACAGATAAATCCGCAAGCGTACGGATACCGATGTAGCTTTCACCAGGGAGTATTCCAGGGATCGATTTCCACGGGTAATCCTTTAATTAATTCATCCGAAAGGGTAATATGAGGGATATGGATGACAACGAAAACGAAGGAAGAGATAAAAGGGCTGAGGGTAGAGAGGGTACTTGTGTAGCAATACTGGATATTTTGATAGATCAAGCAAGGCAGACTTATTCAAGAGAGTTCACTTCGGGCGCCTGAGACACCACCACTCACAGAAAGGGATGAGAAGGGGAGTGGTACCGCCTACCCCTAAGTCCTACAGTCCGAAACTAATGTGGTGGATTACGTCGGCCGGACAGGGCTGTCACCACCTGCCGGCTATCACAACTATTCCGTTGAACTGGGTGCAAACCAAGGTAACGACTAGTCTAGGCACCACGCCTATACTAATAATTACTACTTCACTTGATATCAAAGCAAAGCACCCACTACTAAGTAGTGAACGAGGAACCAGTGAACAAAAGCTAGCAAGTCTGAATGCTTAATAAATCAGAGGGAACCAGAATTACCAGACAAGACCCAGATGTTACTCGAAGTTGAGCCGCATCCGCCGAGGTACAAAGTGGAAGAGAAACCGGCAGTTCCGGCTTCTCTCCCAGACTCTCTCCTCACCTCTCTCCCTATTTTCTAAGTATTGGGAGTTGTAGTGCTTCGCCGTAGAGCTTGTTCTCCTCTATTTTGTTGTATCTTAAGTGGGGGTGAAGGACACCTTTTATAGCCTCCCAAGCATGGAAGCCAGCGTAGATGTTAAGCCACATGCTTCCTTAGCTTCCACGCGAAAGGGGAGGCGTAACCGCCACGAAAGTGGGCCGGCCGGCCTCACTTAGGCCGTTCGGCCTGGGATTCTCGCCACCTGGCACCGTCTTTCTTGTGGACACTTCTGATGATGTCCTGAGGTCGGTAGTTGAAGGATTGGTGACGGTTGTGACAATTGGAGGCCGAACGGCCTAGGTGAGGCCGGTCGGCCTGGCCCTGACTCCTCTCAGCCCTCCGTTGCACCGACTCTCTCATCAACGGTTGCATGTTGTCCCTTGAGGCGGTTTTGGTTGCGTTGATTTGAAGCTGTTCGAGAATCCTAAGTTGGTGGACCCTTCAATCCATGCCTTAGGCCTTTCGGGTCCTCGGATTAAACCAACATAAATCTCACATCTCAGGGTGTTTGTTGATGTGTTAGTTGTCCCCTGGATCAATGACGTGGCTAGATGAGGGGATAGGAGGCCGGTCGGCCTAGGCTAGGCCGGCCGGCCTGGGTTTGGCTCCATATTTGCTCTCTTTTCTCCTGTATACTCTTGCACTCACAAATCATTCAAAACTTGTGAAACTCATTAGTATAAATGATATTAGCATGATTATCACTATATGAGCATGAAATCCGGAGAAATATTGGCGGTAAAATCGTATAATAAAGACCGTCAACACACGTATTAAACAAGTAAGTAGAGACAAATCACTCTTTTGGATCAAAATTGATTGCATCTGCCTAATTACATTCAGTCTTTGAAATGTCGTGTAAGGCTTTCATAATGTATTGCAAGAATAAGGAAAACAAAGGGCTTCATAGACCCTCTGTCACAACTAAATTCATTGTATCACCTACCAAGTGGATTAAAAAGCAGCCGATGGGGAACAATCACTGCGAGTATTATGTCATGCACTACATCCACTGCTACACTGGCGATGATTTTAGCGCTCTAGAGAAACAGGTTTGTGGGATTTTACCGCTTTATGTGAACCTAGCTAGCGTTTGTGTCGTCTTTTACTTTCTCAGTACTTGTGAACTTATTCACCTTCTTCAAGTGTATCTGATATATTTTTTGCCACATGTTAATGCTTTTTTGATTCACTAAGTCATGTTCTTGCTTGACTAACTCTTGTGCTTGCTTCACTAACTCATGTTGCAGGAAGCCGAGGTTGGTGCGACTGAGATGATTGCGACCGAGATAATTGCACTTTTCAGAACAACTTGTCGGGTTCCTTCTCGAACATGTTGTAGACGAAGACGGAGAATACAACATTATGAAGGTGTGATATTCGATGGAACTTGTAATATATTTGGCAGATGAATTCGTAGCGGAACTTGATATGTATCTATTGAACTTGATGTGTATGAACTTGATGTAATAACGTTTAGATGGTTTCGTTAAAATGTTATATTTGAATGCATCGTGCTTTATAAGTGGGTCTGAATATGTGATTGATATTTGTAGAATATTTGATGTATATACGAAATATATTTTTATATAAAAAAATAAAAAAAATCACAGCCGGTTCTAGGCTACGGCCGGCTGTGACAGGCAACAGATCACAACCGGCTGTTGTCCAGAACCGGCTGTGATACCTACACGATCACAGGCAGTTCTTGACAAAAACCGGCTGTGATTTGTTGCCTATCACAGCCGGTTTTTGAAAACCGGCTGTGACAGCCGCCCCCCAAAACCGGCTGTGATTTGTTGCCTATCACAGCCGGATTTTCATCACAGCCGGTTTTGGTGGTGCGGGGGGGGGGAGGCATTACAACCGGTTTTTGAAAACCGGCTGTGATGAGGGGACTATCATAGTCGCCCCCTAAAACCAGCTGTGATGGGGGTTCCGAACCGGCTGTGAAGGAGCGTGAGTCCATCACACGCATGTGAGGGAGTGGTGGTCGCAGATAACCAATACGCACATCGTACCTCGAGAGGCGGCAGTGTAGAGCCTCACCCTGTTGATCAGTGGTGAAATATATATGGAAGGAAAGAAACTTGAGAGTTTTTACTCGTCAGGAGACTTCCTCCATAGAGCTGGTGACAAAAATCAAAACGGAGGCCTCGGCGATGGCTTGGGCAGGAGCATAGGACCTAGCAAGACTCATAGCACGAGAGTAGTTTCTTACCGTGTTATCTGTTAGCCAGTTGTAAATATCTATTCTTTATCAATGAAATTGGTACAATCTCATTCCCGTTCGTAAAAAAAAATGTTGCAAGGACATCAAGAAGGATTTTGAACATCAGGCGGCATCTGTTTTCTATCATTGGGAACTGGTAAGACTAAAAGAATCAAAAGCTATCACCGATAGTAGTTTGCAAATAATACACACCACATTTTGCAAATAATGGTCGCTTGGAAACGAAGAGTCCATGCTGAATTACAGTTTGCGTACCGTAAATGAGAATCAAGAGGAGAGCAGGAGCAGAACGTGCAGTTGTTTGGGTGAACCGTAGATGCAAATATAAACAAGTTGAGCTGCAGCTGTAGCGCCACAAGGTAAGAGTCAAGACTAGAAAAGATTCATTCGTCCCAAATGACGGGCAAACGAGAAGAGATCACTTGCATGAACCTGACTACCACCGGTCACCGGAACCCGAGTCTTCCGCTTCCAGTCGGCGACCTTCACCGTACCGTAACACCGGTCACCGGAACCCGCGTGGGCCGTGGGGAGATGATGTGGTGGCCGTTCCGTGAGTCCGTGACCGAATAGGAGACCAGCCAGTTTGAAGATTAAGTTACCTATTTAGTTACTTGGAGGATACGTGCGTATTAGAAACTGTTTTAGGAGACATATTCGGTTTCCAGGTGCAGATACTTGTCGCCACCACCCCTATTTAAAGGAGGTCACGGCCGATTGTAAAACAAAAACCACAATCGAATTATCAATCTATCATCTTTTTTTTTCCTCTATCTACTTCGTCTTGACGGCGGTCCACCACTCCATTGGTCGCAACACCCCGACGGGTCCCTCCCGGATGCGGCGTTGCCTTGCGCATCCCGATCCTCGTTGAGGGCACACGGAAGGTGCGAATTTTCGTGCCAATCTCCAATGGCTCCATCAGCTACTACCCCTGATCGCATGAGCCTCACCACGGTGGCAACCCGGGAGATCATCTTCGACGTGGAAGGCTACACCGTCACCAAGCTCATGTCCGACGGCCGCGGCTACTTCGAGTCCGACAAGTTCACCGTCGGCGGCTACGACTGGGCCGTCCGCTACTACCCGGAGAGAGGCGGCGTCTACGTAGCCGTCACCCTCGTGCTCCTCAGCGGCCTCAATGAGGCCGACGCCGCCGGCGGGCAGCAGGAAGGAGGAGGTGTCGGGGTCAGGTTCGCGTGCGCGCTGCAGGACAGGAACGGCGAGCGGCCGCCGGAGAGGTGCAGGAGCGCGTCGCACGTGTTTTCAGGGTGTGGTCACGAGTGGGGCTTCTGGAAGTACACCACGCACGATGTTCTGGACGACCCCGATTTCCTTGTGGGCGATTGCTTCACTTTGGTCTGCACCGTCTCTGTTCTTCGGAAGCCGAGGTTCTGCGTGGTTGATGTAGCTGCTTAAAATCGATTGGGCACTCCTATGTCCTCTCCTTTTGTATCTGGTTGTCCAGTACTCCAGTTTAGATCTCGGTTGTGTTGCTTCCCAATCATTCCTGACCCACGAGTTAAGAAAATTATTAGAGAAATTTTGTGGTGCTTGAAAATTATAAGAGCCATCCATGAGTCAAGATCTGATGGATAAGAAGTGAGAGGTACCTGTTACAAGGAACCTAAGTTGTGGACCGGTACCGATAATTTGTGGGCCAGAAACTATTTTTAAAATTAAGCTCAAAGGTATATTGGTATTTTTAGATTAGCTGATTTGTGGTGGCCCATCAGATCATTGAACTGATCCAGGCCCAAATCCAAGTTCTTTGATCTGATGCTGGCGGCGCGGTCCTCGACAATCTCGTTGACAAACTCCTGCCGGCTGCTGCTGCATCACCCTCGTTGCCGACGCCGTTGTGACATGCCCATTTCGCTTGCCACGGCGGCTCCCAGCGGCACGTCTGCCGGCGCTGCCCCATCTTCCTCCTGCTGCCTGGAGTCCAAGATCGGGAGCGGAGCTGCGGCAGAGCATGAACGTCCGCACGGCGGAGAGACAGTTGGAGAATGTCATTGAAGTTGATGAAGCGCCATCCTGTTCTGGCTGGATATAATTTCAAATCGCTATGGTCATATTGCATCTCACACAGACACAACACCTAGTAACAATTCGTCAGTAAGAAAAGCAACATGAGCATATCATCTCGCCGTGATGCCCTGCACAAGCGGCAAATGAGTACTGTGCTGTGCGGCCCCAAATGATGGTGGCAGGTCCGTTTTGCCGGATTGGAAGCAGGCGACCGGCGGCGAGGCTCTGGGCAGGCACAACGGAAGATGAATTCTTCGATATATGGTGCGGCGGCCGGCAAGGAATAACCGGGTGGCATGAGCTGAGGAACAAGAATCCCTAAATTACCCCTACCTTGCAAATAAGTACTAGAGTTATATTGCTGGGAGGATTGCTACGTTCTGAGGGACTCATGCCACGGTTCACTCGCATTTAAAAAATGATAGGCTCAACTTATTGTATGGTGCAGTGCTGAATTAAAAAATGAGAAGCCCAATTTACGGTGTGCACGCGAGAGAGAGAAAAAGGGCTATCCACTGTTGAAAAAAATATTCGCATGACATAACATGTGTGCTCTATGCATAACGAAAAAATCTATGCACCGCTCTTGACTGGCCGGAGAAAAAATTACTCTCACCTCGCCTTGCAGTTGTAATTTTTCTTCCTCTCTACTCTGTCAAGTGCACCACCCCTCGCCCACAATGCTTGGATGCGCCATCGCCGCTCGTGTTCGCCTTCTCGTGCATGCCCGCACCACTTTCGCTGGGACGGCGACACTGTTTTAAATTGGCTGGCCATGTTAACCGAAGTCAGCCAGAGAAGCCCCAACCTATTTTTTTTGCACGCTTCAGATGAAGGCTACTGTTGGCGAGAAGATTTTTTTGTGGTGTCTCTTTGAACTAAAGGTGATGTTATCTTCTATTTTATTTAGAAAAAAGTCAAAGTTACTCCCCTGAACTATAGCCGAAGTTTGAATAAACCCTAAATTATCGTTTGGTTCATTTTACTCCCAATACTATGTCATTTGGTTCAAATTATCCCCTGAGACAATTTGTCTTTTTCAGTAATAAATGTATCTATATCGCTGAAAAATTTGCTGCTCTCTCAACACTTCCGTACGAGCCTTGCCTTCTTTTCTTTTTTAATAAACGGGTATCTCAACGAACCTGCTGTCCTCCACGCTAAAAAAATGAGCCCGCCGCCGCAGGCACTAACGTCGTCGTGTTGTGGCTTTCAGGGCTCTCGCCTCGCGTCGCGTGCCTATTGGGATGGGGCACATGCACCGGTCTTGCTCGGGAAAAAAAAAGGTCGGCCATTAGCCTCCCATCGGTCGCCCTGTCGCTACAGCTGGCGTCAGCACATCGAGCCGCTGGGTAGTTGTCCCACGACACCATTTCCTACAGCTATCCATTAGACATGTAATGGCCACATAGTCATATTATCTACTTCGATCAGTATGTGTATGTGGCTTTTTAAGTATGTATGTAGTGTTTTTAGTGATTATCAAAACTAAGAATATAGAAAATCTACAGCTATTCATGGTACCAGCAAGTGATTACAAATGTAGTCGGTAACAGGTGCGGCGTTAGCGCGTCGTTTTTCCTAGTAATTATGACGGGAGGAACCGGATCCTCTCAAGTACCGTAACAAACCTCCATGAGATAAACATGGGCTAAACATTTACAATGACAAAGATCTTTGACTCAAGTGAAAAGAATATCATCCTAGCATGACCTTAAGCAAAATATAGCCATTTCGGCTCAAACAGGACATGCAAAGGCATTTACTCATGGGTGATAAGAGTTTAAGTTCAGTTTGTCATTTTAATTCGAAAAGTGACTATCTCAAAGGAATATATATCAAGACCATCAAGAGCATAACAATCCATACAATCAATCCCTAGCCAGCCTGCCTAAACTCTAAAATGTAGCAAGTTGTAGCAATCACTGCATATAAGAGAAGCTCATCCTAGAAAATGATACAAATGCAGCATGATATATCACAAGATGCAAAGATGAAAAAGCTATACATCAAAATACAAAGATGGTACAATAGTATACATATGTTACAAGAGAAGCCTCCAAAACTCAGCTCAGAAAACCGCACACACACCAAGTTCTCCTCGCAAGCGGGTGAAGGTAACTTGGTCAAGTGGCTTAGTGAAAATGTATGCAAGCTGATTTTGGGTAGAAACATGGGCAAGCTCAATATCTCCTTTCTCCACATGATCTCTCAGAAAGTGGTACCTCACTTCTATGTGTTTGGTTTTGGAATGAAGCACGGGATTTTTGGCTACGCTTATGGCACTGGTGCTATCACAAAGAAGTGGAACATGGGACATGTCTAAGCCAAAATCTCTCAAGGTGTATGTGATCCAAAGCAACTGAGAACAGCAGCTAGCAGCAGCAACATACTCGGCCTCTGTGGTGGATTGGGCTACACTAGACTGCTTGCGAGAAAACCATGACACAAGAGACGAACCAAGAAACTGACACTGACCAGAAGTAGACTTGCGATCAACACGACATCCAGCAAAATCCGCATCAGAAAAACCATGAAGTGCAAGAGTGGAATCGGCAGAATACCAAAGACCCAGCTCAGGAGTGAACTTGAGATACCTGAAAATCCTCTTGACGGCCTGACGATGTGAAGTCCTCGGTGAAGCCTGAAAACGAGCGCACAGACACACGCTGAACTGTATGTCCGGCCTCGTCGCCGTCAAGTAGAGGAGGGAGCCGATCATGCTCCGGTACTCCTTCTGGTCCACTGGTTCTCCGTCCTCATCCGCATCCAAAGCTGTAGTCGTACTCATCGGCGTAGTCATCGGATTGGAGTCGCTCATGTCAAATTTCTTGAGAATGTCCTTGGTGTACTTGCTTTGGTGCACGAACGTCCCATCCTTGGTTTGCTTGATCTGCAGCCCGAGAAAGAACTGCAACTCTCCCATCATCGACATCTCAAATTCCCTGCTCATATCATCTGCAAACTTGGCAACAAGATCATGAGAAGAGCCACCAAAAATGATATCATCCACGTAAATCTGAACGATTAAAAGATCATTGCCATTTCTCAGCAAGAAGAGCGTCTTATCAACCTTTCCCATCACAAACCCCTTGCTAAGCAAGAACCCTCTCAACCTACCATACCACGCTCTGGGTGCTTGCTTTAGGCCATATAAAGCTCGGTGGAGTTTGAACACTCGGTGTGGGTATCTCTCACTCTCAAAACCCGAGGGCTGCCTCACATACACTTCTTCCTCAATCACCCCATTCAAGAAGGCACTCTTCACATCCATTTGGTACAATTTGATTCCTTTAGCAACTGCAAATGCTAGAAGGATCCGAATTGCCTCCAAACGGGCAACAGGAGCAAATGTCTCCTCATAATCTATCCCCTCCTGCTGCGAAAACCCCTGAGCAACCAACCTCGCTTTGTTTCTCACAATCTCACCACTCTCATCCCTCTTGTTCTTGAACACCCACTTGGTTCCTATGGGATGGCAATTTGGAGGTGGTTCTACTAACTTCCACACCTGATTTCTCTCAAAGTTTTCAAGCTCTTCATGCATGGCATTGACCCAATCAGAATCAGATAAAGCGTGTCCAACATTTTTGGGCTCAAAAGACGCGACAAAAGCAGAATGAGCATAATGAGAGATGTTCTGTGACCTCGATCGTGTAGTGCGTTCATCCAAGTTCCCGATGATCTTCGAAGGTGGATGATCTCTCTGTACCAGCCGGGGAGCTTCTCGCCTCGAGATTGCCTCCCCCTCAACATCAGCTTCCACTTGAACTCGATCTGGAGCGCGACTCGACGAAGGTGTAGCAGAGGGGCCGTCGTCGAACGTCGTGGTAGTAGTGGAAGTAGAAGGTACACGATCTCCACACGGCGCCTGAATTTCCTCATCATCTTCATCATCAGGCTGTTCTTCCTCAAAGATGGGCTGTCCCAAATCATCATCACCTGCACACTAAAAAACAGAAGAGCTACACGGAATAGTCTCGTCGAAGGTGACTTCGCAAGTCTCCATGATTTGGTTAGTCTCAAGATTGAGCACACGATATGCTCGAGAGTGATTAGCATAACCAAGAAAAATTCCATCCATCGAACGAGACTCAAACTTGTCCAAATTTCCTTTCTTCAAGATGAAACACTTGCAACCAAAGACCCGAAAGTGACTCACACGGGGGGAACGACCATGGAAAAGCTCATAGCAAGTTTTCTTCTTGAAAGCACGAAGGAAAATCCGATTCGAAACATAGCAAGCTGTGTTCACCGCTTCTGCCCAATACTTCCTAGGAGTCCTATGCTCATCTAGCATCGTCCTAGCCATCTCACAAAGTGTTCTATTCTTTCTCTCAACAACACCATTCTGACAAGCAACATATGGCGAAGAGTATTGATGTTCGAGACCAAGATCACGACAGAAGGCATCAAAACGAGTGTTCTTAAATTCCGTACCATTGTCGCTACGTATAGCTCTCATGGCACCACCATTACTCTCGTTTTTCAACCTCAAAATCAGATCTCGAACAAAATCAAATGTCTCATCCTTCGACGCTAGAAAGAACACCCAAGCATACCGAGAAAAGTCATCAACAACCACAAGAACATACCACTTCCCACCAACTGAACGAACTCGAGCGGGGCCAACCAAATCCATGTGCAAAAGCTCCCCTGGATGCTCAGTCATAACATCTGTCAAAGGTGGGTGAGAAGCAGCAACCATTTTTCCATGCCTACAAGGTGCACAAACCAAATCTTTCTCGAACTTGAGCTTGGGCAATCCTCGGATAAGGTCAAGAGCACTCAAGCGTGTGAGTAGATCAAAGCTCACATGACCCAATCTCCTATGCCACTTCCAAAGCTCAGAAGAAGTACCAGCGATCAAACACCGTGAAGGACCAAAAGATCGAGAAAAATCAGCACGAAAAATCTTTCCCTCAGGAATGATCATACACACAAGGTCACCGCGAGAATCAAGAATTTTAGAATCACCACGCTTAAATCGAACCTCATAACCCTCATCAAGAAGCTGAGAAACTGAGAGCAAATTGAAACCAAGATTCTTGACAAGAGCAACCCGCTTCAACATGAAAGTGTCGCTCACCTGAATAGCACCCTATGACAACACTCTACCTCTACCCTTATCCCCGAAAGTGATGTACTGCCTGGACACCACCGGGGTGAGACTGGAGAACCACTTACCATTACCTGTCATGTGTCTCGAGCAGCCAGAATCCATCAACCAAAAGTTCTCCAAGCCTCCTACCTGCACAATCAAAAGCGAGAACGAGAATGAGTGAATGGCTCGACACTGGGGTTAGCACAAAACGAGTCAAACCAGTGTCGGGCCATCTGCTCAAAAGAGGAGTTAGCAAAATCAACTCTACCGCGTGAAACCCTCTCGTCTCTCACCATCGGACCTCTAGCACCACGCGGGGGAAAACGTGGCCTAGACTTTCTCCTAGCCTCAAAGCTACGGTCGAACCTCTCTGAACCAAACTGACCGCGAAACGGAGGCCGCCTAGCAAACTCACGAACAACTGGAACACCACGACTAGCAACCACAGGAACTGTACGCACAAAGGCGTCGCCTCTCGGCCAGGGTGAACGAGACACAGGCACACTACGAGAAGAGTAGTACCTGTCCCTGTTCCCCACCTCCTTCTCTGTTCTCACCTCCCTTTTCTTCCTCCAACAAAACTCCTCAAGGTGTCCATCCCTTCCACAATGCTCACAATGGAAGCGGACTGGCTTTGGCTTTGGGGTTTCTCTCGGCTGTGCCCTCTCTCTCGGCTGGTAAATCCCACTCCTCACAAAGGTCACTCTCCTCTCAAAGTTCTCTGACTTAGGTGGAAACTTGGGAGGATCTAGAGTGGTGTCAAGCTTGTTCAGCAGGTGGTTTGGTTTGGGTGTGAAGGTGTTCTTGAGAATGGCTTTTGGTGGGTTTGTGGGAATGTTTGCGGTGGAGCTCTCGGGATCTCTCTCACCACTACTCTCACCAACCTTCTCAGAACCAAGACCACAACCATCAGCTCTCTTGAAACTAGCAATCAACATCTTGAGCTGAGGCTCACGACCAGACAACCAACCTAAACACTGTCTCAGCTCATCATTCTCATCTTGCAATCTATTCACACACTGTTCTAGCTCAACATTCTTTAATGCAACAACATCACAAGCAGAACAGGAATTTGCAATAGGAGATTTAAGTTGTGCTTCAAGTGAACTAATCATGGTGCGTGATTCAAGCAACTGAGCATGCAAAGCAGGACAAGAAGTACAAGCTCCTAGCAAAGATGACCTAGACTTCAACTCAGCAAGCTCAACCCTAGCACCCTCTAGTTCATCCAAGCAAGTCATGTGTTTCTCCTTAAGCATAACAAGATCAGCAATATGCACATCACAGAACGAGCATTCTACCTCATGAGACACAAGAGGAGCATCTTTCAAAACAGCAATCTCAGACTCAAGCGAAGCTGCTCTCTCTCTAGACTCGCAAAGCAAAGACTCAAACTCCATAGCCTTCTTTCCAGTCTCAGAAAGCAAGGTCTCAAGCTCAGCCACTCTATCCTTGGACTCTCCTAGCAAAGACCTAAACTCCCTCTTTTCCTTGTTGGTCTTTCTAAGCACATCATCACGGTTATCGACCAACTGCTCTAATCTAGCAATCTCCTGACGCAAAGAGGTGGGATCTGTCAATACCTCATCCTCGGAGTCGGAGTCGGAGTCATCCTTGCTCTTCACGGAGTCATGCGCCATGGTGCAGTAGTCGACGGCGGCGAAGGAGATGCCGTTGAAGTTGCGGTTCAAGCTCTTCTTCTCCTTGCGGTGGCCGCGGTCTTCATCTTCACTGCTTGAGCTTGACGACGTGTTGGTGGAGCTTGTGTCGATGTCGCTCGCATCAGCCACCATCGCTCGAGATCTGTGCTTCTTGTGTCCACCGTGCTTGTTCTTGGATCTTCTCTCGTCCTTGTTCTTCTGCTTGGAGCGGTACTCGTCCTTGGGACGGTGCTTGTGGTCGTCTCGCGGGCGGTGCTTGCGGTTGTAGTCGTTCTTGATCTCCTCGGGGCACTCGGCGATGAAGTGGCCCATCTTCCCGCATCTGTAGCACGTACTCCCGGCACGCCTCGAACCCTTGCGGTTCTGGTACATCCGCTCGAACCTCCTCGTGAGCAACGCGAGATCCTCTTCGCTCAGCACCTCATACTCTTCATCTGGAAGGGACACAAGAAAAGACAAAGCAAAGTGTCTAGGAGTGTTAGCATGTCCATATCCAGAGCCACCGACTAGAGCCAGACTATGGGGATCAGTTGGACTCTTAGCCTTGGCAAGCAACTGTCTGTCCACCTCGGAAGACTTCAACTTCGAGAAAAGCTCATCAACAGAAAGAGTCTCATAGTTTGCCGACTCCATGATCGCCTCAACCTTGGCACCCCACACGGATCTATCAAGTGCTTGCAGGAGCTTGATAGCTCGGTCATGATCTGAGTATGGGAGCACGGTAATGTTGGCTTTCATGTTGTTGACAATCGAAGTGAAACGCTGAAACAAAGCATCAACAGACTCTCCTGGCAAATGAGCAAAATTCTCATACTCTCTCCTGTACATCGAGAAAAGCCTAGCCTTGACATGGCTATCACCACTGTGGGCTACCTTGAGCTTCTGCCAGATCTGGCAAGCTAGGTCCTCGCCCAAAACACGCTCAAACTCCTCGGCAGACAAAGCACGGAACAAGTAGTCAACAGCTCAGGCATTCGCCTCAAATCTATCCTTTGCATCCTGGGCATCTAAGTTGGTGGGATTGACATAGTTTTCATCTTTTGTCACATCCCACAGCAACTTTCCTTTGCCTCGCAAGAAAGCGCCCATACGCGCAACCAAGTTCGGGTAGTTCTTTCCATCGAAGTGCGGAGGCCCGGAACCCCGATCTTGGTACGCCATCTTTGGATCTTAGACTGGTTAGAGTCGCAAAGACCCGTAACCGGCTCTGATACCAATTGAAGGACCGATTAGGCGACCAGAGAGGGGGGGAGTGAATGGAAGCCGATAAAAATTTCTCTCACGAATCCGGCTACTCCCAACTCAACTCCAAATCCTACCAACCGATCTTGCCAAGATCACGTAGCTACTGTGAGGCTACTGGCCCTAGGAACAAGATCAACGCAGCGGAACACGAATCGAACAAATCCAACACGAATCGATCGAAAACTACACGAATCAGCAACTCTCAGCCAGGGGCGGTTGCACCTCTATCCAGGGGTGGTTGCACCGCCCTTGCCTGCCAGGGGCGGTCACACCGGTATCCGAGGGCGGTCGCACCGGTCTTGCCAGACAGCACGGGAAAAAGGTCAACTCAAGAACGGATCTCCCAAACGGCTTGGAGTTTTGAGACGAAACTTTGGGTAGATGATATACACCTCAAGGAGAGGCTGTGCCCCAAAAATCTCGGCCTCTAACTCCCTAGAACTCCGGGAATTTCAAATCTAGCGAAGAACACACCCTCCACGAGTTCATCCCGAAAACTTCAAATCTAAACCGATTCCCGGCGTTTGGGGGCAAGGGATCACCAAGAAAAGAGGCACAAGGCACTCATACGTGATTCCCCCAAAGAAATTCGAGAGAAAACGGGCTAGAAAGTGAAGAACGAAAATCCCCCAAAAATGGCTCCGAAAATACCTCCGAAAATGGGAAAAAGAAAAGGAGCTCGGGAAATCAAATCATGGCACAAAGATGTAGAGATTAAGCTCAATCAACCAACCATGAATTCACCTATACAAACTATGAATGATTCAAAATTGTTCTAGGTGGAGAGGATGAAGAGAAGGGGAAAACTAAACAAGCCAAATGAAAATAACTAAAGAGATAACAGCCACCACCCCTAGAGGGTCTATTATATAGTCCAAATGGTGGTGCTCGAAAGACTAAACTACCCCTAAGCGATACATACCCCTCAGGGGCGAATATGACATTTTCCGCGAAGATTTTTCCGGCTGGGACACCTTCCACCGCAAGCTAGCTTCCCTCCGACGCAAGCCTTGCGATCACGCCGCGTGTCCTCCGGATCGAAGCTCCTCGACGCTCACGGGCGATCTGCCCAGGTGGGACCGGTCACACCGCCCCTGGGGGGTGGTTGGACCGCCCCTGGCTGGCAGGCCGGGCCGTCGCTACGTCGAGTCCTCAGTCCTTGGTTTTGAGGCCCAAACCAAGGGAAACCGTCCACCGATGATTTTGTGGCCAAATCACCAAACCCCGCGCGCAAGCTTCGGTCGTTAGCCGCCACCTTGCACCGGCTTCTCGTCCGCGTACGAGCTTCGGTTGTGAGCTGCTACCTTGCACCGGAACCACGTCCCCTTGCTCGTTCTTGCCAGCATGTGAACCGCACTTGATCCATCCGGCCACCGGGTCCCTCGAACCAAGCCTACTTGTCTCTCCGCTTCTCGGAGACCGCCATGGCTAAGACCTTTCGCGCCTGTTCTTCACCTGCACCAATGCAATCAAGCCGCATTCTACACCTGCAATACTTGAGCCAAGGGAAACGTCAATCCACACCACGTTGTCAATCACTCATCACACCAGGAAGCGACCATCCACCGGTCCTCGGACACACCGGGTCCTCAGCGGGCACAGGCGCTGCGGCGCTGGGCGGCTGGGGTCGACGAGCGCCAGCGGCCGGGGGCGGGCTCGGCTGCAGTGGCGGCCCGGCTGGGGCTGGCCGGCTGGGGAGGGGGGAGGGGGGGAGACAGCATCCGGCAGAGTGGAGGCGGCGTCCGGCAGAGTGGATGCGGCGGTGGGAGAGGCGGGCGGGGAGGCCGTGAGGGAGCGGCCAGAGCAGGGAGGCAGTCGGGCTGCAGGGCTGGGGCGGCTGGGAGGGGGAAGGAGAGGGACTGAGGATGAGGGAGAGGGAGAATTAGGGTTAGCCTCATGGGCCTTTGGCTAGTTGAGCCTTTGTTGGGCTAAATGTTCGGTTCTCTCGGTTAACTGAAAACCGAACCGAATGAACCGAGTAAATTCGGTTCCTGAGGAACAGTGACCGAACAAGTTCGGTTCCGGTTCTCGTTTTTTTTTTTTTTTTTTTTTTTTTTTTTTTTTTTTTTTTTGCCCAGGGTTAACCCCAATGGCGTGGTATCCCATCCAGGTCCCTAGATTACCCTCGTGCTTCGAAGCACACTTCTCGTCGACCATGTCACTGTAAGTGTGGGGTGCACGCAGGTGGAAGACGACAACCCCGGGAAGAAGATCATGTCGTCGGCGGAAGCGTTTCCTATGGGTCAGCCGTTACGCTTCGTCTCTGGTGGTGAGGAGCAAGGTTTGGAACAGTGCCTCGGTTTGGAAGGCCTCGATGCCATCGGCAAGATGGACGACTGCTTTGTGCTGCAGTGCAGAATCTCTGTTCTTAAAGAGCCATCCGTCCCGTCTCATGGCATCGACGAGTACTAGTTTGTTCAAGACTTCAGGTCTCGTTTGAATGCAATGCGCTCCCTATTTTTTTGGTTGAGTTCTAGGCTTCGTTGCGCTGCGTTGAAAAGTCTGTTGATTTTAATTGGTACTGCGCTGATTCAATAGTGTTATATGAGAAAGAAAAATCTACTGCACTGCGCTGACAAGTGAAGCGAAGTGCTCTATGAAGACCCATCCTGTTGCTACCAATCAATTTGAGAAGTCAATAATCACTTGATTTTTCTCTTCTTGTATTTGTGGATCCTTCCTCCTACTTTATTCAGAACAAGATTGGTAGCTACACTTGATTTCAACGTCTACATACATCGACTTGATTTGAATAATTTCTGCATTGGATACACCTGGGAGTTGTTTGTATACGCCCTAGTCACAAAACTTCAAATAGATTCGTGTTCCTCGGCAATCTACCATTAAGTCATTCCTCATGCCTCACAATTTTGGCACGGTCACAAAAAAGTTCACTTTTAATAACTTTTTTCAACCTGCATATATATGGACTTGCATTGAATATTTGTGAAGGTTATACGCTATGTAGTCGCACACCTCGAGTTTTACATTTTTGTATACGCCCTAGTCATTAACTTCAATCTGTTTCGTTCTTACAAGGCAATCTTCCATTCAGTCGTTCCTCGTGCCTCACAATTTGCATGAGTCTAGTCATTAACTTCAATCCGCTTAGAGCAAGTATTATAAGCCATTTCAGTGGGCTAAATACATAGACACCTCAGCAGAATCTGACGTGAAAGAGAGAAAACAAGATAGAATAAATCGAACGAGTCATGAAACGCCCACCCGAGCGGGCGAAACGCTCTGCACTCCCTTGCATGCCCACTCCTATCGATGCACGTCACAACTGAGCATCAAAGGGCATTAAAGAATAGTGGGCCCCACCACTAGCAGCTCCTGCACCTCAGGTGAACTGGCGGTCGAAACGCCCGCAAGCAGGCGTACCCATTAAACCTGCTCTTAGGGCACGTACAAAGGTGAGACGGCTGCCGTCTCTTCAGCGCCATGTCAGCCAACTTATCTGACGTGGACCCAATTTAACGAGGAGAGATGAGGTAGCCGTCGTTTGGGTCGGAAGCAAGACGTCCTGCGCCGTTTGCTGATCCGCTGTGCGCATACAGGGAAGCAGCAAACCCTTCGCCCCTCCGATTTCACCTAGAAGGCCAGAAGGCGTCTTTTCTGCTAGCTTTGCTTCAAAACGTTGTTTCAATTTTCTTCTTTTCTAATTAAATTCAATCCCATATAGGCTTTTGTAAACCTTGTGAATTTTTGGGTTGGTACTATAATTCACACTCGACCCATTTTACTTGGTTCTGGCTATATATATATTGTATATTTTGAGTGAAAATTCATTCCAAAACATTATATATTTGAGGTTTCACACAAGTTGTTTGACATCAATGCAGTTTCCTAAATTTCAGGAAACTAACCTAAATTCATGTTTTGAGTAGTTGAAAATTATGGAGCTGGATCCCATCATAGTTATTATGGTGAAATTTTAAGTTATTTAGCAAGCACACATTTAAGTTCAATTATTTATTTCAAATTCAAATTAGTGCACAATGCCCAAAAATAATACTCGTATGTTGTATATAAGCTTTTCTAAAAGACTACTTATTTGGACATATCGTGTGTTATCTTGGGTAAGGACAAAAATAGTTACAAGGATCAAATTATGTACTAGATCACCATGATTTACATGTCAAATGATGAATTAAATATCTTGCAGACCGCTAAATAGACAGCCCATTGTATAAGCTGTCTATTTAGTTGTCTATGTATGACAAATAAACAGCCCATTGTACAAATCTTCCATTCAGTCGTTCCTTGTGTCTCAATTTGCATTAGTCACAAACTAACGATCAATGTTTATTTTTCTAACTTTTTTCCAACCTAACTGAAGGGAAAAAGGAAAAAAGGAATGGATCGACAGTACGCGAGGCACTGTTTGACGATGATGGCGACGACAACCACGGGAAGAAGATGTCATCGACCTGCTTTGTGTTGCGCTGCAGACTCTCTGTTCAGAGCCATCCGGCCCGTCTCATGACGAGAACAACTTCGTGTACTAGAGTGTTGAGGTCTTGTCTGGGTGCAATATGCTCCGTGTTTTTGGCTGGATTCCAATGTTCTATGAAGACAAATCATTGTATTTATATTTGTCCATGATCTGTGTAGAATTGTGCTTGCCCATTTCCTTTTTACAAGAGACCTTAAATGGAGTGAGAGTAACATTGCACTCGCTAGTGACCTTAAATCCGCTACCGCGAAAAATCGAACCCACGACTAATGATACTACCATGCTACTAGAGGACCTTTCAGAGCAAGATTAGTAGACTCGCTCGCATGCCGGTGTCTGGGCCTCCAGGTCATGCGAGCCGCCGAGCCGTGGTGGCAGGGGCTCACGTCCTTTTAATGCGCCGCCATAAGTTTCATAGGGACTGCAACCAATCAGAAACCGTGCATGCGCCCGCTGAAGCTACCGACTCGGGAGACGCCCATCTCATTCTCTCTCTTCTTTTCTCACTCCTCCACATCAGATTTGGCTGATGTGATGCGTTGTTTCGCCTTCTGACTGTATCTCATAATACTTATTCTCACACGCTTCCACAGTTCCACTAGCAATTGAATGCACGCATAATGCTAATGCCCTGCGCTTGACGCCTCGTAAAATCTGACCACCAGTCGATTGGTGCCCAGTGCGGCAAGCGAGGAGCCTCACTGTGAATGCTGCGATAGGTTCGGTGATTTCAAGATTGCAATTAATGCCAAGCCACACCTGTTCGTTGCTCCTCCATCTGCACTACATCTACATATATATGGCCATGTAGCCAAACCCACAGTTCATCTGCTCCATGGAGTATATGTAGATACGAATAGTGCTCCTCTTCCCACCCCCGTCTTGATTTGCTCTAGCGCCAACCCAATCCATCCTCCAATGGCTGCATCACCTACCCCTGATCGCATGAGCCTCACCGCAGCGGCGACCCGGGAGATCATCTTCGACGTGGAAGGCTACAGAGCCACCAAGCTCATGTCCGACGGCCGCGGCTACTTCGAGTCCGACAAGTTCACCGTCGGCGGCTACGACTGGGCCGTCCGCTACTACCCGGAGAGAGGCGGCGTCTACGTAGCCGTCACCCTCGTGCTCCTCAGCGACCTCAATGAGACCGACGCCGCCGGCGGGCAGCAGGAAGGAGGAGGTGTCGGGGTCAGGTTCGCATGCGCGCTGCAGGACAGGAACGGCGAGCGGCCGCCGGAGAGGTGCAGGAGCGCGTCGCGTGTGTTTTCAGAGTGTGGTCATGAGTGGGGCTTCTGGAAGTACACCACGCACGATGTTCTGGACGACCCCGATTTCCTTGTGGGCGATTGCTTCACTTTGGTCTGCACCGTCTCTGTTCTTCGGAAGCCGAGGTTCTGCGTGGTTGATGTAGCTGCTTAAAATCGATTGGGCACTCCTATGTCCTCTCCTTTGTATCTGGTTGTCCAGTACTCCAGTTTAGATCTCGGTTGTGTTGCTTCCCATCATTCCTGACCCACGAGTTAAGAAAATTATTAGAGAAATTTTATGGTGCTTGAAAATTATAAGAGCCATCCATGAGTCAAGATCTGATGGATAAGAAGTGAGAGGTACCTGTTACAAGGAACTGTTACAAGGAACCTAAGTTGTGGACCGGTACCGATAATTTGTGGGCCAGAAACTATTTTTAAAATTAAGCTCAAAGGTATGTTGGTATTTTTAGATTAGCTGATTTGTGGTGGCCCATCAGATCATTGAACTGATCCAGGCCCAAATCCAAGTTCTTTGATCTGATGCTGGCGGCGCGGTCCTCGACAATCTCGTTGACAAACTCCTGCCGGCTGCTGCTGCATCACCCTCGTTGCCGACGCCGTTGTGACATGCCCATTTCGCTTGCCACGGCGGCTCCCAGCGGCACGTCTGCCGGCGCTGCCCCATCTTCCTCCTGCTGCCTGGAGTCCAAGATCGGGAGCGGAGCTGCGGCAGAGCATGAACGTCCGCACGGCGGAGAGACAGTTGGAGAATGTCATTGAAGTTGATGAAGCGCCATCCTGTTCTGGCTGGATATAATTTCAAATCGCTATGGTCATATTGCATCTCACACAGACACAACACCTAGTAACAATTCGTCAGTAAGAAAAGCAACATGAGCATATCATCTCGCCGTGATGCCCTGCACAAGCGGCAAATGAGTACTGTGCTGTGCGGCCCCAAATGATGGTGGCAGGTCCGTTTTGCCGGATTGGAAGCAGGCGACCGGCGGCGAGGCTCTGGGCAGGCACAACGGAAGATGAATTCTTCGATATATGGTGCGGCGGCCGGCAAGGAATAACCGGGTGGCATGAGCTGAGGAACAAGAATCCCTAAATTACCCCTACCTTGCAAATAAGTACTAGAGTTATATTGCTGGGAGGATTGCTGCGTTCCGAGGGACTCATGCCACTGTTCACTCGCATTTAAAAAATGATAGGCCCAACTTATTGTATGGTGCAGTGCTGACGAGTAAAAAGAGGCCCAACTATTGTTCATCAGAATTAAAAAATGAGAAGCCCAATTTACGGTGTGCACGCGAGAGAGAAAAAAAGGGCTATCCACTGTTGAAAAAAATATTCGCATGACATAACATGTGTGCTCTATGCATAACGAAAAAATCTATGCACCGCTCTTGACTGGCCGGAGAAAAAATTACTCTCACCTCGCCTTGCAGTTGTAATTTTTCTTCCTCTCTACTCTGTCAAGTGCACCACCCCTCGCCCACAATGCTTGGATGCGCCATCGCCGCTCGTGTTCGCCTTCTCGTGCATGCCCGCACCACTTTCGCTGGGACGGCGACACTGTTTTAAATTGGCTGGCCATGTTAACCGAAGTCAGCCAGAGAAGCCCCAACCTATTTTTTTTGCACGCTTCAGATGAAGGCTACTGTTGGCGAGAAGATTTTTTTGTGGTGTCTCTTTGAACTAAAGGTGATGTTATCTTCTATTTTATTTAGAAAAAAGTCAAAGTTACTCCCCTGAACTATAGCCGAAGTTTGAGTAAACCCTAAATTATCGTTTGGTTCATTTTACTCCCAATACTATGTCATTTGGTTCAAATTATCCCCTGAGACAATTTGTCTTTTTCAGTAATAAATGTATCTATATCGCTGAAAAATTTGCTGCTCTCTCAACACTTCCGTACGAGCCTTGCCTTCTTTTCTTTTTTAATAAACGGGTATCTCAACGAACCTGCTGTCCTCCACGCTAAAAAAATGAGCCCGCCGCCGCAGGCACTAACGTCGTCGTGTTGTGGCTTTCAGGGCTCTCGCCTCGCGTCGCGTGCCTATTGGGATGGGGCACATGCACCGGTCTTGCTCGGGAAAAAAAAGGTCGGCCATTAGCCTCCCATCGGTCGCCCTGTCGCTACAGCTGGCGTCAGCACATCGAGCCGCTGGGTAGTTGTCCCACGACACCATTTCCTACAGCTATCCATTAGACATGTAATGGCCACACAGTCATATTATCTACTTCGATCAGTATGTGTATGTGGCTTTTTAAGTATGTATGTAGTGTTTTTAGTGATTATCAAAACTAAGAATATAGAAAATCTACAGCTATTCATGGTACCAGCAAGTGATTACAAATGTAGTCGGTAACAGGTGCGGCGTTAGTGCGTCGTTTTTCCTAGTAATTATGACGGGAGGAACCGGATCCTCTCAAGTACCGTAACAAACCTCCATGAGATAAACATGGGCTAAACATTTACAATGACAAAGATCTTTGACTCAAGTGAAAAGAATATCATCCTAGCATGACCTTAAGCAAAATATAGCCATTTCGGCTCAAACAGGACATGCAAAGGCATTTACTCATGGGTGATAAGAGTTTAAGTTCAGTTTGTCATTTTAATTCGAAAAGTGACTATCTCAAAGGAATATATATCAAGACCATCAAGAGCATAGCCATCCATACAATCAATCCCTAGCCAGCCTGCCTAAACTCTAAAATGTAGCAAGTTGTAGCAATCACTGCATATAAGAGAAGCTCATCCTGGAAAATGATACAAATGCAGCATTATATATCACAAGATGCAAAGATGAAAAAGCTATACATCAAAATACAAAGATGGTACAATAGTATACATATGTTACAAGAGAAGCCTCCAAAACTCAGCTCAGAAAACCGCACACACACCAAGTTCTCCTCGCAAGCGGGTGAAGGTAACTTGGTCAAGTGGCTTAGTGAAAATGTATGCAAGCTGATTTTGGGTAGAAACATGGGCAAGCTCAATATCTCCTTTCTCCACATGATCTCTCAGAAAGTGGTACCTCACTTCTATGTGTTTGGTTTTGGAATGAAGCACGGGATTTTTGGCTACGCTTATGGCACTGGTGCTATCACAAAGAAGTGGAACATGGGACATGTCTAAGCCAAAATCTCTCAAGGTATGTGATCCAAAGCAACTGAGAACAGCAGCTAGCAGCAGCAACATACTCGGCCTCTGTGGTGGATTGGGCTACACTAGACTGCTTGCGAGAAGACCATGACACAAGAGACGAACCAAGAAACTGACACTGACCAGAAGTAGACTTGCGATCAACACGACATCCAGCAAAATCCGCATCAGAAAAACCATGAAGTGCAAGAGTGGAATCGGCAGAATACCAAAGACCCAGCTCAGGAGTGAACTTGAGATACCTGAAAATCCTCTTGACGGCCTGACGATGTGAAGTCCTCGGTGAAGCCTGAAAACGAGCGCACAGACACACGCTGAACTGTATGTCCGGTCTCGTCGCCGTCAAGTAGAGGAGGGAGCCGATCATGCTCCGGTACTCCTTCTGGTCCACTGGTTCTCCGTCCTCATCCGCATCCAAAGCTGTAGTCGTACTCATCGGCGTAGTCATCGGATTGGAGTCGCTCATGTCAAATTTCTTGAGAATGCCCTTGGTGTACTTGCTTTGGTGCACGAACGTCCCATCCTTGGTTTGCTTGATCTGCAGCCCGAGAAAGAACTGCAACTCTCCCATCATCGACATCTCAAATTCCCTGCTCATATCATCTGCAAACTTGGGAACAAGATCATGAGAAGAGCCACCAAAATGATATCATCCACGTAAATCTGAACGATTAAAAGATCATTGCCATTTCTCAGCAAGAAGAGCGTCTTATCAACCTTTCCCATCACAAACCCCTTGCTAAGCAAGAACCCTCTCAATCTACCATACCACGCTCTGGGTGCTTGCTTTAGGCCATATAAAGCTCGGTGGAGTTTGAACACACGGTGTGGGTATCTCTCACTCTCAAAACCCGAGGGCTGCCTCACATACACTTCTTCCTCAATCACCCCATTCAAGAAGACACTCTTCACATCCATTTGGTACAATTTGAACCCTTTAGCAACTGCAAATGCTAGAAGGATCCGAATTGCCTCCAAACGGGCAACAGGAGCAAATGTCTCCTCATAATCTATCCCCTCCTGCTGCGAAAACCCCTGAGCAACCAACCTCGCTTTGTTTCTCACAATCTCACCACTCTCATCCCTCTTGTTCTTGAACACCCACTTGGTTCCTATGGGATGGCAATTTGGAGGTGGTTCTACTAACTTCCACACCTGATTTCTCTCAAAGTTTTCAAGCTCTTCATGCATGGCATTGACCCAATCAGAATCAGATAAAGCGTGTCCAACATTTTTGGGCTCAAAAGACGCGACAAAAGCAGAATGAGCATAATGAGAGATGTTCTGTGACCTCGATCGTGTAGTGCGTTCATCCAAGTTCCCGATGATCTTCGAAGGTGGATGATCTCTCTGTACCAGCCGGGGAGCTTCTCGCCTCGAGATTGCCTCCCCCTCAACATCAGCTTCCACTTGAACTCGATCTGGAGCGCGACTCGACGAAGGTGTAGCAGAGGGGCCGTCGTCGAACGTCGTGGTAGTAGTGGAAGTAGAAGGTACACGATCTCCACACGGCGCCTGAATTTCCTCATCATCTTCATCATCAGGCTGTTCTTCCTCAAAGATGGGCTGTCCCAAATCATCATCACCTGCACACTCAAAAACAGAAGAGCTACACGGAATAGTCTCGTCGAAGGTGACTTCGCAAGTCTCCATGATTTGGTTAGTCTCAAGATTGAGCACACGATATGCTCGAGAGTGATTAGCATAACCAAGAAAAATTCCATCCATCGAACGAGACTCAAACTTGTCCAAATTTCCTTTCTTCAAGATGAAACACTTGCAACCAAAGACCCGAAAGTGACTCACACGGGGGGAACGACCATGGAAAAGCTCATAGCAAGTTTTCTTCTTGAAAGCACGAAGGAAAATCCGATTCGAAACATAGCAAGCTGTGTTCACCGCTTCTGCCCAATACTTCCTAGGAGTCCTATGCTCATCTAGCATCGTCCTAGCCATCTCACAAAGTGTTCTATTCTTTCTCTCAACAACACCATTCTGACAAGCAACATATGGCGAAGAGTATTGATGTTCGAGACCAAGATCACGACAGAAGGCATCAAAACGAGTGTTCTTAAATTCCGTACCATTGTCGCTACGTATAGCTCTCATGGCACCACCATTACTCTCGTTTTTCAACCTCAAAATCAGATCTCGAACAAAATCAAATGTCTCATCCTTCGACGCTAGAAAGAACACCCAAGCATACCGAGAAAAGTCATCAACAACCACAAGAACATACCACTTCCCACCAACTGAACGAACTCGAGCGGGGCCAACCAAATCCATGTGCAAAAGCTCCCCTGGACGCTCAGTCATAACATATGTCAAAGGTGGGTGAGAAGCAGCAACCATTTTTCCATGCCTACAAGGTGCACAAACCAAATCTTTCTCGAACTTGAGCTTGAGCAATCCTCGGATAAGGTCAAGAGCACTCAAGCGTGTGAGTAGATCAAAGCTCACATGACCCAATCTCCTATGCCACTTCCAAAGCTCAGAAGAAGTACCAGCGATCAAACACCGTGAAGGACCAAAAGATCGAGAAAAATCAGCACGAAAAATCTTTCCCTCAGGAATGATCATACACACAAGGTCACCGCGAGAATCAAGAATTTTAGAATCACCACGCTTAAATCGAACCTCATAACCCTCATCAAGAAGCTGAGAAACTGAGAGCAAATTGAAACCAAGATTCTTGACAAGAGCAACCCGCTTCAACATGAAAGTGTCGCTCACCTGAATAGCACCCTATGACAACACTCTACCTCTACCCTTATCCCCGAAAGTGATGTACTGCCTGGACACCACCGGGGTGAGACTGGAGAACCACTTACCATTACCTGTCATGTGTCTCGAGCAGCCAGAATCCATCAACCAAAAGTTCTCCAAGCCTCCTACCTGCACAATCAAAAGCGAGAACGAGAATGAGTGAATGGCTCGACACTGGGGTTAGCACAAAACGAGTCAAACCAGTGTCGGGCCATCTACTCAAAAGAGGGGTTAGCAAAATCAACTCTACCGCGTGAAACCCTCTCGTCTCTCACCATCGGACCTCTAGCACCACGCGGGGGAAAACGTGGCCTAGACTTTCTCCTAGCCTCAAAGCTACGGTTGAACCTCCCTGAACCAAACTGACCGCGAAACGGAGGCCGCCTAGCAAACTCACGAACAACTGGAACACCACGACTAGCAACCACAGGAACTGTACGCACAAAGGCGTCGCCTCTCGGCCAGGGTGAACGAGACACAGGCACACTACGAGAATAGTAGTACCTGTCCCTGTTCCCCACCTCCTTCTCTCTTCTCACCTCCCTTTTCTTCCTCCAACAAAACTCCTCAAGGTGTCCATCCCTTCCACAATGCTCACAATGGAAGCGGACTGGCTTTGGCTTTGGGGTTTCTCTCGGCTGTGCCCTCTCTCTCGGCTGGTAAACCCCACTCCTCACAAAGGTCACTCTCCTCTGAAAGTTCTCTGACTTAGGTGGAAACTTGGGAGGATCTGGAGTGGTGTCAAGCTTGTTCAGCAGGTGGTTTGGTTTGGGTGTGAAGGTGTTCTTGAGAATGGCTTTTGGTGGGTTTGTGGGAATGTTTGCGGTGGAGCTCTCGGGATCTCTCTCTCTCACCACTACTCTCACCAACCTTCTCAGAACCAAGACCACAACCATCAGCTCTCTTGAAACTAGCAATCAACATCTTGAGCTGAGGCTCACGACCAGACAACCAACCCAAACACTGTCTCAGCTCATCATTCTCATCTTGCAATCTATTCACACACTGTTCTAGCTCAACATTCTTTAATGCAACAACATCACAAGTAGAACAGGAATTTGCAATAGGAGATTTAAGTTGTGCTTCAAGTGAACTAATCATGGTGCGTGATTCAAGCAACTGAGCATGCAAAGCAGGACAAGAAGTACAAGCTCCTAGCAAAGATGACCTAGACTTCAACTCAGCAAGCTCAACCCTAGCACCCTCTAGTTCATCCAAGCAAGTCATGTGTTTCTCCTTAAGCATAACAAGATCAGCAATATGCACATCACAGAACGAGCATTCTACCTCATGAGACACAAGAGGAACATCTTTCAAAACAGCAATCTCAGACTCAAGCGAAGCTGCTCTCTCTCTAGACTCGCAAAGCAAAGACTCAAACTCCATAGCCTTCTTTCCAGTCTCAGAAAGCAAGGTCTCAAGCTCAGCCACTCTATCCTTGGACTCTCCTAGCAAAGACCTAAACTCCCTCTTTTCCTTGTTGGTCTTTCTAAGCACATCATCACGGTTATCGACCAACTGCTCTAATCTAGCAATCTCCTGACGCAAAGAGGTGGGATCTGTCAATACCTCATCCTCGGAGTCGGAGTCGGAGTCATCCTTGCTCTTCACGGAGTCATGCGCCATGGTGCAGTAGTCGACGGCGGCGAAGGAGATGCCGTTGAAGTTGCGGTTCAAGCTCTTCTTCTCCTTGCGGTGGCCGCGGTCTTCATCTTCACTGCTTGAGCTTGACGACGTGTTGATGGAGCTTGTGTCGATGTCGCTCGCATCAGCCACCATCGCTCGAGATCTGTGCTTCTTGTGTCCACCGTGCTTGTTCTTGGATCTTCTCTCGTCCTTGTTCTTCTGCTTGGAGCGGTACTCGTCCTTGGGACGGTGCTTGTGGTCGTCTCGCGGGCGGTGCTTGCGGTTGTAGTCGTTCTTGATCTCCTCAGGGCACTCGGCGATGAAGTGGCCCATCTTCCCGCATCTGTAGCACGTACTCCCGGCACGCCTCGAACCCTTGCGGTTCTGGTACATCCGCTCGAACCTCCTCGTGAGCAACGCGAGATCCTCTTCGCTCAGCACCTCATACTCTTCATCTGGAAGGGACACAAGAGAAGACAAAGCAAAGTGTCTAGGAGTGTTAGCATGTCCATATCCAGAGCCACCGACTAGAGCCAGACTATGGGGATCAGTTGGACTCTTAGCCTTGGCAAGCAACTGTCTGTCCACCTCGGAAGACTTCAACTTCGAGAAAAGCTCATCAACAGAAAGAGTCTCATAGTTTGCCGACTCCATGATCGCCTCAACCTTGGCACCCCACACGGATCTATCAAGTGCTTGCAGGAGCTTGATAGCTCGGTCATGATCTGAGTATGGGAGCACGGTAATGTTGGCTTTCATGTTGTTGACAATCGAAGTGAAACGCTGAAACAAAGCATCAACAGACTCTCCTGGCAAATGAGCAAAATTCTCATACTCTCTCCTGTACATCGAGAAAAGCCTAGCCTTGACATGGCTATCACCACCGTGGGCTACCTTGAGCTTCTGCCAGATCTGGCAAGCTAGGTCCTCGCCCAAAACACGCTCAAACTCCTCGGCGGACAAAGCACGGAACAAGTAGTCAACAGCTCGGGCATTCGCCTCAAATCTATCCTTTGCATCCTGGGCATCTAAGTTGGTGGGATTGACATAGTTTTCATCTTTTGTCACATCCCACAGCAACTTTCCTTTGCCTCGCAAGAAAGCGCCCATACGCGCAACCAAGTTCGGGTAGTTCTTTCCATCGAAGTGCGGAGGCCCGGAACCCCGATCTTGGTACGCCATCTTTGGATCTTAGACTGGTTAGAGTCGCAAAGACCCGTAACCGGCTCTGATACCAATTGAAGGACCGATTAGGCGACCAGAGAGGGGGGGAGTGAATGGAAGCCGATAAAAATTTCTCTCACGAATCCGGCTACTCCCAACTCAACTCCAAATCCTACCAACCGATCTTGCCAAGATCACGTAGCTACTGTGAGGCTACTGGCCCTAGGAACAAGATCAACGCAGCGGAACACGAATCGAACAAATCCAACACGAATCGATCGAAAACTACACGAATCAGCAACTCTCAGCCAGGGGCGGTTGCACCTCTATCCAGGGGCGGTTGCACCGTCCTTGCCTGCCAGGGGCGGTCACACCGGTATCCGAGGGCGGTCGCACCGGTCTTGCCAGACAGCACGGGAAAAAGGTCAACTCAAGAACGGATCTCCCAAACGGCTTGGAGTTTTGAGACGAAACTTTGGGTAGATGATATACACCTCAAGGAGAGGCTGTGCCCCAAAAATCTCGGCCTCTAACTCCCTAGAACTCCGGGAATTTCAAATCTAGCAAAGAACACACCCTCCACGAGTTCATCCCGAAAACTTCAAATCTAAACCGATTCCCGGCGTTTGGGGGCAAGGGATCACCAAGAAAAGAGGCACAAGGCACTCATACGTGATTCCCCCAAAGAAATCCGAGAGAAAACGGGCTAGAAAGTGAAGAACGAAAATCTCCCAAAAATGGCTCCGAAAATACCTCCGAAAATGGGAAAAAGAAAAGGAGCTCGGGAAATCAAATCATGGCACAAAGATGTAGAGATTAAGCTCAATCAACCAACCATGAATTCACCTATACAAACTATGAAATTGTTCTAGGTGGAGAGGATGAAGAGAAGGGGAAACTAAACAAGCCAAATGAAATAACTAAAGAGATAACAGCCACCACCCCTAGAGGGTCTATTATATAGTCCAAATGGTGGTGCTCGAAAGACTAAACTACCCCTAAGCGATACATACCCCTCAGGGGCGAATATGACATTTTCCGCGAAGATTTTTTCGGCTGGGACACCTTCCACCGCAAGCTAGCTTCCCTCCGACGCAAGCCTTGCGATCACGCCGCGTGTCCTCCGGATCGAAGCTCCTCGACGCTCACGGGCGATCTGCCCAGGTGGGACCGGTCACACCGCCCCTGGGGGGCGGTTGGACCGCCCCTGGCTGGCAGGCCGGGCCGTCGCTACGTCGAGTCCTCAGTCCTTGGTTTTGAGGCCCAAACCAAGGGAAACCGTCCACCGATGATTTTGTGGCCAAATCACCAAACCCCGCGCGCAAGCTTCGGTCGTTAGCCGCCACCTTGCACCGGCTTCTCGTCCGCGTACGAGCTTCGGTTGTGAGCCGCTACCTTGCACCGGAACCACGTCCCCTTGCTCGTTCTTGCCAGCATGTGAACCGCACTTGATCCATCCGGCCACCGGGTCCCTCGAACCAAGCCTACTTGTCTCTCCGCTTCTCGAAGACCGCCATGGCTAAGACCTTTCGCGCCTGTTCTTCACCTGCACCAATGCAATCAAGCCGCATTCTACACCTGCAATACTTGAGCCAAGGGAAACGTCAATCCACACCACGTTGTCAATCACTCATCACACCAGGAAGCGACCATCCACCGGTCCTCGGACACACCGGGTCCTCAGCGGGCACAGGCGCTGCGGCGCTGGGCGGCTGGGGTCGACGAGCGCCAGCGGCCGGGGGCGGGCTCGGCTGCAGTGGCGGCCCGGCTGGGGCTGGCCGGCTGGGGAGGGGGGGGGAGACAGCATCCGGCAGAGTGGAGGCGGCGTCCGGCAGAGTGGATGCGGCGGTGGGAGAGGCGGGCGGGGAGGCCGTGAGGGAGCGGCCAGAGCAGGGAGGCAGTCGGGCTGCAGGGCTGGGGCGGCTGGGAGGGGGAAGGAGAGGGACTGAGGATGAGGGAGAGGGAGAATTAGGGTTAGCCTCATGGGCCTTTGGCTAGTTGAGCCTTTGTTGGGCTAAATGTTCGGTTCTCTCGGTTAACTGAAAACCGAACCGAATGAACCGAGTAAATTCGGTTCCTGAGGAACAGTGACCGAACAAGTTCGGTTCCGGTTCTCGGTTTTTTTTTTTTTTTTTTTTTTTTTTTTTTTTTTTTTTTTTTGCCCAGGGTTAACCCCAATGGCGTGGTATCCCATCCAGGTCCCTAGATTACCCTCGTGCTTCGAAGCACACTTCTCGTCGACCATGTCACTGTAAGTGTGGGGTGCACGCAGGTGGAAGACGACAACCCCGGGAAGAAGATCATGTCGTCGGCGGAAGCGTTTCCTATGGGTCAGCCGTTACGCTTCGTCTCTAGTGGTGAGGAGCAAGGTTTGGAACAGTGCCTCGGTTTGGAAGGCCTCGATGCCATCGGCAAGATGGACGACTGCTTTGTGCTGCAGTGCAGAATCTCTGTTCTTAAAGAGCCATCCGTCCCGTCTCATGGCATCGACGAGTACTAGTTTGTTCAAGACTTCAGGTCTCGTTTGAATGCAATGCGCTCCCTATTTTTTTGGTTGAGTTCTAGGCTTCGTTGCGCTGCGTTGAAAAGTCTGTTGATTTTAATTGGTACTGCGCTGATTCAATAGTGTTATATGAGAAAGAAAAATCTACTGCACTGCGCTGACAAGTGAAGCGAAGTGCTCTATGAAGACCCATCCTGTTGCTACCAATCAATTTGAGAAGTCAATAATCACTTGATTTTTCTCTTCTTGTATTTGTGGATCCTTCCTCCTACTTTATTCAGAACAAGATTGGTAGCTACACTTGATTTCAACGTCTACATACATCGACTTGATTTGAATAATTTCTGCATTGGATACACTTGGGAGTTGTTTGTATACGCCCTAGTCACAAAACTTCAAATAGATTCGTGTTCCTCGGCAATCTACCATTAAGTCATTCCTCATGCCTCACAATTTTGGCACGGTCACAAAAAAGTTCACTTTTAATAACTTTTTTCAACCTGCATATATATGGACTTGCATTGAATATTTGTGAAGGTTATACGCTATGTAGTCGCACACCTCGAGTTTTACATTTTTGTATACGCCCTAGTCATTAACTTCAATCTGTTTCGTTCTTACAAGGCAATCTTCCATTCAGTCGTTCCTCGTGCCTCACAATTTGCATGAGTCTAGTCATTAACTTCAATCCGCTTAGAGCAAGTATTATAAGCCATTTCAGTGGGCTAAATACATAGACACCTCAGCAGAATCTGACGTGAAAGAGAGAAAACAAGATAGAATAAATCGAACGAGTCATGAAACGCCCACCCGAGCGGGCGAAACGCTCTGCACTCCCTTGCATGCCCACTCCTATCGATGCACGTCACAACTGAGCATCAAAGGGCATTAAAGAATAGTGGGCCCCACCACTAGCAGCTCCTGCACCTCAGGTGAACTGGCGGTCGAAACGCCCGCAAGCAGGCGTACCCATTAAACCTGCTCTTAGGGCACGTACAAAGGTGAGACGGCTGCCGTCTCTTCAGCGCCATATCAGCCAACTTATCTGACGTGGACCCAATTTAACGAGGAGAGATGAGGTAGCCGTCGTTTGGGTCGGAAGCAAGACGTCCTGCGCCGTTTGCTGATCCGCTGTGCGCATACAGGGAAGCAGCAAACCCTTCGCCCCTCCGATTTCACCTAGAAGGCCAGAAGGCGTCTTTTCTGCTAGCTTTGCTTCAAAACGTTGTTTCAATTTTCTTCTTTTCTAATTAAATTCAATCCCATATAGGCTTTTGTAAACCTTGTGAATTTTTGGGTTGGTACTATAATTCACACTCGACCCATTTTACTTGGTTCTGGCTATATATATATTGTATATTTTGAGTGAAAATTCATTCCAAAACATTATATATTTGAGGTTTCATACAAGTTGTTTGACATCAATGCAGTTTCCTAAATTTCAGGAAACTAACCTAAATTCATGTTTTGAGTAGTTGAAAATTATGGAGCTGGATCCCATCATAGTTATTATGGTGAAATTTTAAGTTATTTAGCAAGCACACATTTAAGTTCAATTATTTATTTCAAATTCAAATTAGTGCACAATGCCCAAAAATAATACTCGTATGTTGTATATAAGCTTTTCTAAAAGACTACTTATTTGGACATATCGTGTGTTATCTTGGGTAAGGACAAAAATAGTTACAAGGATCAAATTATGTACTAGATCACCATGATTTACATGTCAAATGATGAATTAAATATCTTGCAGACGGCTAAATAGACAGCCCATTGTATAAGCTGTCTATTTAGTTGTCTATGTATGACAAATAAACAGCCCATTGTACAAATCTTCCATTCAGTCGTTCCTTGTGTCTCAATTTGCATTAGTCACAAACTAACGATCAATGTTTATTTTTCTAACTTTTTTCCAACCTAACTGAAGGGAAAAAGGAAAAAAGGAATGGATCGACAGTACGCGAGGCACTGTTTGACGATGATGGCGACGACAACCACGGGAAGAAGATGTCATCGACCTGCTTTGTGTTGCGCTGCAGACTCTCTGTTCAGAGCCATCCGGCCCGTCTCATGACGAGAACAACTTCGTGTACTAGAGTGTTGAGGTCTTGTCTGGGTGCAATATGCTCCGTGTTTTTGGCTGGATTCCAATGTTCTATGAAGACAAATCATTGTATTTATATTTGTCCATGATCTGTGTAGAATTGTGCTTGCCCATTTCCTTTTTACAAGAGACCTTAAATGGAGTGAGAGTAACATTGCACTCGCTAGTGACCTTAAATCCGCTACCGCGAAAAATCGAACCCACGACTAATGATACTACCATGCTACTAGAGGACCTTTCAGAGCAAGATTAGTAGACTCGCTCGCATGCCGGTGTCTGGGCCTCCAGGTCATGCGAGCCGCCGAGCCGTGGTGGCAGGGGCTCACGTCCTTTTAATGCGCCGCCATAAGTTTCATAGGGACTGCAACCAATCAGAAACCGTGCATGCGCCCGCTGAAGCTACCGACTCGGGAGACGCCCATCTCATTCTCTCTCTTCTTTTCTCACTCCTCCACATCAGATTTGGCTGATGTGATGCGTTGTTTCGCCTTCTGACTGTATCTCATAATACTTATTCTCACACGCTTCCACAGTTCCACTAGCAATTGAATGCACGCATAATGCTAATGCCCTGCGCTTGACGCCTCGTAAAATCTGACCACCAGTCGATTGGTGCCCAGTGCGGCAAGCGAGGAGCCTCACTGTGAATGCTGCGATAGGTTCGGTGATTTCAAGATTGCAATTAATGCCAAGCCACACCTGTTCGTTGCTCCTCCATCTGCACTACATCTACATATATATGGCCATGTAGCCAAACCCACAGTTCATCTGCTCCATGGAGTATATGTAGATACGAATAGTGCTCCTCTTCCCACCCCCGTCTTGATTTGCTCTAGCGCCAACCCAATCCATCCTCCAATGGCTGCATCACCTACCCCTGATCGCATGAGCCTCACCGCAGCGGCGACCCGGGAGATCATCTTCGACGTGGAAGGCTACAGAGCCACCAAGCTCATGTCCGACGGCCGCGGCTACTTCGAGTCCGACAAGTTCACCGTCGGCGGCTACGACTGGGCCGTCCGCTACTACCCGGAGAGAGGCGGCGTCTACGTAGCCGTCACCCTCGTGCTCCTCAGCGACCTCAATGAGACCGACGCCGCCGGCGGGCAGCAGGAAGGAGGAGGTGTCGGGGTCAGGTTCGCATGCGCGCTGCAGGACAGGAACGGCGAGCGGCCGCCGGAGAGGTGCAGGAGCGCGTCGCGTGTGTTTTCAGAGTGTGGTCATGAGTGGGGCTTCTGGAAGTACACCACGCACGATGTTCTGGACGACCCCGATTTCCTTGTGGGCGATTGCTTCACTTTGGTCTGCACCGTCTCTGTTCTTCGGAAGCCGAGGTTCTGCGTGGTTGATGTAGCTGCTTAAAATCGATTGGGCACTCCTATGTCCTCTCCTTTTGTATCTGGTTGTCCAGTACTCCAGTTTAGATCTCGGTTGTGTTGCTTCCCATCATTCCTGACCCACGAGTTAAGAAAATTATTAGAGAAATTTTATGGTGCTTGAAAATTATAAGAGCCATCCATGAGTCAAGATCTGATGGATAAGAAGTGAGAGGTACCTGTTACAAGGAACTGTTACAAGGAACCTAAGTTGTGGACCGGTACCGATAATTTGTGGGCCAGAAACTATTTTTAAAATTAAGCTCAAAGGTATGTTGGTATTTTTAGATTAGCTGATTTGTGGTGGCCCATCAGATCATTGAACTGATCCAGGCCCAAATCCAAGTTCTTTGATCTGATGCTGGCGGCGCGGTCCTCGACAATCTCGTTGACAAACTCCTGCCGGCTGCTGCTGCATCACCCTCGTTGCCGACGCCGTTGTGACATGCCCATTTCGCTTGCCACGGCGGCTCCCAGCGGCACGTCTGCCGGCGCTGCCCCATCTTCCTCCTGCTGCCTGGAGTCCAAGATCGGGAGCGGAGCTGCGGCAGAGCATGAACGTCCGCACGGCGGAGAGACAGTTGGAGAATGTCATTGAAGTTGATGAAGCGCCATCCTGTTCTGGCTGGATATAATTTCAAATCGCTATGGTCATATTGCATCTCACACAGACACAACACCTAGTAACAATTCGTCAGTAAGAAAAGCAACATGAGCATATCATCTCGCCGTGATGCCCTGCACAAGCGGCAAATGAGTACTGTGCTGTGCGGCCCCAAATGATGGTGGCAGGTCCGTTTTGCCGGATTGGAAGCAGGCGACCGGCGGCGAGGCTCTGGGCAGGCACAACGGAAGATGAATTCTTCGATATATGGTGCGGCGGCCGGCAAGGAATAACCGGGTGGCATGAGCTGAGGAACAAGAATCCCTAAATTACCCCTACCTTGCAAATAAGTACTAGAGTTAGTTATATTGCTGGGAGGATTGCTGGGTTCTGAGGGACTCATGCCACTGTTCACTCGCATTTAAAAAATGATAGGCTCAACTTATTGTATGGTGCAGTGCTGACGAGTAAAAAGAGGCCCAACTATTGTTCATCAGAATTAAAAAATGAGAAGCCCAATTTACGGTGTGCACGCGAGAGAGAAAAAAGGGCTATCCACTGTTGAGAAAAATATTCGCATGACATAACATGTGTGCTCTATGCATAACGAAAAAATCTATGCACCGCTCTTGACTGGCCGGAGAAAAAATTACTCTCACCTCGCCTTGCAGTTGTAATTTTTCTTCCTCTCTACTCTTTTAAGTGCACCACCTCTCGCCCACAATGCTTGGATGCGCCATCGCCACTCGTGTTCGCCTTCTCGTGCATGCCCGCACCACTTTCGCTGGGACGGCGACACTGTTTTAAATTGGCTGGCCATGTTAACTGAAGTCAGCCAGGAAAGCCCCAACCTATTTTTTTTGCACGCTTCAGATGAAGGCTACTGTTGGCGAGAAGATGTTTTTGTGGTGTCTCTTTGAACTAAAGGTGATGTTATCTTCTATTTTATTTAGGAAAAAGTCAAAGTTACTCCCCTGAACTATAGCCGAAGTTTGAATAAACCCTAAATTATCGTTTGGTTCATTTTACTCCCAATACTATGTCATTTGGTTCAAATAATCCCCTGAGACAATTTGTCTCTTTCAGTAATAAATGTATCTATATCGCTGAAAAATTTGCTGCTCTCTCAACACTTCCGTACGAGCCTTGCCTTCTTTTCTTTTTTAATAAACGGGTATCTCAACGAACCTGCTGTCCTCCATGCTAAAAAAATGAGCCCGCCGCCGCAGGCACTAACGTCGTCGTGTTGTGGCTTTCAGGGGTCTCGCCTCGCGTCGCGTGCCTATTGGGATGGGGCACATGCACCGGTCTTGCTCGGGAAAAAAAGGTCGGCCATTAGCCTCCCATCGGTCGCCCTGTCGCTACAGCTGGCGTCAGCACATCGAGCCGCTGGGTAGTTGTCCCACGACACCATTTCCTACAGCTATCCATTAGACATGTAATGGCCACATAGTCATATTATCTACTTCGATCAGTATGTGTATG
Source organism: Urochloa ruziziensis (assembly GCA_015476505.1). Lineage (NCBI taxonomy): Eukaryota > Viridiplantae > Streptophyta > Magnoliopsida > Poales > Poaceae > Urochloa > Urochloa ruziziensis. Next base: position 21,470,458 of record CM027122.1, on the reverse strand, counting down.
TGGCTTTTTAAGTATGTATGTAGTGTTTTTAGTGATTATCAAAACTAAGAATATAGAAAATCTACAGCTATTCATGGTACCAGCAAGTGATTACAAACGTAGTCGGTAACAGGTGCGGCGTTAGCGCGTCGTTTTTCCTAGTAATTATGACGGGAGGAACCGGATCCTCTCAAGTACCGTAACAAACCTCAAATTATTAAGCTTTTTGTGGTTCAAACAGCTCCGAGTACGTAGCAGACAAAGCTCGATATGATTAACCGGCCCTGTTTGGAAGTATTGCATTTTTAATCATCTGTAATTGCATTACCCGGGTAATTTGTTGCAAGGTTTTCAATTCCGGTTTCCAAAAATAATGGTCCTCTCCGAAAAACACGAAATTCCCGGAATGTCGTCAAATTGAAAAAAAATCGGTTATATTTTCACTGGAATTTAAAAAATTTAAATACTTTGAAAGGTTATAATATTCCGTAGTCTATTTCATTCATAACCGGGTCAATGGAACCTCGCTTATAGGAAGACTGATAGTACGATACAACTCTACTTGTGTATTTAAAGCCATGTCCAGCCTATAAGATCTAGTTGAATTCAAAATTTCCAAAATATTTGACCAAATTAATTTTTTTCGTTCACCACCAAAAAATAAGAAATTTCTCATGTCATCGATTAAAGGTTTTATTCATAACTGTCAGGTAATTTGTTCTCTCTGACGACTTGGTTGCAGGAACATCAGTAACGATTTTAATTGTCAAGCATGCATTTTTATCAGCGAAAAGCAAAGCTATCACCAATAGTAGTTTCCAAACATAAAAGGCTGGAATTAGGCAAATATTCAACTTAAATATGCATTATCCATCACACCGTTTTTGAGATGATGGATAAAATCCAACCTACTATATTTGCATGGTGTTATAAAGAGTTCGTATACTCTAATCTTCAAAATGAGGAACTTAAAATGACAAGAAAGAAACTCTTGAGACACAAAAAAAGTGAATGCTAAGCTTCAATCTTCTTCAAGGTCCATTATCCATCACACCGTACAATGAGGAACATAGTTTCTTGTGTGGTGTCCAGTTGACGTGGCAGTATGGAAACTACTCATAGACTCTATGGGTTGGGACTGTCCTTAGGCCATTCCCACTATCTTAGTAGAATAGTTTTCATAGAATTAATGAGTAAGCAATTTGATGACATGAAAAGAGATTTAATGAGAAAAAGATAGACATGGTTTCTCATACAAGGCGTCATGTCAACACGAGAACCAAGGGAGAAAGAAGAGAGGGTCAGAAAAGGAGAGAAAAGAGAGAGTATTGGAGGGGATTCATTTTCTTCATTTATCATAGAAACTATGCATTGTGGAGGTAGTATCTATGTGTAGTTTCTTACTATCTTCTATCTTTAGACACCACCTATAGACATGATGGGTTGAGGATAGCCTTATAGCAAGTATTATAATCTTGTGTGGACGGGCGACTAGCTAGCCACGCAAGCAAAAAACGCAGCTGGCGGAAAGAGAAACAGAGAGCGAGCGTGTCGCGGCTCGCTAACAAAAGCAGGCGCATGCATTTATTACACCAAGACGACGGACTCTCATTTGCTAGCGTCGCACGCAGGAACTCAACCAGAGCATTCATTGACCTGGACCCACCATCACCGCGTTGCAGCCCTCGCATGACATGGCTAGCGAATCGCCGGCAAGCGAGCGAGACTATAAATCTTGCTCTTATGCTATGCAATTGAAACGTCTTGATTCGAGGCCATCATGTTGTATTGGAACTAGAAATAAGCTGTTAAATAATGCTGCCGCACTTGGCAAACGAAGAGTCCATGGTTAATAGCAATTTAATTTACGCACCGCAAATGAGAATCAACAAGGAACTGGGAAAAGAACTTGCAATCTTTCTTCCACCATATGGCTATATAAACAAGAGTAGTGCTCCTTCAGTTGGTCACATGAAAATTCTTCCACCAAGCACCACAAGGGCATGCAGGCTAGACAGATCCATCAATTCGTCCCAATGACCACCAAAAGAGAACGCGTCACTTGCATGAACCTGACTACCGCCGATACCCGAGTCTTCCGGTTCCAGGTCGGCTGCTACTCCTGGGCCGACGGGTCGCCCGCGTGGGGCAATGCTTCCGGTCGGCGACCTTCACCGTCGACGACCACAACTGGGCCATCCGCTACTACCCCAGTTAACCCTCGGCATTCGGTTCTAACCGAACCGATCGGTTCGGTTCCTCGGTTTCTTTGAAAATTCAGTTCCCTAAAAGAAGGAACCGATCGGTTCTTTGTAGATGTGCGAACCGACGAATTTCGGGTTCGGTTTTGGTTCTAACCGAGGGAGCTCGATCTGCTTGGCGTTCTCGAGCCTCCCGACGCTCACCGGGATCTCGCGGAGCCGGCGAGCCACAGACGCGGAGGGCGGGCGCCGGCGCCGCCCGCGCTGTTGCGCTAGAGCCTAGGAGGCCGGGGTCGACAAGCGCCGGTCGAGCGCGGGCACAGGCGCTCGGCGCTGGGCGGCTGGGGTCGACGAGCGCCAGCGGCCGGGGGCGGGCTCGGCTGCAGTGGCGGCCCTGCTGGGGCTGGCCGGCTGGGGGGAGGGGTGGGGGGGGGGGGGGGGGAGACGGCATCCGGCGGAGTGGAGGCGGCGTCCGGCGGAGTGGATGCGGCGGTGGGAGAGGCGGGCGGGGAGGCCGTGAGGGAGCGGCCAGAGCAGGGAGGCAGTCGGGCTGCAGGGCTGGGGCGGCTGGGAGGGGGAAGGAGAGGGACTGAGGATGAGGGAGAGGGAGAATTAGGGTTAGCCTCATGGGCCTTTGGCTAGTTGAGCTTTTGTTGGGCTAAATGTTCGGTTCTCTCGGTTAACTGAAAACCGAACCGAATGAACCGAGTAAATTCGGTTCATGAGGAACAGGGACCGAACAAGTTCGGTTCCGGTTCCGGTTCTCGTTTTTTTTTTCCAGGGTTAACCCCAATGGCGTGGTATCCCATCCAGGTCCCTAGATTACCCTCGTGCTTCGAAGCACACTTCTCGTCGATCATGTCACTGTAAGTGTGGGGTGCACGCAGGTGGAAGACGACAACCCCGGGAAGAAGATCATGTAGTCGGCGGAAGCGTTTCCTATGGGTCAGCCGTTACGCTTCGTCTCTGGTGGTGAGGAGCAAGGTTTGGAACAGTGCCTCGGTTTGGAAGGCCTCGATGCCATCGGCAAGATGGACGACTGCTTTGTGCTGCAGTGCAGAATCTCTGTTCTTAAAGAGCCATCCGTCCCGTCTCATGGCATCGACGAGTACTAGTTTGTTCAAGACTTCAGGTCTCGTTTGAACGCAATGCGCTCCCTATTTTTTTGGTTGAGTTCTAGGCTTCGTTGCGCTGCGTTCAAAAGTCTGTTGATTTTAATTGGTACTGCGCTGATTCAATAGTGTTATATGAGAAATAAAAATCTGCTGCACTGCGCTGACAAGTGAAGCGAAGTGCTCTATGAAGACCCATCCTGTTGCTACCAATCAATTTGAGAAGTCAATAATCACTTGATTTTTCTCTTCTTGTATTTGTGGATCCTTCCTCCTACTTTATTCAGAACAAGATTGGTAGCTACACTTGATTTCAACGTCTACATACATCGACTTGATTTGAATAATTTCTGCATTGGATACACTTGGGAGTTGTTTGTATACGCCCTAGTCACAAAACTTCAAATAGATTCGTGTTCTTCGGCAATCTACCATTAAGTCATTCCTCATGCCTCACAATTTTGGCACGGTCACAAAAAAGTTCACTTTTAATAACTTTTTTCAACCTGCATATATATGGACTTGCATTGAATATTTGTGAAGGTTATACGCTATGTAGTCGCACACCTCGAGTTTTACATTTTTGTATACGCCCTAGTCATTAACTTCAATCTGTTTCGTTCTTACAAGGCAATCTTCCATTCAGTCGTTCCTCGTGCCTCACAATTTGCATGAGTCTAGTCATTAACTTCAATCCGCTTAGAGCAAGTATTATAAGCCATTTCAGTGGGCTAAACACATAGACACCTCAGCAGAATCTGACGTGAAAGAGAGAAAACAAGATAGAATAAATCGAACGAGTCATGAAACGCCCACCCGAGCGGGCGAAACGCTCTGCACTCCCTTGCATGCCCACTCCTATCGATGCACGTCACAACTGAGCATCAAAGGGCATTAAAGAATAGTGGGCCCCACCACTAGCAGCTCCTGCACCTCAGGTGAACTGGCGGTCGAAACGCCCGCAAGCAGGCGTACCCATTAAACCTGCTCTTAGGGCACGTACAAAGGTGAGACGGCTGCCGTCTCTTCAGCGCCATATCAGCCAACTTATCTGACGTGGACCCAATTTAACGAGGAGAGATGAGGTAGCCGTCGTTTGGGTCGGAAGCAAGACGTCCTGCGCCGTTTGCTGATCCGCTGTGCGCGTATAGGGAAGCAGCAAACCCTTCGCCCCTCCGATTTCACCTAGAAGGCCAGAAGGCGTCTTTTCTGCTAGCTTTGCTTCAAAACGTTGTTTCAATTTTCTTCTTTTCTAATTAAATTCAATCCCATATAGGCTTTTGTAAACCTTGTGAATTTTTGGGTTGGTACTATAATTCACACTCGACCCATTTTACTTGGTTCTGGCTATATATATATTGTATATTTTGAGTGAAAATTCATTCCAAAACATTATATATTTGAGGTTTCACACAAGTTGTTTGACATCAATGCAGTTTCCTAAATTTCTGGAAACTAACCTAAATTCATGTTTTGAGTAGTTGAAAATTATGGAGCTGGATCCCATCATAGTTATTATGGTGAAATTTTAAGTTATTTAGCAAGCACACATTTAAGTTCAATTATTTATTTCAAATTCAAATTAGTGCACAATGCCCAAAAATAATACTCGTATATTGTATATAAGCTTTTCTAAAGGACTACTTATTTGGACATATCGTGTGTTCTCTTGGGTAAGGACAAAAATAATTACAAAGATCAAATTATGTACTAGATCACCATGATTTACATGTCAAATGATGAATTAAATATCTTGCAGACGGCTAAATAGACAGCCCATTGTATAAGCTGTCTATTTAGTTGTCTATGTATGACAAATAAACAGCCCATTGTACAAATCTTCCATTCAGTCGTTCCTTGTGTCTCAATTTGCATTAGTCACAAACTAACGATCAATGTTTATTTTTCTAACTTTTTTCCAACTTAACTGAAGGGAAAATGGAAAAAAGGAAAGGATCGACAGTACGCGAGGCACTGTTTGACGATGATGGCGACGACAACCACGGGAGGAAGATGTCGTCGACCTGCTTTGTGTTGCGCTGCAGACTCTCTGTTCAGAGCCATCCGGCCCGTCTCATGACGAGAACAACTTCGTGTACTAGAGTGTTGAGGTCTTGTCTGGGTGCAATATGCTCCGTGTTTTTGGTTGGATTCCAATGTTCTATGAAGACAAATCATTGTATTTATATTTGTCCATGATCTGTGTAGAATTGTGCTTGCCCATTTCCTTTTTACAAGAGGCCTTAAATGGAGTGAGAGTAACATTGCACTCGCTAGTGACCTTAAATCCGCTACCGCGAAAAATCGAACCCACGACTAATGATACTACCATGCTACTAGAGGACCTTTCAGAGCAAGATTAGTAGACTCGCCCGCATGCCGGTGTCTGGGCCTCCAGGTCATGCGAGCCGCCGAGCCGTGGTGGCAGGGGCTCATGTCCTTTTAATGCGCCGCCATAATTTTTATAGGGACTGCAACCAATCAGAAACCGTGCATGTGCCCGCTGAAGCTACCGACTCTGGAGACGCCCATCTCATTCTCTCTCTTCTTTTCTCACTCCTCCGCATCAGATTTGGCTGATGTGATGTGTTGTTTCGCCTTCTGACTGTATCTCATAATATTATTCTCACACGCTTCCACAGTTCCACTAGCAATTGAATGCACGCATAATGCTAATGCCCTGCGCTTGACGCCTCGTAAAATCTGACCACCAGTCGATTGGTGCCCAGTGCGGCAAGCGAGGAGCCTCACTGTGAATGCTGCGATAGGTTCGGTGATTTCAAGATTGCAATTAATGCCAAGCCACGCCTGTTCGTTGCTCCTCCATCTGCACTACATCTACATATATATGGCCATGTAGCCAAACCCACAGTTCATCTGCTCCATGGAGTATATGTAGATACGAATAGTGCTCCTCTTCCCACCCCCGTCTTGATTTGCTCTAGCGCCAACCCAATCCATCCTCCAATGGCTGCATCACCTACCCCTGATCGCATGAGCCTCACCGCAGCGGCGACCCGGGAGATCATCTTCGACGTGGAAGGCTACAGCGCCACCAAGCTCATGTCCGACGGCCGCGGCTACTTCGAGTCCGACAAGTTCACCGTCGGCGGCTACGACTGGGCCGTCCGCTACTACCCGGAGAGAGGCGGCGTCTACGTAGCCGTCACCCTCGTGCTCCTCAGCGACCTCAATGAGGCCGACGCCGCCGGCGGGCAGCAGGAAGGAGGAGGAGTCGGGGTCAGGTTCGCGTGCGCGCTGCAGGACAGGCACGGCGAGCGGCCGCCGGAGAGGTGCAGGAGCGCGTCGCGTGTGTTTTCAGAGTGTGGTCACGAGTGGGGCTTCTGGAAGTACACCACGCATGATGTTCTGGACGACCCCGATTTCCTTGTGCGCGATTGCTTCACTTTGGTCTGCACCGTCTCTGTTCTTCGGAAGCCGAGGTTCTGCATGGTTAATGTAGCTGCTTGAATCGACTGGGCACTCTCCCCTGCCCTCTCCTTTTGTATCTCTCGGTTGTGTTTTTCTTAGACCAGATCTTGGTTGTGTTGCTTTCCTTCTCTTTGTCATTCCTGACCCTCAAGTTAAGAAAATTATTAAACTTTTGTCATTGCTAAATGTTTTGGGCGCTCCTCTCCAGTACTCCAATTTAGCTTGCTTTCCTTCTCTTCATCAGTCCTAACTCTGGATTAAGAAAATTATTAAGCTTTGGGTAGTAGCAGTGTGAGTTCGATATGCTTTACCACACAGAGTTCATCAGGTTGTTGCTGTCAGCCTCTTCTCTTTTTCACCAGATTGGCATAAAAGAAAGCATGGTACTGCTACTAATGTGCGCGACGACATGCATGCGTTAGTTTAGACACCAATGATCTTTTAATCAAAATACAGTATCAAACACGTTATGGTTTTTGCAAAACAGTAGTTTTTGTAAACTGTAGTATTTTTTATTGCAACTCGAAATACTACATTATTGATTCCAAGTTCATTACATCGAGATGATACAAGGGTTTTGAAACACTCCTGGCCTCTGCATAACCAGGATACACACAACCTTATAAATAGGATGCGAAAAGCCGGACACTCTAATGACGCTCAATCCTTAAACTAGCAGCTCTTGAGTAGCAGAGAAAGTTCCATATACGTATATGATTAACCGCTTCTTCACTGTTCTGTTTGCTGCAGTCATGATTAATCTACATAACCTATACAGATGCACTCCACTAAAAGTCATTAACTCTATTTCTCTGCAAGCTATACACGTCATATAGGAACCACTACATCATACACCACATCACCATCCACTAGGACCTATTTGTGTCTTCCATCGATTTTCTATGACTAATAGCATCATGCATGTAACTTATTAACCTTGGTGAGTACTATGCTACAAAATTCCCACAATAGAAATCATTTAAGAGTTGTTATCTCTGGACAAAATGAACATATTTTCATGTATAATGTCATTTGCAAAAGAATGTTGTCAAGCAATCACCTTATTATGACTATTTTCAAATTTTATTAACTTAAAATTTTGTTTAAAATTTTTTGTAGGGGTATCACCTAGTAAATTCTAAAAAGGAAATATAAACAAAGGAGGGCCTCTGTTTAGTGCTAAATAGATCTCCCTTTCTTCCTCGTTGCGCCCCGTGCGGGTGGGGGTGGACGGCGGCGGGGGTGCCTCCGGCTGTGGGTGGCGGTCGAGGCCGGCGAGTTTAGGGTTCCAGGGTTACTTGGGAGGGTTCATGTCCGACGGAACTAGAGGGGGAGGGTTTGGGGAGGCGGCCGGCCGGCAGCGGAGCGGAGGCGACGCCACACGCCGCAAGAGTCGGGCGGCGGGAGACCCCTGGTTGGGTGGTGGAGGAGGCGGGGGCACCACAGAGAGCTTGTCAGAGAGGAAGAAGGTGGTGGATCTCGTCGTCGAGTTAGGGGAGGCGGCTGGCGTGGGGGAGAGGGGATGAACGGGTTAGGGTTTGCGCCGTATCAGTGGAGGTGGCAGGAGCCACTGGAGCTAGATGAAGGGGGGAGGCGTGCGGGGAAGGGCGCGGCAACGGATTAGGGTTGGGCCGCGTCGGCCGACTGTGGCGGAGGCGGCGGGGGAGGGGTGAGGGGACGGGATTGAAAAAGAAGAGGGATGGGGTTAGAAAGGGAAAGTTTTTCATAATAGATTGTCCACAAACGGAAAGATTTACTTTTTTTTAAGGGCCGCCCCTCCAAGATCAAGGTTTATAGTTTCGCCAGCTTACCGGCGAAATAAAAAGACATGTAATGGTGGACCCCGCCGTCTTTAATGCACACCGTGAAAACATAGCAAAGCGGGCAAATGAGAGCTGCATGATCGGTAATAGCTACAAACTTCAAACATATTCGTGTTCCTCCGCAATCTACCATATTCAGTCATTCCTCGTGCCTCACAATTTTTGCACGAGAGACAATGGCCCTTTTGTTTCCGCGGTTCCCCACAGTGCGTATCGCGGCCGCATGGCGTTGGACTACGTTGATTTTGTAGCGGTGGCACTTCTGTGGTGCGCAGTGCAAATCCCGTCGTGGGACTGAAGCGCGGCGGCACCCAGATGCCGGCAAACGAAGAGTCAGCTCTTGATTATTACAGTTAAAACCGAGTAATTTGCACGCCCGCCGTGAATGGCAATTTATGTACTACAGTGTCATGCATATATAGGAGGGGAAGCGTCGCCCTCCCTCCTTATATAAACAGGTCTTCACGCACTCTGCTAGAGATCAGAGCCCCATCGAAATCCCTCTACACCCTCTCGTCCCTATGGCCACGCCATCTGAGATTACCTCCATGAGCCTGACCGCAGCCGAGACCCGAGTGCTCCACTTGAAGGTCGACTGCTACTCCTGGGCACGAAAGGTCGCCGACGTGGGGCAATGCTTCCAGTCAGAGGCCTTTCGCGATTGGGCCTTCCGCTACTACCCCTGTGGCGTGAACTCCCGTTCCGCCCCGTCGATTCGCGTCGTCCTTGGGAACATGTCAGGTACCCTCGACGACTGCGTCACGGCCAGTTTCGGATGCGTGCAGGTCGACGTCGACGACGACTATCATCAAGACCCCTCATTGGCGGAATCGATAAATATGTCTAGCCCGCAGAGGATAGTAGAATCTGCAGTTTTTTGTGACGAGAACAGCTTCGAACTGCCCCTGGAGCATGGAACAATTGATGCTGCCGGCAAGGGGAGAGACTGTTTTGAGGTGCTGTGCAAAATCTGTGTTCTCAGGCAGCCATTTACTCCCAAAATTCATGGTTTCGGTTACTAGCTCGTGTGATGTTAAGCGAGAAAATAATATTCATAAATGCATGCATCCAGTCCGTGTGATGGTGCTCGTGTGATGCATCCAGTCGGTTATACTTATGAAGCATTATGGTAGACCGTACCGTTACTCATCAAAGGCAACGTACATCACGAACATGCATGGGACTATGGGAGTAAACAATTTGGTGCCTAATATAAACATTTGCAGACGCACATGCAGAAAAAATTGTTTATGCAAGCCAAGCAATGTGTGTAAACTAATACAAAGTAGTCCTTTTTTTCCGAGCAAGGTGTAAGTAATAGAGCAGTCGTTTTTTTGCGAGCAATTGTAAATTAATATCCATTGAATGAAGGATGGACTCTGGAATTTCATATGCAAATTCACCTACGAATCAAAGTGTTTTATAATATAATGTGGCTTAACTCTAAGCAGAACCAAGAAACATATATACTCCCTCCGGTACAAGAATAGAAGTCCATCTGGGTGCGGACGATTTTGCACAAAAGAAGTCCATCTCGGCGTGGAAAGGGTAGTTTGGACGCGTTTACCCCTGCGTAAATGTGCTTCGTAACTTCCGTCGCCCGTTGCTGGATCTCGCGGCGTAATAAATCTCCGCGTGCGTCTCATCCGCTCCGCGTGCGCCTCGCCTTCCTCCCATCCGCTCCGCGTGCGTCTCGCCTTCCTCCCATCGATCCGCTCCGCGGCGCCTCGCCGTCGCAGCGCCTTCCTCCCATCCGCTCGCCGTCGCAGCACCTTCCTCCATCCGCTCGCCGTCGCAGCGCCTCGCCATGGAGTCCGACGACGAGTTGCTTCTCTCGCAGGACTCCTCATCTCCTATCGCCGTGGCCTCCCTGTCACCGGAATCCATGGACGCCGCGCCGGACTCCGTGATGGCGACGTTGGACTCCGTCTCGACAGAGGACACCGACTCGCCGGACTCGGAGTCTGTGGTGTTTGTGGCTGACTCAGAGCCCTTCAAGGTCGTGCCAGACTCACAGCCAGTGGAGGTCGCGCCGGTGGCAACGCCCGGCCAGCTCGACCTCGGCCCGTTTCTGTGTCGTCGATGTGGAATCATCCATCAGAACCGCGAGGCGTGGAATCTTGTTCACGTGTTTCGTCCATGCTCTCGTTGCGGTGTCGTCAACAAGGACCACCGATTCGCCGCAGATATGCGCGGTGAAAAAGAGTGGGACTGCAAGCATGATTGTGTCGCCAAACCATCGGTAAGTTCATGCTAAAATTGAAACGTTCATGTTAAACATTGCAGCCTCTAACTAGCATAACAATTGAAGCCTCTAACTAGCATATTTCTCCCTACATTGCAGCTAATGTAGCCTCAGCTTCTTCTAGCAAATCTGGTGGACAAGGAGTAGTAATCGGCAGCATGTCTAGTCTTTCTAATGACGCCTTATTGATGTGTGGGATCTTGTAGTTGTTGCACCCTTTCTTCTTCATTGCTTCCAACAAAACAGTTTGTAATGTTACAAATATGCGATTTCCAACAAAACAGTTGCATTTTACCTCTACTCCAAACGCGCCGCACTGACCGAACATGAAGACCAAATTGGTCGGCTACAATCTGAGTATCTTTCTTGTGGAGTATCCCATTGTTGCTTCTAGCCAACAACGTTTGATACACTTGCTTTCTCATATCATCTGTCATCTCTTTCCGACGGTGGTTGGCAAGGGCCGGACCATTTTCTACAAAAAGCACAAAGGCAAGCTCATCAAGTGATGAACATGAGACTGTTTTGAATGTAAATCATGTAACAAATGCAAGCTCATGTAACATACCAGCCATGTTTTGAATGAAATCCATGTCAACCGCGCCAAACTCATCAAGAGGCAAGTTCAAATCAAAATCGTGCTGTTGTTCTTCTGCTTGTTCTACAATAACAAGTGACGAACATGAGACTGTTTACAAAAAAAAAAGATGAACAACCAAAAGAGAGTTCGAGTAGTTACCAGGAGCTTCTTCTTCTTCTACAATGCCATGGGCAAGCTCTTCTTGTTCAGCATCGAGGAGGAAACCAGGAAGAGGCAAGTTCAAATCCATTTTTTGGCTAGAATGCGTGTGCAAGAAAGGAGGAAGTAAGGCCAGTGAACTGAGAAGGCAGGAAGTAGAAGAGGCGTGTTTAATTTATAAGATGGCAACCGAAAAAAAAAGAGCGCGTCACCAGCGAAATTTTTCGCGCGCTGTGGGAGGAAAGGGCGCGGCACAAAAATTTGATGAAAGCCGAGCGGCCAGCAGCATGCAGCCCCATGCAAAAATCCCGACTAGTGGCAAAAAATTGAGTCAGGCAGGAGTCGAACTCGCGATGGGCAGGACAGAATGCATTGAGCTGCGTTCCGCTAACCAATCAGCCGAGTCATCAATGGTGCCTACCATGCACCCGCGGCTCTATTTATTAGGGGTAAACAAGGAAAAATTACCCATAATAAATGACTCCTTGGTATGCGTAATCTGGTCCGAAGGGACTTCTATTCCTGTACCGGAGGGAGTATCTAGCCTATATATGGCTATAGGAGCGCAGGACTGCCACTGCCCGTCCGTGCGCGCAGCCACCGAGCCACGGCCAGAACTGCGAGACGCAAAAAAGGAGATGCCTCGACCGTCGCGGGCTTTTGGCAGCCGGCTCTTAGTCAAGCTTCGATCTGTGCAAGTGTCTAGAAGAACATTATAAAAAAAGTGTCTTAAAGGCGGATTTGCATGCAAGGAAACTGAGGCCACACCACAAGGGTAACGCAGATCGCCGTGTAGAAGTATAGGTGTATTATGCTTAGAGTCCTTATTGGATACTACTATCACATGTAATCTTCTCCTACTCGGAGACCTCATTGTAATCCTTGGCGCTGGTTTCCCAGGCCTATATAATGAATGTACCCGGCGCCCTGTATGGGTAAGCCGTTCTATTCTATCTTACATGGTAACAGAGCCTCTCCTCGAAAGAGTATCTAGTTGCAAGTCGTAAGCATTGCGATTTTTCTCTATTTTTTCTTCTTGTCGCTGATCTAGATGGCGTCGACAAGCAATGGGGCTTCAATCTCGTTCTCTATCCCTGTCTCTGAAAAATTGACAAGGGAAAATTACCTGGTGTGGAGAGCCCAGGTTTTGCCTGCAGTTCGAGCTGCTCGGTTGATGGGGATTCTAGATGGATCCGCTGTTCAGCCACCATCAACAATCAAGGTGAAGAAGGCTGATCAATCTGAAGAAGATATTGAGAATCCGGCGCATATTCGTTGGATTGAGCAAGACCAACAACTTCTTGCTTATCTCCTCTCCACAATGACCAAGGAAATCTTGGTCCAAGTCGGCTCCTATGAGCATGCGTCCGAAGTCTGGACAGCCGTAACCGGGATGTTTTCATCCCAATCTCGATCACGGATATTGCAGATTCGATCTCAGCTATCAAGAGAGAAGAAAGGAGATACCTCTGCTGCTGCATATTAAACCAAGATGAAAAGCCTTGCTGATGAGGCTACGGCTGCTGGAAAGAAACTTGAAGACGATGATCTCATTGGCTATATCTTCAATGGATTGAATGCTGATTACAATCCCTTTGTCTCTTCTATGGTTAGCAAGGATAATCTGAATCTTACTGATATGTACTCGCACTTACTTTCCTATGAAGCTCGCCTACGCCAACAAACCTCTGATGAACCTTGACCTTATTCTTCTGCTAATGCTGCCTCGCGAGGACGTGGTCGTGGAAACTTTTCTGGTCGTGGTCGTGGTTCTTCTGACCGAAGTCGAGGTACAGGATCTTCTGGCCGTGGAGATACTCGGCCGCCTGCTCAAGATGACGATGTCTGTTAATTGTGTGAGCGATATGGCCATACGGTACACGATTGCTGGTACCGTTTTAATCGCAAATATGTGCCTCCTCGTGACGGTGGTGCAAAGCCATTCAAGACCACTACTCAAAAGCCAGCCTCCTCTACTGTTCCATCTTATGGCATTGATACTAACTGGTATCTACTAATCATGTCACCAATGATCTAGACCGAATTACTTCACGGGAGCAATATGCAGGTCATGACCAAGTGCAGGCAGCTAATGGCAAAGGTGTGAGCATAAGTCATGTTGGTACATCTAGTTTTCATACACCTCGTCGTGATTTTTCTTTTCACAATGTGCTTCATGTTCCTGATGCTACGAAAAACTTAGTTTCCGTTCATCAATTCACCTCCGATAATGATGTATTCCCTGAATTCATCCTTCTTTCTTTTGTGTTAAGGATCTGGACACGAAGCAAACTCTACTACAAGGTAGTTGTCGTGATGGCCTTTACCCTCTACCAAACAAGTCCCAAGTTCATCATGTGTCGAAGTTGTCCACTTCACGTTGGCATCATCGCTTAGGCCACCCATCTCCTGCCATTGTTAGTTGAGTTCTTAGAGAGAACAAGCTTTCTTTTGTTAGTGATTCTCATGAGTCGGTTTGTGATGCATGTCAAAAGGCAAAAAGTCATCAATTGTCTTATCCTCAGTCGGATAGTGTCTCTTCTTTTCCTTTACAGCTTGTGTTTTCGGATGTTTGGGGTCCTGCCCCTACGTCTGTGGGTCGGTATCAATACTATGTAAGTTTTATTGATGATTTCAGTAAATTTACATGGATTTATCTTATTAAAAATTGATCCGATGTTTTTCAAGTTTTTCTTGATTTTCAACAATTAGTCGAACGCTCTCTTAATAGGAAAATTATTACTATGCAAACCGACTGGGGTGGTGAGTATCAAAAGTTACACTCCTTTTTTACAAAGGTTGGCATCACTCATCATGTCTCTTGTCCGCATGCACACCAATGAAACGGTTCTGCCGAACGGAAACATCGACACATTGTCGAAGTTAGTCTTTCTCTCTTAGCACGTGCCTCTATGCCTTTAAAATTTTGGGATGAAGCGTTTCTAACTGCCACATATCTCATTAATCGCACTCCTAGCCGGGTCATTAATTTCTCCACTCCTTTGACACGTTTGTTTGATGAAACCCCTTCATATTCCTTTCTGTGTGTTTTTGGATGTGCTTGTTGACCTAATTTACGACCATACAACAAGCATAAACTTGAATTTCGGTCCAAACAGTGTGCTTTTCTTGGATATAGTGATATGCACAAGGGCTACAAGTGCTTAGACATTGCTACAGGCCGTGTTTATATTTCACGTGATGTGGGTTTTGACGAATCTATCTTTCCCTTTCTGAAGCTTCATCCCAATGCTGGTACTCGAATTCATCGAGATATCCTTCTTTTTGTAGACAATAATCATGATGAGGCTATGAACACTACTGTTACTAACATGACTAATGACTCTTCCGAGCTTTGTGAGCCACGTTTTGATGACCCAGGTACTGGAGAACTCTCTCATGATGATGTACCAGCTTCAACATCGTCCTTTCCTTTTTTGGTTGGGACGCAGGACAGCACTTTCCCTTCTGCGCTTCCTGCCAACACGACTTCTGGATTCGATGTTGATCCAGGGCTCAAGTCCCACAGCTGATACGGGAACAAATCCCGGTGCCGATCCGCTGCCCACAGAATCTACGACGGCGCCTGATTCCCCAGCAGCGCCTCCGGTATCGCCACGTGCCCTGACAGATCGGAATTCTGTCCTTTTGCATCTGGTGCCTCTTGCCGCTGCTGATCTTCCAGGATCTTCTGTGCCTTCGTCCACTGCTGTTACCGGTGCACAGGGATCTTCTGTGCCGGTGGCTGGAGCTTCTGCGTCTTTGGATTCTGAGTGTCGCCGTATTCCCCCTCCGCCGCCAGGACCTCCAAGGCCAATTCATGGTCCCATTAGGACTCCTTTTCGACCTCGCACACGGCTTCACGATAACATTCGCAAACCTAAGGTCTACAATGATGGGACTGTCAGATATGGTCTCTCCACTACTCTACAAGAACCGTCTTCCTTGAAAGATTCATTGGCCTCGGATGATTGGCGTGTTGCTATGCATACAGAATATGATGCTCTTCTTCACAATGAAACCTGGCATCTTGTTCCACCTCGCCCTGATCAGAATGTGATTGACTGTAAATGGGTCTACAAGGTTAAGCAACGACCGGATGGTTCCATTGATCGTTATAAAGCTCGTCTCGTTGCTAAAGGGTTCAAGCAGCGATATGGCTTGGATTATGAGGACACTTTTAGTCCGGTTGTGAAAGCTGCAACTATTCGTCTTATTTTGTCATTAGCTGTTACAAAGCAGTGGAGCATTCGACAACTAGATGTTCAGAATGTGTTTTTACATGGTGTCCTCGAGGAGGATGTTTACATGCGACAACCGCCTGGGTTTGTTGACTCTACATTGCCTCACTATGTGTGCAAGTTAGATAAGTCGCTTTATGGCCTCAAGCAAGCTCCACGTGCTTGGTTTTCACGACTTAGTCACAAACTTCATGCTCTTGGTTTTGAAGATTCCAAGGTTGATACATCATTATTCTATTTTCGCAAAGGAGGTGTCACAATGTATTTTCCGGTGTATGTTGATGATATCATACTTGTCAGCTCGAGTGATGTGGCTATTGATAAGCTTCTACGGCAGCTTCGTGATGATTTCGCGCTCAAAGACTTGGGGCCACTGCATTATTTTCTCGGTATTGAGGTTACAACTTGTACCTCCGGTACTTTGCATCTTGTTCAAGGTAAGTATGCTTGAGAATTAATTATGAAGGCTGGACTTAAAGATTGTAAATCAGCATCTACTCCAATGGTGGTCTCTGATAAATTGGCTCGACACAATGGAGATCCTCTTGATTCTGGTTCTACGACTCGGTATCGCAGTATTGTTGGTGGGCTTCAATACTTCACTCTTACTCGGCCTGAGATTGCTTTTGCTATCAACAAAGTTAGTCAGTATTTGCATTATCCTACCTCTGTGCATTTTTTTGCTGTTAAGCGCATACTACGGTATGTTAGTGGCACAATTGATGTTGGTCTTAAGTTTGAGCGCTCTCCTACACTTCTGTTGTCTGCTTTTTCTGATGTCGATTGGGCTGGCTGTTCTGATGATCGTCGATCTACTGGTGGCTTTGCGGATTTTCTTGGATCGAATCTGATTTCTTGGTATGCTAAGAAACATGTGACTTGTCTCTCGTTTGAGCACTGAAGCTGAATACAAGGCTTTAGCTAACGCGACTGCGGAGATTATATGGGTCCAATCTCTTCTCTCTGATTTGGGAGTTCCACAACCAGAAGCTCCGGTTTTGTGGTGTGATAATATTGGTGCCACTTATTTAACAGCCAATCCAGATTTTCATGCTCGAACGAAGCACATTGAGGTGGATTATCACTTTGTTCGTGAGCGTGTTGCTCATCGCCAGCTTCAAGTTCGCATTATATCTACTAATGATCAAGTAGCTGATGGTTTCACTAAACCGCAGACTGAAGGGCGCCTTCATGCTTTCAGGAACAATCTCAACCTTTGCAAGGGTTGTGATTGAGGGGGATGTAGAAGTATAGTTGTATTATGCTTAGAGTCCTTATTGGATACTATTATCACATGTACACTATGTAAGGCATCGTGAAAGGAGACGCGGCTTAACAAGCGTCTCCAAGTTCACGTCTCCCTTTACATGCTGTGGGAGCGCGTCTCCAAGTTCGCGTCTGGAAGCACCCGGAGACGCGGAAAAGCTGCGTCTCCTTTCATTATAGACACGCGTCTCCCATAGTAATCATTGGAGGCGCGGCTTTACCACGTCTGCTTTTGTTCATCGACACGCGACTCCAGTAATAACTACGGGAGACGCGGATGAACGACCCGCGTCTCCCGTAAGGGCAACTACGGGAGACGCGGGTCCCTACACCGCGTCTCCCCTAAGGGCAACTACGGGAGACGCTGATGAACGAACCGCGTCTCCCCTCAGGGCAACTACCCCGCATCTCCCCTAAGGGCAACTATGGGAGACGTGGTTAGACGACCCACGTCTCCCCTAAGGGCAACTACGGGAGACGCTGGTCCCTACCCCGCGTCTCCCTAATGGCAACTATGGGAGACGCTGCTTCCCAATCCGTGTCTCCAAAATCGGTTGCATCTTCTGGTTACAGGTGCTCACAGATTATTACAGCCAGCAAATCAATGCATAACCACAGCCAGATGCACAGATTATTCACAGCCACAACCAGCAAACCAATTCACAGCCACAGGCAAGATTAAGATCACAAGTTCATTCACTAGGAAGATCACATATTCAAGTTCAGATGCAGTAACAAGATAACAATTCAAGTTCAGATGCAGTAACAAGATAACATATTCATCAGTAAAGATTACATCACAGCAAAGCAGTAAAAAGTTCTTTTTAGCTCAAGTTTGGGTTCACACAGTGGAACTCTCCCTTCTCCGACACCATCTGGTCCATGAGGAATGATGCGATCTTTTCACAAATACCGTGCAACACATCGATGCCAAGGGGTGTTGTTGGCACTTCAAACTCCTGATTGGGAGAATAGAACAAAGTCAGCATTGAAACTTGGCACAGAAGCACTTAGAACAATGTCAACTAGAAATTAAAGCTAAGTCATGTTCCAGAAAAATTCAATTCTCTTACTTGTTCAGTTACATGTTCTTCACAGAAATTAAATTTCAGTAATATAATGTTGTTCAGCTACATGTTTTTCATAGAAATTCAAGCATTTATGTCCACAACCTCATCACTGCTAGAACTACTAGAAATTTTAGCTAATAAGTCATGTTATAGGTTCACACACATTTCAGCCATAGTTCTAAAGCATGAAAAAAGGGGCCATCACAACCAGGTATAATTGAGAGATGTACCTCTGGATCACCCTTCATGCCTAGCAATTCCATTGCTTCCATGATGTGATTCACTGTATAGAAGCCACAGGCGTTGCCAGGAGGCTGCTGATGGCACTGCAATTCTGAAAATAAACAGCATGGTATTTGTTTGACCCAAGAAACATCATATACACCAAAAAGAAGAGCCAATAGTTATAGACCAAAAATAGCATGTAACATACCGGGAACTTTGTGACATGTTCCAAGCTGCTGCCATTATTGCTTGTTGCAATCTTCATCAGCACACAATGTGTACCGAAAGCCCTACAGCAAATGCATGGAATATATATAGTTTAATTCACTTTCAATGATAACTGTGCAGAGTTTATTCTGGGAAATAGTTGAAGAACTTACACATTAAGCACCTCCTTCAATAACTTGTGATCTTGAGCCTTGCTCCTGCTAGAATCAAAGTACAAGACTTTTCTGAACTTTAGAATGACAACCACGACAATCCAGTTGCCATCATTGTTATGCGCAAACATGATAAGTTTTTTCTTAGCTAATTTTTGGAAGGCTTTGTCAAGTAATCCACCACATACGATCTGTCATAAGTCATGGTAGACAAAGTCAACACCTCCAGATCAAGGAAGCCAATAGCAACAGATTTTGCCTTTGTTTCCTGAACCATGCTCCTACAGTTAAACAATCACAAGTCAAAAGGGGTCATATGAATAAAGGAAATAATGACAAGTCTAAAGGATATTAGAGCTTAACAACAACTTACAGTGTGAAGCAGTGGATAAGAGAGATATCCAATGCATCAACATTGAAGAGGTCATATAAATCGCTGAAACCAACAGTGAAACAATCAGTGTCCGACGATCGTAGAAGATGGATACGCTTGAACTGGACAAATATACTAGCCCTCTTTTCCTTGCAGCCCCTCATATAGTAATCATGTAGTGAAGTGGTAGCAGGCCCGGCAATCTTAAGCTCATCAACTGTCAACATTGGCCTTGCTGGTTTGTAATTTTGGTTGGGCTTAGTCCACTGTGATGCTACACCTTTCATCTTGGGCTTCATCTTACTAGCCGCTTCTTTAGAGACGGGCTGCTGCTTCTTTGAGGCAGGAGGCTTCTTTGGATTCTTAGCAGTAGGAGCAGGAGGCTTCTTTGGATTATTCTCAGCAGCAGGAGCAGGAGTCTTCTTTGATGTCTCAGCAGCAGGAGCAGGAGTCTTCTTTGAAGTATTAGCAGTAGTAGGAGGCTTCTTTGATATCTCAACAGGAGTCCCCTTTAAAGCCTCAGCACTAGCACTCCTGGGAGGACTGTTGACTGCGGGAGAAGCGGAAGGATGAACTGAAGGAGCACTATTGGTTGTAGCAGAATGTTCCTTTGAAGGAACAATGATTTTGGCTGCATCAGATGCCTTTTTTGTGCTGGAAGAACATTGCCTTGGCCTAACAACAATGTCAGTCCTCCTCCACTGTATCCTTTGCATGAGAGCTTCACCAATATTGGTGATCTCATCAGTAGGAGGGAATGGGAGCTCAGTTTTAGCAAAGTCCTTATTTACACTCTCAACCTTGACTGCTGCACATTCTACATCTACAGGAACTATATGTATTTGATATTGCTTTGGAAAGACATGACCCCATGCAACCTCAACAAGGTGACCATTAACTGTAGCTAGTATGGCACACGGTGTGGGCTCGCTCAAGAAACTTATATTATCATGGGATGAGTCTACCTACATGTGCGCTGGATCCTCATCTCCATTCCTGAAAGAACACATGTGATCTTGCCCCTCATCTCCATTGCATAAAGGTGCATCATTTTGCTCTATAGCTGCAGCCTCAGAGGAGGATGCACAACTGCTCCTTCGTCCCGGTGCAGGGCTTGTGTTCCTGGAAATCGGCACTATCTGCAATCCTTGTGATGCAAGCAAGGACAGGATGTCCTGGGCCACCTCAGCCCTGAGGTTTTCCTTTATGTCCTGGGTCACCTCAGCCTTTAGTTGTTCCTTTATCACCAGCAAGTCTGCTGAGCTGGCCTTTCTCCTCTTCCTGTACATATTCGAGTGCTCAGCCCAATGATGCTTCCAGCCCTTGTAGCTGGACACACCTCGCACGCGACCGGGTTGCTCGAGGCCCAAGAACTGAGCAAGCAAGTCGTTCTCCCTAATATAAGAGACAACTGAAGATTATGCTAAAGCTTGGTTTTCTTTGATTTCTTTAGAAACATTCTTAGCTTCCTCTTTCTTCCACTTAATTTGAGCAGCACCATCTGATATCTCCAGCTCACTTCTTCCTCGCAGCCAATTCCTAGGCCGCCCTTCAGGGAACTCCTCATAGGGATTGGGGATCCCTAGAGCAGTTAACTGACTGTCCTCTTCTTCCCATTTTTCTTGCATCCCTTCATAACCGGCCGCACCCATGTTGTGCTCATTTGTGTATCGTTCTCGAAGCGCCTTGAATCTTTCACTCGCTCTGTTGGCTTCTTCAGATTCCATCGGCTTGACGAATTTGTTCCAGTCTTCAGGATGGATGTAGGGGTACTTCGCAAATGGAGTAAATCCTTTCTTGATAAAGTTGTTCTTCAGCTTGCTTCTATGGGTTCTCCATGCCTTAGCTGTTGTTTTCATGACCTGCTTCAACCCAAGCTCCTTCATCTCATCCGGGAAGTGCAAAAAAGGAGCAACCCATTTATCGAACAACCTCCACTTCTCTATTCCTTTCAGGATTTAAAACCTGGCATATCTAGAGGCAACACCTGTCTGGCAATGAGACCAGCAACCAACCTTAGCCTCAACCTCCCCTTCCTTTTTGTTGGCATCCCCACTGGATCAATCCCAGTTACCAAAACCATGTCCTTTGGCCACTTTGATGGTGTCCTGGGTTTCCTCTGTCGAACCACGGTCCCATCTGGCTGCCCCTCTTCTTCATCATTGGTGTGAGCATCATCAGCAAATTCCTCTTCCTCGGATACAGAAGCATCTCCGCCGGAATATTCTTCATCGGATGAGCCCTGTGAACATAAAGATATGATTAAGAATCTCTGAAATATTATTGATATGTACTTGTAGGTGATAGGTGATCTTACCATTTTGAGGGGGCAGTAGTTGGGAGGTTGATGTAGAAGTTGTTCAACCTCAACAACAGGGTAAAGCAATGAATCTCAACAATCTGAAAAAAGGAACACATGTTCAGTCACATCAAAAGAAAACATAGATGACAGAACAGTGACGGTTGTGACTTGTGTGCATACACCATGTTTAGACACATCAAAAGGAACACATATGACAGAAAATCAGCACAAGATGGCAAGAGGCACAGTCCACACCAACGCTATTAACTTATAATCAGACATCTTTTCATTGTTTTCTATTCTTCCATTTTACCAACCTACACTAGCACTATTAACTTATAATTGCTGCTATAAATAGGAGCATATTAACTACTGCAAGCACTATTCAACAACATAATAATATGCTTCTGCAGTGAACAGTGTTATCCTAAACGGTAAACAGTCGGTCACCCACCGTTTAGCTCATTATACGGACTAAACGGCCAATTAAACGGATTAAACGGCCATTAAACGGGCTAAACGGATGATTAAACGGACACAGTTAGGCACTGTGTAGCGTTTAAACGGTGTGTAAACGGGCTAAACGGCCGTTTAGGTGAACAGTGGCAGTGAATAGTAGACAACATCACAGCACTCGGAAATCTTACTTTGGGAGGCTCAACATTTACAACACAACATAATTCAGAGGAATAGGAAAACATTAAACAACCTTAGATCAGAATGACATACCTTAAGCTGAAAATCAGTGGATAGGATCAGAGAAAAGAGATTCCTTTGATACACCTCGAAAACATTGGAAAATAAATGATTAGAAACAAAGAAAAAACAATAAAGAAAGCGACGTGTGGGTGATGAGCTTGCACGCATCGGGGGGGGGGGGGGGGCACCAAACTGGGGATTACAGGGTATCCGGAGTGACCGAATACCACAAACCAGCTCCGTTGGATTTTTGTCGACCCCATTGAAAGACTTGTGCATTCAGCATCCACCCAGAAAAAAACTACAAGTGCAGTAAGGATTTAGTGACATATCTTAAGCTGAAAATCAGTGTATAGGATCAGAGAGAAGAGATTCTTTTGATGCACCTCGAAAACATTGAAAAGTAGATGATTAGAAACAAGAAAAACCATATAGAAAGCCACAGGTGGGTGCTGTGTTGAGTGTTCTAGATGCCCAGAAAATATCTGAATTGCATACATGATCATAAATTAAGAGACAATTCATGTAAAGATAACAGTTTAGTTGGGAGGTTGATGCATATCAGGAGGGCATACAGTTCATTTAAAGATAACAGCATGTTCGATCAGTCACATCAAAAGAAAACATAGATGACAGAACAATGGCGGTTGTGTGTATACACCATGTTTAGACACATCAAAAGGAACACATAGGACAAAAAAATCAGCACAAGATGGCAAGAGGCACAGTCCACACCTACACTAGCACTATTAACTTATAATCAGACATCTTGCTGCTACAAACACATTCCACTCAAAGTGGTGCAGGTGACAGAACTCCCTGCTCAGTGAAAGCAAAAGATTTGCTGCTACAAACAGAACTCTCATTTGTAGCTTGCACAGGGTTTTCATGAAATTTGCCATAACATTAATTTCTGAATAAACAAAATTGCCAAACCCCCATGAAATCCATAGGTTTGAAACATGCACAATTCATTATCCTATAAACAGCCACTGAACACGCAACCATATTGCACAAATCATTATCCTAAACTGCCACTGAACACACAACAAACATTAACTTGCACAAATCATTATCCTACAGCCACTGAACACTAAACACTTGTGTTACTGACACGCAACTTCCTACATTGGGCAGGAGGAAGGCATTACCTATTGTTAGCAAGGTTTGTGGGAGGAGAAACCAAGTCAAAGCATCCTTTTTCCATGTCTGATGCCCATCCATTCTTATCGACTCAAGCAAACTTCCTGAAGATCTAACAAACACAAGGTCCCTCATCCTATCATGAGTCAATTTTGACCTTCTCTTTGAGTGAACCTGTGCAGCAGATTGGAATGGCATCAATCAAAAATTACAGTAAACAACTAAATAGTAGACACCAAAAGATCTTACCTGATCGAAGCAACTCCAGTTCCTCTCACATGCTGATGAGCTACATGTCAGGCCCAAGATTCTTATTGCCAGCTTCCTTAGATTTGGAGCGCTGGTTCCATAATTCAGCCACCATTTAGCTTCATAAAAAAGTATAGTATTTATATTAAACCCACTAAATGACAAATTGAACATTTGGTAATAAAGGTTAGATGGCAGCATGATTAAATGAAAGGCCAACACACCTGGGTCCAAACTTTCACTCTTCATGTGCCTTGTAGCAATGTCTTTGCCAAATGTTCCAATGGCATCTTGGTACATACTCAGCTCATCAATGATCTGGTCTTGGACTTCCACCTCTGTAATCATCCTTGTAACACAAGTAACTAGACCCTCTCGGAATGTTCCATCTAACTCAATTTCCAACTTATTTGCATAATAGTAATATGGGTTCAGGTAATAACCAGCCAGATGCAAAGGAGTTTTCAGCTTATTATCCCACCTCTTGTCAATAATATCCCAAACAGCTCTGAAACGTTGCTCATCATTATCAAATCTTTTGGCCATATCTTTCTTTGCATCCAGTAAAGAACCATATAGGAAGCCCATGCCTGGTACATCACTATCCATCCTTCTAAGAACATTAGCGAGTGGCTCAAAGTAATTGACAGCATTATCAACACTTTTCCAAAATGTATCAGACCGCACCACTTTGCTAGCTTTCTTCCCTTTGTCCTTTTTTAAGTAACCCATTTCGTTTAACTCATCGGACCTGAATAGCCTTGCCAACTCTTTCTTGTTTTCCAGCATGCTCTTCAAATTTAGATAGGCTGTCGCAAAGCGTGTAACACCAGAGCGCACTAGATCCTTGCCAAGGAAAGTCCTCATGAGTGCCAACACCCTTGTATGAGCATAAAGAAACGTAGTCACAGATCTTGCTTTCACAATTGTTTTCTCAACTTGCGGAATCTTTCCAATATCCTCCAGCATTAGATCAACAGTGTGGGCAGCACAACCATTCCAGAAAATTGAAGGTCTCTTTGCTTTCAGTAGAGCTGCAGCTGCTAAATTATTGCTAGCATTGTCAGTCACCACCTGAACCACATTCTTCTCACCTAATTCTTCAATGCACTCGTCAACAAGTTCAAAGATGTATCTGCCATTTTTCTGGACAGATGAACAGTCCACTGAATTCAGGAAACAGACCCCATAAGCACTATGAACTACAAGATTCATCACACCCCTAGATTTCTTGTCTGTCCATGCATCTGTCATCAGCGAACAGCCTGTGAGTTCCCACTGTTCCTTATGGCTCTTGAATGAACTCACCACTTTTTTCTTAGCTTTCTGTAAAAATGGATTGCTCATCTCATATGCACTAGGTCCATCCAAGTTTCTGCCAAAGTCTCCAATTGCTTCAAGCATGAGATCAAAACTAGGAAGATTCACTGCATTGTGTGCAATACCAGCTTCATAAAAGAACTGGCAAATGTACTCACAAGCTCGATCTCTTCTCTCTTGCCTTTTTTGAGTTGACAACTTGGTTTGCACCTTCTTGCTAAGGCTTGTTTCCTTGTTTGCAGCAACAGCTTCTTCCGGAGTGAACTTGCAAAATCTCTCAATAGTGCCACCTTTTGAGTTGCTTTCACTTCTAGCTCTCATTGAATTGAGAACAACAACAGAATTTCCACCCTCTTCTTCACTTGATGCTTCTCCCTCTGAATGGCTCAAGTTAACTGTGGCTCTAGTCCTTTTCTTCTCCTCGGCTTTACTTTCCTTAACAGCATTCTTCTTTGTGAGCAGTGCAATCATCTCCTCCTTCACATCAGTTGGAACTTTCTCACAGAATTTAACATTGTTTTTAGCAATTTTGGCAAGATGATACTTGATCCTTGTAATTCCGCCAGCACAAGTCTTCTTACGGAAATTGCACACGAGTTTATGTTTCTTCAACTTATCTGGAAGAGTACAATACTTCCAAGCTGGGTCTTTGGCAGGGTCTACTGATGAATTAGCATTGGCATTGGCTTCAGCAACTTGGTTTGTTGAGGCTGAGGCAGTTCTTGAGGCACCAAGGCCTGCACTATGCAACAAAATTATTTACCAAATGCTCCACATGCTAAATCGAAAGTCTACACTTCTTCATTGCCAGATCGAATATATTCCAAGCTCCAACTAGAGAGTGCGACGAGAGTATGAGTTTGCGAAATGAAACTTGCCTGTCTGCTGCTGGGAATGGGACATGTTGGTCCTGGTCCTCAACGGAGACCTGGGCTGCCAGTGCTCTGAGGAGGAGCAGCCGGCCGCCGGCGCCGCAAACCGCAAGGAGCAGCAGCGCCGTCGCCGCAAGGAGCAGCAGCCGCCGCTTGGTTTCTTCGACGGGGAAAGTGAAAGTATTGTCTGGTTGGAGGCTTCTCTCTGAGTTTTAGGGTTTCCATTTAGTTTGGGCCTTCGTGGGCTGCGAACTCAATTCAATGGACTTATTATTTTGGCCTGCCGAACCAAAACAGAAAAACGAGGCTATAGCTTACCGCTAGGCTACGTGATTTAGCGCCGCTAACCTGCGCTTTAGCGCGCATAGCTGCCGTAGCGGAGAAAAGTGCAAAAGCGTAGCTGGACCTCGTTCCAGAGGCTATAGCGCAGCTATAGCGCCGCTATAGCCCGCTATTTTTTTCTTTGGAATTCATTCTATAAACTAGAGTGTAAAGAAACAATATGGAAATATATCTTGCATATTTTGTCCAATACAGATCAAAGACTTGATTAGTAGCAAAAGAGGAAGTACGAGACAAGATATTTTGGTTACATATAGGCCACAAAGTTGACACACACACACACAACATGAAGACATGTACCTTTCGCTAGCTTTGAGAGCTCTCTACTTGATCCCTTTCCACACTTCTAGCTCCACTAGCCTGTTATTCCTGAACCGAATCAAACAACAACCAGTGAGTTAAATTGCAACAATGGGTATAATAAGAAAAGAAAGCACATTAAGTAAACATTAGATGTTTGGTTCTATGGATCCATTGCTACCTCTTACCTGGCTTTATGGGCAAACTAGTCTTGCCTGGCAAGACTAGCTGTAGCAAGGTTATGGTTTGGTTCTTTTGCTAATGCGAGCAAGGGTGATGTTTATTTGGTTTGCTTGATGAAAACTAGCTTGCTTGGTTTGGTTTACCATCAAGGCATGAGTTAATCGAAGGCACCAACTTAAAAATGAAAAAAAAGAGAAACCATAATTAAACTTTAGCATTAATACAGTACGCCGAAATGTGATCCTACAGTTTCATTCGGCCAAAATACACAGTATGCCAAGTTCCATACGCCCAAAATGTACAGCATGCTACATAAGTAAACATTAGATAAAAGTCCACAGCTACTAGAACATTAAAGTGTTCCATCATAAGATAAATATCCTATTACCTACAGTTTTCCCTTAAAAAAATTTCATGCCATTAAAGTGATCTCATCAGCATGAATTTAACAGAACCACTAGCTAGAGTTAGGACAACACATTATGAAACACAGGTATTGTAGTTCATGTCTTACAAGATACACACATTATAGTAATACATCATTAACTTGCACAAAATCATTATCCTACTGCCATGCAACAATCTAAGCATCCATCTGGAAAAACTAGAGCATAGAGAGAGAGAGAGAGAGAGAGAGAGAGAGAGAGAGAGAGAGAGAGAGAGAGAGAGAGAGAGAGAGAGACCACTGACCTCTGTTCAGTCGCCGTCGTCGGGGTGGCCGGGTCGCTGGCGGTGTCGTGGTCGTCGCCGGAGTGGCCTATCTGGCCTGGGCCCTTGTCGTCGCCACAGATCCGCGTCGTCATCGTCGAGGAGGCCGGATCCGTGACGCCGTCCTCGGGTGTGGGCGGATCCGCGACGTCGTCGTCGGGATGCGGAGGTGGAGGCGGGCGAAACCCTAGCAGCAATATGGAGTGTGCTCGAAACCCTAGCCACAGATGTGAGCGGGTGGAGGAGGAGGCGAGCGGTGGAGGAGTAGGCGGCGAGGGAGAGAGAGACGGAGAGGGAGCGAGGGAGAGAGAGATGGAGCGAGGGAGAGAGAGACGGAGAGGGAAAGAGTAGGCCGGCCAAAAAAACTGTCGGCCAAAAAAAGATCCAACAAAAAAAACTGCCGGCCAGGATTCGAACCCGCGACATGTGGCTTCGAATAGGCCAGCCTAACCATCGGGCTACACAAGTGATTTCGCTTAATTGTGAAATACATTTTTATTTATCCAGAACTAATGTGTACCCATTCATATCATAAGCTTGGTAGCTGGTTACTGTGAACAGAGGACCGGACGCCAGACTTCTAAGACCATCTACGTTGCTAGACTCTGAGTTTTATATTCGGTCTCTGAACCAAATATTGAAGCCATTCATATGTGCCTTGGCTAACCAACCTTCGTTCCGATCCGGGTTCTGTTCACGTAGGTGCACTTTATGCTCGTCAATATATGGGGACACATCTTCTGTGTGTTGCAAAACAAGGAAATGAGCCTGCCGGAATGCATCTGGGTCAGCATTGAATGTCTTCTCCCCAAGTATCCCTGTCCCTGCTAACCTTCCCTCATGGCGGCCCTTGGATATGCCAATCGGATTTGTAGGGTCAATGAAATCAAGACACCAGTCAATAACCTCCTCAACAGTGTACCCATTTACCATGCTTCCCTCGGGATGAACCCGACTCTTTGTATACTTGTTTAGGATGCTCATGAATCTCTCATACGGATACATATGATGCAGGAACACCGGCCCAAGGTACTCCCTCCGGTTTAGTAAAAGAAGTCGTTTAGGACAGCGACACAGTCTCCAAAGTATAACTTTGACTTTTATTTTTGTAAAGATATTTATTAAAAACTAACATATGTATACTTTTATGAAAGTATTTTGCAAGACAAATCTATTCATGTAGTTTTCACATTTCCAAACTCAACGACTTAAAAGTTATTCACGATTTATATTCCCAATGTTTGACTCAAATCTTGTCCAAAACTAACATGTGTTTGTTTTGCGGGTCGAAGTGGTTTGGGTTGGGTCCGACCCACTTCGACACACGTTTGGATGGAGAGCCTGGTGGATCGGAGTGGACCCAGAGCGAAATATACCGCTAAAATCCAGGTCAAGTGCATCCCTACGAATCGAGCGGACGCACTCGACCTAGGTCTGGGTTCCGTTTCGTTCCCTCTGTGCTGCTAGCGAGGGACGGACCAACGAAGGCAGGAGCGAGTGGCGTGAGGGACGCAGAGAGCTCCATGGTGCGTCGGAGGTTCTCCACCAGCGGCAGCTCACCTGACGGCGGGAGGTGCGGGCTGCCGCGGTGGGGCTCGCCCGGCTGAGCACAGGGCGGGCCGGCACTGGATCTCGTTCGGGGAGGTGCAGGGCGGGTCGGCGCTGAATCTCCCTCGGCGAGGCGCAAGCTGGCGGCAAGTAGGCACAGGCCGGTGACAAGGAGAACGCAGGCCGACACTAGATCTAGCTCAGAGGCAGAGGAATCGGGACCATGGAAGGGCCGACGCTGGGAGGACCAAGGGCGGCCGACGTAGGGAGGAGTGGGGGCGGCTAGCGCAAGGAGGAGCTAGGCGGCCGGCGCTGGGAGGAGCTCGGGCGGACAGAGAATGACCCGAGGAAGAAGAAAGCAAAAAAACAGAGGCTAATGATTGGGCCTCACCAATGTCAAGTGGGCCCCAATAAAAACTGTAGCTAACGGAGTCAAATTGGCATCTAACCCACACCTCTCAACCCTCCAATCAAACAAGAAACTAGGTCCAACCCAACCTTCCTAACCAAACACGAAATGGGTCCAACCCAACCCCAAAAATGAGTTGGAGCCAACCCAACCCACTTGGTCGCTGAAACAAACACGCCTTATAGAAGCACTTATAAGGATCATACAAATTAGTGCCAACTTGTCTTAAAACCTCCAAGTACTTAGGCACGTACAACGGGCCGTTTTTTGCCGTCGGCATGCAAAAATTTTTTGCACAAAACCCCCCGCGCGATCGGATCGAGGCGAGGCCGTCGTCTAGTTCATCTACTAGCCGAGCTCGTGCTCCCAGGCGAAAGACGGCGGAAGACAAGCCATTGTACAATCCACTGCGGGGAGACGGTGGAAGCTCGGATCCATTACGCGGGGGCGGGGGGGATTTCGTTTGCCGCCAAGGTTCGCGCCACCATGACCGCCGAGGAGAGGGAGCACAGCTCCGGCCTCACATGGTCCACCCTTCCCTACCCCTCTCCTCCTCCAACCAACTATTAAAATCGATCGCCCATGTCCCGTGCATCGTGTTGGTAGCCTCATCTCGAGTTCTCGTGGCCCAGGCATGGAGATCTAGAGCTCCGGGCACCATGCCCTTTGTCCCATGGCATGTGGAGACAAGCAGGCTCTAGGAGGAAGACGACTTGGTCGGTGCCGCTCTTTTCTCTGTTTTTTTCCCTTAGCCCGTGACCTCCAACCCGTAAAGCATCAAGCAAATGGGCCGGCTGCTGCTATTTCTTTCCCTTGAGCCCAAGACGCAAGCCACTTTCCTTTTCTTTCTTTCTTTTTTCTAGTGCATGCAACAAAATGGCTACAAAGATCAATTGTGCGTTAGATCACCATGAGTTTATATGTCGAATGATGAATTAATTATCATACAGACAGCCAAACAGACAGTCCATTGTACAAACTGTCTGTTAGCTGTCTGTTTATGTTAAAAGGACAGCAGCTGTCTCCACCGTTGTACTTGCCCTTAGAAGATGAGGCATGATCCCTATGAACTTGTTGTCTAGACTAATCTCTAATATTGGTGATATCAATAAGAATGAGACTTAGAATAGGCAAACTTTTCAAAAAGGTCACATAGACTTGTGGCAATTGATCAGCGGGTTGTTTTCCACCTATAGCCTCGGTGAAGGCTTGATTTACCCATAAGTAGTACATACCGAGCCACGTGACGTCGCAAACAAACTCCATTGAAGAAAATCAGGAAATGCCACTTGGCAGCAGGCGGTACGCGGACCAAACCGAAGACCGGCGGCGCCGCATTTTGAAGGCCCACCGACTCCCCACCTCTTGACCGCACGTGGACCACCCGTCAGGACGTCCTCCGTCGCCCGCGCCGAGCCAGCGCGGGGAAAGCCTGGAGCGCCGCGTGGTGCGGCCAGCCATCACCGACGCGTCACGCAGCAGCAACAGAAGCTGCAGCAGGCCTGCGTTGCGTTGCAGACCACGGCTCCTGCAGGCTGCAGCGAGCAGGCCGCGGATTCCCGTTCTCGTTTCCGCTCTCACCGGCGCGGCAAACGAACGGAACGGGTTTACTTTACGCGGTCGGTCAAAGAAACCGGAGGCGAGGCCCGGCGGGTTTTCCGAGGCGCAGGCCCTGGCACACAGACCAGCCTGACACCACCAACGAGTTGACCCGAGTCTACACCGCCTGCAGTGGCCGGGCCCGGGCTCACCTGAGAAACCTGACGGCACCCAGTTTCCAAAGACCGGAGCCGCGGACCGAGGCGCCGAGCGGGCCCAGGCCACCGACCTGTCCTCCTCCGCGTGTCTGCCTGCATCGTCAGCCGCTGGGGCCTGCGGGGGACCCACGCGTCCCGTGCAGCCCAGGTCAAACGCAACGGAAGCCACACCCGCGCTAGCCTGCGGGTGGACCCCGCGTGTCATGCAGGTGTTGGCGCCGCGCGTGTCGTACGGCGCGGCCGGCCTGGCTGCCGCCGGTGCACGCCACGGCTCCGGTGGCGTCTCGCTGCGGCCTGCGGCGCATCGGCTTTGCGCTTGGCCTGCTCAGGCTGGGGCGTGACGGAGGGCGGGCTGCGAGTGCGGGTTCGGGGCGTCGGTCGGATGCGGGGCGGACGTGCGGGATCTGCTTTTCCGGTGGGTGGGCGGCGTCGCAATTTGTGTGACGGCATTAATAGCTCCACCCTCTGACTCTATTGCCGGAAAGGTTTTCGAGTTTTCAGATTGCCCCTTAGGTTTTAAAATAATACCAGCAGGCTCTGCGACCAGGAAAACTCAAAGACTAATTTTTTTTTTATACATGGTAGTAAAAATGACTTGTGTGAACTCACAAATATATTGTACATAAATTGCTAGACCTAACTAAGGCATATATCACAAGTATGGTTTTTAAATAAGGCAAAATAAACGGTTCCAAACATTGTAGGGTCCAAACTAATATTTCTATTTGCACCAAATGAAAATTTACAACTATTTTTAGAATCTTTATTTGCCTAGACTTTTGGACGGCAACTAGTAACAGGTGGCAATGAGGCGACAACCACATGTCACAAGGATAACTAGACACGTACATATCTGACATTATTAAGAATACGCGTCGCATCGTAGATTGATCGACCGCACTATCATATCCATACATCTTTTCCTTGCAATTTCCATTAGTTTTCGAGTGTATAGCGGAGAGATTAACTACGAGTAGCGATGGCTATAAAAGCCGACTGCGGGTGGGTTCTTTGTCCATCAAAGCCGAGCTCGTTTCTTTCGTCTTGCGTCTTTTGAGAACTTTTACGATTCTCCTAGCTCTATGGCCTATGTCTCCCTTGGCTTTCAGCGTCGCCGTCGACATCCACCACCGTCAACTTCCACTTGGTACCGGGACTGTTATCGGCATGTTCATACTCACTTCACCTATTCTACGGTGTCTACTGTGTCACAGTGTAACTCAATTCCGAGATCTCAACCAACCAATGGGATATTCCATCCTCAAGTTAGCATGCGCGCAAATAGCATGATCCTCGCCACTCCATCGCCGTGTCGATGTATCTTGAGCTACCGTACCCTCTCTGCTATGTCGATCGGTCGACAGATCTCGGAGTACCGTCGACGTATCTTGAGGCGTCGTATCCTTGCCAATCCATCGTTACGTCGACGGATATTGGCCTATCGTGTCCTCGCTACCTCGCCAATGGGTCGACGGATCTTGGAGAACCGTCGATGTATCTTGAGGTACCGTATCCTCACCAACTCGTCGATACGCCGACGAATATCGAGCTACCGTCAAAGGATCTTGAGTTACCGCCGTCTGGTCGAGTCGTCGATGTGTAAGTCTATTAATCTTTAGAAGTTAAATATTGTTGTTCTTGTAAAATATATGCAATTTTCTTTTAAGAGGAGAAACTAACAAAATCAAAATCTAGTTTTCAAATATAATTACACTGCCCTGCCGCTCCAGCAATAGCCCACACGATGCTCTCGGGCAGAAAAAAAAACCACAGGATCGAGGCCTCTTTTGTAATTATCATACTTTTCCAGGAGCCCTAGCTGAAAACCGCAATTCCCTTCCATTTATTCCCCTCCGGTCTTCTGAATTCTGATTTCTGGTGGACGCGAAACCGATAGAGGCAGAGAGGGAGGCACAGCACGAAGAGCTCGTTGGCGGCATCGAGCGAGCCGGCAAGGGGCACGAGCGCTCGCGCAACCGAGATCGGAGCTTCACCTGCGTCGCAGTGGTGGGGAACGCGGCGAGCGCTTCCGTGATGGGCGCGGGCGCCCAGGAGGATGAGGAGGAGACGGCTGTGGTGGCTGAGGGAGGAGGCGGAGGGGAGGGGGAGCAGGTGGCGGAGGAAGGCGGAGGGGAGGAGGAGCAGGTGGGGGAGGGCGGAGGAGGCGAGCGCGGGGAGGAAAAGGCTGCGGCGGCGGTGTCGTGCTCGATCTGCCTCGACGCGGTGGTCGCCGGCGGCGAGGGAAGGTCCACCGCGAGGCTGCAGTGCGGCCACGAATTCCACCTCGGTGAGCGGCTTCGCTGCCTGGAGATCTCACGCCAGTTTCTTGATTGTGCCACGTGTGTTGGGGAAGGTGGGAGGTGGTGTAGGGAGGCTGCTTCTTAAATTCTTGGGGCGGACAATTTTGGGGTTCTGTTAGTGCGACTAGAATGGGGAAAAATTGGATTTTGGGAATGGGTCTCAGCTTGGGGAGATTACCTGAATGGGCACGTATGATATTTTTTTACCACAATTACAATTCTAGTGGCTGGTATTGATGAAAATTACACGTTTGGGGTTTAAAATCGTTGGTCGTCTTTGAATTATGATGGGGAATTTATATGGCAATACCATATGCTGCAATTATGACTGAACGTGGTAGGATCATGCCCTTTAATCAAACATTGCTGATATTGGTCCAGGCTCTAGCGTGTGTAACTATCAGTGTTTCTTGGCCTATTTCAAAAAAAAAAAGGATGTGCCTTTGTGAGAAGATATAGCTTCATTCTCTTATGAAAGTCTGGAGACTTTGTTTCAAGGAAACAAAATGTTTCAATTTAATTTTCTCATTAGCATTCTCTGGGCTGTGAAGGAATTGGTAATGGTGTCATTCCAGAATGATTTTGGTTGCACTCTTTCTTTAGGTTCTTGTTGTCTTGGTGACTCCTTTTTCCTTATGGATTTCTGCATGAGATATTTATAGGAGTGAACAGAGTAAGTTTGCATTAGAAAATTGGACATGACTGTGATCTGTAGAAATTATGGTGATGCAAATATAAGTTATATGCTGAACTTGACACTGTCAAGGGATTTTATCTCCATTCAGTGTGTGCATAGGATCAATGGAAATGTTTTTATGAAACCTAGATATTTGAGTGTTATGTATGTTGGAATCTTCCACTTTTTTTTTTGGGGTGTCATGCAAACTTGAAGAAGTTTTAGGGAAAAAAAAACTATTGACGGTTGGAGACCATTTTATCTCAATGACAGTTCTTTGAAATTGGCAGGAAGTAATTTGGAATTGGGTAGTTTAACTGGATATATTGTGCCAATTCGGTCTAATTTGTCTTGGGATATGTTTGTTAAGTTTCATTCCTGAACTTCTATGCTCCTTTGCAAAAAAAATACCCATCGTAGTTATAATCTCAAAATGTTAGTGCCCAGGTTACCCCATAGCACACTGTTATTGTTAAAGCCTAAGAATGGTCATGTTGTTAGGAAGTATGCTAGTTACTAGGTAATGCACACCTCAGAAGATTTTGGGATACTGACGGAATAATGTATGTTTTCTTGTCAATAAGCTGATTAGTAGATAACAAAGGATGTTCATTACAAAAAGTGAAGACATGATGCCAATTCATTAACTGATAATACTGCTAAGTGCTAACTTGTTCTGCTAGCAATGCCTGTGATACTGATACATTCCGTTCATACCTTTGCACTTTTGGTCAATTCTGTCATATTTTCTGATCACCAATAAACTGTTATATAAAGTAGATGTAAGGAATTTTTTTCACATTCAAGGTGAAAGATATATATTTTTTGCCTTAGTATCCTTTCGAATCTATGATCCTGTTATAGCTGAACTTGAAAGTGTTTATTCTACATAATAATTTTTCTTGTATATAGCACTTAATATATTAACCTTTTGTACCCTTTCATTTCATCAGATTGCATAGGTTCAGCATTTAATGCCAAAGGAATTATGCAATGCCCCAATTGTCGCAAAATTGAGATGGGGAATTGGCTTTATGCAAATGGTTCCCGACCATCACAGGATGCAAACAATGATGAATGGGGCTATGATGAAGACCTTTCTGATGTTGCTCGCTCAGATATGGCGACCTTTGTGGTAAGGAAGTTAAAGCTTCTTTATTAATTTTGCATACTCCCTCTGTTTTTATTTAAGGTGTATTTTGTTTCATTAGCACATGCCCTTACCAGCAGGTATTCTATTCCATATTTTCATTTAGGGCCCGTTCGTTTACTCTGGAATGGTGTTCCGGGAACTGTTCCAGCTGGAATGATAAGCTAATTTGTATTAACATTGATCAGCAGGAATGATTCCAGGTCTCAATCCAGGCTAAACGAACGAGGCCTTTGGTGATATGACAGACCTTTGCATAAAAGTATTTTGGATACGAATCTAATGACATCAATTTTGTGTCACAAAAACTGTGTACTGATAGAGGAAATGTTAGTCAGAGGCTTATCCTATCGAAACAAAATAAGCATTATAATTTGAAATGGAGTATATTTTTTATGGGCTTTCTTCATCAGGACCGGAAAGCCTAAGCTTAGAGCATAGCAGAAACCAATATTTGTAATAAATGAAATATTACATAGTCATTATGGGGTCAGGTAAGCATTAGTCTTACCTGACCCCATAATGACTATGTAATATGTTATTTTGCATTACACTTTGAATATCATTTATTTTACAATCAGGTTACTTGCTAACTGCCGAAGTGATAGCATACCCTTGCCTATTGTGATTTTACTGTTTATGCAGCCACTTCGCATCCAGTGGTGTCCTATTGGGCGCTTACCAGCGTTGTTTGAGTATGTTCTGCCCTCGAAGATTTCTACTTGTTGCTATGTCCAATTTCCCCTTTAAATGCATGGTTGAGAGTATTTATTTGTGAACTTTAGTGGATGTTTATAGCTACATGACTGCAGCTGTATCGACATGCGTTTCTAGAAATATACTGCAGGGATTATGCCATTAGTTGTTGGAATCCTTATTGCCACTGTTTTAGACAATGATGCAGATCACCTCAAAGCCTTAACAACAAGCACTTCCTCATGTCTACTAATCATATTAATATGTAAATATATGTCTCTAATGTGATATTAGTCAGTGTAGAATAGTGCTTAGTTCTCTCTGCTCATCTATACCTTCGATGCTGGGAGACTGCAGAGCTGCAATGGTGCCTCTTGCTTTAGACTTCACCTCCTTTTGTTTAGGTTCTTTGTATGATAGGATTACTGTTTATTAGCGTTTATTCTATTTGCTCATGTTAATGTTTCCTCTTCTAACAGAGAATTAGAGACCGCAGCACCAGCTCCTTGTAAGTTTTTACTTACACTAGTGTCAACTACTGATGTTCCATTTGCATAATTACATTTATTGAGGTTGAAGTGTTCAAATATTTACAATGCAGTTAATGATTTCATGGGACCAAACTTCAACTCTGAGCACGTGGCTGTACCTGTACCTGGCACAGCTCATCCAGGTCCATATCTCGCTTACTTTCAGCCTGTGCCACCAC
Organism: Urochloa ruziziensis; assembly: GCA_015476505.1. Classification (NCBI taxonomy): domain Eukaryota; kingdom Viridiplantae; phylum Streptophyta; class Magnoliopsida; order Poales; family Poaceae; genus Urochloa; species Urochloa ruziziensis. The sequence goes on along the minus strand of CM027122.1, from coordinate 21,434,009 downwards.
CAGCACCATCAAGCTCCCATGTTGCTGAGAGAACAATGGATGGCGCGGCATATCATGATCACTGGAACCCTCTGTCCGGACCATCAGATGTCCGACCAGTGCAACCAGTTCATCCCATTGATTTCCATCATAACCCCTGGGCACACATGCCACACTCCTATTCTCAATCCAACAACAATAATGGTGTAGCTGAGCAACCAGTACTCCCTGTGGGGATAATGAGGGTTGCAGGGATTGATACTGATAGCCAACAACGAGGATCTCTCCCCTCATTTTATGGAAACGGGTAAGATCCTTCTCATTTCTCACTCTGTTATTGGCTAACTGTGTTTGCCTTAATTAAAAATAGCACGCCACCAATGTTTACAGAAAATGCATAAAATTGCACATTTGACGACCTTCAATGCTTTATGATGTTCTGACTGACATGACCTAGTTCTGTAAAAGTACCTTTAGGCAGAATGATTATGAAATACGTGCAGGGCTTTTGCTCATTTGTGGGAGTGATTAAGGTATATTAGACTGTTTTTGTTAATGTGTTGTTAAAAAATGTCTAGAAAAGCAAAGGTTGTGAATGCCATTCATGGGCAGAATGCCCAAGACAGCAGTTGTTCAAAATAAGGCATGATGATTCTTTTTTTACACTTGACCTGATTTAGTCTAGTAGCCAGACTATATTAATGTTCAGTAATTTCTGTACCTATTTATCACCAAGGAATATGCACGTTTCGCTTGACATATGGGAGCACATACTTATAGGTGTTATACGTACTTACCTAGATTCCTATCTGATTTGAATGGCTATGTCCATTTGTAGCTATAACTAATTATGGGTATGTATATAGTTTTGTTTGGACCAATACATTATCTAGCTAGTTTTGGTCTGTTGGTTTATCTTAGTGGCACATGCTGGTTTCCTTCAAGGTTATTTTCAAATGATATCATTGTTTAATCTCATTGTTTTATTCATCATTGTTTCATCTTGGTGCTGCATCAATGTTGTCATCTGTATAACAAAGTGGTCATGAACTAATGACACATGATTTAGTACGTCTGCTTTGTTATACAACAGTCTTAGATATCTTGATGGCCACAAACATATTCTTGGTTTGTTGCAGGTCTGGAACACCTAGGATCCCAAGTGTTCCTCCTATAGCGCCACAGTTCATGAGAGCACATGGCAACATAAATGATCAACTCCAGCAGAATTCTAGCTTATTTGCTGGGTCACAGCGATCAGGAGGCATGCATCCATTGGGAGCTGTCGGGTCTGCCGTGGCACCTCCGGAGAACACCTCTTTTTGCCTGTTCCCACCAGCTTCATCAGGCCCTAGTACAATGGAGGCTGAGGATGTCAGAGGAAACCAGTTCTACGCCTGGGAGAGGGACCGCCTCGCTCCTTACCCGCTGGTGTCCGGAAATAATGAAGGTACCTGGTGGAGCGCTTCACAACAACAGCAGCCTCATGGCACACCAGAGCCTGCATCTGCCTCAAGAAGGCTGTCTGGTCAGTGGATTGGCGGCGCTACTAGGTCGCCACCACAGGAGAATAGATCACCAGACGACATGCTATTCCGTCCAATGCACATCCCTCGGATGTAGCGCAGCGCTGGTAAGGTCTAAGTTAATAGTACAGAATTGGAAACCCTGTTGATTGTAAGAAGCGGAAACACCATTGTAACGAAGTCCGGTTGGATGGTAAACCTTGAGATAATGTGCAGGATGCTGAAGAAAATAGCCTGAGGTGAAAACATTTTCATCTTGGGTTTATGCAATTCGATGAAGTACATATTTCCCAGTCAGGTTGGGGCTTTTCATAGAGTTGCATTTCATGATATGGTTGCTGCATCATGCTGATTAGTTTATTTTGATGTGAATGGAGCAAGTTTTTAGAATGCCCGCTTCGCTTCCGTGTTATGATAAATATTTGCGGCTTAGGTCCATTCCCTAATGGACGTTTAGCTTGATAGAATAAACAAGTTCCAAGACCTCAAGGGTAGAGCTCAAACGAGTGTTTGACCTCTTGTCATCCGGTTACTGTCCAGAAAATTTCTCAAAACTACACTTCTTTTATTGCACAAAAAACTACTATGCTGGTATCCAAGCAAAGTCCCTATTTGATCCACAGTTTTTTTTTAAAAAGGAAAAGTTCGATTTTTAACCTCCAACTCCGGTAAAAGTCTGGTTTTCAACCTAGAACTACAAAACCGGATAGAAATAGCCATCCAACTATCAAAACCGGACAAATTTAGCTCTTTGGATGGTTTTAAGAGTAGTTTTGTATTTTCTACAAACTTTAAAAGCTTTGGTTCAAACACAAAAATTCATAACTAATTAATCTCAAATTATAAAAATATGAAATTGATACCAATTTGTTTCTAAAAATTTAGGTTATTTGTTGGTACTATATTTAGAGTTATTTACATATTACAATTTTACTATTTCTAGTATTTTATTGCTCATAATAAAATATATAAAAAATGAATAAATGAGATTCAAATAACACCAAATATAGCATCAACATATCAGTTACATTTTCAGGAATTTTTTGGTACCAATTTGATATTTTTCAGATTTTAAACGAATTAGTTGTAATTTATTTTGTTAAACCAAAACTTTTTCAATTTATAGAAAATGCAAAACCACTTCAAAAAACCTATCAAAGGTCTAATTTGCTCGGTTTTGACAGTTTGATGGCCTTTCCTACCCGATTTCTTAGTTATAGGTTGAAAATCAGACTTTTGCCGGTCAAAAATAGGACTTCTTCTTTTTTTTAATGAAATACTACTTGTATATGAACGAATTCAGTATAAAAAGAAACTAGTCTGAATTGCCCCGATTACCCCCCATGGCCATGGGCCCTTCATGGACCGATACGACTAGAAAAACTGGGGCGCGCCGTTGGCGCGCTAGCTTGGATGGTCCAGTGGTTAGTCTTTGAGTAGAGGTAATGTAACCTATATTTAGAGGTGAACACGATTATCGAATTTTTTTTATACTTACACGATTATAGAATTGACGTGGAGATGGAATTTAAATGGATCGAGACAGCGATGATGAAGCCGTGTGGAGACTTTAGTCGGAGGTTTGAGAATTTTGTAAATAGAATTTGGGTTGTAAGTATAGAGAGTGTAAGAGGTAGCGAATATTTCATAAAATGTGGAGATCTTAATTGTAGTTTCGCGAACTAAGAAATCAAGTACCAATCATAGGTAACCTAAGAGGTTGTGGCAAACTGGCTTTATAGGTTTCTTATCAAAATTAGACGTCTAATGTAAGTAGAAGTAAATAACATGTGACAGTTAAGTGATATAAATTAATGGGCAATTAAAGTAATGTATCAAGGGGGCACTTGCTTCAAAAATCAAGGTCTGCACTTACTTTGATCCTTAGCACAGACAATTGAACTGAAATAACACAATGAAGCAAGTAACATTAATGCACACCATAGTAGTAAAATAGTTTTAGAAAAGAGTGCTACTAGTACTACGAACGCGGAAGCACAACTAAAGCTTAAAATGGGGGTACGGTACAAAGTCAATGTTATATTTAATCTTAAAAGACACGGTAAAACTATGCCCAGTTTTATTTGAATTCTTTCATACAAGTTAAGCAGCTTGAATGGTTTAATTTTGAAATAGAAACCATGTGAGATCATCTAATAATTTGTGTCATGTCGACGAAACAACATTACTAAACGATAACACACACTAAATGTAAATTAACGCAACAAGAACGAACTAAAACGGAGCTAGGACGTGAAAATCGTGAGCTCCTAAAGGCGTCAAGGTTTTAAACAGGATAAACTATAGCTTATGGAGGCTAGAAGAGAATATATGTAAGGCAAGAGAATTCTTACCGCGAATAGGACGACACTGGGGGTTATAAATGCATAAACGGCTCGGCTGGGCTTATTTGCAAGGGGCGGGATCTTTATAGGGGGTGCTCCATAAAATTTGCGAGGCGTGGAGGACGGCGGGCAGAATTACGAATAAACCCGAGGGGTTTTATGAAAACCGCTGGCATGAGAGGGTTGAGGGACGGCGGGTTGTATTTCAGCAAACCCTGAGGGTGTTTTTGCAAAATAGCCGTACAGCCGCCCAATCTGAGCCGTCCGTAGCGCGATCCGACGGCTGTCAAAAGGAGGCGACGTGGAGCGACGAGAGGAGCGAAATTCGTCCAGGTTTCGTTCTTTTAGAGATACGTCTGGTCTGGTCAGGCCCAGACGCCCAGTCCCTCCAACTCTTGGATCCTCTCGTCTCGCGCGGGTGCTGACGTGGCCGACCCTTGGCGTGTGGGGATCACCGGGCGCACGATGCTGCGCCGCGAGCCCACCCGCATCGCGCTCTGCGCCTCCGACCGCGACGAGCTCGACGAGCACCTCCGCCTCCGCGCCGCCGCCGCTCCCGAGAAGGCCACCCCGCTCTCCGCCTCCACGCCGGCGACCCCGTCCCCGCAGCCGGACAACACCCTCCGCCAGCTCCTTGACCCGCCGCCCCCGCCCTCCAAGTTCAAGACCCAACGCTTCGGCCTCTCCACCCCCAGGCCAGGCCCTACTAACTAGAGACCCCGCATGGAGGAGAGGAGGTCGAGATGATCAAGCTCCGCCTCCGTCAAGCGACCTCCCGGCGGAACCTCTCCTTCGACGCCGCCGCCCGCCGTACGCCGTCCCGCACCTGCGGGTGGTTCTTGATTTGGATTTTGGGGGTATACGTTTTTGTTTCCGTGGCATATGTGAAGTGAAGTAACTCAGACCAGACCGGAATCAGACTATATGGTCTCCAAAATTTCAGACTTGGAGCACTTATTTGGCTAGCATTTCAGTAGAATCATGTCCTTGATCCTATTCGTCTGAGTGCAGCTCCGTGTGACATACCTCACTGTTCAGTTTTTCCCCTAAATTTCGGATTTGAGTAGCACTAGATTGCTCTGTGTGACATATCTCAAAGTTGCATCTATCTGCAGAACCCATGTGTTCAGTACTTCAGTTCATCTCAAAATCCAACGCTAGCTAGTTATGTCCACTGTGAGTGGTAGCAGTTTAATCTGCGGTTGTATTGTTAAGCTAGAATCCATCAAATGGTATTTGATCATGCAAATCCAGTATCGAGATTGAATATGTCAATCTTTTGACTATCAATGCCACATTGTAGGGATCAGTCTACCTGCACATTCTGTGTAGAATTAGATACTACTTGCCTCCAGCAACTAGTATGGCATCTGGAACATGTCTTTAAATAGATGGGGCTGCACTGATCTTCCTAACCTTTTGATGACTCTTGCGCTGCTGTTTATGGTTTCTATTTACTTCAATTTGAAGTCAATCCTGCTTAATCACTATCCAAAACATAGAATTTTTTGTATGCATTCTGCTGGGCTTGTTTGGTTTTTATCAGGATGTGCCATCACTGATTTGCCATGGCCATGTTCTAGGAGTAGTATCTCCTAGACAACTGAAGTATCAAAGCCGAAGTCACTGAGAGGACCCCCCCAACGAATGATTATGATACTTCTGTTTATATCCGACTCTTTAATGTACAAGAAAGGCCCGATGGCAGTATAAGGCCATCCCAACCCAAGACATCAGTCACAGTTTCCATAACCTCCACACCATCAACAAACTAGCACTAGACACCACCCTTCCAATGCAGACATCACCATTCTACAACTAAATTTAATACAATTCATCTCTCATCATGTCTTGGATAGTATGTGGAAACCATGTCTCATGCAAGACCTAGTTTCCTTCTCTTTCTTCATTTAATCACTTGCCACATCATTTTTTATCCTAGGTGGCACCTCATTTAATTCTATGGACATCATCCTAGTCATTGGGTTGGGGATGGCCTAACTAACTGCGCCATGTACTCTGATTAGAGAACTTAATAGGTATTAGTTATGTTATAAGCAGGTGGCGACGTAGAGGTTGCCGCCTGGCGACGTAGAGGTTGTCGCTTGGTGCCATTGGTGAATACAGGCGATGAGTGATGATGACTTGATTGTCGGCAGAAACATGCAAGATGATGTTGGGCAATAACAGAAAAGGATGGCACAACTGCACAAGTGCTTATTATGCCGTGTATCGCACTTCATGTTCATGCTTAACTTCTTCAGAGAACACAAAAGGTACATGAGTACATCCATCCTGGGATTTAGCCTTCAGACTTCAGTGGTCAGTATTCGCTGCTTCTGTGCACCCACATGCATGCTTGTGTTGGTATACTGGATGGACCTGGTGCAACTGTTTGTGCTTTATCAAGATCTCTCGATTAATACAAGACGAATTCGATGATAGTGTATATTAATTAGTAAGTACTCCGTACATCTATATGTGCACTGTGGTGTGTGCATTTGTGCTCATTCTTGTTGATCTTGTTGTAAAACACGTCGTCAAACGGTTGGATGTTCTCCCTCTCACGCCTCTCACGACAAGCACACAAGAACAAGCATAAAGTAGACAAGAGACAATATAGGTGGAGCTTCTCTTTATTCCTCAAATCGATGTATTACAATGGGGGTGCTCCTCCGATTATATAGTCCGAACTAAGGCTAGAGATTTTGGTAAGAGCCCACAAGCAACCGGACAACGACTAAGACTTCTAGTCCTCCTTTCCTTCTTGGAAAGTCCGGTTGTTTTACAACACTCCCCCTTGGGCGATTACCGCGAATGCATATGCCTCATCAAAAACTCCATCCGAGAACCTAGTGGGAAAAACGGTTCTTAGAGAAAAGAGTATATGTCAACCGCAATTGTACTGCACATGTTGCCTCGTCAAAAACCTTACGTGAGAAACCTTCAAGTAAAAACTCACAATGGGAAAAAGAGTATAACATTAAACCTTCTGGTTATACGCAATTCTCTATTTACTATTCTTCATGAATAGCGATGAATCTTCAAGATTAATGCATGAACTTCATGATTCTTGCACTAATGATCTTAAATAATCAAGTGGTATACTTTCATGGTAAATTCAAAAATTAATCATCAAGTTGATTCCTTCTGAGTAACAACAAGATAAAAAATATGCTCCCCCTCATGTCGACATCCTTTAAACTTCAGTGTTCAATAATGTCTTAGTTACATTCTACATAAATGTGTATAAGTACAATAATTAGTTCTTCAAAGACTTAACTATGATAAAGAGCAATGCTTCAAGCATTAATAACCACTTATTAATTGTGCAACACAAAATAAACTTTATCCTTTCAGAGGAATATGGGGCTAATAAGTTTCAATCCACATATCTTCTAGATATTTGATTTCAAACTAATATTCAAATTTGAAATAACAGCAACTCTATCTAAGTGGATTCTAGTTTATAACCAATGATCTATTCACCAGATCTTCATAGATGGCTTATTCCACTATAGATAAATCAGTCTTCACTTTGGCATTTGAGGGGATAATTCAAATTGCCAATCACCAATATACCTTATGTGATATGTGAGAATACTTACTATCAATACTAGATAACTATGCACAAGTGCTTAAATGGTACATTCAGGACCATATGATCCTCACTTCATTCTTAATTTATTTGGGTCTGTATAAAGTTAATTCATATCTTAAAGATTATTGGTGTTCATTCAGGAAATGACTAATAAGTCCTAGAAATTTCTAATTCTTCGAGAATATTATTTCTCTTCTAGGAGAAATTCTCTCATGCACGGGAGAAGTGATTCACACAATCCTTTAAATTTAAGTTCTTCTATGAACTATATATTTGAAAAGTGTTATTCACAATAAGTCATTCTATGACTTTATTTCCTTCAAGGATTTAGCTCTTCTAGAGATTTTAATATTCATTCAGAAATATTATCTACCTTAGACATTTAATACTTGGTATGAAATTTAATTTTAATTCCTTCGAGGAATGATGAGTCCTTCAAGGATCACGTATGGATTTTTCGAATCCATCAATTAACTGCATAATATTTAATTTATTCTTTCTTTCCATTTGCCAGAAAAATAGCAGAATATTCACTCAAACATAATGGGAGTTTGTTAGTCTTTAGAAGACCAATAAACCATTGCATTTCACCATATCATTATTTCATAATGACTTATCTAATTTGAATTTTGCAGGTTCAAATATTTTCTTAATGGTTTAACCTCAATTGTATCTTTTCAGTGACCCGATATGAGTACTTCATGCAACTCTGCCATGGACTTTGCTAATGGATCCATATTCTCATTAGAGAAACATTTGCAATTGTAGAGGTAATATTGCCGACATTCATTCATATCTCCCGTATCTTCAGGATGAGACTATTATATAGTCAATTATTATCTGCTATCCTAACACAAAATATTGTGCGCGTTTATAGTGTTAGGCATTCATCTTCATGATCATCTCTTCATAGTTTGTGAGGTATTTGACCTTCATCGTCTTCTTTCCGGAGGACATTCTATCGAGATTATTTGGCCAAATCATTTGATTCAAAAACAACAGGCGTCTCCATAGATTGTAAATTAATGATCAAGTCATTTGCTATGATGAGTATACTATTAAATACTCGGGATATACCACACATAGCATTATGTTTACTACAAGTAAACTTAACTTCTGGTTGATAACTTCAGATTGTTTCTCCTAATTTCCGGTTTCCCATTTGTGAGTATTCATTATGTGCACGTTCTCACTAGGATAAATTCCTTCGGGAAGTTTCACTTCTAGTATGACCACACATCAGGTGGTGTCCTATTTAAGGACTTTCTCACAATTAATTTCCTGGCATTATACCCGGCTTCATGCTGAGATTTTATTTCTTCTAGAAATATAGCGTGTGATTATATTCCTGTTTCTGGCTTCTAAAAATATTCAAATTTCTAATATAAGGCATTCAATAAGTAGGTATGTGCTTTCTCTCCCCCTAATGCTGATATTAGATATTATTTATAGCATACTTCTTATAAGATATCCCCATATCATGAGCTTTTAATGGAAATTCAGATCCATATTTCTCCAATTTCAAGTGAAAGTCATTTTATGTATGCTAAAATTGGTGAAATTATTTTATAATATTCACACACAATTCAAACAATAGGTATTCTATATGCAGTGAGCTTGACTTTTTAAATATAATATGCAGTTTACAAACTACACATCTCTAAGTCTACGAGACTATTATTGTCTAGCTTCTTTGTTTATTTAGCACATAACACTCATACCATATACTTCAAGTATTTTGGATACTTAAACTTCAAGTTTTAGATACACAATATATAATCAACATGGAATTTCTACTAGAAAAAATTTAAATTGCTCGTTCATTCAAGAATTCCCCATATGCCTTAAAGTTTTGACCCATAAATACGAAATATTTTTTCACATAATGGACTAGCGGGTCCATCTTCTATTCATCCGCGAACTCATGCTAATTGGGTCAATCAATTTCTAATTGATTGAATAAAATCACTATTGTGCCAATTTTCAAACCGGTTTGCTCCCCTGATCTCAACCTACTTGATTAGAGATAAATTGATGACTTCTAGTCATATTGTACATCTGCATAAAATGCACTAGTCATATTGTACATCTGCATAAAATGCACAAATTAGGCCAGCGTGCAAGCCAATTGATATTGTGTTGTGATGGCTTGCAAACCATCTCGACGGTAAGAGCTACTACTCAACAGGAGAAGCTTGAGTATATGTATCACATGCGAGCTAATACAAGAAAACAATAGTATTATGGCTTCTAGCCAACGTAAAGCAGATTTTTAGAATAATACCCACGCAAAGGCTAATAAATAATGTAGTAACATGCAAGTTTCCACATTAGTGTAAAAAAGCTATTAATAGTCATTCTTAGTGACAAAGTGGTATATATGGATTACAAAAGCTATGCGCAGAGCTTCAAGCTTAGTCGTTACAATGACCATGACTACAGGTCAACTTGCGCGTTGGTTTGTCCATCAATCTAACAGGATGCAGCTCAAAACCAACAATACTACAAGATTAGGGATATGCCTATTAGACTTTTCAAGTTTATCCATGCCACTAATACCCTAATTTCTACCCTTTTTCATATCATAGTTGCACTTCGGGGGATGTTATGCTTCAAGCATGATCTATGAGTTATTTCAAATATTCCATAGAATTCAATCATACTGCTAGTATATAAAAATGTGATTAAAAAATTCACATATTTTGTGTACTTTTCAATGTACAATAATCTGATATGAGTAGAATAAGCTTCAAGTTATAGGGTTTATGTATTCAATACATAATTGAATAATATACATTTTTATGGCTAAATTGAATCTTTTGAGATTAATTGATAAGCCTGTATATTATTTTAGTTCAGGTGCTTTATAGGAAATTCAGTTTCCTTTCTACCTACATGGTAGTAATGCACAATTAAACTATAACCTTCATGGTTAGTGGAGGCTTTTTAGTGGAATTAAATATCATTTCGAATGATTATCATATAGGCATTTTGAGACAATTATTTACAATGTTTAACATGTAATTCAATATTTATTCCATGAAATTTACTACAGATAAAACAAAAATGCTACAAGCAAATAGGCACAATATAGGGTGATAAAAACCTACACAGAGGTAAGAAGCACCAAACAATTTAAAATGCCCTTCTAGTCTGGAGAAGATTCTAAAATTAATGCCACACTTCTAGTATGAAGCAAAAATTAATTACTCTCTCTTCATGAGTATAACCAAATTCTTCATGAATATAACTAATAATGCACTTTTTGTAGAAACTTATGTTTATTTATGGTTAAGGAGTGAGTATGAAACTTCTTTGTTTCAATACATCTCCCCCTGATCCTAACATTACTTCTGAAATGTATCGTATTATTTTCCTTCCAATTCTATGATTTATGCATCTTCTCATCGCATAAATATTTTTATATTGAGTTTATGCATATTCTTCTTGAATTGCAAAAAATACCTACGTGGCAAACAATACGATTCTTCAAGAAAACATATAAACTTTAAGTAACTTCATGTTATTTATAAACTCAATTAGTTGGCATTTTGCTTAAGAATTTACTGCTAATGTAAAATCATAATGCCATGTTGAAAGAGGATATGTTACTTCATATGGACAAAATAACTTTCAGCGTAATATAGCATTTCTTTTTAAAATTATACATCACTATAGCTTTAAACCAATAATTAAAATTTCTTCTAGAAATAGTGAACTTCATGCACTTCCTACATTATTCATGCAATTGCTACAAGCACACTTTTTGTTTAAATGCATGAAACAAGTACAAAATTAATTATGGTTGGTTAATCTATTCAATAGATAATTTGTTTATTTTCCCAGAATTTTCGTAACAAAATTATTTACCCCATTCATCATTGCTAAGAAAAATAAATAAATATGACACTCTCAGGGGTGTAACAGGTCTAAGGTTCTTCAAGATTGAGAGAGGTCATAAACCTAAAACCATTTTCTTTGATAAAAGGTAAAAATCCAGCCACTTCAGGGATTAATGGTTAAAAAAAAATTAGAATTATATATCCATTAAGCATTTACACATTTATGTCCAGACCTCGCATAGTGCGGGAGCCTACGGCACTGGGTACGCCCTTTTTATATCCATTAAGCATGCTAGAAAAAGTTCAGATATGAGCCTCAAAGGGGTTTCAAATTTTAGAGAGCTCATATACCTAAAAACCATGTTTCTATGATTAAAGGCATTGTTTTACTGAATTTATGAGAAAAAGAATCATTATGCCATAAACAGTAAATAAATTTTGTGAAGATCAATTAGATTGATCATACTGCAAACACACAAACGGAATAACCGCGTATCTTCTACTAGAAAAATACATATCAGAATTTGAAACTTCAAGTTTTCTGAATTTTTATGAGCCTGGGTTCATCCAAAAGTATCTACGGTGAGAGTCCACTAGCTGCTCGACTGCGGACGACACACGGGTTTTGGCGCAGCTTCAGGCGGCGTGGCCTCAGGTGGTGGTGACGTGGTGTACAACTACGGGTCGTAAGATGCGGATGGAATGCGCTTCTGGCAGATGACAACGTGCTTCAGGCGGCGACACGGATGATTTCGAGCGCGACGTATGCCGTCAGGGCTCAACATATATATGTACGAGCTCGATCAACTGCGGGTGTGGCTCGACATCGGATCCATCTCGGTTTCCTGCGTTGGGACGACTTCGGGTGGCGGAAGGACACCGTGAGTCGTCACGAGCTCGGCTAGCTGCAGGCAGAACTCTTTAGCGGGCAGGACTCAGCTTCAGGTTGCAGCCTACGTCTACCGGCGCCCGGCGGTGATGTCTGCGAGACGCATAGTTGGGAGTTGTGCTCGGAACGAGTTCTGTTTCGGGAGACATACGGCTTCGAGCGTGGTTCAGCTCCACTTGATGAGCACGACACTAGTTTACGGCTGCAGGCCGCAACTTGTTTTGGCTACGGGCGCCAGCGTGTACAAGCGCGGTAGATTGATATGCAGGACACTCGTGTACATTGACATGCAAGTCGTGTGTGTACGCATGTAGGGGCTTCATGCCAGCGACTATGGTTGTAGGTCCCTTTACTTTTCTTTTAAAAAATTATTTGCCCTAGTCTGGCGTGCAAGCCAGCGTAGCAATTGCGCCGGTTATTTAGCGTTCGCACTACTTGTGTTGCCGTACAATGGTTATGGACAAATCTTTAGTATTTTACTCCTCTTCATACTATGCATCTTTAGCTTCCTGCTCGTATTCTTCAATTCGTCCTTCTTGGCTCACGATGACGTAATCTTCGTCATCAAACCAATACTTCTTTGGAGGACCTGGCAGGTGAGAAATAATATCACTCATGAGTCGGAAAAGTTTTCCTTGTAGCCGCCCAGCAAAACTCCAGCCCCTCTCCACTCCGGAGTATTCTTCCCACCCACCCAAAAAAACCCATGGACAGCGACCCAAAACCTCCAACTCTCCTACCAACGCCCGAGGTTGCTCTCGGCGTCTGCTGCTGCCGCCGCTGCAGATGGAACGAATGCCGCGGCAGGTCTTTAATTCTGTTGATCGATTATTTGTTTCTTCATAGTATAACTGTATGAGTTTTGTTGAAGTGAGAATTTTCCGTAATTGGTTGTTGCAGGTGGTGATGGAAAGATGGTTACTGCCACGAAGAAGGGTGCGGCAGTGCTGGATCAGCACATTCCCGATCACATCAAAAACGCCTATCATGTCTTGCAAGTGGTGAGTGAGTGAGTGAGTGAGTGTGTGTGTACATCACCCCTCCAGAATGAAGTATATCTGGTTTGAACTATTTGTAGTATTACCCATGCATGCACGCCAGTTAAATTTAGAGCAAAACAACACTACCCCATAGCCCATAGTGAAGTATCTGGTTTGAACCATTTGTATTCACTCATCTTCACCATATTTCAATAGCCATTGTGTTACACTATTGTAACAGGAGTAATTATGTCACAAACGGAAAGACTTTTCCATGAAGTCTCATGAAGTGCTAACATTTTCAGAATGGTGTTCCAATGTTTTACTATCTTGAGACTGGTCTGCAATGACCTGATTTTTTTTCCTTTGTTTCAGTACTTCTTTTTCATATTATAGTGGGCATGTTTTTTCTACAGGGTGATGAGATCTATGATGCCACCTTGAACCAGACTAACGTTGGAAACAACAACAATAAGTTCTACATCATCCAGGTTTTAGGTTTGTCCTGCAAATCACTATTTCTGCAATGCCTTTCTCGAGTCCATTTGACATCATCAACAACTGAGCGGTGTCGATGTTGACCCATGAAAATCTTGGAAGCCTCCCTTTCTGTTCTTGTGTGCTTCAGTGTTTTTTCCTTTTCAGTTGTGATGCACAGACGAAATGTATTTGTTGCCATACGGGTAAAGTCGATGGCTGATATTAGATATGTCATTAATCGATGCCCGTTAATTGTAGAATCTGATGCTGGTGGAAGCTTCATTGTTTACCAAAGATGGGGGAGAGTAGGAGTACGAGGTTATTATAAGCTACAAGCCCATTCAATGTGGATCGAAGCAATCGATGAATTTCATGTAAAATTTCGGAACAAAACTGGTAACCATTGGTCTTGCCGCAAAGATTTCGAATGTTATGCAAACAAATACACTTGGATTGAAACAGACTACGGTGAAGCCCGGCAAAGAAACAGTAAGTTTTAATTTACAACTGGTTTGCAGTTTAGTTCCTATATTGGGTTTAATACCATTTGTTCTTATTTTCTTCAGGATAAGACTGAAAAGAAAGGCTCCATTACGGATCAGATAAAAGAGTCACAACTAGAAACCCGAACTGCACAATTCATATCCTTGATCTGTGATATTAGCATGATGAAGCAGAAAATGATGGAAATAGGTAAGTTGCTGTGAGGTTGTTCTTTGAACTGGTTTTAGGACCATAAATAAGCCTATATACAGGTAACTAAGTTTGTTTGTGTACTATGATGGAGATGGTAGCTAGTTAGTCACCCCAAAAAAAAAAATCTTTAGTGATATGTGACCACCTTCATAACTCAATAAGTGAAAAGTTTGATGGACCAGTTAAATTAGTGCATGATATGTCTTATAATGTTGGAGTTACCACTTTTAGACTTAAATTTCAGAAATCAAAAACTGATAAGGGAGTAATTAGTTATTGATCACTGCTCAAATAGTGGAGTCGAACAGAAAAAATAATTATCATAAGTTCTACTATGTCCAAAATTTGCAATTATTACTTATGTTGAAACTTGGAGTATATGTTCATGTTGCTTCAGCATTTTCTAATTCATTTGCTTAATCAACTAGGTTATAACGCTGATAAACTTCCCCTTGGAAAGCTAAGCAAATCTACAATACTTAAGGTGAGTTATGTACTTATTTAATGTTTTAAACTGGGAATTTTTGGTTTGTTGTAGACATAATATTTACAAGCAGTTCACTTATACAGCTTGCAACATGACTATCTTACAAGTTAGGTGAAATTTATAAAATAAGGCTGCAGTTTGCAAACTTCCAGATAATGAATTCACCATACACTGCAAGAGTTCTGCAAAATAATACTTTTCAACATTGTATGCATTAAATTCTTAGTCATTTGTTTAATCTTCTCCCTATGTTTTAGTAATAACATACCCTATCTTTCCACAGGGTTATGATGTTCTGAAAAGGATATCCAATGTTATCTCAAAGGCAGACAGGGTACAGCTTGAGCAATTGACTGGGTAAAGCCCATAAGTTTTTTTTTATATTTGACAGCAGGAGAAGAATATGACTAGAATCTGATGTATGGTTGACTATTGAACATATTTAATTAGCGTCATCTTACATTCTTTTTATTGTTTAAAGCTAGAAATCACATTTTCTTACTTAAAATGCTGTGGAGTGCTTCTCTCCCATTAACTTAATGACATAATGAGTATTATTATCAGTAGTAGTCAGAAAACCTTTCAAAATATCAATGACAAAAAAATACTGTAATAACTGATTGTGGTTGTTTGCCAATCTCAATATACCCATATTTTTCTGGAGAATAAACATTTCTTTTGCACTATTTTCTGCATTGTCAGAACTACTGTGCTTAAATTCTTCAACCCCGTATGCAAAATAGTTGAATTCTAAACTATTTTGTATTTATCGAAATTTAACTTTGTTATGTTGCCTCTGGTTGCAGAGAATTCTACACCGTGATTCCTCATGACTTTGGCTTCAGAAAGATGAGTGAGTCTCGAATTTTCTAGCTTAGTGGCCTTACATAATGATACGCTATATCCAGCACTGTTTTGGGGCTTTTTAAGTTTAATAGAACTCGACCTTCTAACGCATACTATCTGACAGGTGAATTTATTATGGACACTCCTCAGAAACTAAAAGCTAAGCTGGAAATGGTAATAAACTACTGTTTTCTACTTTTTTGTAGCTACATTGTGTTAGAGTTAGACTCCACAACCTCCTTTGGTTCATTGAAGTATTGATATATCCTACTCCTTCCGTCCCAAATTATAGGTTGTTTTGGCATTTCTAGGTTCATAGTTTTTGATAAGCACCTAGACATAATGTACATCTAGATGCATAACAAAATTTATGAACCAAGAAAAGCCAAAACGATTTATAATTTGGAACGGAGGGAGTAGTTTTATTTTAAGTATTAGGTTCTAGTGCCCCCTATGTGTAATGATGAAACCTACTTGTCTTTATTATTAAATCTCAATCAGAATGGGGGGAATAAATTAACGTTTCACGCATTACCTTTTTATGGAAATATGGAAATTCACAGTCATGTCTCTTATTTGTATGTATCTAACATGACTGTAATACTCCCTACTGTTTTCTTCCTCTTTCCAGGTTGAAGCACTTGGTGAGATTGAGATTGCAACCAAACTCCTGGAGGATGGTTCAAGTGACCAGGTATGTCGCTCTGCTAATGGGTCGAAATTTGATGTCATGTAAAGATGTCCAAATTGGTTATGAATGAAATTAGACCATGGTTTTCAAATATGCTCAAGTTTAAATTTATTACTTTTCAATAAACTAGACCATGATTTTAAAGGGCTGGGCTGAGCCAGCCTCCTTCGTACTCCTTTTCCTTTTTCACATCCTCCTCCATGCTGCTGTTTAGTAGTTTCTTAGGTTGGTATATGCCGTCGCCTTGCCTCACCTTATAAGTGCCTTAAGAACCATGAATTAGGCATATTTTAAAATGAACAGTTAACTGTTTTTATTTATTATGGTTATTTTTTAGCGAATTCTAATTGATAGGCATTTTGAAAAAAATTATTGATGTGTGTAGTGTGTATAGTTGTCTTTTGTATTCAAATTGAAACATGTAGTATTTAGAGAATTATGCAATTTTTTGTAAAAAATGTACCTTGATAATTAACTTGTTGCTGTTAGCTAGCACCATAAATTGCTTAAGTAACCAATATATTTCATGTACACCATACCCATGCACATGTTGGAACATAACCATATCATGCCTCGAAATGTAGGTTGATCCACTCTATGCTCGATACAAGCAACTTCGTTGTGACTTTCACACCTCTGGAAGCTGATTCAGAAGAATACTCTATGGTATGTTTTATACCAACAATCTATATATAAACTGTGTGGATGTTCAAATTCTGTAGCTCGGTGCATGCTTGTCTTTTGTAACTTTTGCAAAAGGGAATAATTTTCAGATTTCAAGCTAGCATAAAAAATGTCTGACTTTTTTATGAGCACCAAATTACATGGAAAGGTTTTATTCTTGGTTTCTGATCATTTACAAAAACGTCCACTAACCAGATAAAAACATATTTGGTGAACACGCATGGCAAAGCACACTCAGGTTATACTGTGGACATAGCGCAAATATTTAAGGTGTCCAGGCATGGTGAAATAGAGAAGTTTCAGAAGGTGAGATCATATCTAATTTATTCGCACAACCGTAAAGAGCAGAGCATGACTAATTTTCAAATCTTTTATGCAGTTTGCTAGTACAGAAAATAGGATGCTTTTGTGGCATGGTTCTCGATTGAGCAATTGGGATGGAATCCTTTGTCAGGGTAATTCGTGCTATCTACAACTACTACAACTTTTACATATAGAAGATGGCTTCACCCAGCTTTCAAAGTTCATGAGTTATTGTAACCATTGCATTTGCAGAAACATCTATCTTATCTCAATCAGCATCGTGTTTTCTTCATTTTCATGTAATATTTGGACTGCAAGTTTACTTCACAATTGTAGCACCTGTTAAGGTTCAAAAGTTTTTGTTACTAAGCTGAGTTGACAGAATTATACATTCGACTAGGAAAAGACAAATTCAGCTGTGCTACCATACACTATTCAAAAGTTGGAAACAAGATTTGTGAATGCCTATTCTGATAATACATTATCCCCCAGGTTTGCGAATTGCTCCTCCTGAAGCACCAGTTACTGGTTATATGTTCGGCAAGGGTGTGTACTTTGCTGATATGTTTTCAAAGAGTGCAAACTATTGCTGTGCTTCAAAAGCATCTAGGTCCGGAGTCCTGCTTCTATGTGAGGTCTGTCTGTTGCCATAGTTGCCTTTGAGATATACTCATGCACTTTTTTATCTGCCTCAGACTGTGCTATTTATCTGTTTGTTACACTACTTACTTTTGTAATATATGTGCATAATATATGTGCATCATTTTCACTGCCAGGAATTCTTCACAATTATTTTGTTGTAAGGTATTTGCTGAGTTCAGCTGTGTTGATAATGGCTATTGAAACTTCAATTTTCTAGGTCGCATTGGGAGATATGAATGAGCTACTAGATGGAGATTATAATGCTAATAACCTACCCCAGGGAAAGCTAAGGTCGTTACTGATGCAATATCTTTTACTTATAACTACTTTTTTTCCTGAATCATCTTGTATATGTATTCCTTGTGGCCAATTCCTGTTGTTAAATCAGTACATATATGTGCAAGAAATATCTTGATAGTCCATTAAGTGTATGTCAACAGAAACAACATTAGGTGCTCTCATCATCTATTCCGTTCTCACACTGCATGATAAACTACTGATGAATCAAACTCTTAGATGAAAGTGTTGTGTTTCCTGCTTGATATGTAAATGGTTGCGACTGTCTCATTGCAGCACGAAAGGAGTTGGTCGAATGATGCCTGATTTAGCAGAGTCTAGGATCACCGATGATGGCGTCCTTGTTCCCCTTGGGAAACCTAAAGAGGATGCTTCCAAAAGGGTATGTGTGCAGTTGTATTGTTTTCCAAATGCAAATGCCATGAGGCTGTGGCACTTTGCTTACCAGTGAAAACGCTGACGTCTGGTACTCTTTTTGCAGGGTTGCTTGCTTCACAACGAGTACATAGTGTACGATGTAGATCAGATAAGAATGCGGTATGCCCTCCATGTCAAGTTCAACTTCAGGAGACGGTAGATGCTGTTGCAACAAGCTGAAGACGTTACGATGATCCACTCGCAAAACACATGCAAATATACGCATCTTATCTCTGCTGTCGTCGTCCATTTTCTGTGATCTGGTAGCCTCAGACATTTTGATGTGGTTCCAGGCTTCCAGTGATATGATCCAACTTCCAACCTCTTGATAGTTATATCTTCAGTTCCCGTTAATTGTTGCAGAGGATCCCGATCCTAGGAGAACAATATTGATGGGGCTGCACAGGTATTTGTTTGAAGAAACAGGAGGGGTTACACTGATATTCCTAGCTTTTGTGTCTTGTGCTCTCTGAGTCTCTGTTATGATTCACTGGTGCATGCAGTTCGATTTGTGGCCAACAATTCTGCTCAGTCAAATCGTTAAACTTCTTTGATCCCTGAATTTTCTGTACGCGCCCTGCTGGTGGCTGGCTGTTGTTATCCTGGACGCGAAGTTGACTGATTGCCAAAATCCGGGAGATAAAATGAACGAAACCAAAGTCACTGTGAGAGCAGCTCCGTGTGACATACCTCACTGTTCGGTTTTCCCCAAAATTTCGGATTTGAGTAACATTGCTCCGTGTGATATATCACAAAGTTGAATCTATTTGCAGAACCCATGTGTTCAGTTCATCTCAAAATCCAATGCTAGTTATGTCCACTTTGAGTGGTAACAGTTTGTTCTGTGGTTTTATTGTTAAGCTAGAATGCATCAAATGGTAGTTGATCATGCAAATCCAACATATAGACTGAATGTGATTAGTTTTGACTGTCAATGCCACATTGTAGGGTCTACCTGCTCATTCTCTGTAGAATTAGATACTACTTGCCTCCTGCAACTAGTATGGCATCTGGAAAATGTCTTTAGTAACAGATGTGGCTGCACTCTTTTGATTCTTGCGCTGCTGTTTATGATACATCGGTGCCTATTTACTTCAATTTGAGGTGGATTCTGCTTAATTACCATCTAAACACTGAGTTTTCATTCTGCTGGGTTTGTTTGTTTTTTTACCAGGACGTGCCATCACTGATTTGCACAGATGTGGGCATCTCCGCTGGCAGTAGGCATATGCCCGCCAGTACAAATGTTTCTGCCATTTTATTATAAAAATATTCAAACTATTTGAAATTATTGCCTTCTATACTTCAATATATTTTTAATATGTACTGTATAAAGCATATGTTGGCGTCCTCCACCTTGGCCTCCTCCACGCCGCTACCGTCCTCCTCCAGCACCGGATCCATGCCGTCGCCATCCTCCTCCACTTAAATGGTGTTGGAGCTCGAAGAAGGAGTCAAGACCACCGAGACGTTGGCGGCTGGGGTGACCCGGGTCGCTCATACCGCGGCCCACGCGGCGGTGGCCTTGGCGGTGTGGGAGGAGTTCCTCCGTTCCCTCGTCGTAGCCGCTTCCCAAACCGCCGCTGGGTTGACCGGATCGACAACGGCGGAGGTGACCTCGACACTGTGGGAGGCCCATGCTCTAGCGGATCTAGATCGCGACTTCACCGAGCGGCGCCGCTAACTCTGCTTCGACCATAACCTCCCGGCTCCCTCACGTCGGAGGCAGCGATGGCAGTGGCGGCAGCTGTACTCCTTCCCTCCATAGTTGCGGTGTAATCCGGCGATGTAAGCGTCGTGGGATTACGTCTTTTGTCATTCTGAACGGATTGCCATTTTGGACCGTTAACCTAGGCCTCGTTCATTATTACCACTATCTATCCAGTTGAACTGTTGAGTCATTTCGACATTTATGTATTTATTTATGCTTACATAGGTTGATGAACTGTTGTCGTTCTACATTTCAATTAAGTTATCTGTTTATGAACTGCTAAGTCATTCTGATATCGATGAACTGACTGTCGTTATGAATGTCTAGCACGTACACGTTCCCATTCAAATTAATGTGAGTCTGGTAGTGTGTGCAATTCGTTCATAATGATGCATATCTAGTACTCAATCGAGGTCAAACGCCTGATGGACGATCGCCTGTTTTTTATTCGTGTCTACGTTATCCTAAGCGGCACTAATTTAACCTCTAGCAATAGGTTAACAAACGGTATGGGGGTAATTAATAACCGATTAGAATAAACAATCAAACGAAGCGGCCTACGCCATTTCTTTTAGGAAGACCAAAAGAAGCAGTGCAGATGATGCCGCTTAGAATAGACAGTTATTTTAAGCGGTGAGGAGGACACCGTTTGGAATAATCTGTCATCACCCCCTCATTTGCATCGCCTTAAGGGAAGTGGCTGCGCCGCTTCGAATAAGGCTCGCTGCAGTAGTGTGTGTGAATGAATAGGAGGTACTGACATCTGCGCCACAACCTTCGGCTGCTATACTAGTGACTAGTCCAGTAGTAAGCCAAAACAGAAACATGGATAATGAAGCGTAAACCAGATTCCTAAAGTACTCTTGTAATAGAAGAGCTTGGCGTCGAAGGTGAGCCCACATTACCTATTACCACTAGGGATAGCCGCCAGATTTCGAAACCCATGTAGAGCCATAGTCAGGGACAACGTACAGATTGAGATCACTACTAATTATTGGAAGATGTACGTCATATATATCTTACTGTATACTTAGCTACATGATTATTCACGACACGTATAAACATTATATATCTTACTCTTCATTTATTTTGTTTTAGATGCCTACCATCAACACAAAGCAAAGCAAGCCGATGGTTAAAGACATAAATAATCTTTGTAACGACATGGCAAGGTTTATCCAACATAATATTTGGAGTAAAATGCATGGTGAGCCATTAAACTTGCACCAAATTCTCACTCGAATCACTTAACTTGCAAATGGTACACACTACATCATCAAACTTGTAACCTGTTCAGCAGAGGTCCTTTTTGACAAATGGCACACACCACATCATCAAACTTGCATCCATGTTCACCACAGGTCCTTTTCATACCATGTCTGATTGATCTGCCAGTTGGGGCAATGACAAAATAGTGAAGGATAATGTTTTTTGTCTAATAGAATGCTATCATATTTTTTTTACCAAAAATGCTATCATATTTATATAATGAAGGATGATATTTTTGAATCCATAATTATGTTGAAATTTGTGTGAACCTACAAGTAAATTTATATATTCATCGCAAACTCAATTTACAATGAGGGAAATATGGTGAGTATGTGAATTCGTGATTTTCATATTTTGTTGTGAGACGTGAACTCAAAAAGAATTGCAAGCCTTTATAACAGAACTTGGACAAACCCCACAACCCGTAAAAGTGTCATGAAATTCAATGTCATCGCCTCCAGCTGGTAGATTAATCAAATGTGGCAAAAAAAAGGGGACTTCCTGTGAACATGGATGCAAGTTTGATGATGTTGTGTGTGCCATTTGCCAAAAAGGACCTATGCTGAACAAGAGTACAAGTTTGATGATGTTGTGCGTACGATTTGCAAGTTAAATGATTCAAGTGAGAATTTGGTGCAAGTTTAATGGTTCGCCATGCATTTTACTCTAATATTTGTCATAAGGCAGGCACATACTTTGACCCCCCGAGCGTATTGGGGACAGACAAGTGCAACTCCTTTCGTAACTGGACATAATAGTTTAATTAGTGTGGAAAAGAACAACGGAAATGCTGGACATAATAGTTTAATTAGTGTGGGAAAGAACAACGGAAATGCCCTCGTCAGTCGTCCGACGCTGAATAAAATATCAGACACGGGCCCACATCACATCTTTTTGCTCTCTGCTATGCCGCTGCAACTTGCTTTCTCCGTTCATTTCCAACCACTCGTTCCACCGTCTACAGTCTTCATTGATCTATTCCTATATATTAAAGCTCCAAGAATTGGAGCAATCCTAGGCTAGGTGCTACTATTCATGGGACCCACGGGACCCACCATGCGTGGGACCCACGTGACACGCGTGTGTGTGGCCCACATGACCCGCATATGTGGGACCCGCATACCCGTACGTGGGACCCACGGACCACTATATGTGGGGCCCACCATATTTTTTTTGCAAAACAGGACTTACAATTTTTAAAAAATATTATATCGTGCTTAAAGAACCAATACAACATAAATGCCTAATAATTATCAAATTCTCAATCACGAAAATTATTGTATGGCGCTCAGACTCAAATAACCAATGATGTAAGGTATAACTATTTTGGGATGAATTTATATTCTAATACTGATCAATTAAATTTTTAATTATTTTAATTGATTTTTTGATTTAATAATCAATACCATGTTACTACTAACACACTACAACCAATATATGTTATTTTATTAATATTTCAGAACATAGAAAATTTTTATAGTTAGCGCGCATAGCGCGCTACTCTGACTAGTTATTCTTATTCAGTCACTCTTCCGCCTCAGGTCTCCATCTCACAATACCTCCGTTCCTCACTCGAGCTCCCCACAACCTCACCAGCACACATGGGGGAGGGAGACGCCGACATCTACGCTCGGCGGTGATGAATGCCGCGGAGGGCGGCGACGTGGCGAAGGGGCAGCGGTGGCAAAATAGAGATGCCATCGCCTGTGCTCGGCGGCGGTGAACCTACTTGTCGCCATGGTTGCCGCCGGTACTCCCCCGCCATGGTAGCCGCTCACAGCTTTGCCCGGAGGCATGTCATGGCTGCTACCCGAAGCTATCCCCAAGCCACGTCATGGTTGCCGCCTGGAGCTTCCTACTCGCCATCCTCGTCCTCCTCCATCATCCACATGTGCAGTTCTCCTCTTTTTTGCTAGGGTTTTCTGCATGTTGCAAATGTATGTTTCGCGTGTTTCATATGCTTCAAAAGAATGTTGAAACTGTTTTATGCGGATGTTGTAGAAGTGGATCTGGATGTTGCGAATGTTGCATGTGTTCACACGCATGTTGCAAGTGTTTTTATCTGGATGTTGCATTTTTATCTAGAGGTTTTGACTATGGCCGTGTGTGGCTGAGAGTTGGGAACAGTCATTTTCAATGTTGCAAACGACGAGTTTCCATGTTGCAGATAATGCTTTTTCATGTTGCATATGCTATTTTTGAATGTTGTAAAAAGTTGTAGATGTTGCATGCAACATTGCATGATGTTGCGGCGGGAATTTTGCTCCCCGCATCCAAATGTTTCACTATGTTCAGTATGCATTTTATGATGTTGCAGACATGTATTCTTAATGTTGCAAACATGTATTTTTGATGTTGCAACGACCATCCGATGAAAAAAAATTCCATCGGATGTCTGGGCGCTAGCACTTCCCAAAGAACAATTATGGTTTAACAGTTGGTTAACTTCGTATATTTTGTATTTGTGTAATATGCTACCTACAATGGAATGTTTAATAGTATGAAAACTTATATATTATTTGTGCTTTAACTCATTGTGTCATGATAAGTGGTTGGCGATGCATATTTCAATTTGATGGAAAATAATAATTTTAAAGTTGGTACAATTTTTTTTAAAAAAGACGGAAATGATTAGATATTCAAATGGACAAAGGATCTCTGCTGGCGTGCCGTCTTAAGAACCTGCCAGCATAAACCGGCATATCTCGTGGCAGGCGGCTTAAGTTGCCTGCCAACACAGAGATAGATCTCTGGTGGCGGGCGAGAACCCGCCAGTATATATGTCCATTTTTACTAGCACAACAGTACTGGCAATTTTGGTGGCCACAATGCAAATATGTTTTACCCGCCAGCACAAATCTTTTATGGCATACTGTATTAATTGATAAATACATCTATATGTGGACTGTGGTGTGTGCGTTTGAGCTCATTGCTGTCGATCCATTTGTATCAAGATCTTGCATGTTTAATTTTAAGTGCCCATCGGTTTTGCGCTGTCATTTGGCTTCAGGAGCTAAACCATTTTTACATGTTGGTAAAGTTCGACAAATTATAGTATTTGAGAAAGACTACCATGAAACTACACGTATGATGTATTCAAAACATATTCTCCCTACAATTTTGATTTGTCGTACGTGTAGTTTCATGGTAATCTTTCGCAAATTTCACATTCCAATTAATCAGCTTCCTTCTCTCTCATTTCGTAATTTCCTCTCTACCGTAAGACGGAGGAATTAATATTGTTATTGCCATCAGTTTACCTTCCAACTGGTCACTTTTCTTCTCTTTCTCTCCCTCGCGTATTTGATGTTTCCAGGCGACGTAGATGTAAAGTATTGGGGGACTTGCGTTGTGACCGAATTAAAAGTCCTACACGATCACAACTAAAGACCACAACGACCCGTGTGATCGCCCTCTCTCTCTTTCTCTCTCCCTCGCGTACGTATTTGGTGTTTCCGACTTCCCTGTGCGCCGCCAACTCCCTCTCGTCGCCCCTCGCCAAATCCTTGCGCGCCCTCTCCTTGTCCACCAAACCTACCTTTGCTGCTTGTAATTTGTTTTCATCATCATGCAAAAGTGCTACTGTTGTTGTTTATTGTTTGTTGTTGATCGCTGATGTAAACTCTAACTTTGTAAACTATTCTTCTCCGCTTAATGAAAAAACGTGCCATGCACGTTCTCGAAAAAAAAAGTGCTACAGCCTCCTTTGCTGTTCTGTGAGGTACGTCTTGCCCTTTGCCACGCGAAAGCTCAATAGATGCCAGTTTCTGTGCGATTCCAAATTGTTTGTCAACACATAAATCCTCCTCCTTTTTCTTGCTTATTATATCTGCCAATTGTTTAATCTTTCTTGATAGGCATCATCAATGGAACCCAAATTCTTCTTTTCGACATCATGCTCGCCTCCAGGATACATTTGCCGGCCTCCACTCTTCCTTGTCGCTGCCCAGCAAAACTCCAGCCCCTCTCCACTCTGGAGTATTCTCACCCCAAAACCCCATGCACAGCGACCCAAAACCTCCAACTCTCCTCCTCGTCCCGCACGGCCCATTGCCTCCAACGCCCGAGGTTGCTCTCAGCGTCTGCCGGCGCCACTGCAGATGGAACAAATGCCGCATCAGGTCAATTATGTTGGTCGATTTGTTTCTTCATAGTACAATTGTATATAGTTTTTTTTTAATTGAGAGACTTAATTTACCATAATTGGATGGTGCAGGTGGTGATGGGAAGAAGGTTACCGCCAAGTAGAAGGGTGCGGCAGTGCTAGATCCGCACATTCCCGATCAGATCAACAAAAAAGGCTATCATGTCATGCAAGTGGTGTGTGTGCATTTGTTTTAACTTTTATTTTTCTTAAGTATTAACCACATTCAGTTACTACCATGCATTCACACTAGTTAAATTTAGAGCGAAACATCACCCCTCCAGAATGAAGCAGTATCTGGTTTGAACTATTTGTATTACCCATGCCATCCCGGTAGTCCCATAAGTCAGAAAAATGACAGATGCATTCACTAGTGTTCATCTTTCAATAGACATTGTGTTACGCTATTGTAACAGGAGTAATTATATTACAAATGGAAAGACTTCTCCAAGGAAGACTTCTGAAGTGCCGACATTTTCAGAATGACGTTTCAATGTTTTACTATCTTGATTGAAACTGGTCTGCAATGACCCGAATTTTTTCTTTGCTTTGATACTTCTTTTCATAGGGCATGTTTTTCTACAGGGTGATGAGATCTATAATGCCACCTTGAACCAGACTAACGTTGGAAACAACAACAATAAGTTCTACGTCATCCAGGTTTTAGGTTTGTCCTGCAGATCACTATTTCTGCAAATTCCATTCGGTCCATTTGACATCATCAGCAACTGAGTGATATGATGTTGACCCATGAAAATCTTGGAAGCTTCCCTTTCTGTTCTTGTGTGCTTCAGTGCCCTTTTCTTTTCAATTGTGATGCACAAATGAAATGCATTTGTTGCCATGGGTGAAGTCGATGGCTGATATTAGATATGTCATTAATCGGTGCCTGTTAATTGCAGAATCTAATGCAGGTGGAAGCTTCTTTGTTTATCAAAGATGGGGGAGAGTAGGGGCACGAGGTAGTGATAAGTTAAAAGCCTATAAATCGCGACACCAGGCGATCCATGAATTTAAGGGAAAGTTTTGGAACAAAACTAATAACCATTGGTCTGGCCGCAAAAAATTCAAGTGTTATGCACAGAAATACACTTGGATTGAAACGGAGTACTGTGAATCTGACAAAGGAACAGTAAGTTTTAATTTTCAACTGGTTTGCAGTTTAGTTCTTGTCATGGGTTTAACCCTTTGTTCTTCTTGCTTCAGGATAAGACTGAAAAGAAAGGTTCCATTACTGATCAGATAAAAGAGTCACAACTAGAAACTCGAACAGCACAGTTCATATCCTTGATTTGCGATATTAGCATGATGAAACAGCAAATGAATGAAATAGGTAAGTTGCTGTGAGGTTGTTCTTTGAGCTGGTTTTAGGATCATAAATAAGCCTGTATACAGGCAACTAACTTTGTTTATATACTATAATGGACGTGTTAGCCAGTTAGCCACCAAAAAAATCTTTAGTGATGTCTTACCAGTCCACCTTCATAATTCATAAGTGAAAGTTTTAATGGAACAGTAAAATTAGTGCATGTTATGTCCTATAATGTTGGAGTTACCACTTTTAGACTTAAATTTCAGAAAATAAAAAACTGATAGTAAAGTAATGGGAGTAAAAATAGTTATTGACCACCGCTCAAATAGTGGAGCTGAACAGTGAAAGGAATTCATAAGTTCTACCATGTCCATAGTTTGTATTTATTACTTATGTTGAAACTTGGAGTATCTTCATGTTGCATCAGCATTCTCTAATTCATTTTGCTTAATCAACTAGGTTATAATGCTGATAAACTTCCCCTCGGAAAGCTAAGCAAATCTACAGTACTTAAGGTGAGTTATGTACTTATGCTAATGTTCTTAACTGGGAATTGATAATTTGTTGTAGACATAATATTACAAACTGAGGAACAATTCACTTATACAACTTGCAATTTAACTAGCTTACAAGCTAGATGAAAAGTATAAAATAAGGCTGCAGTTTACAAACTTCCAGATAATGACTTTACCATAGACTGCAAAAGCTCTGCAAAATGATACTTTCAGCATGTGTGCATTAAAAGTTTAGCCATTCGTTTAATCTTTTCCCTACGTTTTGATAATAACATTTCCTAGCTTTCCACAGGGTTATGATGTTCTGAAAAGGATATCCAGTGTTATTTCAAAGGCAGACAAGGTACTGATAGACTTATAGGATCAACTAGCAGTAGATTAACACGGGTAGAACTTGATAAATAGGATTAAAACATAAGCATGCATGAACAACTACTAGATCGAGAAGAACTACACCTAAAAGGGGAGAGAAGGAACAGATACCGTTGGTCGTGGCGACAGGGTCGACGGCGGCCATGGCGGCGGTGGCGGTCGCAGGGGCGGCCGCGGGTTGAGGAGGCGCTGGCGGCGTGCGCACGATGCGGTTGAGGTCGGGGCGATGGCACCGAGTGCGTCGCACCCACCCGGACGTTGGCGGCGGTCGTGGTGCTTCCCGCCGCTCCAGTGCTCCCTCGGATCGGTAGGGTTGTGGGTGGTGGTGCTGGCGGCACGGTCAATCTCGTGAGCTGCGCCCTAGCCCCCACCCTATCTATATAGCAGTGTGCGACGGGGGACCACCAACCATTGATTGGTTGGGCGCCCCCGATCAGGGCGCAAGGAGAGAGCCCGTCACGGCCTTTGGGCCGTGACGGTGGAGAGATCGACCCAACAATCTCCCCCTCGATCTCACCTTAAGTCTTTTATAACCTTAAGCTCTTTGCTTGACATCCACTTCATAACAAAAAAGCACATTGAGCATGAGTTATCAAAATTGTCATTTCAATTAGATTAATCAGCCACAATAAACTTCTCCATTACGAAGGATCATAACTCGGGCCCTTATCCAGTGATCATAAGGCTTTCCTTTAAACCCAAACCGGTAATGTGTTCTCTAAACACACTGGGTGGTAAGCAATGTTGGCAATAGCTCGCTAATAGTCCGCTATAGCTTCGCTATAGCTTTTTGAGACATATGCCGCGACGATATTACAAATATTATCGCTAATGTCGCTAACTCCGCTATAGTGTGAAATAGTGCCGCTAAAAGCACCGCT
The DNA here is from genome assembly GCA_015476505.1 of Urochloa ruziziensis. NCBI lineage: Eukaryota > Viridiplantae > Streptophyta > Magnoliopsida > Poales > Poaceae > Urochloa > Urochloa ruziziensis. The sequence continues at coordinate 21,405,100 of CM027122.1, read as the reverse complement.
AACTCCGCTATGATTGAGTTATGAACTTATATACTTATAATTTATTTATATACTTATAATTTATGAACTACGAGTAGTAACTGATGACTTATTGTGTGTATTGTGACTTATTTTTATATGTTTATTTATGTTTGCACTCATGCCTAGACATATACATATAAAATATAAGACGAAATTCTTGAAATTATAAAGTTTTAGCCTAAATTTCACTGGTTTTTTACATACCGCTAAAGGCAATAGCTTTCGCTATAGCTGCGCTATAGCTTTTATAGCTTTTCTAGAAACACTCCGCTAAATTCTATAGCCCGCTATTGCCAACATTGGTGGTAAGCCTTTTGTGAGCGGATCCGCTAGCATATTTTTCGTACTTATATGCTCCAGTAGTGTGATCCTGGATTTTATCTTTCACAACATAGAATTTTATTTCTATTGGTTTGGTAGCATTACTCGACTTGTTGTTGTGAGCGTAAAATACCGCGGGCTCATTATCGCAGTACATCTTAAGTGGTCTATTAATACAATCTACCACTTTCAAGTCGGGTATGAATTTCTTTAGCCACTTGGCCTGCAACGTTGCCTCATAGCATGCTATAAACTCTACATACATCGTAGATGATGCAACCAGAGTTTGTTTAGAGCTTCTCCACGAAATAGCTCCCCCTGCGAGAGTGAATACATAACCTGACGTGGATTTTCTATCATCCTTGTCTCCCGTAAAATCTGCATCTGAATACCCTCTTATCTCTAGAGAATCAGATCTTCTATATATTAGCATGAGGTCTTTTGTGCCTTGCACATACCGCAAAGCTTTCTTTGCCATTTTGTAGTGCTCTATGCCTGGATTATCTTGATATCTACCGAGTACTCCGGTGATATATGCTAAATCAGGGCGAGTGCACACTTGTGCGTATTGTAAGCTACCAACTGTTGAAGCATATGGAACCATTTTCATTTGATCGATCTCATATTGGTTCCTGGGGCGTTGGAAATCCCCAAACTTATCGCCCTTCACTATCGGTGCAGGTGTGGCTTTACTCGCATGCATATTATATTTCTTTAGAATCTTCTCCAAATATGTCTTTTGCGATAGTCCTAAAACCCCGTTTCTTCTATCTCGGTGAATCTCAATGCCTAGAACATATGAAGCCTCACCCAGATCTTTCATATCAAAATTAGAGGACAAAAACATTTTTGTTTCTTGCAACATTCTTGTATCACTGCTAGCAAGTAGGATATCATCCACATATAGGATTAGGAAAATGTATTTTCCTTTTTTAAACTTTGCATATTTTAAACTTTGCATATATGCAATTGTCCTCTATATTTGCCTTAAACCCAAATTTCTTAATTGTCTCATCAAACTTCAAGTACCATTGTCTAGAAGCTTGTTTTAATCCATAAATGGATTTTCTTAGGCGGCATCCCATGTTTTCTTTGCCTTCCACAACAAAACCTTTAGGTTGAGTCATGTAGACGTTTTCAAACAGATCCCCGTTTAAGAACGCTGTCTTTACATCCATCTGATGTAATTCTAAATCATAGTGTGCCACCAATGCCATTATAATTCTAAAGGCATCTTTACACGAGACTGGAGAAAACGTCTCATTGTAATCTATTCCTTCTCTTTGTGTGAACCCCTTGGCCACAAGTCGCGCTTTATATCTTTCAATATTCCCTTTGGAGTCACATTTTGTTTTGTAGACCCATTTGCAGCCTACTGATTTGGCTCCTTTAGGAATTACTTCTAAGTCCCAAACTCTGTTGGCACTCATTGATTTCATTCTTCTTGCATGGCTTCAAGCCATTTGTCAGACTGAGTGCTTCTCATAGCATCTTCAAATGTGACGGGATCACCCCCCATTTGAAATTCTTCTAAGTTGCCAATTTCATAGCAATTAGGAATGGCTGAGCGTCTCTCTTGTAGACCTTCTCAGTCCTCCTCCAGCTGGTTCAGCAGCTGGCTCAACAACCGGTACCTCAGGAACCACAGGCTGTTGAGGTTCCATTTCTTGTGCAGCAATTGGTTCAACTTGAGCAATAGGTTCCACGTTCTCATTCATTGCTTGCACTACAGGACTAGGAGCTTGTACCGGTGTCACAGTGGCTTCCACTGTTGGAATTGACACAGGTAACTCGAAAAAAGGTTCTTAAATCATTGGGTAAGGTGCAAAAACCTGCTTCTCCTCAAGATCAATCTCTCGAGTAGCCATGCTCCCCCTGATCATTTCATTCTCCAGAAAAACTGCATGTCTCGTTTCTACAAACTTTGTGTGTCTGTTAGGACTAATAGAAACGATAACCTTTTGTCTTTTCAGTATAGCCAATGAAATAGCAACTGACTGTCTTAGAATCTAGCTTCCCAATATTTGGGTTAAAAATCTTAGCCTCAGCAGGGCAGCCCCACACACGCATATATCTGAGAGAGGGTTCTCTACCCGTCCACAATTCATAAGGTGTTGTAGGAACTGCTTTGCTAGGCACTTTGTTTAGTATGTGAATGGCAGTCTTCAGAGCCTCTATCCACAAATTAACTGGTAAAGTGGAGTAGCTTATCATGCTTCTAACCATATCCATCAAGGTACGGTTTCTCCTTTCAGCTACTCCATTTTGCTGTGGGTCACCCGGTGCACTATACTGGGCAACTATGTCATTTTACTGTAGGTACCTTGCAAAAGGTCCTGGAATTTGGCCATACGGGGTGTGTCGACCGTAGTACTCCCTCCACGGTCTGATCTTACTAATTTTATTTTCTTATTAAGCTGATTCTCAACCTCAGCTTTGAATATCATGAATTTATCCAACGCTTCTGACTTGTGTTTTATTGGATAAATATAACCATAACGAGAGTAATCGTCTGTGAATGTGATAAAAGAATCAAAACCATCCACTGATGCAACGGGAAACGGACCACGGATGTCTGTGCGTATTATGTCTAAGGTTCCCGTGCTTCGTTTCGCTACTTTGTTTACTTGCTTAACGTATTTGCCTTTGATGCAATCAATATATTGTTCTAAGTCTGAAAATTCTAGCAGCGGAAGAATTGATCCTTTAACTAAACGTTCCATTCTCCCCCTCGAAATGTGGCCTAAATGACAGTGCCATAATTTAGATGAAACATCATCAATTCTTTTCCGCTTCTTGCTTACTTTTGTAGACGAGGATACATTTTCAATCTCATTCACAATCTTAGTACTTGCATACACATCTTCACATGCATACAAATCATCATAAGTAGATAGCTTATAAAGTTTGTCTTGTCAGAAGGCAAGACCCACACCAACTTTATTCAACATGATTAAGCATCGTTCGCTATCGAATAAACACTTAAAACCATCGTCTGATAAACATAAAACTGAAATTAAATTCCTGCTCAAAGAGGGAACATAAAGGACGTCGTGTAGCTGAAGTATGAAGCAGTCTTTCAACTTGATGGGGAGTTCTCCTATCGCCTCCACTTCAGCTTCAACGCCGTTTGCAACTTTAACTCCTCTTTCTCCTCTTTGCAGCATCCGGCTAATACTTAATCCCTGCATAGAATTAGCAACGTGAGTAGTTGCACCTGAATCAATCCACCAAGTAGATTTATCATAACTTAAAAACAGACATTCATCTACAAAAGTAATAAAATCCTCACCCTTCTTCCACATCATTTCAAGCCAATCAGGACACTTGTTCTGCCAGTGACCTGTCTTCCCACAATGCAGACACTAATTCTTGCACTTCCTTCTTGTCTTGTGGCTTGTTTGAGCGATCAAACTGCATTGGTGCCTTTCCCTTATCTTTGTTTGGAGCATTTGAAGTACCACTCTCCCACTGGTTCTTGGCTTTAAAGTTCTTGTTAGGAAAGTTCTTTTTCTTCTGCTGATGGTGCACATAGTTTATCTGTCCACCATTCTGTGCAATCATCCTGTCCTCATCTTGGACACAGCGTCCTATGAGCGTCTGCATATCCCATTTTTCCTCTAAGGAATTGTAAGTGATCTCTAAGTTGGAGAATGCGGGTGGAAGTGAGCGAAAAACTGTATGGACAAGAAAATCCTCTGGCAGCTTCATGTCCAAACCAGCTAACTTCCCATGTAGGTTGCTCAACTTCAAGATGTGCTCTCTCACACCTCCACCTGTGTACTTCATGTTCAGAAACTGATCAATCAGCGTCCTGGCATAAGTCTTGGACGACCCAGTGAACTGAGCCTCCACTAGTGCCATATACTCAGGTGTAGTGTGAGCAACACCCTCTGCATTCTTTTCTGGGATAGAGTTCCTTATGGCCTCTGCCATCTTTGTCCGCATTATCAGCAGACACTTCTTGTTTGAGATATTCCACTTTCTCTTCTCGAGATCATAATTTGCTCTAATGGCGCGTGGTCACGCTCTCGTGCCGCGAATGCCTCATCAGACTCATCTTGTGCACGCACCGGTGCCTCAGGGACTACCGGATATGGGTAGTTCATGGCGGCGTCAATGTCTGTCATGACCACTGCCAGGTTGAACTGCGTGCGCCATTCTCCATAATTGCTTCCAACCAGCATAGGGATACCAGCAACGTAGCTCACAGCATTAGGGCCTGAAATTTAGACATAGAATTGGTGAGAACAATAATGAAATTAAATATTGCATGTATTAATTTAACTTTGGTCAAAATCAACAAATGCAACATGCTTTCTACATCAATTCTATATCACCTTTGGCAAAAAATAGAATAAATGCATAATAACTTGAACAAGAATATTTATAATATTGTAATTATCAGCTTTGGCCAGAAAATAACAATATCATAAAACTGAATATAAAATATTTCTTCTTCTCTAATTAAATATCCCTTTGGTTCAATTTAACTAGAGAATAAATTACGCAGCGGAAAAACATCGAATATCAAAAGAAAACTAATTTTCAGAAGCTTTCTACTCTCTGTAAAATTAATTACTACATGAAAAAAATTAAACAGAGATATATACTTGAAAACATGCGAATAAACACCAAAAACATCCAAATATAGCTTGTGAAAATAAATAAACATAATTGCTAAAGTTTACTATTCACGGTTCCCCCTTTTGGCCCGCGAACCAAAACAGCCCAGCAGCCCGCGCGCGCATCGCGCAATATGGCCCAGCACCGGCCCAGCCGCTCGCCCAGCCCATTTTTCTATTTTTTGGGAAGAAGTCCAATTACCCCCTCGAACTTTTGTTTGCGCGCGGAATTTACCCTCGGCGGCCCGGCCCAGCCGCCCTTTCCCGGCCCAGGCGCGCCCGCGCTTGCTCACTTGGGCTGCAGCCCAGCAGCCAATGGCTGGGCCGCCAATTCCGCCCGGCGGCTCATCCCTCACGGGCCGTATCTGGCCCGCGACCGACGCCGAGCGCCCACGGCCGTCGGATCCGCCAATCCGAGATCGACGGTCCGCCGTGCATCTCGCGCGTATAAAACGCGGCCGGCGCCCGGGAACCCTAACCCTAGCGCCATTCTTCTCCTCCCCCGCGCAGCTCGCGCTCTCTTCTCGGCGGTGCGCGCGCAGCGGCGGTGGCCATGGCCGGCGTCTTCGCCGGCGACGGCGGGGACGAGCACGCCGCCGGCCATGGCCGCGGCGCACTCCCCCTCTCCCCCTCCCATACCCTCTCTCCTCCTCCCCCATACCCGTGAGATCCAGAGAGAGAGAGGTGAGGGGGCCCGCGGCCCACCATGGCCGGCCTTTGCCGGTCACGGTGAGGGTGAGCGCCGCCGGCACAAGAGCCAGTAGCGCTCCCCCTCCCTCCTTGAGATGTGGCGCCGGGGTGATCCCCCTCGCCGGCGCGCGCGTTCCCCATCTCGGGCGAGCGCGCCGCCGTCGAGCGGTGTCACTCCGGCGTCCCTACCCGCACGGCGGCAGTGATGGCCGGCGGCGAAAGAAGGCCCGCAGGTAGGTCCTCCTCCTCCCGGCCCTCTTGGTTGCGTAGATCTAGGGTTAGGGTTAGGGTTTCGGGATTTTGGATCTGAGATCCCTTTTCTTTTTCGATTTTCATCGATTTTCTCTTCTTTTTCCTTCGGATTTCATCGATTTTCATCGATTTCTTCCGTTTTCTTTCGATTTCTACACTCTATTCTCCTCTGTCTTAACTAACAGCGAGTAAAACTTGAACAAATCGAGTGTAAAAACTACCCTGAGTACTAATCTACTACTAGATTAGGCTTTTATACCATTGATAGACTTATAGGATCAACTAGCAGTAGATTACACACGGGTACAACTCGATAAATAGGATTAAAACATAAGCATGCATGAACAACTACTAGATCGAGAAGAACTACACCTAAAAGGGGAGAGAAGGAACAGATACCGTTGGTCGTGGCGACAGGGTCGACGGCGGCCATGGCGGCGGTGGCGGTCGCAGGGGCAGCCGTGGGTTGAGTTGGCGCTGGTGGCGTGCGCACGACGCGGTTGAGGTCGGGGCGATGGCACCGAGTGCGTCGCCCCCACCCGGACGCTGGCGGCAGTCGTGGTGCTTCCCGCCGCTCCAGTGCTCCCTCGGATCGGTAGGGTTGTGGGTGGTGGTGCTGGCGGCGCGGTCAATCTCGTGAGCTGCGCCCTAGCCCCCCACCCTATCTTTTAGCACTGTGCGACGGGGGCCCACCAACCATTGATTGGTTGGGCGCCCCCGATCAGGGCGCAAGGAGAGAGCCTGTCACGGCCTTTGGGCCGTGACGGTGGAGAGATCGACCCAACAGGTACAGCTTGAGCAATGGACTGGGTAATGCCCGTAAGTTTTTCTTTATATTTGCCAGCAGGAGAAGAATATGACTAGAATCTGACATGTGGTTGATTATTGAATATATTTAATTACTGTCACCTTACATTTTTCATTGTTTAAAGCTAGAAATCACATTTTTCTTACTTAAAATGATGTGGAATGCTCACCACCCCATTAACTTAATGACATAATGGGTATTATTTATTAATAGTCAGAAAACCTTCCAAATATCAAAAACTCGGCCGGTGGAGGTAAGACCGCCCCCGCGATTTTCAATTAAGAAGGAGACTTTATCTTCCAAATATCAATAACAAAATTTATTGTAATAACTGATTATGGTCGTTTGCCAATCTCAATATACCGATATTTTTCTAGACATCAACATTTCTTTTACTTTATTTTTGGGACTGTCACAACTATGTTGTGCTTGAATTCTTCAACCCCATATGCAAAATAGTTGAATTCTAAACTATTTTTTATTTATGAAACTTAAGTTTGTTATGTTGCTTCTGGTTGCAGAGAATTCTACACCGTGATTCCTCATGACTTTGGCTTCAGAAAGATGAGTGAGTCTCAAATTTTCTGGCTTAGTGACCTTACATAATGATATCTATATCCAGCTCTGTTTTGGGCCTTCTTAAGTTCAGTAGAAATGACCTTCTAATGCATACCATCTGACAGGTGAATTTATTATCGACACTCCTCAGAAACTAAAAGCTAAGCTGGAAATGGTAATAAACTACTGTCTTCCTTTTTTTTTTTGGTAGCATCTTAAATATTTTGGTATGAAACCGTGATTATTTTGAAGCAGGACACAACCTCCTTTGGTTCATTATTGATATCCTAATTTTATTTTAAGTATTATTAGGTTTTAGTGTCCTCTAGTAATGTGTAATGATGAAAACTGCTTGTCTTTCTTATTAAAGCTCAATCGGAATGGTGGAATGAATTAAAGTTTCACATTTGCAATACCTTTTTAGGGAAATTCACGTCATGTCTGTTATTTGTATGTATCTAACAAATGACTGTAATACTCCCTACCCTTTTCTTACACTTTTCCAGGTTGAAGCACTTGGTGAGATTGAGATTGCAACCAAGCTCCTGGAGGATGATTCAAATGATCAGGTATATCACTCTGCTAATGGGTCAAAATTGTTGGTGTAATCCTTGTTTCATGTTAGTGTGGGTCAAGTGTTGACTTATGGTGAAGTCAAGTGTGTCTTAGAGTATAAATCAAGTGTGTCTTAGATTGCAAGTCAAGTGTGACTTAGAGTGCAAGTCTTTGCCTTGGGGTGCAAGGTCAAGACTTGAGTCTTCATGGGCAAGGCACTAGGGCTGCCTTGTGCTATATAAGGAGAGGTGGTGCAGCAAGTGAAGAGAGAGGAGAGAAGGGGGAGCAAGTTAGTGGTGAGTGGAGCTGATCAGTTTGTAGTGAAGCAAGTTGATCAGCTTGTGAGTGAAAGCAAGTTGAGGGATTGGCAAACAGCAGTAGTCGCTGGCTCGCTGCGTGCTAATTAGGTGCAGTGTGTGGCTGCATATTAGTGAAGCTTGCTGCACAAGTGTTTGGCCAAGTTGTGTGGCTAAGTGCAGCAAGTTGTGCTACTAAAAATCAGTGTAATATTGTGTTGAAGTGTGGTGAATTAGTGAAGACTGAAGAGAGGGTACGGGTGTGCAGTGCCACAACATTGTGTTTGTATTCCTCATTCGTGAGCTCTTCTAGTGTCAGAGCGTGTTCCTGGGAGCTAGTGAGGCTAACAAAAATTTCGATATGCCATGTAAATCTGTCCAATCCCTGGTATGCCACGACATAATTTGAAATCGGTCCGGTGCTATTAGGCTTGAAATTGGATTACTTACTTCTATGCCATGATCCATTAGTCTGGCTGTGAATGGCGCGTGAAAGGACCATTTCTCTCCTGGCTAGAGTCATCTCTTTAAATATGCCCAAATTTAAATTTATTACTTTTCAATAAATTAGACCATGGTTTTTAGGTGTTCAGCTGGGCCAGCCTTCTTCTTACTCCTTTTCCTTTTTCACATCCTCCTCCATGCTACTGTTTAGCAGTTTCTTAGGTTGGTATATGCTGTTGCCTTGCTCACCTTATAAACGCCTTAAGAACCATGAATTAGGCACTTTCTAAAATGAACAGTTAACTGTTTTTATTTACTATGGCTATTTTCAGCGATTATTTCAAACATACATTTGTGTTTAACTACCATGGTTACACACTACATAAAACTCAACATTCAACATATTGTCTCCCACTCATGGCATCTGGCAGGTATTTTGAAAAAGACTATTGATGTGTGTATAGTTGTCTTTTCTGAATTCAAACTGAAACATGTAGTATTTAGAGAGTTATGGAAATTTTTGTAAAATATACCCTGATAATTCACTTGTTACTGTTAGCTAGCACCGTAAATTGTTTAAATAACCAAAATATTTCGTGTATACCAAACCCATGTACATGTTGGAACATAACTGTATCATGCCTCGAAATGTAGGATGATCCACTCTATGCTCGATACAAGCAACTTTGCTGTGACTTCACACCTCTGGAAGCTGATTCAGAAGAATACTAGCTCTATGGTATTTTCTTTTTACCAATAATCTACATATAAACTGTGTGGATGTTCAAATTCTGTAGTCGGTGCATGATTGTCTTTTGTAACTTTTGCAAAAGGGAATGATTTTAACATTTCGAGCTAATGGAAACGGTTTTATTCTTGGTTTCTGATCACTTACAAAAATGTCAACTAACCAGATAAAAACATATTTGATGAACACGCATAGCAAAGCACACTCAGGCTATACAGTGGACATAGTGCAAATATTTAAGGTGTCCAAGCATGGTGAAATAGAGAAGTTTCAGAAGGTGAGATCTATTTCTAATCTATCCGCACAACCCTAAAGGACAGAGCATGACTAATTTTCAAAAATTTTATGCAGTTTGCTAGTACAGAAAATAGGATGCTTTTGTGGCATGGTTCTCGGTTGAGCAACTGGGCTGGAATCTTTTCTCAGGGTAATTCGGATAGACTTTTAGGATCAACTAGCAGTAGATTAACACAGGTACAACTAGATTAATAAGATAAAACATGTTCATGCATGAAGGGCGCCTAGATCTAGAGCATATACAACTAGAAGGAGGGATGGGGATGCACAGACCATTGGTGGTGGCGACGGGGTCGACAGCGGCCATGGCGGCGGCGGCGGTCGCTGGGGCGGCCGCGCGTTGAGGAGGCGTTGGGGGTGCGGTCAGCCTTCGGTTGAGGTCGGGGCGGTGGCACCGTTTGCGCCGAACCCACCCGGACGTCAGCGGCGGTCGTGGTGGAGCTTCCCGACGCTCCAGTGCTCCCTCAATCGGTAGGGTTTGTGGGTGGTGGTGCTAGCGGCGCGGCCAACTTCGTGAGGTGCGCCCTAGCCCCCCACCCCATCTTTATAGCACTGTGCGACGGGGACCCACCAACCATTGATTGGTTGGGCGCCCCCGATCAGGGCGCAAGGAGAGAGAGCCCATCACGGCCTTTGGGTCGTGATGGTGGAGAGATCGACCCAACAATCTCCCCCTCGATCTCACCTTTAGTCTTTTCTAACCTTAAGCTCTTTGCTTGACATCCACCTCATAACAAAAAAGCACATTGAGCATGAGTCATCAAAAGTGTCATTTCAATTAGATTAATCAGCCACAATAAACTTCGCCATTACGAAGGATCATAACTCGGGCCATTATCCAGTGATCATAAGGCTTTCCTTTAAACCCATACCGGTAATGTGTTCTCTAAATACACTGGGTGGTAAGCCTTTTGTGAGCGGATCCGCTAGCAAATTTTTCGTACTTATATGCTCTAGACTTATAGTGTGATCCTGGATTTTATCTTTCACAACATAGAATTTTATTTCTATTGGTTTGGTAGCATTACTCGACTTGTTGTTGTGAGCGTAAAATACCGCGGGCTCATTATCGCAGTACATCTTAAGTGGTCTATTAATACAATCTACCACTTTCAAGTCGGGTATGAATTTCTTTAGCCACTTGGCCTGCAACGTTGCCTCATAGCATGCTATAAACTCTGCATACATCGTAGATGATGCAACCAGAGTTTGTTTAGAGCTTCTCCACGAAATAGCTCCCCCTGCGAGAGTGAATACATAACCTGTCGTGGATTTTCTATCATCCTTGTCTCCCGCAAAATCTGCATCTGAATACCCTCTTATCTCTAGAGAATCAGATCTTCTATATATTAGCATGAGGTCTTTTGTGCCTTGCATATACTGCAAAACTTTCTTTGCCATTTTCCAGTGCTCTATGCCTGGATTATCTTGATATATACCGAGTACTCCGGGATATATGCCAAATCAGGGCGAGTACACACTTGTGCGTACTGTAAGCTACCGACTGCTGAAGCATATGGAACCATTTTCATTTGATCGATCTCATATTGGTTCCTGAGGCGTTGGAAATCCCCAAACTTATCGCCCTTCACTATCGGTGCAGGTGTGGCTTTACTCGCATGCATATTATATTTCTTTAGGATCTTCTCCAAGTATGTCTTTTGCGATAGTCCTAAAACCCCGTTTCTTCTCTCTCGGTGAATTTCAATGCCTAGAACATATGAAGCCTCACCCAGATCTTTCATATCAAAATTAGAGGACAAAAACATTTTTGTTTCTTGCAACATTCTTGTATCACCGCTAGCAAGCAGGATATCATCCACATATAGGATTAGGAAAATGTATTTGCCATTCTTAAACTTTGCATATATGAAATTGTCCTCTATATTTGCCTTAAACCCAAATTTCTTAATTGTCTCATCAAACTTCAAGTATCATTGTCTAGAAGCTTGTTTTAATCCATAAATGGATTTTCTTAGGCGGCATCTCATGTTTTCTTTGCCTTCCACAACAAAACCCTTAGGTTGAGTCATGTAGACGTTTTCAAACAGATCCTCGTTTAAGAACGCTGTCTTTACATCCATCTGATGTAATTCTAAATCATAGTGTGCCACCAATGCCATTATGATTCTAAAGGCATCTTTACACGAGACTGGAGAAAACGTCTCATTGTAATCTATTCCTTCTCTTTGTGTGAACCCCTTGGCCACAAGTCGCGCTTTATATCTTTCAATATTCCCTTTGGAGTCACATTTTGTTTTGTAGACCCATTTGCAGCCTACTGATTTCGCTCATTTAGAAATTACTTCTAAGTCTCAAACTCTGTTGTCACTCATTGATTTCATTTCTTCTTGCATGGCTTCAAGCCATTTTTCAGACTGAGCGCTTCTCATAGCCTCTTCAAATGTGATGGGATCACCCCCCATTTGAAATTTTCTAAGTTACCAATTTCATAGCAATCAGGAATGGCTGAGCGTCTCACTCTTGTAGACCTTCTCAGTCCTCCTCCAGCTGGTTCAGCAGCTGGCTCAACAACCGGTACCTCAGGAACCACAGGCTGTTGAGGTTCTATTTCTTGTGCAACAATTGGTTCAACATCTTGTGCCACAATTGGTTCAACTTGAGGAATAGGTTCCACGTTCTCATTCATTGCTTGCACTACTGGACTAGGAGCTTGTACCGGTGTCACAGTGGCTTCCACTGTTGGAATTGACACAGGTAACTCGAAAAAAGGTTCTTGAATCATTGGGCAAGGTGCAAAAAACCGCTTCTCCTCAAGATCAATTTCTCGAGTAGCCATGCTCCCCCTGATCATTTCATTCTCCAGAAAAACTGCATGTCTCGTTTCTACAAACTTTGTGTGTCTGTTAGGACAATAGAAACGATAACCTTTTGTCTTTTCAGTATAGCCAATGAAATAGCAATCTACTGTCTTGGGATCTAGCTTCCCAATATTTAGGGTTAAACATCTTAGCCTCAGCGGGGCAGCCCCATACACGCATATATCTGAGAGAGGGTTCTCTACCCGTCCACAATTCATAAGGTGTTGTAGGAACTGCTTTGCTAGGCACTTTGTTTAGTATGTGAATGGCAGATCTTCAGAGCCTCCATCCACAAATTAACTGGTAAAGTGGAGTAGCTTATCATGCTTCTAACCATATCCATCAAGGTACGGTTTCTCCTTTCAGCTACTCCATTTTGCTGTGGGTCACCCGGTGCACTATACTGGGCAACTATGCCATTTTCCTGTAGGTACATTGCAAAAGGTCCTAGAATTTGGCCATACGGGGTGTGTCGACCATAGTACTCCCCCCACGGTCTGATCTTACTAATTTTATTTTCTTATTAAGCTGATTCTCAAGCTCAGCTTTGAATATCTTGAATTTATCCAACGCTTCTGACTTGTGTTTTATTGGATAAATATAACCATAACTAGAGTAATCGTCTCTGAATGTGATAAAAGAATCAAAACCATCCACTGATGCAACAGGAAACGGACCACATATGTCTATGTGTATTATGTCTAAGGTTCCCGTGCTTCGTTTTGCTACTTTGTTTACTTGCTTAATGTATTTGCCTTTGATGCAATCAATACATTGTTCTAAGTCTGAAAATTGTAGCGACGGAAGAATTGATCCTTTAACTAAACGTTCCATTCCCCCCCCCCCCCCTCGAAATGTGGCCTAAACGACAGTGCGATAATTTCGATGAAATGTCATCAATTCTTTTCCGCTTCTTGCTTACTTTTGTAGACGAGGATACATTTTCAATCTCATGCACAATGTTAGTAGTTGCATACACATCTTCACATGCATACAAATCATCATAAGTAGATAACTTATAAAGTTTGTCTTGTCGGAAGGCAAGACCCACACAAACTTTATTCAACATGATTAAGCATCGTTCGCTATCGAATAAACGCTTAAAACCATCGTCTGATGAACATGAAACTGAAATTAAATTCCTTCTCAAAGAGGGAACATAAAGGACTTCATGTAGCTGAAGTGTGAAGCCGTCTTTCAACTTGATGGGGAGTTCTCCTATCGCCTCCACTTCAGCTTCAACGCCATTTGCAACATTAACTCCTCTTTCTCCTCTTTGCAGCATCCGGCTCATACTTAATCCCTGCATAGAGTTAGCAACGTGAGTAGTTGCACCTGAATCAATCCACCAAGTAGATTTATCATAACTTAAAAACAGAGATTCATCTACAAAAGTAATAAAATCATCACCCTTCTTCCACATCATTTCAAGCCTGCCAACTTCTTTCTTGTCTTGTGGCTTGTTTGAGCGATCAAACTGCATTGGTGCCTTGCCCTTGTCTTTGTTGGGAGCATTTGAAGGACCACTCTCCCACTGGTTCTTGGCTTTAAAATTCTTGTTAGGAAAGTTCTTTATCTTCTGCTGATGGTGCACATAATTTATCTGTCCACCATTCTGTGCAATCATCTTATCCTCATCTTGGACACATCGTCCTATGAGCTTCTGCATATCCCATTTTTCCTCTAAGGAATTGTAAGTGATCTCTAAGTTGGAGAATGCGGGTGGGAGTGAGCGAAAAACTGTATGGACAAGAAAATCCTCTGGCAGCTTTATGTCCAAACCAGCTAACTTCCCATGTAGGTTGCTCAACTTCAAGATGTGCTCTCTCACACCTCCACCTGTGTACTTCGTGTTCAGAAACTGATCAATCAGCGTCCTGGCATAAGTCTTGGACGACCCAATGAACTGAGCCTCCACTAGCGTCCTGGCATATACTCAGGTGCAGTGTGAGCGACACCCTCTGCATTCTTTTCTGGGATAGAGTTCGTTATGGCCTCTGCCATCTTTGTCCGCATTATCAGCAGACACTTCTTGTTTGAGATATCCCACTTTCTCTTCTTGAGATCATAATTTGCTCTAATGGGCGCGTGGTCACGCTCTCATGCCGCGAATGCCTCATCAGACTCATCTTGTGCATGCACCAGTGCCTCAAGGAGTACCGGATATGGATAGTTCATGGCGGTGTCAATGTCTCTCATGACCACTGCCAGGTTGAACTGCGTGCGCCATTCTCCATAATTGCTTCCAACCAACATAGGGATACCAGCAACGTAGCTCATAGCATTTGGGCCTGAAATTTAGACATAAAAATGGTGAGAACAATAATAAAATTAAATATTGCATGTATTAATTTAACTTTGGTCAAAATCAACACATACAACATGCTTTCTACATCAATTCTATATCCCCTTTGGGCAGAAAATAGAATAAATGCATAATAACTTGAACAGGAATATTTATAATATTGTAATTATCAGATTTGGCCAGAAAATAACAATATCAAAAAACTGAATATAAAAATATTTCTTCTTCTCTAATTAAATATCCCTTTGGTTCAATTTAACAAGAGAATAAATTACGCAGCGGAAAAACATCAAATATCAGAAGATAAACTAATTTTCAGAAGCATTCTACTCTCTGTAAAAATAATTACCACGTGCAAGAATTTTAAACAGAGATATTTACTTAAAAACATGCAAATAAACTCTAAAAAACAACCAAATATAGCTTCTGAAAATAATTAACTTAATGGAAAAATGTTACTATGCGCAGCAAACTATTTCGGCCCGCGAAGAGAAACGGTCCAGTGGCCCGCGCGCGCACCGCGCCTTAGCGCGATTTGGCCCAGCAGCGGCCCAGCCGCTCGCTCGGCCCTTTTGATTACCTCAGCACAAGTCTATTTTTGCCCCTTGGACTCTAGTGTGCGTGTGCGTTTTCTCCTCAACGGCCCGGCCCAGCCGCGCTTTCGCGGCCCGGCTCGCTCGCGCTCGGCTGCGTGGGCTTTAGCCCAACAGCCAATGGCTGGTCCGCGAAACTGGCCCAGCCGCTCCTCCCTCACGGGCCATATCTGGCCCTCGTGAGCGCCGGCTCGGCGTGGCTCAACGGGAGCCGTCCGATCAAGATCGACGGCTCACTGCGAGTTTTGTCGGTATAAAAGCTCGGCTCGGCCATTTCGCCCGAAACCTTAGCCCATTTTCTCTTCTCCCCCCGCATTCTCCGCTCCCGGATCGGCGGCGCACGCGCAGCAGCGGCGGCCATGGCCGGCGTCTTCGCCGGCGACGGCGGGGATGAGCACACCGCCGGCCATGGCTGCGGCGCACCCCTCTCTCCCCTTCCCCTGTCTTCTCTTCTCCACTCCCCCAGACCCGAGCCAAAAACTCGAGATCCAGAGAGTGAGGCGGCCCCCGGCCGGCCATGCCCGACGTCTTGCCGGCGCACGGCGAGGCGAGCACCGCCGGCCCAAGGCCGCGGCGCATCTCCTCCCTCCTTCATGGCGCCGTGGCGGAGCCTCTCGCCGGCGCGCGCGTTCCCCGCAAGGGCGAGCGCGCCGCCGTCGAGCGGTTCCGCTCCGGCGTCCTACCCGCGCGGCGGCGGTGATGGCCGGCGGCGGAGAAGACCAAGGTAGGTCCTCCCCCACACCGAGCCTCCTTGCTTTGCTTTTCTTTAGATCTAGGGTTAGGGTTAGAGTTTTTCTCTGTTTTGCATGATTTGGATCCGAGATCCATTTTTCCTTTTCGATTTTCATCGATTTTTGCTTCGAATTCTTTGGATCTAACCGAACTTTATCGATTTCTTCCATTTTCTTTCAATTTCTACACTCTATTCCCCTCTGTCTTAACTAACAGCGAGTAAAACTTGAACAAATCGAGTGTAAAAACTACCCTGGGTACTAATCTACTACTTAGATTAGGCTAACTGATACCATTGATAGACTTTTAGGATCAACTAGCAGTAGATTAACACGGGTACAACTAGATTAATAAGATAAAACATGTTCATGCATGAAGGGCGCCTAGATCTAGAGCATATACAACTAGAGGGTGGGATGGGGATGCACAGACCATTGGTGGTGGCGACGGGGTCGACAGCGGCCATGACGGCGGCGGCGGTCGCTAGGGTGGCGGCGCGTTGAGGAGGCGTTGGGGGTGCGGTCAGCCTTCGGTTGAGGTCGGGGTGGTGGCACCGTGTGCGCCGCACCCACCCGGACGTCGGCGGCGGTCGTGGTGGAGCTTCCCGACGCTCCAGTGCTCCCTCAATCGGTAGGGTTTGTGGGCGGTGGTGCTGGCGGCGCGGCCAACCTCGTGAGGTGCGCCCTAGCCCCCCACCCAATCTTTATAGCACTGTGCGACGGGGACCCACCAACCATTGATTGGTTGGGCGCCCCCGATCAGGGCGCAAGGAGAGAGCCTGTCACGGCCTTTGGGCCGTGACGGTGGAGAGATCGACCCAACAAATTTGTTCTATCTACAACTATTGCCACTTTTATCTATACATATAGAAGATGGCTTCACCTAGCTTTGAGTACTCCCTTGCTATTTAACTCGTACAGATCAATCATGTCTCACTCAGAATGAATATTTCTTTCATTTTTATGTAGCTTATGGACTGCAGGTTTACTTCACAATTGCAGCACCTGTTTAAGTTCGAAAGTTTTTGCTAGTGTGCTGAGTTGACAGAATTATACATTCGACTAGGAAAAGACAAATTCTGCCGTGTACACTATTCAAAAGTTGGAAACAAGATTTGTGGATGCCGATTCTAATAATATATTACCCCCCAGGTTTGCGAATTGCTCCTTCTGGCAAGGGTGTTTGCTTTGCTGATATGTTTTCAAAGAGTGCAAACTATTGCGCTGTGCTTCAGAAGCATCTAGTTCTGGAGTCTTGCTTCTATGTGAGGTCTGTTTGTAGCTTCCTCTGAGCTAACTAATGCATTTTTTTATCAGCCTCAGACCGTGTGCTATTTATCTGTTTGTTACACTACTTACTTTTGTCATATATGTGGATCATTTTCACTGCCAGGAGTCCTGCACAATTATTTTATTGTAATGTATTTGTTGAGTTCAGCTGTGTTGATAATGCCTATTGAAACTTCAATTTCTAGGTCGCATTGGGCGATACGAATGAGCTACTAGATGGAGATTATAATGCTAATAACCTACCCCAAGGAAAGCTAAGGTCAGTTACTGATGCAATATCTTTTACTTGTAACTAGTTTTTTTTCCGGAATCATCTTGTATATGTTTTCCTTGTGGCCAATTCCTGATGTTAAATCAGTACATGAAGTGTCCATGAAGTGTATGTCAACTAAAATAATATTGAGTCATGGTGGAATGGTTGTCATCTGACGCTACTAATGTAGTTGGCACATGATCAGTTGGAGAAATAATTGTACAGTAGATTACATGTACACACCCGGTTATGCTGAGCATTTCATTGCTAGGTTCAGTCATATCTGACATACACACATATAAAAGGTGAAAATGCAGATACAGGTTTGAAGACATCAGTAATAAGTTTGAAGACATTATTGGAAATTAGTACCAGATTCGTCTGGCTAAACTCCAACGGCAGCATCATTAATATATCCTGCCTAGTAAATGCTATTCCTTGTATTTGTAACTGTGGCATTGGAAATAACCAAGTAAGCCATGCAGTCGCTAGGATTATAAGCTTATATTTTGGTGGCAGTGTCATGATTAGTGAGGGAAAAATGAAAGTATCTACATTGTTGAAGGGGAAAATAGAAAAGAATAGTAATTATGATGTATCGACAGAAGAAAACAAGGTAGCATGGTGCAATTTAATAAATACAAATAAGACATGCAATGTTAAATATCTATTTAGGTGATGCATGTTTGCTGATATGTCACTGCAAGTTTACACATTACTGCCACTGCTAGGATTATCAATTATGGAAAAAAGCAGGGGACCTATGCTTTGTTGAGGCTAATAAACAGTAAAGAAAAATCAAGGCACTAAGAAATCTGTTGCCAATTTATTTAAGATTAATGAGGTTTCAAAACATAACCTTAATTCACGTTTATTATCCAATTGAAACAATTAATTCGTATTCATGACAGAGGAAGCTGAACATGAGAAATTTTTTATTAAGATATCAAACTAAAAATAGGTACATGTCTGTGTGGTTAGAGCATTGTCATTTCATGGTGCATTTAGTAGACATGTCTAAAGATTTCAATGCTTGATTGTGGATAATCATTTGAGACTAATCGTGGAATGGAACACTGCACAGGTGACGAAAAATTATTACATAAACAAAAGAAATTGAAGTAAGACTCTGTCGATATTTGTAGACAACATTAGGCACAAGGAAATATACAGATTCAATTTTTTATATTAGTAGGGAAAACAAGATGCCTCATTTTTAACCTCATTTTTCGGGCAAACAAGATGCCTGAAGAATGGAGAAGAAGTATATTAGTACCGATCTTCAAGAACAAGGGAGATGTTCAAAGTTGTACTAATTATCGTGGGATAAAGCTGATGAGTCATACGATGAAGCTCTGGGAGAGGGTTATAGAGCATCGCCTACGAAGAGTGACAAGCGTGACCCAAAATCAGTTTGGGTTTATGCCTGGTAGGTCGACCATGGAGGCAATTTTTCTAATACGACAGTTGATGGAGAGATATAGGGAGCAGAAGAAGGACTTGCACATGGTTTTCATTGACCTCGAGAAGGCGTATGACAAAGTACCAAGAAATGTCATGTGGTGGGCCTTGGAAAAGCACAAAGTCCCCACTAAGTACATTACCCTCATCAAGGATATGTACAAGGATGCGATGACATCTGTCCGGACATGTGATGGCGACACCAGTGACTTTCCAATTAAAATAGGACTACACCAGGGGTCAGCACTGAGCCCTTATTTATTCGCTTTAGTGATGGATGAGGTCACAAGGGACATACAAGGTGATATCCCTTGGTGTATGCTCTTTGCGGATGATGTGGTGCTAGTTGATGAGAGTAGGGCGGGGGTTAATAGGAAGTTAGAGCTATGGAGGCACACGTTGGAGTCGAAAGGTTTTAGACTTAGTAGGACGAAGACAGAGTACATGATGTGCGACTTCAGCGCGATTGGACATGAGGATGGAGACGTTAGCCTTGATGGGCAAGTGGTGGCCAAGAAGGATACTTTTCGATATTTAGGATCGATACTCCAGAAGGATGGAGATATTGATGAAGATGTTAGGCATAGAATTTCAGCCGGTTGGCTAAAATGGCGTCAAGCTTCTGGCGTCCTCTGTGACAAGAGGGTGCAACAAAAGCTAAAAGGTAAGTTCTATAGGACGGCGATTCGCCCGGCAATGCTATACGGTGCGGAATGTTGGCCTACAAAAAGGCGACATGCCCAACAATTGAGTGTAGCAGAGATGCGTATGTTACGCTGGTCTTGTGGGCACACAAGAAGGGATAGAGTACGGAACGAAGATATTCGGGATAGGGTCGGCGTAGCACCAATCGAGGAGAAACTGACGCAACATCGGTTGAGATGGTTTGGACATGTCCAACGGAGGCCTCTTGAGGCGCCAGTGCGTAGTGGGGTTCTAGAAAGGGTAGATAATGTAAAGAGAGGTAGAGGTCGACCTAAACTGACTTGGGACGAGTCGGTCAAGAGGGATCTTAGAGAGTGGAATATCTCCAAGGAATTAGCTATAGATAGATGCGCTTGGAGACTTGCAATTAACGTACCTGAACCGTGATCTTTTGTTTCTTCTCTTATTTACCCCTAACCTTATCTTTGGTCTTGTGCCGTTTTATGTCTTTCTTATCCCTGTTTCTTTTAGGGTTTCATCTCTAACCTACCCCAACTTGCTTGGGACAAAAGGCTATGTTGTTGTTGTTGTAGTAGGGAAAATAAAATATGTTGGTGTAAGTAACGTAGATTAAAAAAAAGCTACACAAGCAATCATCTCACATTTGCACATAAAACTCTATGTAATCAGGTATGCGTACTGTTATGATGCAGTCATTGTGGAACAGGATGCAACCAACAATGGTAGTGAAACTTTACAGAGCTGTTTACAAAGAAAAATTGAAAGGACCATCGAAAAGGACAAATTCGGCATGTGCTATAGAACCATGACACCATTAGTTGAACCACGGTATTCCCATTTCTTTGGAACATAGACACAAATTGTACCCTTAGAAGTTAGAACAAAGACTTACGCGTCTTGTATGCTTAGTTCAAGAGTTGAATAAAAGTTTTCAAGAGTTAAATAAAAAAATGCTACATTGGATTGGTTACCTTGAGTGCCAAACTCTTCACTTTAAGCATTGCTACTGTACATGGAAGCTCATGTAGTAATGTCTCGAGCTGCATATGAGATCAGGAGTTATTAGAATACCTAAAGAAATCTTATAAGATAAAAATGCAAAGGCAAGAGAAGGATTTCAAAAGAACCTTATGTTATCAAAGTAAAAGAAGACACATGATGAATCTGGATTTCCAGGAGTTTATTACTACACAATATTTTTATGAAGATCAATGTAGCATTGTGCCTTTGGCAATGGATTCCAGCACACCGATACTTGATCATGCTGGTTGGCAAACATTAAATCTAACCACCACTAAGTGCTTGCCATGGGAGCAAAATTATAGCCTTTCTATTTAATTAGGCAACATATGGATGCTCCAGAATCACTTTGTATTTAGCTAATGGAACTAATAGAAGCAGGTAGAAACCTGTAATTAAACCGTACATATATAATTTTGAATGGACACGGACGCACATATGTAGCCAAATTCGATCAACCTCATCACCACTAAGTAACAATATGCCATAAACCTATAGAGCACTGTTTTATAATAATTGAAGTAAGGTATACTGTCCAAATACATGGTCAATGAGTAAGAAACTGAGCATGGTGCAAAGCTAATTTTACAAACATAAGCTGCAATGTACTCAGACCAAACTAACTAATATAGGTGGAGGGGGAATCAGACCTGAGAGAGGAGAAGGCCTGTCTTTGATGTGGTTAGAAGCTTAGAGCACAACCGCCAGAGCAGACAACCACCATGCACCAGTCTCTAAGTAACACATCGCCACCCCAAGTATCCTCATGAGCATTCTGTCGAACATCTTACATGCAATAGCCATGGCACAAGCGCTTAATTGTGAGGAGCGCCACTATGGGATAACAAGCGTGTGCTGGTGCGCATCATCTCCGCCCTCGATGCACAGCTCATCTTGTATATGAATTTGCTTGAGCGTCTAGGCGAGTCAAGATGCTCATGCTCTGTAGCCTGAAGGCTAATCAGATAAATCAACCAAACCAAACCGTGGGCAAGCGGTCCAAGAGCGAACCTGGCCGCACGCCGGCGGGGAAGGGAGGCCACCATGGAGAAGGCGGACGTGCCGACGCTGCTTTGCAGGAGCGCCGCCGTGTAGCTGCGGTCGGGAAGAGCCTTCGCCGCCGCCAAATCCGGGTTGTGCCGCCACTGGCACTTCGGCGCGGCCGGCGTAGCTCGCGAAGCCCAGGGTCCGCGACCGCCGCTCGGACAGACCGCCGCAGCTGGGCCGCCGACGTCACGTCTGGTGCTGCAGCGGATCCGCGGTGCCGACGTCGACTCAGCCGGACGCCGGCCACGCGACGGAGCCCCGCGCGCCGAACTGGTACCGCTCGGCAGGCGGACACCGACACGCACCAGTAGTCTCCGACCGCCGCCGCCGCCGTCGCAACTACACGCCTGGCCGCCGCCGTCGGTTTGTGTGATAGGAAGGGAGGACGGGAAGATATTTCGATAGAGGACCGCGGCCATGATTTTCATATAAAGTAGGGGCTTAATCGAAAAACGTCGGCGGCAACGGTGTATTTTAAACCATCGGATCGTCGATCGAACGGCCGGAAAAATTTGGGTGACGTGGCTTGGTTATCTTTCCGGGGAGTCCGGTAGCTTTACTGATATAGAATTTTAAACCATCGGATCGTCGATCGAACGGCCGGAAAAATTTGGGTGACGTGGCTTGGTTATCTTTCCGGGGAGTCCGGTAGCTTTACTGATAGAATACAAATGACAAGCCGAGGCACTTTGCTTACCTGTGAAAACACTGACGTCTGGTACTCTGGTTGCAGGATTGCTTGCTTCACAACGAGTACATGGTGTACGATGTAGATCAGATAAGAATGCGGTATGCCCTTCATGTCAAGTTCAACTTCAGGAATCAGGAGATGGTAGATGCTGTTGCAACATGCTGAAGACGTTGATGGTTAAGTTCCATTTGCACTGATATTCCTAACTTTTGTGTCTTGTGACCTCTATTATAATTCACTGGTGCTATCTTCTTTAGTTCGATTTGTGGCCAACAATCCTGCTCAGTCTAGTATCAAAAAAAGAAAAAAAAATCCTGCTCAATCATCAGTTCTAAAAAAGTCCTGCTCAGTCATCGTTAAACTTCAATACCTTGGTCCTCTTAAATTTCTGTGCGCGTCGTGTTGGTGTCTTGTTGCTGCTATCCTTGACGCGAAATGGTCCAGTTGCCATGACCATGGGGTGTTTAAATTCATATAAAGTGGTAAAAAGTGTAAAAAGTTTATTTATTAGGCCGCGTGTATATAGAGAAGAAATGAACTGACACGATTCTCTAAGAAAAACTTTTTGCGTTGGGCCCATGTTTTGAAAAAAAAAAACAAGATGAGAAAAATCGACCGAAAAAGGGCAGTTTC
Source organism: Urochloa ruziziensis (assembly GCA_015476505.1). Taxonomy (NCBI): domain Eukaryota; kingdom Viridiplantae; phylum Streptophyta; class Magnoliopsida; order Poales; family Poaceae; genus Urochloa; species Urochloa ruziziensis. The sequence goes on along the minus strand of CM027122.1, from coordinate 21,381,973 downwards.
GGAAAACGGGAGAAAATTGCAGGCGAGCCCGCGCTGCCGCAACCGCCTGTCTGGCACGGCCCTCTCGAACAGCTGCTGCCGTATGGGCAGCTGAGCAAGCAGCATCACCTAGCAGGCCGAGCAGTTACCACGACGTCGGAGGCTGTGCTCTTGGTAGCATTGTGACGTGCACGAACTTTTGTCTGTCTGTTTATTGAAGAATTGGAGCTGACGAAAATTGGGAATAATGGAAGGCCCATGGAAGTAAGAGCGAAAGATCACATTTAACGGTCTCACTTTTTAGTATTTCTTTCTGTATTTTTCTGGGAGAAGAAAAACCAGTAAACTGTAAACATAGAAATAAAATCAAAGACGATAAAAAAATCCTAAGCAAAAGCGAACAACTACGTGCTACTTGTGTTTTTGAGGTTTTTATTCACCCAATAATTAACAACACAACCACATGCTAAAAGGAAGAAGGGCCAACCCATGGTGAGGAATTAAACACGTATGTATACCCACTTCACATTTAGAAAAATAAGGATGAATACTAAATGTAAAGTGCCTGGACTTGATCCAATTGATCTTTTTTCTTTTAGTAATTACCAATTGAACCCTTCTTGGAATGCAGCAAGAAAAGAAAATTCCAAAATTCCTTTAATTTTTCCCGCTCGTCTCTCCAAAAAGTTTTCGCCGTTCCCCACTACTCCTTTCGCCGCCCTCTCCTCCTTCCTCAGCACGATTCCCTTCCCCGTCCCCTTCTTCTCGCCGAAGGAACCCGCCACCAAAACCCCCCGGCAACCCACCCCAAAACCCATCGAGAGCGAGCCAACAACTCCCAACTCCTCTCCCCATCCTCCCGCCTTCCATTCCCCTCCTACGGTCCCAAGCCCGCCGCCGCCCCGCCCGGGAGGTCGAACCTTCTAGAACTTTCCGGGAACCCCAGAGCAGGTGGAGGAAATGTCGGCGAGGCTCCGGGTGGAGGAGCTCCGCGCCGAGCTGCAGCGTCGCGGCCTCGACGACTCCGGCAACAAGCCGGCACTCGTGAGTACTCCCCGTCTCTCCCCTCCCCAAGTCGCTACACGCGGCCCCCCGGCAATCCGCTGCCGGCGCTGCGATTCGCGCTCGAATTTTTGCTGCCGTGCGCACACTCCGCCGCGAAGAGCGCGGGCGTGCTCTGCTTGTGCTAGATTGCTATTGCGTACGCGTATTGATGCGTTCGAGATAGTTGTTGTAACTCCAGTGTCCCCGATGCCTTTTTCCATCAGGTGCGGAGGCTTGACGCCGCAATCCGCAAGGAGGAGAAGGCCGGGGTAGCTGCTGCGGCAGCAGATGGGGATGGCGTGCCCGCAGATGGTGCAGTCGTGGATGGCGAAGGGAATGGCGGGAACAACAAGAAGAGGAAAAGGTCCGGTGATGTGGAGGAAGAGGGGAACGGTGATGCCTCTTTGGAGGCGGCAAAGCTGGAGGGCATGAGCTACCGCGAGCTGCAGGGATTGGCCAAGTCACGCGGACTCGCGGCAAATGGGAGCAAGAAGGATGTCATCGAGAGGTTGCTGTCGGCACCTGCTAATGCCACAGATGGTGTTCAGGAGGAGAAGAGAGCTCCAAAAGGTTTGTTGATAATCTTTTTCTTTATGTAACTTTGTTATTAAATCGGATGGCAGGAACTGTGTCCATTCATTAAGGACAGGGATATAACTTGTTTATGTAATTGTTTGGTTCAGCTGGTGTTGAGAAGGTTGAGGAGGAGGTGAAAAGGGAGAAGATGGTTACAGCCACAAAGAAGGGTGCTGCTGTGCTGGACCAGCACATTCCTGATCATATAAAAGTGAACTATCATGTCTTGCAAGTGGTATGTAGTTTCATTTTGCATTTTACCTTGGTTTTTTACATTTGAATTTTGACCACAGTTTATTCAGTAGCTACCTGGTATTCAAATTAGTTTACTTTAAAAGTAACTTGAGAATGAAATATCTAATTCAAATATGTGTTACTTATGCCAAGCCACATATTCTTGCAAGTTGTTAAATACCTTAGAACTGATCTGCAATGAGGTGAATGTTGCTTCAACGATTATCTACTTATAGAGTAATACTTATAGTTGGCATGCTTTTCTACAGGGTGATGATATCTATGACGCCACCTTGAACCAGACTAATGTTGGAGACAACAACAATAAGTTCTATATCATCCAAGTTTTAGGTTTGTCCTACAAATCTCTATTTGTGCAAATATGGAATACCTCTCCAGTTTGTTTGAAATTGCACTGAGTGATTGATCCATGGAAATGTTATGTTTTCTAATTTCTAGAAATTTTGGAACTTCCCTTTCTGCTATTAATTTCTTCAGCACGACTTTTACTGCTGTTAGTTCTTTTTATCTATGAAAGTATGAATGACGGCTGATATTAGATGGAGTGTTAACTGGTGCCACTTACTTTTAGAATCTGATGCTGGTGGAGGCTTCATGGTTTACAATAGATGGGGGAGAGTAGGGGCACGAGGTCAAGATAAACTACATGGTCCCTTTTCAACACGAGACCAGGCAATATATGAATTTGAGGGGAAGTTTCAGGGCAAAACGAATAACCTTTGGTCCGATCGCAAGAACTTCAAATGTTATGCAAAGAAATACACTTGGCTTGAAATGGACTATGGCGAAACTGATAAGGAAACAGTAAGTTTTACTCAGCAAATGATTTGCTTTTTAATGTCTGTCTTGGTTTAATCCTGTGTTCTTATTTGCCACAGAATAAGACTGAGAAGAAAGGTTCCATTACTGATCAGATAAAAGAGACAAAACTTGAATCTCGGATTGCACAATTCATTTCTTTGATATGCAATATAAGCATGATGAAGCAGCAAATGGTGGAAATAGGTAAATTCCTTTGATGTTAGCTGTATTTATATGATAGACATTTGTTAAAAAAAATTAATGTTTCGTGAATTTGTCAATCATGACCCTGAGTTCTGTGACTATGGTTACTTTGGTACATGTTACATGCTATGATGAGGATAACTGTGAGACCTAATTTAAAAAAAAATGTAAAACTGAGATTGAAACAAGGGATTAAAAATAGTTATTCGCCATCGGTCAAATGGGGAGCATTGTACTATCTTGTTCTGCAGTTTGCGCAGTTTGCATTTCTTTATGTTATAACTTGAAAAGTTTATTCGTGTTGCCTTTACATGTAGTATTAGCATTCACTAATTAATTTTGCCTAATCAATTAGGCTACAACGCTGATAAACTTCCCCTCGGAAAGCTAAGCAAATCTACAATACTGAAGGTGAGCTAAGTTGAAGTTTTTATTCGGGAATTGTCAATTAATTGTGGACATAATGTTGTAAGCTGGAGAACAGTTGACATATGACTTGCAATGAACTACTACCTCCGTTCCAAATTATAGGTCTAGGTTCATAGATTTTGCTATGAATCTAGACATAACGTTTATCTAGGTGCATAACAAAGATGATGAACCTAGAAAAGCCAAAACGGCCTATAATTTGGAATGGAGGTAGTAGATCTTACAAGTTAGGTGAAAAGTACTCCCTATAGTTACAAATAAGGGGCATTTTGGAGTTGTCTCAAATCAATAATTCCAATCTTTCGTTTCATATTGCTTTTATGTGTCGAGTTTTCATATTTGAAAATGATATGGCTAGATTTGTCTTGAAATGTGACTTCATAAAAGCATATTTTGCAATGTTTTATATTTTTTTACATAAAGTACTATTCAAAGTTTTGTTTTCAAGACTGTTGATGTCCATAGCTCCACTTGTTTGTGACTGGAGGGAGTATATACATAAGGTTACGTTTTTACAAATTTATAGGTAAATAACTTAAATAAACCATACATTGCAAAAGTTCTGTGAACTGTATTCCGTTGCATACAATAATTTTTTCTCCCATTCTTGTTCTTTTTCCTTTCCCTCTGTTTTGCTGGTAACATTTCCTAGCTTCCCACAGGGTTATGATGTTCTGAAAAGGATATCCAATGTTATTTCAAAGTCAGATAGGAAACAACTTGAGCAATTGACTGGGTAAGCCTATAAGTTTCTTTTTTATTTGGCAGCATGTATAGAATAGGGTTAATCTGATGCCAGGTATTCTACTGAATTTGAATGTATTCATTATGTTTTCAACATAAATTTTATTATTTTAATCCCAGGATATTAAGGTTTTTCTACTTCAAATGCTGTGGAGTACGTTTCACTTTTAACACATGACATTGTCTAATAAAAGTCAGATAAACTTTGGAAGCATCAATGATAAAATCAATATGTTGCAGGAAGTGGTCTGATCTTTAGGATTGCAAGGATTGTTTGCCAATATCAAGCTATCAAGTATCAACTATTTATCTAGAAACATCAACATTCTTTAAGCAAAATCGATGATAGCTGCGCTAGGCTTTAAATCACCCACGAACAGTATAGAGAATAGTAAAATTCTAGTAACTTATATCTTCTAAATCTATAACATATTATTGAAATTTCCTTATGTTTCCTTTGGTTGCAGGGAATTCTACACCGTGATTCCTCATGACTTTGGTTTCAGAAAGATGCGTGAGTTCCAAACTTTCTAGCTTAGTGACCCTCCGTTCCAAAATGTAGGCTGTTCAATATGTATGAACCTAGAAATGCCAAAACGACCTACATTTTGGAACTGAGGGGGTAATATAATACATCTACTCATCTAGCACTGTGTTGGGCTTTCTTTTCATCTGGAACACTTGACCTTCTAACAAATAGCATTTGCCAGGTGAATTTATTATCGACACTCCTCAGAAGCTAAAAGCTAAGCTTGAAATGGTAATAAACTACCATCTTTTACTTTTTCTAACATAAAACTATTTTCAGTTCTTATGTTCAGTTAGAAACTTCTTTTGAAGAAAGACCAAGATACTCAATTGGTCCATTTGAGTGTTCATATCCTAATTCCTATTTTAAGACTTATGTTAATATCCTCTAATGTGTGTAATGGTGAAACCTACCTGCCATTCTTATCAAAATTTAGCCACAAGGGCTGAATGAAGTAAACTTTAATGTTCCATCATTCACACTATGTGTGGCATATGACTGTATATTCCCTGCACTATTCTCCCCAATGATCCATGTTTGCGTAGAATCTGCTCACATTGTTATCTTACACTTTTTATAGGTTGAAGCCCTTGGTGAGATTGAAATTGCAACCAAGCTTCTGGAGGATGATTCAAATGACCAGGTATGCCACATCGCTAATGGGCAATTGTTTTTTATATGCCATTGCTCCAATCACCAATGTGCCAGTAGATGTTTGACATCTCTTAAGTCCCATTGCCTTCAAATTGAATCACTTCTATCCCATGGCTGTTAGTTCGGTCATCATGGACATCTGAAAAGACCATTTTAGCCTTAAGATCCCATCATCTTGTTCTTATTAAATGCTAATTTTGTTACTTTTTAATGCGTCATATTATAACTAAATAGTTATTTTTTGGTTAGTAAATTTAGCAGAATGCACATGTTTCGTTAAACTATCACAGTAAGCTTCATAGAACTCCAAAATCCACATATTGGCTTCCAGCCTTCCACCCATCAAATTCCCTCACAATTAGCAGGAATCAGCAGATGGAATTTGTTGAAACATTAAGCCATATTACTTAAACTCTTAAAGTTGTGGACTCAAACCGAAATGTGTAGTGTTCTTAGAGTTATGCGAAGTTTCTATAGTGTTGTGAATTTTACTTTGATTGTAAATATGAAACTTGTTGCTATAGTAAGCAGCATAAATTAAAATTATTTAAGCACTTTCTTTCTTTGCTTTGGTTGCTACACTTGCACACGTTGGAGCATAACCATAATATGATTTGAAATGTAGGATGATCCACTATATGCTCGATACAAGCAACTTCATTGTGACTTTGCACCTGTTGAAGCTGGCTCAGAGGAATACTCTATGGTAATTAAACTACCTACACATTTAGCTCCATGTATGAAAATAGTACTTTGTAGTTCTCTTTTGTAACCTTTAACAAAGGATTACTTTACACTTTCAACCTTATGTAAATAAATGTCACATTTCTATGAGTGCAAGTGCAATTCACCTGGAATGGTGGAATGTTTTATCGTTGTTAATTGTTATATGCTATCTTTAGTGAATTGTTCATCTTATTTTTAATTGTGTGCAAAAATATCCACTATCCAGATAAAAACATATTTGATGAATACCCATGGCAAAACACACTCGGGTTATGCTGTGGACATAGTGCAAATATTTAAGGTGTGCAGGCATGGTGAAACAGAGCGGTTTCAGAAGGTGAAGATCTCAATATCTATATAACCCAAAATGATATTATTTTCAAATGACTAATTTCCAAAGTATTCATGCAGTTTGCTAGTACAGGAAATAGGATGCTTTTGTGGCATGGTTCTCGGTTGAGCAACTGGGCTGGGATCCTTTCACAGGGTAATTCGTGGTATCTGCAATTATTTTTGTAACTTTTGTCGATGATTGTAGAAGATGGCTTCACTCGGCTTTCTTGTTTCATGAGTTATTGCGTGATTTACTCATTTTGCACTTGTCATATCAGCATTTGGGTTCTATGCATTCACAGAAATCAATATGTTGTTATTAGCATGGATTTAATGCATGTTTTCATGGCACCTTGGTCTGGAGCTTTAATGCACAGTTGTAAACTTGTGATATCCAGTCTTTTTCGTGTGTTAATGAATTGAGCTGACAATATAATTCATTCCTTTGGAAAAGCCAAATTCAGCTTGTGCTACCTTACACTTGTCAAAAGTTGGCAATTAGACAGTTGAATGCTGAGTATTATTATTGTCCCCCAGGTTTGCGAATTGCTCCTCCTGAAGCACCTGTTACTGGTTACATGTTTGGCAAGGGTGTGTACTTTGCTGATATGTTTTCGAAGAGCGCTAACTATTGCTATGCTTCAGAAGCATCTAGATCTGGAGTACTGCTTCTATGTGAGGTCTGTTCATTGTTATGGTTACTTCTGAGTAGTTCATATACTCATGAATGCTTTCATCTTCCTCATAATATGTGCTATTTGTCTATTTGTTACACTGGTTACTTTGTGTCATTATGACCACCAAGAGTTCTGCAAATTGTATCATTGAAGTTACTCGCTAAGTTTAGTTTTGTTGATAACTTACATTTAACTTCAATTGCCAGGTTGCATTGGGTGATATGAATGAGCTGCTAAATGCAGATTACGATGCTAATAACTTGCCTAAGGGAAAACTAAGGTTGGTTACTTATGTAATATCTTTTTGCGATAACACTATTTTTCCCTTAACTTTCCTCGTGGCCAATTTCTGATGTTAACTCAGTACATATACTGGCGCACAATTATAAAAGAATTTGGTTACTCTGTTTAAGTGCACAAACTACAATGTCAACTACCCTTGTGACATACTGCATGACTTATAAAACAAGATATCTGCATCACTTTTTTTATATCCTCTACTGTGCGTACACGTTCAAAAGTATGAACAATCATCTAGTATCAATTATTTGGTGCAGCACAAAAGGAGTTGGTCAAACAGCACCTGACTTATCAGAGTCTAAGACCACCAAAGATGGTGTGGTTGTTCCCCTTGGGAAACCTAAACAGGAACCTTCCAAAAGGGTATGTGGATTTCTGTGCTGCGCCTCCACAATTGCATTTTTTTTCAAATGCAAATCCCATATGTTGGCATGTTGCTGAAAGACTTCGATTACGCTGTTGCCTGGTTGCAGGGTAGCCTGCTGTACAACGAGTACATAGTGTACAATGTAGATCAGATAAGAATGCGGTATGTCCTCCATGTCAACTTCAACTTCAAGAGGCGGTAGATGCTACTTGCAAGCTGAAGACTTTGTGAAGATCCACTAACTGAAGTGCATCATCACCCTGAGTCCATTTTGTTGTGGTTCCACGTTCCAGGCTTCCAGCCTTTTGATGGCTGAGCTGAGTGTACATATGAACCGTCACAATGCAATGCCCATGTAGTTATATATTCCCGTTATCGGCTTATGCGTTTAATATTCAAATATTATGTTTAATGTGCTTGAATCTGATGATTCATATAGCCTAAAGGCAGTTCAGAGCCACTATTCTAATGAATCAACTGTGATTTGTCGAACAAATTCTGCATTTGTAATATGTTTTGACTTATACTAGCATAGTGCCCCCGTGCTTTGCTGTGGTTAGATATTAATTTTATTATGTTTATTAACAAGAATACCTTACATCTTAATTGGCGGCGTTAGAAAAACAATTTTAAAATAATAAGAGTCATATGGTTAAAAATGAAGCTCCGAGATAAATATATATATATTTACCATTTATGAACCAAGTTAATGATTAACCACAATATGTGGTTGATCTTTGTTGGTATATAAGTGCAAGATATTTGTAGTAAAAAATCATCCCCCATTCTCTTGTAAAGTACCCTCTGTTTCAAATTATAGACCGTTTTAACATTTATATGTTCATTTTTTTTGCTATGCGCCTAATATAGCGTAAATCCAAGTGTTTAACAAAAGATATAAATTTAAAAATGCTAAAATGACTTATAATTTGGTAGATAGAGCAGATAATACTTTACTTGGTAATGATCATGTGCGAGGTAAGCATTGTTAATAAGAATATTGAACCTTGTGGTCCAGAACGATTCACGGGCTGACCATTGGACCGTCGATTGTAAAAGGTCAAAGGGCGTCAATTCCATAACGGACCTGTTTAATTTTGGTGAAAAGTGGACCACATGCACAGAGAGAAGAAATGAACTGACATGGTTCTTTAAGTGAAAACTTTAACCTTTTACAAATTAACACTCATAGTAGGTAACGATGTGATGGTGGTTTTAAGGCATTGTTTTGGAACCAAAGAATTCTGATGAATCCATTGCTAACGGATTAGGACCACACCAAACCTAGAAGATTTTCCATGAACATTTGCTCCCCTGTTGATTCGTTATCTAGTTAATATTTAGATGAAGCGATCAATACTCCATGTGTTTGTTTTTAGGGGGAAAAATTTGACCATACAAAACTATAAAAGATCACGCTCTGACTAATAACCAATCCACAAAATATATGCCACAGAATCAATATATTTGGATTCATATTTGAAAGCCCTTGCTATTGGTTACTCCATATGGCATATCAATTTACACTAAAGGCCCGTTTGTTTGGTCAGAATTTAAAAGAATTAAAATCTAGTAATAAATTATACTATGTGGCTTGAAATTTGACATTACACAACTTTTCTAAGCTCACAGATAAACCTAGCCCAAATTGGTAGGGTGCGAGATAAAAATGAATTCCATAGGGTGGGAGATAAAAAGATATGTTTATTTATAGTGTGGGAGATAAAAAGATAGGATCACTCTATTATATTCATAGGGTGGAAGATAAAAAGATATGCTTATTCATAGGGTGAGAGATAATTTATAACTAGATTTCAATTACTCTAAATTCCGACCAAACAAATGAGCACTAAAAGCCTTTTAATTTAATCAAACTTTTTAAAAATAGTACTTTTGGTTTCCCCCAAAAAAAAGAAATTCTAGTCCCGCCTTCGACGCCAGCTCACCCTTCCAGTCAAACCAAAATTCCAAAATGTACCCACGCCGCCTTGCTATGGCCTATGACACGACAATAGACGATGACCAAGTCCTCTATGTGCGCGCTTGGTCCTCTTTTGTTTGCTATAATTGGATGGCAATAGGTGGAGAACCAAACGATTACTTCTATTGCTTGTACGGTTACGTGACCGTGTTAGGATGAACTTTATATTTGACCACCGAAGACGATTGTTCATGGGCATTGTATTTGACAACTGGATTGGACTATTTGGAGAGCAAATACTAGTAAATCTATACTAAAAGTTCTAAAAAGTAACAAAATATTTTTGAAAAACAAAAGTAACAAAATATACTGTCGCCATTTTTTCTACTCGTCCGCAGCGTACATTGACCAGCTGACAACAGGCCCGCATCTCTCTGAGAACACGGACCAAACTGTCCAGTGCCGCACCCCACCAAGTTGGTGCCAACGTCCCCTCCCAATGGCCCCACCTGCAGTGACCCATCCCACCTCTAGTCTTACCGGTTACCACCCACCTGACCACATCGTGCGCGTTCATCGGTTCATACACAGTCATATGCCGTCACCTCCGTTTTCTCCGTCCCGTCACCGCCACGCGAGCAATTTACCTTTCGCTCCAAACACTCACCGACATGCGGGCCCCAGTAGACGTTCCCTTCGTGGTCCCCACATCCAGCCACCCAACACCACCATCTCCGACCACGGACCACCCCCCTACTGTTCCGTTTCGTCGACAAGTCTCCAAGCATTTTTTTTTTTGTTTCCTCTGTGCACAAACTCGGCAACTGCTGAGCTGCCCCCAACTCATCTGCTTACCCCCTCCTCCCCCGTCAGATCTCGATGCGGCGGAAGCTCCCCGGCGACGCGCCGCCGTCGGCGGCCGGCGCGGCGGGGGCTGGGCACGCGCCGTCCGCCTCCGCTCCGTCGGAGGCGGACCTCGCGCAGCTCTCCGCCGCCATCGCGGCCGGCGAGGACCTGGGCCCCTTCGTGCGGCGGGCGTTCGCGTGCGGCCGCCCCGAGCCGCTGCTCGCCTCTCTCCGTGCCGCCGCGCGGGACCGGGAGGCTGAGATCGAGGAGCTCTGCCGCGCCCACTTCCACGACTTCATCCGCGCCGTCGACGACCTCCGCTCCCTACTCGCCGACGCCGACGCGCTCAAGGGCTCCCTCTCGGCTTCCCACTCCCAGCTCCTCTCCTCGGCGGCCCCGCTGCTCGCCTCCCTCGAGTCCTTCCTCGCCGCGCGCTCGCTCGCGGGCAACCTCTCCTCCGCGCTCGCCTCATCCCGCCGCTGCGTGCGGCTGCTCGCGCTCGCCGCGCGGGCCAACGCACACCTCCAGGCGGGGAACCACGGGCTCTATCTCGCCCTGCGCGCCGTCGACGCCATCGACCGCGATCTCGCCTCCGGGCCTGAGCCGCTGCCGCTCCCCACGCTCCGCCGCATGCTTCTCAGCGTCGTCCCAGCGGTGCGAGCCCACGCCGAGCGCGAGATCTCCAGGGAGTTCTCCGACTGGATGGTCAGCATCCGTGCCGCGTCGAGGCACCTTGGCCAGGTGGCCATCGGCCGCTCGGCTGCTGCCAGGCAGCGCCAGGAGGAGCTCCGCTCCAAGCACCGCCCACTGGAGGAGTGCATCACCCTGGATGATGATGGAGTTGGTGACCTCGACGATTTCGCGGCAGCTGCGGCAACAGCTGACGCTGCAGATGGTGCAGCTGCAGCCTCGTTTGACCTTACACCACTCTACCGGGCGATGCATATACACCAGACGCTGGCTCTGGGCGAGCGGTTCAAGAAGTACTACCTGGAGAACAGGAAGCTGCAGTTGACTTCAGACTTTGATGTCATTGCGGCGACGCCGTTCCTCGAGTCCCACCAGGTGTTCTTCTCGCAGATTGCTGGGTTCTTTATTGTTGAGGACAGGGTGTTTAGAACAGGGGGCGGGCTCACATCTCGGCCAGATGTAGACGCACTCTGGGATGCTGCTGTGGGGAAGATGGTCTCTGTGATGGAAGACAACTTCTCTAGGATGCAGACAGCAAACCACTTGCTTCTCATAACTGATTATGCTGCTTTGCTTTCTGCCACAATGCGGCGGTATGGTTATCCAGTAGGGATGCTGCTAGATGTGCTGGCTAAGCACAGAGACAAGTACCATGATTTGCTACTTGCAGATTGCCGTAGGCAGGTGGCAGAGGCACTGGCTGCAGATAAGTTTGATCAGATGCTTATGAGAAAGGAGTATGAGTACTCAATGAATGTGCTTGCATTTGGGATTCAGAGCTCAGACATCACCCCCGCTTTCCCATATGTTGCACCATTCTCATGCACTGTCCCAGACATTTGCCGCATTGTTCGATCGTTCATTGAAGATTCTGTGAGCTTCATGGCACATGGTGGTGGTGGGGACACGTATGCAGCAGTGAAAAAGTACCTTGGTCGGATCCTCTCTGAGGTGGTGGATGCCTCGATTCAAAAACTTGTGGATTCAGGCAGTGGTCTAAGTGTGTCCCAGGCAATGCAGGTTGCTGCTAACATGTCTGTCATGGAGCGGGCATGCGAGTTTTTCACACGCCATGCTGCTCAACTGTGTGGTGTGCCGCTGCGTGCCGTGGAGCGTGGTCGGCGTGACTTCCCACTTCGCAGGTCGCGTGATGCTGCGGAGGCACTCCTGCTGCGGTTACTGTGTGCCAAGGCTGATGAGTTCATGCGGCAATCTGATGGTGTCAACTGGATGGCTGATGACCCTCCTCCTGGCGGCAACGAATATGCGAATGAGGTTATCATCTACCTTGAGACGCTCACGTCAACTGCACAGCAGATCCTCCCACTACCTGTGCTCCGCCGTGTACTTGTGGCAGTGCTTGCCCACATCTCTGAGAGGATTGTCGAGCTCTTCTTGAATGATTCAGTAAAGCGGTTCAATGCTAATGCAGTCACCGGTATAGATACTGATCTCAAAATGTTTGAGGCGTTTGCAGAGGGCATGTCCAGCCTGTTTGCCGATTCTGATCAAGAGTCTGCGAAAAATGAAATGAAGGCTGCACTAGTGGAAGCAAGGCAGCTGGTGAATCTTCTTATGAGCAATAGTCCTGAGACATTCCTAAATCCAGTGATCCGTGAAAAGAGCTACAATAAGCTAGATTATAGAAAGGTTGCAATCATCTCAGAGAAGTTTAGGGATTCCTCAGAGAGTTATTTTTCAACATTCGGAACAAGAGGCGCCCGGCAGAACCCAAAGAAGAAGTCTCTGGATACCCTGATCAAGAGGCTCAGAGAAGCCAGCTAGGTCTGCTAGGCTCCTCCCTGCTGTAAGATAATACATGCTCCTGGCTTCTCACATCCTCGTATTTCCATGAAATAGTCTGTATCTGGTGTGCATTATGCCTGTTCAATTGTTGTTAATCTTATGCTGTAATTTTGCTGATGTTAGATTCCGTGTTTCGTATGTGTGGATATCTTCCTGTTGATTCTTTCACTCATTTGCTATATGATCAAGATATAGTATGCCATTTTTTTAGATTCAATTATTTAAGATGGTTATTTTTGCAACGATAAGAAAATGCTTGCTAACCTCACTGTTCTATATGATTTCTTGGGAAGATAGGGGTGCTTTCATTTCCTCCCTTTCCATCAGTTCCATAGTTTTGCTAACAGGCACCTTAATGTTAATTTGTGACAGTTATGAAGGTAAGCTTTGGCAAGAGATTAACAAATCCTCGTAACCTCTAGGAAGTGATAATATCATAAGTAGCTATGAATCAGGATCCGATCCTAGCTCAGTTGGTTGAGGGTGTGGTTGAACACTAGACCACCTAAGTTTGGGTCCACTTTCACCTTAATGTAAAGGCACCCAGTAACTCCTAGGTTGATCAGTTTTTTAAACAATAAGTAATGTACTCCCTCCATTCCAAAATAATAGGTCGTTTTGGCGTTTTTAGATTCATAGTTTTTGCTATGTATATAGACATAGTGTATTTATAGGGGCATAGCAAAAACTATGAACCCCCAAAGAAGCCAAAATGACCTATAATTTGGAGCAGACGGTGTATTGTTCTATTATATTAGAAGGCACCAAAAAGGAATAAACAAACCTGGCAGGAACCGGGTAGCATTATAAATAAGTAGTCGGCACCAAAATTCAAATAAGAGTATTTAGAACCTGTGTGGTTGGGTTTACACCCACACCTCCTGTTTCCCATCATCTGAGCTAGGTTCACCTCCTTTTTATTATAAGACATAGATTTACATTTGCTGCTAACAACACTACTTTTATTGATTGGATGCTGAAGGATGAACTGGTAAATTATTAGAAAGAGGGAATAGTACAAGTGACATTTTTTTGGTCATGTTAAAAGAAAATAAATGGCTGTTCAACAAATTAGGTCATTGCTGACTATCGTTTACAAACTATGAAAGATCATTGTAGAAACTTAATTCGGAGAGTACAATGTCTATTTCGTCTTGAGTAGAACAGTGGCATGTGTATTAAATCTGATGGTGACTAACAGGGTACGTGACTGATTGCAGCTGCAGATCATCATTGACATTTTCTTTTCCTACCAATTTAGAAAAATATTTATAGGGAACCACCGAACCAGATCCGTAGGGAATACACTAGTCAATTCCTCTCTATGTAGAATGACGCTGTGTAAGCTCATGTTTTAATAAACACTTAATTATTAGGTGTGCCTGACATTTATATTGAATGCTTGAGAGGATATCAAATTAAACACTTAAGAGGCAAGTGTGCCTGGCATTGTTATTTAACTATTAACACGTGAACAACCATTAACTTTGGTATATGTGTTTATATGATTTCTGAACATGCATGAACACTTGATTTTGTTTTTTTGGCAGCACAATAGTTTGGCATGATAGTTATGTAATAGATACTGCAAGGCATGGAATAACCTGACATTGTATATAGATTTGAAAAATTTAAGTTCCACCAAAATTTTATAGCATATGTGTGATAAAATAATTTAGCATTAGATTTTGTTGTTTATGTTTTCTATAATTTGTGAGGTTTACAATCCATGCATTGAAGCCAAGCTTGATGCATTTAATTTATTTTGCCTGTGTCTTATGGCTTTCCGCAATATTGTCACGTGTAAAGTATATTATACGTGTTGCAGTTGCTTTTGTGCACTGCCTAAACAGTGCCAACAGCGATGTAATGCATACTTTGCAACGTTAATGTGTACATCATAGTTTTGCTAATTTAGACAGTTTTGCTCCATTCTTTGCTATCTTTAGGGCTACTTTATCTACTTTACCAGCAGTGTTCTATAGTAGTATAGTCTATTAGGGGAAATCTCTATTGGCGATCAGAGGTCATGGATAGAAAAGTTCTGGAACTGTTTCTAGTTAGCTGATTTGGCATTATTAAAATGATTTTTAACTACAGTCCATGGCTTAAGAGGAAAAGCTGGCAGGTAAGATCCATGGCTCTCTTCCAACATGGCCTATTTGCATCTAGAATTGCAATAACTCTTTCTTGTGATTTTTTGTAGCTAGCGTTTAGATCTTGGTTGCTATGCCAGGAGCGCAAGTCATTTACGCAAACCCCCTATATTTGTAACTTATAAGTCATCAGAATATGTTTATTGTCCAATAACATTGAGAATATATTTTAAGTTGTGGTTCTTCTGAATTGCCGGCTTACTGTTTTGCTTCCATTAACTATACTCTTTTGCAATTATTATGCTATATAGGTTCTACACTTTCACGTAGGCACTGCAGGACCATAAGATTTATGAGTTGTGTTGTGTTCAACCCTGTGCACATTGGTTCTTGTTGAAAGGGTGATGATCAAGCTATTCAGCTTATATGCTTGTGGTGAGCTAAATTTGCAAATAGGAATTTCCATTTTAGATAATCTGCCGTTGTATGCAAGATTCGTTGATTTTTCTGCAAATAGGAATTTCCATTTTAGATAATCTGCCGTTGTTTTATGCTTGAGCCTGGTATGCTGCACCTGCCGATCCTTAACTGCACTAACTGCACCTGGTAAAAGTAGTCATCTTGTGCAATCCTACTAACCGTTACTGATGTCTGACTTGTGTGTTATTTTAAACTAACCCCACAAACAGCAAGGAGGAAACCTCTATTTAACTTGCCCATATATTATTGGTTAACTGTATAACAGTACTTGTATTATAGAGTTTGAGCTTTATGCGATCAGTTGCATTGTCTTACACGGGAAAGGGATCGGCAGGTGCAGTTTGTTGCTGCTACAGCTGCACCGTAGAGACTGCACAGAATAATCTGATCGGTTGGTTTTCAGATACAAAACACCAAATGGACTATCGGATCTGCGTAAACAGTGGACTGTTGATCTTTTATGGTATACTCCTACCTACTGCTCAAATTGCGGTTGCAGTTGCAACCGCATAGGATCCTTGCACCTTTGCAGGTGACCAGTTGGTTAATACTGCGTTCATCAACTGGATTGATGAGACCAAACATTGCTGTTCCTGTTCTTATTGTCAGAATTATGCCGCCAAGTAGCATGTGTGCCAGTTCTCTGCAACCTCACCAGATCAGTGCAAGTGCAATTGTTTGTTGCCGGCCTGCATGTGCGTTTTCTTTGCATGTCTTAACGAATGCATCATCAGGTGCGGGTCTGGTCTGACTCTATGTAAAATTTGGTAGTTCAGCTGGTTAAAAGCTGGTAACTGAGATCATGTGGATGTTTGGTGAACTGCTAGGCTATACTGTCTGCTGTCTTTTATTTGGACAGACTGTTCCCCAATCATTTGGCTGTGGTGCTCGTGAGCTCGTCGCAAGAGGCTTGTCGCGTCGGCCTTGCGGGTGCTGTTCCCGGTCGCAACAGTCGGTAGTATGCTGCTAGCCGTTGCGTTTGGAGGCGCCTCGGGTTGAGACGGTCTCTGCGACTGGAATACATCCGAGTTGAAATGGGCCTTACAGCGAGTGTTTCTTTTACGGGCGCGTTTCAAGCTCTCTCTATCTTTGGGACAATATTAAGTGCATAACAAAAATTATAAATATAAACAATATCAAAATGATATATAATTTGGGACGGAGTGAGTAGTATCTTTTTAATGGAGCTTCCTCCATCTAGTATAGCACTAAAAATATCGAGAAATCACCATTAAACTGCAATTTGTCTTTCTGCCACACAAGTATTTAGGATTTTAGGGGGAACCATTTCACGATTGCGTGTTAATAGTGGCACAAGGCCAATAAAATTACATGAGAGTTTGTTACAACGTTAGATGCTTGTGGTGCAAGTCTATATGACTTAGATCTAAATCTATCAACCGATACAAATCGCGAGATGTTCTTGTTAACTTGTACTAACAACTAACAAATTAAGTAAACATATCGTTTTCAGGGGTGCTTCATGTTTCCATATATGCAAAGTTGCAAACACATCAAGATTACGCGTACATGTGTACCGACCTTGAGATTCTATCTACCTATATATATATATCTATACTATAAAGAGTGTCACAATTGAAACGGTTTCTCACCCAAAAAATTATCCTCCTAAACCTCACAGAGGACCCACAATTCAGAGCCAAAAGGTGGCCCCGGACGACTGGGGGTAGACGCGTTTGGTCGTCACCCCTCCGTTCTTTTGCACCTCGGCGCCATCCCGCCCCCTATTCTTTCTCACCTTGGCATTTTTGTATACCCGCTGCCTTCCTTTCCTTTTGATCGCGTTCTTTGTATGGTAATGCAATCAAGGCGCCGCTTTTCTTTCTTTCTGTTCGTTGTATTCGTATGAAAAAAGATACGCTGGTTTCCTTAAAAAAACACCTCTTTCCTTTCCTCCACCCTTCTTTGTAAATTCGCCTGCCTTCCTTTCCTTTTGATCGTGTTCTTTTTATGGTAATGCAATCAAGGTGCCGCTTTCCTTTCCTTTCTATTCGTTGTATTCGTATGCAAAAAGATACGCTGGTTTACTTCCCAAAAAAACACCGCTTTCCTTTCCTCCACCTTCTTTGTAAATTCGCCTGCCTTCCTTTCCCTTTGATCGCGTTCTTTGTATGGTAATGCAATCAAGACGCTGCTTTCCTTTCCTTTCTATTCGTTGTATTCGTATGCAAAAAGATACGCTGGTTTCCTTTTAAAAAACACCCCTTTCCTTTCCTCCACCCTTCTTTGTAAATTCGTCTGCCTTCCTTTCCTTTTGATCGCGTTCTTTGTATGGTAATGCAATCAAGGCGCCGCTTTTCTTTCATTTCTATTCGTTGTATTCGTATGCAAAAAGATACGCTGATTTCCTTCCAAAAAACACCCCTTTCCTTTCCTCTACCTTCATCTGTAAATTCGCCTGCCTTCCTTTCCTTTTGATCGCGTTCTTTGTATGGTAATGCAATCAAGGCGCCGCTTTCCTTTCCTTTCTATTCGTTGTATTCGTATGCAAGAAGATATGCTGGTTTCCTTCCAAAAAAAACACCCCTTTCCTTTCCTCCACCTTCCTATGCAATCAGGGCGCCTACACGTTACTTTTGAAATTCGCCCGCTTTCCTTTCTTTATATGGCCGTGTGCATCAAGGAATTTGAATTCCCTTCTTTCCTTTTGTAGATGGCTAGCGTCCATATATGTGTTATGTACCAGTCAAGGTTTCCTTTCAAAAAAGGAATGACATCTACGCAATCGGGTGTCTCCTTCCTTTTAAAACTTGATTACTTACCATAGTTGTGGGAGTCAATCAGGGAATCGATTACTTACCATAGTCGTGGGCGTCCAGGTTCATCTCCTTAGCCCTCCTGCCCCCTACATAAGGCGCCCCTCCTTATTCTCAAAGCACACAATCTCTCCCTTCATTCTCATCATCTATTCAAAGTTCATATTTCTTTGCAAGGGCATCGGCGTCGAGTGCGGCGCAAGGGTGGCCACGACGCCTGTCGCGTCCAAGCTCGCCAGGTAGAAGCGGAACGTGCTTCGCGTTGTGACGGTGTCCGATGCCGTCGAGTGCGTGGCGTCGTTGCTCCACGACACCGGCGACGAGGAGAGCAACCTTCTCGGCCTCCCCATCATCAAAAAGCTGGCTGCGGTGCCGAGTTGCTCATGGATACATGTATCGTGAATATTTTCTTTTATATATGTTGCTGATTGTTTAAGATTTAATTATACAAAAATTTCCTTCTGTTTCCTCTGTTTCCTCTGGAGGCCCAAGCTTTCGATGTATAAATATATAATTTTTAATATGAGATGCTATTGAATAATTTTAATATGCGATCTAACAAAAGCATGCATTATTTACATACTTATTTTTTTAAAAATTAAGATTTTTTAAATTTATGTTATTTTTATGGCACGTGTTTGCTTTCACCGATAGGCGGCGGAACATGAATCCCACTATGCAGGAGGAAGAGGAGGCGAGGCCAAGCAAGAAGGCCCGCCCCGACCCGGCCGCCGGTTCCGGCCTGACGCCGTTCGCGCTCCGCTTGGCGAAGCAGCTGTCCAACTCCAAGGCAAGGGCGACAACCTTGTCTTCTCGCCGCTGTCCGTCTACGCCACGCTGGCCCTGCTGGCCGCCGGGGCGCGCGGCGAGACCCTGGGCGAGCTCCTCGCCCTGCTCGGCGCGTCGTCGCGCGAGGAGCTCGCCGAGTTCGCCCGCGGCGCCGCGGAGCGCGCCCTCGCCGACCGGTCCGGCTCCGGTTGATCAATGCCGCGGCCAATTGATTTAACCTAATCTCGTTCAAGAATTACTAGATCTGTAACATATGATTCTGATAGCAGACATGCCGTTAATTACAGACCTAACGTGTTAATCGATGTGCCTCTGGAATTACATGCATGGATGCAGCCGGAGGAAGCTAGTAAGGAGATCCAGCAAAATGAATGACGTCCTCAGGGACATGGGGCTCAGAGCTGCCTTCGACGAGCACAAGGCTGACCTGTCCGACATGTTGATGGACGATGGGGGCATGTTCGTGGAGAATGTTTTCCACGAATTAAGCTGTCATTGAGGTGAACGAGGAAGGGACGGAGGCAGCAGCCTCAACTGTTTGCATGACTGTGAAGAAATGTGCTGCCCCCACGCCTGTGGATTTTGTTGCCGACCATCCTTTTGCATTCTTCGTGGTGAAGTGTCAGGTGCGGTCATCTTCATGGGGTACTGCGTCAACCCAGCAACATGTGTAGAATAAGGGCAGCTCCAGTGTGGGGCACCTCATCTTTTACTAAAGTCTGACACGTCCGGTGGTTCCTGCTTCTCATATTTCACTCCAGCGTACAAGAACCGGGTGAACATGTCAAAGTGGACCTCACAACTGTAAAATATCTGCTCTTCTTCTTGCCCGTCCGTTTCTTCCCGCGGAGATTGCGATGCGTGTTCTTCCTTCCCTTCCTATCTATTCACCCATCTTCTCCCTCGCCATCTCCACCCGTCCATGATAATAGCCAAATGCTTCTCCTCCCTAGCAGAAGGGATTCTAGGCGATTGGGGCGAGCATAAGGAGTCACGGGCGATTGGGTTGCTCTGTTCGACCAGATCGGGAGGGAACCCGATCCACAAGGAGGGCGGAGCGGCAAGTCGTCGTCGCGGCCGTGATGTGTTTCGTATCCGTTGCCGGCAACGTCGTGGGATGTGTTCGCGCACAGCCGCAAGGGGTCCAGTTTCTTGGCACCTGCGCGTCCGGATCCAAGCCTCAGGTTAGCCCCTCTCACATGCGGCTGTGCTGTAGCATGAATGGATTCGTCAAACTGGATTTCTGACATGAGGTATTGAATCCCGTATGCAATTTGCCTAGCGTATTCTCATTATTTATTTTCATTTCTGAATGGCCCATACGGCAAGCAGGAAGGAAGCGTACGTCTTGACCAAGGGAAAGAGGGATTTCTCGTGAAACATACATAGATGATAAACTATTAATTGCTTCTCACTAGTCACTAGATTGGCAAATAGATTTTACATTGCTTCTCACTGCTAGCTAGTACCGAAGCAGTAAAAGAAGGTTACAACTAAAATGGTTCCAAATGGTAAACCATCACTTGGTTCTCTTTTCTTTTTGCCCATTTCTGTTCGTCCTTCACTGCTCTCCACCAGTAATCCAAAGTGAATGGTTTATTACATTCTGATTCCCCTTTGTACACAGCCTGTGCATTAGCCATAACTTGGTCATCAGACTCTCCACTAGCACGCCTTCTCATCATTCTAATCCAACACCCGTTGAAGTGTGCTACAAGCTTGTTGGTCTTTGTCCAGTGAGTTTTGCATTGTGCAACTTTTCTTTTTTGATCTTCTGTTACATTGCTATTGAATTCTGCCACTATGTTTTTCCAGAAATTCTCACCTCTCTGTGAATTCCCCTTGATTGAGTCTTTGGAATGATGTAGCCATGAACTGATTAGCTTCAGATTCTCTTCTTCAGTCCAATTCATACGCCCTGCTTTCTTTTCTTCAGCGTCACTATTATCACTCCAGTCTTGGTTACTGAAATCTACATTTGTTCGTGGTGTTGCAGACATTGGAGAGGCTGGACTTGAGCTGCCAGCAGCAAAGAAAAAGGGCATGGACTCAACTAGCGATGAAGACCGAACACCTTCAACTGCAGCTCCTCTTCCAAACCCTCTACTGGGAGAAAGATTGTAGTTGCCTTCATATGGACCGCCTATATTGAAATGGTTGAAAGGTGGTTGGAAGCCGTAAGGATTGAAAGGGTTGAAATTTGGAGGAAACTGGGGCTGGAATTGTTGGCTGAACTGAGATGGAAAGTTGGAGGTAAACTGTGATGGTGGGTGCCTCGGGGTGGATTGACCGCTTGTATTTGGTTGCTGTGAAGGTGAGTTTGAAAGATTGAAGCCATGCGTATGATCCATGGTAGTTTTCGCTGTGTTGTGTTTGAGATGGTATGGTGAAATGTAAAGGTCGACTGCTATTTGTAGAAGCAGAAGCAGTTGTGTGCAACGGCTACTTCAGCCAACGGTCATGTATTAAATGAGCTTCACTGTACATTCTTCTGTAGAACAACAATATTTTACTCTTGGCATGGGGTGCAAAATCCAGCACCTCTTCCAAGCTTTTTGCCCTGGTAACTGTTTAGTCAGGGTGCTAGCGCAGAAAGATTCCCTTGGCACCCAACACTGGAGCTGCCCTAAGGGACCAGTTTTATGATCGATCACGGCCTCAGGGATTGCTCATTTCGTTAAGGAAAGGTCAAATGCAATTAATTTGCGTGCTATTATTAGGTTCACATTTGTTGCCCAATGTTTCGTTTTGTTCCATTAATAATGTTTTTAATTAAAAATGGTGAATCTTAAGTACCCTTTTTGGGATCAACTACAGTAGTTCAATTCTGATTTGAAAGATTTGGTACCCCTTACATTTTTTGGGGTAAATGAAAGAATTTTGCTCTTTTGCAAGCATATGGCCATGCATGTACGCCCTTACTCCCTGTCGTTATTTAAACAATGTCTGTGCATGGTGAAATTGAATTGAGATAGGTAACCTTTGTTTTAAACAATTTTCTGAAGAGTGAAAATCATCTTACTTGTAGCAGTTGTCGATGTGAGCATATTTAGCATAGATGCCGAGGAAAAGCTATTAGGGCAAATATTAGTAGTTTTCCAGACTTGGCATACAACATTTTAGTTGGCATACATCAATGCCGCTACGGCGCTATCGCATTTGTTTATCTAGAATTATTACATAGGCAGGACCAGAAAGCTAATTCGAGGCTCAGTTAAATAGGTTCACTTCCGGGGATATGCACCACAAGAGGAGATCTTTCCGAGTCATGCAGATATAGATCCCCATATACCACGATGTAATGCTTGGATTGTCGTGTGATCCTCTCGGCGGTGGCCTCATCCTCAGGAAGGACGTTTTCTTTCAGGAAACCACGAGTGTCGTCCATCCATGATGGTTTCCGAGGACTAATCTGGAGTGCGGTGCTCCCGGGGTCTTGCATGGCCTGGTTCCCCCCTCCCCCCCCCCCCTCCTCCCGAAGGGCGGGGTTCCCCCTTCGTCGCGGTCAACAGACATGACTTGGCTTCTGGAGCTTCTCTTCAGAACCCCCTGAGGAACACGAGCCGACACTACGGGAATCATGAGGTTTGCCGTGTGCCTCCTACACACGACAAAGCCAAAAAGGCACACGGCAAAGGCTTTGCCGTGTGCAAAACAGCACACGGCAAACACCACGACGGCAAAGCCTTCTTTGCCGTGTGCCGTATCTCGGGCACACGGCAAAGCCCCGATCTGGCACACGGCAAAGAGCGACACACAGCAAAGTTTTGATACCGAAAAAACGCAAAATAAAATAGCAAAACATTTTATTTTAACGGGGGAAGGACCCCATGGCAAGTCGCGCATTTTTCGCGGAAAAATCGCGCGCTACGCGGCCGGCGGGACTCGAACCCGCGCCCTCCTATTCGCGCGTAGCCTCTCGAGTCTTTGTGTCCATATCCCATTTTGATTCCCCTCATATTAAATTTTTCAGTGTAAATTGTTTATTGAGGCCCTAAATGACTTCAAATAAAAAAGTTGTGAGTTTCATAACTTTTCAAGATCTACAACTTTCGTTTTGGTCAAAAGTTCATCCGAGGTCGTTTATAGAATTTGAATTTTCAAATTTGAAAAATTCAAACTTAGTTTTCGTTGACAAGATGACTTCAAACAAAAAATTGGTCAACTACAAAGTTTCATAACTTTTCGATCTAGACAACTTTCATTTTGGTCAAAAGTTCATCCGATGTTGTTTACAAAATTTGAATTTCAAATTTGAGAAATACAAACTTAGTTTTTCGTTGACAAGATGATTTCAAATAAAAAGTTGTGAACTACAAAGTTTCATAACTTTTCGATCTAAACAACTTTTATCTTGGTCAAAAGTTCATACAACATACCGGTAGTAAGATTATTCACAAATTTTATACATCTCTCTTCTTGTTTTAGGAAACTATATGAGAGGTGTATGATTTGTAAACACTTTTAGTACCACTTTGTTATATAAACAAATGATCGAAGTAAAAGTTGTAGATCTTTAAAAGTTATACAACTTTGTAGTTGAACACTTTTTAATTTGATTTCGTTTAGGGCTTCAAAACGTGTTTTAAAAATTCTCTTTGCCGAGTGTTTTTAAAAAAACACACGGAAAGAGTTCGTTGCCGTGTGTCAGCTTGACACACGGCAAAGAGGGGTCTTTGCCGTGTGCTAACTTTTGACACACTACAAAGAGTCCTCTTTGCCGTGTGTCAAAAAAACACACGGCAAAGCGTGCCACACACGGCGAACACAAATTTTCCCGTAGTGCGAGAGAGCTCGTTGGCCTCAATGTTTTCCATGTAGTGGACATGCCACAGTTCTAAACCATCGAAGTTTCGATCCATCTAGCACATCTCCGAGACGTATGCGGCCATCCGGGTCCGCACACTAGTACTCCTTGAAAACCTGGTTCACCATAAACTAGAAATCTCCCTTTACAAAGAGCTAGCGGATTCCCAAGTCGATGGCGGCCCGGAGCCTAGCCAGGAGAGCCTCATACTCCGCGATGTTGCCTGGAAATCGAGATGAGCGATGTACTTGACAGTCTCATTTGTTGCATGTCCGGAACCCGGGGCCACTCAATGATGAAGACTGCAAAGGCCTAGCTCTTGATTGCTTGCTGGGGTGCGAAGTGCAGTCCAAACTCCGCGAGCTCAATTGCACACTTAGGGCACGTACAACGGGTCGTCGAGACCCGTCGACATGCAGCGATTTTTTTGCAAAAAACCCCCTCCACGGCGTGAAGCTCAGCCCAGCCGGCGTCTCGTTCGTCTACGAGCGAGGCTCGTGCTCCAAGGCTCCAGCGACGAGTCGGCGAGCGTTGTAGCAAGCTGTGGCAGGGAGACGACGGCGGCGAGGATCCATTGCGCGTGCGAGGGAGGAATCCCTTTCCCGCCATTGGCACCAGGCGCACGCGTCGCGGGCGGCGCCTGGACCACCACGCCGTCGTTGCCGAGATGAAGCCCGCGCGGAGGCTGAGGGGACAGCTCCGGGGCGGAGTTGCCGCCACGCCCCACTTTCGCTCGCCGCCACGCCAGCTCGCTCTTCCGCTCCGGCTCCAGCTTCCGCTTCTCCTCCTCGAAGCTCACCTCCAGCTCGCGCACCTGCTCCGCCGTCAGCGTCCCATGGTGCAGCCCGTCGGCAGGGAGCTCGGCACCTGCTCCGCCATCAGCCTCCCATGGTGCAGCTGGAGCTTTGCCCCTAAAACCCCGTCGGCAGGGAGCTCGACTGCAGCAATGGAGGGCCGGTGTGGCCAGAGAAGAAAGTGGAGGAGCTGTTTGCGGCGTCGATTTGGTTTTGGTGGAGCAGACGGAGCTTTGATTGCTCAAGCTGCTGGAGAGCAGAGGGATAAAGAGAGGAGAAGAAAGAGTAGTTGACGCGAGAGAGATGGAGAGGGGGATAAGGATGTGGAGCTGGCACCAAAGACGGCTGGCCCGGCTCGTGAGGGGATAAGGACGAGGTGTAGCTGCCACGAAGGACATATTTTTTCAACTGAAATCATTGTTTGTGCACAAAGGACAATAACTGTATAAATTTTGACATCGTGCATTTTCTAGTGCAGTGCAGAGCAACAAAATGACTACAAAGATCAATTGTGCACTAGATCATTATGAGTTTGTATGTCAAATGATGAATTAATTACCATATAGACAACCAAACAGACAGTCCATTGTGCAAGCTGTCTGTTTGTGTCAAAAAGACAGCAGCTGTCTCCACCGTTGTACTCGCCCTTAACCATTTGGCCAGTGCCTTCCCAATTGCTCATGATGCGGCCTAGGGGGTACGAGGTCACCACTGTGATGTCTTGTGCATGGAAGTAGTGTGCCGGAGCTTGCAGGATGCCATTGCTTCCCGGAGCACGTTGCTGACGAAGTATACCGGCCCGATTATACAAATCTCTACTGAGAATTCCCTAGTTTGGATTACCATCCTATATAGGATACATTAGTAGGCAGTGTTGGTACTTGGGCTCTTCACCATCTTCTTCATGAATGACTGGCGGTGGAACATCCTTGGCCGCTTTGGTGCTCTGAGATTTCTCGCACCTCTTATATACATTAGTTCTCTTATTGTGCCGAGGAGGTGGAATGATATCATCAACGAATGCTCCAGTGCACAACTTTTCAAAGAACTCGTGGATGGTCCAATTTTATCAGAGATCCTCGGTGCAAGTTCCAAATCACTGGCGCGGATGATGTCGTGCTTGATGTCACCTCCACCTCGCGTTAGTTTCCTCAATCTATGCATTGGTCGACACCATGTATGGACGGCTTGAAGCAATGTTTGAGAAGTAAACATCCACATCCGTATGCACAAGACGAACATTGTCTTATACAGATGACACAGGTTGTTCAAAGAGTAAAATACATCAATGGCCCTAAAACCTGTCTCGAGATGCTACTAGGTTCAAGAGCTTCCAAAATGAAAATAAGAAAAGTGCCTTTATTTCTGCTAGGATGGCCCTACTTGTAAGGGCACGAGAGGTGGTAGTGGTGCGCAAAGTTGATGGCCACAAAGGCAAATGGCAACAAGTAATTGAGGAATTGCACAGCCATTAACTGTTGGGTGCGTGCGGTACACGTACCATGATATGGGTGTGTGCTGGATGGATGCGATCAACAGCGAGCGATGGCTGATGGGAGGCGACACGTTGCTAACAGCAACCTATGCGAATCATACTCGCCCCGAACAAATTTTCAAACAGTGATAATCCAAATCTACCGTTTGAATTTTTCCATTCTTATTTCTAGTTTATTTAAATTATAAATTTTATTAGTTAAAAAATAGGCAACACAATAAGCCTTTGGATTTGATGTATATGGGACTCACTACGGGAAGCGTCGCCGAGTGTCCCAGACACTCGACGAAGGGCGAAATACACTCGGCAAACACTTTGCCGAGCATTCGACGACTGTAGACTCAGCAAAGAGCTTCTTTGTCGAGTGTCATATTACTCCAGCATACCCTGTTTAGGTAAAATAGAATAAAATTTGCGTACCCTAGAGGTCCGTAGTGCTCACTGCTCAGTAGTACGTACTGTAACTTGTATCCCCTGGTCCTCTTAGGCCAGCTCCAGCGGTGGTCAAATAGCCAGCTTACTCCGTACGTCGGATTTTTGGTTGATCTGGCGGTGAGAGAAGGTAAAAAGCAAATCAACTGCCTACTTCTTCGTCGCCTATCTCGCACGGAAAAAGAGGCACGCCCTGAGAGAGGATGGGATCCAGGAAAAAGGAGGAGAGATATAGAATAAAAGAAACCTGACACATGGGACCAATGATATGAGGTGGCATCTAAGAGCCAGCAGCTGGCTATTAGGCCAGCCTGCTCTCTACAACACAAATATTGGAGTAAGCCAGCTCAAAGGTGTGTCTATAGTAATATCTATAGCTGCTTTTAATACTTGCACGTATATGTATATGTGAACAACAATGATCCATCACAAACACCATCCTTGTAACCATACACGTGGCTACAAGAAAATAAACACAGAAACAAGACTTCTACTTTGAAAGAAAAAAACTTCACAAATGTGATAGTACCAGACTGCTAGTTGATGGGCACAACTCAAAGTAAATAATCATAGCATCTCAACATTTTACGAGTGCAAGGAGAGCAAGTACAGTAGACCTAGAAATAAGAAAAGTAGTACTTAGAAGCCCATAATACAAAATCAACCAGTGACCATGATCTCAGATCACTACATTCAAAGAGTACTAGTTTCATCTAGACATTCAGCAGATAGAACATGCTCTTCTTGAGGAAGATCGAACAAAAGCCCAAAGCCATCTGACAACTCCCATAACCAAAACGGGAGGGGGATTTGGCGCGTAAACGTCGCGGGAGGATGAAGACTCGAGGGATTTGGCGCCCTGCAGATGAGGGAGCGCGCGAGGAAGACGCACAGGTGCGGGTATGGGCGCACCAGATCCGTCGGGGGCAGAAAACGCGTTGATTAGCGGCAGCTGCCTCGCTTGGGTCTCGTTACGGGGTCGACGAGAGTCTCGATTTGTGTTTATCGGCTCTCGCCAGGGCTGTAGAGAGCTGCGTTCTCTTTCCTCATTTATTTTGCTCCACGTAAAAAAGATGGATGACCTGGATCTCCTATAGAGAGCTTAACGACACCTGTTGCGGCTGGCCTTATTGCTGGACACGCCCTTAGCTTTAGCTTCTCTGCCAAACTAGGATACTGTCGCCGTACTATAAAACTAGGTCGGGTGGTGCGCTTCGCCGCGCCCGCTTCTGTTGTACAGTAGTAAGTGGTGAAACACAATTTGGCGTGCGGTGTGGTGCACATGTTGGCTTCTATTTTGTTTCAGTATTGCGTATAGTCATGACATTAGAATCCGGAGGAAGCAAAGGCAACGATATACACATTAATCATTAATCAGAATAGTCAGGTAGACAGAGTAACATTTAATTGAGCTAAACTAATTTGAGTGAACCTCAGGAGAAAAATTATAGAATGGCAAGTTGATTAAATAGGGAATCAGTGTCCAGTGCGAAGGTTTGCCATAACAGACGATCTTTGTTTGTTAAAATAGGAAAATAAATAGAAAGCTTACACTATGTATGAATTAAATAATCAATTATGACCCTGATCTTGGGTAAGAAACTCAACCATGGTAGAAAAGAACTTTGCAGCTAAAGTTTTAGTGACAGTTCATAGTGAACCAATTTGTTTTTTTTAACGGAAAAGCTGGAAGTTGTATTATCTGTACCAAACTTTGAAGGACTCGGCTAAATTTAGCAGGCAAAACAAAAGTTTGAACACCCAATGCTTAAGAATCATGAGGCATTGCAAATGAACCTGCTAAGATAACAGCATAATTCTAACTTCTAAACACCTCTGAAATGTACCAATAAGCTTTAGCATATTGAGAAAACAATTATCATTGCTTGAATCATAAGGTCCATATAAGAAACTCTGTTCTTATGCCAATAGTTCACAACAACCATGACTGACAGACTTCACATGTGGAGCAAATATTGTATAGCACATAATTTCTCACAGATACAGAGCAACATTTCCTTTGTCAGATATATAGCATATTCCTTGTTCAATATAAATATATATTACATGTGCCTATCCAACATATGTGAACTGTAAAATTGATCTTTACCAATACATCGTTGGCAGTTCTTTCCTTTGTTGAGAGGGATGCCCAAGGCATGGCGTATCAGCAAGTCATGTGCAATGAGGATGGAGTCTGTATAACTGATAACACAAGCAGCCCTTTACAGAGGCAACGAACAGAGATAAAGCTAATTACAGCACTAATAATTGTTATCTCTGACCAGAGGAAACCCCCATATGGTTTTCAACATGGATTGCACACTAACACATACATATGACTAAAAATAACTCAAACGAAGCACGTCTGAACTTTAAATTAAGAATCACTCAATTTGTAAAGTCCTAAAAAAGACTACGCTGGACGTATAACAGGCAAAACATCCAGGAGAGCAAATTACAATAGTAAAGTACACATTTGGTAAGCAAATTACCTTTTAGTTATACTTGGATGAGGGCAAAAGTTTGTCCCAGTTTACTAATATGCAGGTATATAGTGATTTTTTTTACTTTTTTTTGGAACATGATTTATTTTTACTAATGAAGTAACCAAAAACGTCATCCAATCTTTCCATTCGGAATTTTCCATTGGAAAGAACATAATTTAGTACGGCTGGTTCCTGTGTTCTTTCTGATGCATCATGAACTCTACTATACAGGTAGCCAAAATCTGTTGGTAATATGAATAATATATTTTCCTAAGAAGGAAACATGTTATAGCATGTCCATCATATCAACTGGGAGAATACAGTCTAATTGAACTTGTAGGAGAAGTGAAAATTAGAAAACGTAAATGTGTGCAACTATACACAGCAAAGCTAGTTTTATCTACCTTTGTTTGTATACTTCTGCTAGTTATCAAAGAACACAATGAAAGCATAGCGTCAGCACCTTCTATGTGTGCATGTCCTCATCAAACAACCTAACAGAATATTCGCAAAGACAGAATAAATCAGATTCTGGGGTGGGTATAAAATTCAAACAGATGTTCGTAAGGAAATATATAGGCATAACCAAATCTGATTGTATAGATGAAGATAAATGAATATGATGAGAGTATAGATTCAAAAAGAGCCTGTTCCTTGCAGTAGTAGCAGGGAGATAACCTTGAGGGTACAAACGGAAAATAACTATATAGGAGGAAGGACTCTCGGAAGGCCAAACCTCAATGATTAACCTCATAGCCTGAAGGAACTTACATGGCACCTGAACGAACTATGAGAACAATAAAATGATATGGGAAAAAAGTGAGAAGAAAAATAACATACGAATGAGGTCCTCACGCAGCAAGTGGCAATGGTTTTGGTGCTCTCTGCCAATAGCCGCTGTCAGCAGAGTACACAACGGTCGGTGGTGATCCGCGGCGGCCGGAATCATAGTCTCGGATGGGATGGAAAATAGGGAGGCAAGTCAGCCAATCTCAGTCGCCGTGGCTACTGAATCCACGTATGCAGACGATGCCGATGGAAATCGACGACGGCGGGTGTATGCAGATGGATCAGCTGCCGGAAAAGGCAAGGGGGGAGGAGGTGCCGGCCAGCTTGGGGAGGCTGGCCAAGGCGAAGCGGAGGATGCGAGGTGGGCTCGATTTGTTCGCGAGACACGGACGACTCCCTGGTCATACGGTAGGCGAAAGCCCAACAGGTGGCCAGGACGATTGGAAAGGGGCATAGACTGAAGTGGGCTGCAATGACTCTGACTGACACCGGGTTGCAGTGGCCCAAACGAAAAATGAGAGGACCCAGTGGGTTAATGCGGCCGACGGAACGGGCGGCGAGCTCGATGGTAAAAGCGTCTGTCACGGCATACACGCGTCACATAGGGATAGAGTTAAAACGGGAGAGTCATTCCTATCGCTTGGAATTCTTCGCTTCTAAGAGTAGGAATATTCAGCGAGTACAATTTATTGAACACTTCAGGATAGGGTAAAAATATGCAATTATTCCAACAAGGACGATGAGAGAGAACAAATAATGATTATAGCCTCATGTTCTGTGAGTCTTGTTCAGATGGTCTGCAGCTGTCTTATTGGGCGACCAGGAAGACGAGGTGCGTCCCTAGTAGGACGCCGTCCTTGGCCACCGCCAGACCCACTTATGCTTACCCAGTTTGGAGTCTTGGAATTGAAGTCAAGTTAGGTTTTGATTAGAAAATTTAAAAAGATTTGTTAGAAATGGATGGATTCAATCTATAAGAAACTCAATCCCAGTTGCCTTTGAGGTCAAGTTCAGAATCGATATATAATCGAGATATGGAAATGATGACGAAAAATTCTTATTTTTTTAACTTAAGTTATGATTTCTACAATCGTACAAAAGTTTCGTGGAAAATTCTACCCGTGCATGGTAAATAAAGGGACTGATATATAATATAAAGAACGACAAATTTGACAACAAATCTTACATCTTTACACCGTCGATTTTTATGATGATCAAACGCTCTAGATTAATCTAAACAGTCAATGTTGACTATATCACCAATTTAGTAATTTTTAAAACACGTGCCCTTCTTCTAGTGTTCTTAAGTGCAGTATAATTAAGTTGCACCGATTGCCACAGTTACAATGGTAAATTGAAAGAAAATGCTTTAAGGGGTTATCAAATCTTACATCTTACTCTTACATCGTTTACACCGTCGTCAGATTTTATGACGATCGAACACTCTAGATTAATCTAAAGAGTCTATGTTGACTATATCACTCCTACACTGTCAGATTTTATGATGATTGAACGCTCTAGATTAATCTAAAGAGTCCATGTTGGCTACATCACTAATTTAGTAATTTTTTAAAAAAACACGTGCCCTTCTACTAGTCTTCTAAAGGGGAGTATAGTTTTTATTTTGGAAGGGACTTGATTTCATTGATATAGAATCCTTCCTCAAGATTCCGTGCAATCTTCAACCGTCCTCGTGCTCGCCAACGCCATCAACTTCAAGGGCACATGGTCCACACCCTTTGCGGAGAACAAAACGAAGGACAACAAATTCTACTGCCTTGGCCGCGTTTAGATGTTTCGCGAAAAAAATTTACAGTATGTCGGACACACATTTGAAGTATTAAATATAGACTAATTACAAAACTAATTACAGATTATATCAGTTCATCGCAAGACGAACCTAATAAGTCTAATTAATCCGTCATTAGCACATGTTTACTGTAGCAATTTATCGTCTAATCACGACCTAACTAGGCTCATTAGATTCGTCTCGCGAAGTACACTCCATCCATATAATGGGTTATTTTTTTTTACTACATTTAATATGCCATACATGTAAGGGAACATACTCGAAAAAAATTTCGCGAAACATCTGAACAAGGCCTTGATGGCAGCAGCGTACGCACACCGTTTATGCACAGCAAGGATCGTCAGTTCATCAAGGAGCACGATGGATTCAAGGTGCTCAAGGTACCGTACCGCAACACAACTTCGGACGTTGATGAATGTAATTCTGATGAACACCCAAGGTTTTTCGATGTGCATCTTTCTTTCGGACGCCCGCGATGGGCTGCCTGGCCTCATCGACAAGATGGCATCCAGCTCCTCTAACTTCATGAGAGACCACATGCCCAAGAGGCGTGTCAAGGTTGGCGAGTTCCGGCTTCCCAAGTTCAAGCTTTCCTTTTCTAGCCAAATGAACGAAACGCTCATGGCAATGGCCAATGGGTCTTGATGCCGTTTTCTTCGAACGCAAGGCCAATCTGTCCAACATGTTTGAGGACGATGATGGGGGGGTTGTTTATGAAGGATGTCTTCCATAAGGCTGTCATCGACGTGAACGAGGAAGGAACCGAGGCAGCAGCCTCCACTGCCTGCACGTTTCTAAAAAAAGGGAAAACGTCTTGATCTCACGGATTTCATTGCTGACCATCCTTTTGTGTTCTTCTTTGGTGGAGGAGATGTCCGGTGCCTTCGTCTTCATGGGACACGTCCTAGACCCTACAAGATCAGAGTAGAAGAGGAGAAGGTCTATGATAACTTAGCTTCACGAAGGAAAAGTCTAAAGCAGCTTATGTGTTTACATATCACTACTACAGAAAAGGCCATCACAGCCGGTTGGGGAGGGCCATCACAGCCGGTTTTGGGAGGCGGATGAGATAAAGCGGCTGTGATAGTCCCCCCTATCACAGCCGGTTTTCAAAAATCGCGGAAAAATCGCGCGCTACGCGGTCGGCGGGATTCGAACCCGCGACCTCACGTTCGTGCATAGCCTCCTCTACCACTGCACCACTAGTGTGTTTGTGTCTATATACCATTTTGATTCCCCTCATATTAATGTTTTCTGAGTGTAAATTGCTTATTTGAGGCTCTAAATGACTTCAAATAAAAAAATGGTGAACTACAATGTTTCATAACTTTTCAAGATCTACGACTTTCGTTTTGGTCAAAAGTTCATCCGAGGTCGTTTACAAAATTTATATTTTCAAATTTGAAAAATTCAAACTTAGATTCGGTTGACAAGATGTCTTCAAATAAAAAAGTGGTGAACTACAATGTTTCATAACTTTTCAAGATCTACAACTTTCGTTTTGGTCAAAAGTTCATCCGAGGTCGTTTACAAAATTTATATTTTCAAATTTGAAAAATTCAAACTTAGATTCGGTTGACCAGATGACTTCAAATAAAAAAGTGGTGAACTACAATGTTTCATAACTTTTCAAGATCTACAACTTTCGTTTTGGTCAAAAGTTCATCCGAGGTCGTTTACAAAATTTAAATTTTCAAATTTGCCCTCAAAAAATGTGTTAGTAAAGAAACCGGTTGTGATGCTCACCATCACAACCGGTTTTCAAAAACCGGTTGTGATAGTGAGCATCACAACCGGTTTGTAAGAAAAACCGGTTGTGATATGCCGGCCGACTATCACAACCGGTTTTTGAGAAAAACCGGCTGTGATAGGCGACATCACAACCGGTTTTTTAAAAACCGGTTGTGATAGCCCGTTTGTGAAAGTGGTTTGTGTAGTAGTGTATGACAGGGTACTGTTTGTGTCTTCATCTGGTTGGATGTAGCATGGTCCATTGTTAATATTACAGTACTTAAGTCTTCATCGTTTCAAGCTATTCTTTTCTTTTCGTACTAGACCATGATGGTGTTTCAAGAATTATTAGTGTTATTTGTTATCAACTTGCATTGTTGCATTGCTTATTGTGCTCCTATAACTGCAGTGGAGGTCATTTCCCTATGTCGAGAGTAAAAGCATGAGTATCTTCTGTTCTTTCATTTTCCAAATTCCGAATTACTGAGCATGAACAAGTCTAACATCTTATATGAAGTGCCACACAATTAACTGGGGACACATTTATTTAAAACTGACGCACAGGACAGGGTGAAACAAACAATTGCTCCAACAAGGAAGATGAGAGATAGCAAATAATAATGATTGGCCTCATGTCCTAAGTCTTGTTTATTTGATGCTAAATGTAGATTGTATATATTCATGCGGCAGTGTCAGATCTTGAAACGACCCGAAATCTCGTATCCGAGATTTCAAGCCTCTGCACCTCAGTGATAGTCCTAGGAAGCGGCTATCACGTGCAATCCCTGTCTCAAGTGATACAAATCCATACAACACAGAAATAAAGAGTGTAATAACCATAAATTTATTACATTAAATCTGGTACATCAGTATGGCACATGCCGGCACAAGTCTGTCTGGACTAAATCATGAAAGGTAAAACGTCCTACGAAGTGAACTATGCAGAAGCGGTAGACTCCATGCCCTCAAGCCAACTTGAGTGAAAGGTCGAGCGCCTAGTCTTCAAATTCGTCATTGAGGAAGTCGTAGTCTGGTTCCTCACCTGTGTCAACATCATCTACCTGAGAAGCAGGTAGGCCATGTCAACTGCCAAAAGCAGCAAGCCAAGATAGAAAAGAAAGTATTCTATATGCATGGGTAATTCCTATGTCTGGCTGTAGTAGGTTTATGTAGCACGACAACAATTCAAGAAATGCAGAAAGCGATATCCATAATCCCAACAATAACCATCTCTAGGGGTCTGCACCCCCAACACATTGCCAGATCACCACCCGTGATCTAGCCCCACTCTCATCTGCGATGCGGAGAACTCCAACCCCTCCGCATCTCAACGGCCTCAGTCGGGTTCACCACTCGAGGGAGAGAAGCAGCACAAGAAAAGTCTAGTCAACAAGAGAGATCAGAGGACTGTCCATACCAGTGAACACGGACTATAGCTATAGGTTTAACTTTGTAGAGGTTGTATAGTACTACCCGGATGCAGCCAGGAGGTGGCCGACCAACCAACTACACTTACGGTCGAGGACTTGAGTGTAGGTAAGGCTCTCCGGCTTCTCTGAGTTAGGGAACACGTCTTCAGCTACAGGGCACACCTCGCTAGTCATCGATCCTCGGAGCTGTGAAGCCACCCTATCAAGGAGGGCTGTCGGGCACTTTCGATAGTCAAGCAAAGCTCTAAACCTCCATACACTGATCCTCTAATCCGCGTGCTGGCTGAGCCAAAACTACACACGAATCCCAGGCCGTACCGCTTGCCCACTTTGGGCGAATAGCATATACAAAAAGTAGTCCAAAGATCAAGGTCTGCCAACTCGGTCCTCAGTTGCAGAGAGCGGGCACTCTCCTCTAAACAAAGGTGCCAAGCACCACGTGCGAAGCGCTACGTGTACCTACTATGTGTACACCTCCCAACACCTCAAGACAAAGTCTTAAACATGTGCCTGCCATATAGAATAGTATAGGGTGTTCCCCGAGAGACACCCCGGCTAGGTATGTGAACAGTACCAACTAGCCCGCTAGCGAAAACCCGTCACAATAGCTCGGGTCTGATAAGATCGAGATATAGTGTATAAATATAGAGTCGATCTCTAGTCTAGTGGTTAGAGCACCTGAGTAGCACTCAGTAGGCCCAGGTTCGATTCCCCGTGAGAACGAATTAAATGAATCTGAAATAAAAATATACAAAAATATAGGAAGGGGCTTCCCCTGCTGACTTTGGTCAAAAAAATATAAAGTCAGGCATTATATCCAATGCAATAAATCCAAATAAATGCCAAGAAGATCAAAATAACTCCAAACTAGTTACAAAAACACTGATTCGATTTTACGAATTTAATGCAACTAGTTTCATAATTTTTGGAGGTACGATGAATTAGTTATGAAATTCTGAAGTTTATTGGGCTAAAAACTATTTATTAAAAGGATTAAAACAACAATATTAAATCACAGGAGCTAAATTGGAAAAGATTATAAGGCAGAAGGACCTATTTGTAATTATAGAAAAGTCTAGGAGGTTTTGTGTAAAAAGGCTACCGTTTGACCGGATTTGCTGACGTCAGCATTGATTTGGTCAATGGTCAATGGTTGACGTGGTCGTGCCACATAGGTGGTCAACTCCTACGTGGCCTGCCACGTGGTGCTGGCGTGGCGGTCTACGTGGCGGCTGGATTGGTGGGATCCGGTGTGGCTACCGGGATCCCGTGCGGTTGTGTCCGTGTGGCCGGTTGCGTGGTTAGGCTAGGGAGTCGGCGCGTGGCTGCGGGATCTTCTGTGGCGGCCGGGACATGGTGTGGCTAAGGTTGCAGCTGCGCGCGTGTGGCTTCTATGCGGGCTGCGGCGGCGAGGCGGCGGGGCAGCGGCGCGCGATGGCGAACAGCAGCGCTGGCTAAAAAAGATGCAGAGAGGGGCAACGGCTTATGACATTGAAGAGCGACAATGGCTGCGGCGGTGAAGAGGTAGCAAACACGGCGGTGGCTTCTCTTCCAGTGACGGCGGCGACCTCCCTCCTGCTTCGTCCGGCGAGCTCAGCGGCAGCCTTGATCTTGCTCCAGCGACTTCTCTTCGACGGCGCCTTGCCTTGCTCCGCGAACTCCTCCTCCTTCTAGCTCCCCTTCCTTCTTCCCTGCTTCGCCCTTCCTTCCTCTCCCCTTCTTCTCCTCACTTCCTCTCCTCCTCCCCACTCTTGGTCTAGCTGGTGGCGGCGGGGCCTTGGCTTGGATAGTGATGGGAAGAGGAGACCGAGGGGCTCTCCTTTTATAGCCGTGGAGGGGAGCTAGGGTTTTGGCTTGGGCGCACGGCTAAGGCACCCACCCGGGGGTAGATTGGGGTTTTGCTTTGGGGTAAGCTTTTGTAGCTAAGGTTTTGGCTTGGCCGCACGACTAAGGCACCCACCCGGGGGTAGATTGGGGTTTTGCTTTGGGGTAAGCTTTTGTAGCTAGGGTTTTGGCCTCCTTTGCTGCCAAGGAATTGGTGCGGTGGCGGCCAGCGCGGCGCGGTGATGCGATGGGGACGAGGTGGCGTCGCGTGGTTGGATGGCGGAGGGAAAAAGTGGAGCGACGTCGGTGAGCTGGAAAGGTGACGATGGCGATGTGAAGAAGAAGAACAGGGCGGTCGGTAGAGACCGACAGGTGGAGCCCGCGCGTCAGTGGAAGTAGGCGAGCGCAGTGGTTGCTGGCGGGCCGGCTTTTGTTGGGCCGTGAAGCTGGGCAGAAAGATGGTCCACACGCGGGGGAAGGAAACGGTGGGTCGGGCTGAAGGGGAAGGAGGGCCGGATTCGAGGTTGCGGCCCGGCAGGGTAAGGTTCCTCTTACCTTTTTCTTATTTGATTTAGATTTAAGTTAAATTTGATTTGAACTTTGATTTGAACCAAAATTCAATTGTGCCAACAAGGGAAAGCCGAGAACAACAATTTAAGATGCAAATCAAGACATGCTAGTATGATTTCAAAGGTGCACAGTTTATTTTACTATAAGGAATTTGAGAAAGGGAAGATTTAAACCTTAAATCGCAAAAGAATTTTTATTACAGCAAAACATCACACAAGAATTCAAAATTCCTCCACATAAATTCTCATTAATTTAAACTTGAAATTTTCGGGTCGTTACAGATCTACTCCTATAATAACATGTATAATGGTCTGAGTTCATGTTATAAGATGCGCGTTGTTGTCTCATTGACTCCACACGACATGGAAGAGAAATCAAGGGACTGAGATGTAAAATCTCACGCACAGATTCATATATTCTCTAAACTAATCATTGTGTCAACTAGGCCTCCAAACTCTAAAAATGTCCATTTGGATCCTCAAATCGCATAAAGGGATCCATTCAAGTCTCAAACGTGCCACGAGGGCTTCCGCAGTCGGCCACGCTAGCGAACAATAGTTAAAATCTCCTATAATTTCTATACTCTTTCACTGAGCATCCCCCTCTCTCCTCTCTTTGTCCAAAGGGGTACCAACGCCATGGCCACGCAGCCCTCCAC
This sequence comes from Urochloa ruziziensis, assembly GCA_015476505.1. Taxonomy (NCBI): domain Eukaryota; kingdom Viridiplantae; phylum Streptophyta; class Magnoliopsida; order Poales; family Poaceae; genus Urochloa; species Urochloa ruziziensis. The sequence continues at coordinate 21,344,121 of CM027122.1, read as the reverse complement.
CATCTCCACCTCCTCACTCTCCCCTCCGCTTTCACCAGGAGTTCGAGCCCTATGTCTGGCTTGCAGCAGCGCCTCAGGCCAGTTGTTCGCCCCCATCCTTACTCTCGTCCCCTCCCTTGCTCGGCCGCACGGATCTCGGGCAGCCCTCTCTCTTCTCCAAACACGGCGTTGCAGCTCGTCAAGGGCAGGGACGAGGCCGATGGCTTCTGGATCCGGAGCAACGCGGGCCAAGGCAAGGCCAGCGAGGCTAGATCTAGCACTGGGCGACTACAGTAGGTTTAAGGCACAACCAAAGGTGTTGACCTAGCATGATGGCATAAGCGAGCGACGACCTAATCTAGGTCAGCGTGAGGCACGACGACGCCTCCAGATCTAGGCATCACGGATGGTGGTGCGAGTGCAGCCCTCCGACGCGGCAGGTCATGGGTCCTCCACCAAGAGAAGCGAGCCCGCGACCGCCCCTGGCCTCCTCCCCTTCTCAGCTTCTCTCCTTTACAAAGGGGATTTGCCTCTTCTCCCTTTCTCTTGCTGCCTCTACATAGCTACTCGATCTGCTAGTGTTGCACATCTCTTGGCAGCCTGATCCTTCTTGAACGCCACCGCTGGCCGCCGACCCTCCACTCCGCAGTCATCGGTGGCCCATGTCCATGCCGGTCTTCCTTGCCCCGACCATGCTGGCCTGGCCGCTGTCGTGCCCTGTCCGCCTATGCACATGAGGCTCGGCGAGCCACACAACAATTTGTAGGGCCATGCTGCGGAGGCTACCCTACCTGTTGGCCATGCACAGAATAGGTCACGTTGGTCGCGCCACCGCCGGTCATCCACATTTTCGCAGACGAACCTCCGCTGCTCCATGCCTTCTCTGCTATCGTGCTGGCCCGCTCGTCCTCCACGCCACCCGCCATATGCACCGGCCACCCCCATTCTCCACGTCTTCATCATGACACTTTACGCCATCGTGGGACAGTGGAAGAGAAGAAGGGATAGAAAAATAAGCCATTGATAGGTGGACTCCAGCGTCAGGTAAATGGAAAGGGGAAAGGAGAACCTGGAGCACCTCTCTCCAAAATTCTAAAACTATAAAAGAGGATTTCCTATAAGGTGAAAAAAGGAGGAAAGAGAAAATCAATCTGTTGAAGTTGCTCTAGCACTACTAGAAATTAAACATGACTTTCCATCCCTCACATATAGTACGTACTAGCTAGAATTAGTACCAAGTCTACCTTTAGTATCAGGTAGTAACTCCACCTGATACTAATGTTTCTCAAAGTTTTAGTATATCGGTTGGCTAACCGCTACTAAAATGAAGGCATTACTACTGATTGGTATTACCATCCGGTACTAAACGGTCTTCCATAAGTTATTTAAAAAAAACATTTCTTTCTTAATCATATGTGTCGTGTAGGTGAAATATGGTAAGGTACGCTTGAGGCAAGATGTGTGTGAACCTCCCCGCCGAGATTTCATATATTTTTCATTAATTTTTTGGTGCACCAATTTTAACATTGGTTGGTGTAAAAATGGGTACTAAAGGTAACCTTTAATACCGGGACAACAGAGACCCAATACTAAAGTTGATACTTTTAGTCTGGATGTTTTTGTACTGGTTTAATACCGAGATTAAAAGGAGCTTTGGAACCGGCATAAAATGTCCATTCTAGTGATGTAGGTAAATCATACTCGCCCCACACAATGGCTAATAATAATAGTAACCCAAATTTACCTACAACATTCAAAATTGAAAATTCAGTTAACAAACTAATAAAGCACGCAATAGCCCATGGGATTCGAGGCACTCTAGACGACAAGGTTATTGGAGCGATAAACAGCGATGCAACAAGGTGCCATAATGATTAATCTTTTGTTTTTAGGCTGCAAACGTAAAGGTTCCATACTCTATTCTAGAATCCATACACGCACATATTTACTCCGTCGTGAAATACAAGGTCTCCAAAATGTTCAAATCTCTTCGCTAGATATAAGGCGTTCTAAGTGTTTTTTGACAAATACTCAATCAACTCAATTAAAAACTTGCTAAATATTTCTCTTGTTAATTGAAAAAATTGTCTTGTATTATCATTAGCCAAGGGTACTGGGTCATTTGTCCACAAATTCTTAGAATGTTTTGTATTTCAGAACGAAGGGAGTACTCAATATTACGTATATGTGCACCAACTTTAATCTGTGCAGGAGTCTCCAGCCTTGCTCGTTTGCTTCCTTTATTACGTCCACGATTCTACAGGAGAGGCACGACGTCAGTTTTGCAATGGAAGACGAGGCAAGGCCAAGCAAGAAGGCGCGCCGGGCCGCCGCCGGCGCCGGCTCCGGCCTGACGCCGTTCGCGCTCCGCCTGGCGAAGCAGCTCTCCCAGGGCGACGGCGGCAGTGGCAGCAACAACAACCTCGTCTTCTCGCCGCTGTCCATGTACCTGGCTCTCGCCCTGGTGGCGGCCGGGCAGGGGGCGAGACGCTGGACGAGTTGCTTGCCCTGCTCGGCGCCGCGTCGCGCGACGAGCTCGCCGAGATCGTCCGCGGCATGACGGCGAGCGCCCTTGAGGACAGGTCTGCCTTGGGCGGGCCCTTTGTCGCCTTCGCGTGCGGGGTCTGGCACCAGGAGACGGCACAGTTGAAGCCGGCCTACCGCGCCGCCGCCGTGGAGTCCTTCCCCGCACGGCGAAATAGCATGATCTACTATTAGCATCATTCCCCCAAAAAAAGATCTACTATTAGCATCATAGCCAGTTAAATGTCCACCCGAGGTTTCACCTAAATGTTTTTTTAATAACTTAAGCTTTAGTAATCTTAGACAATTTACATCAAGGTAATACAATCATACTAAAAACACTCCCGGCCTCCACATACTGCTTAAGATACAAACAAATTATTAAAACAAGAAAATAGAACAACATATTATTCTGCTGCAGCAAACTACAAAACACAGCTTAATCATGACTTCCATGCACCACCATAGCAACATAAATACATAACAGCCCTTGGATTTGATGTTATAATATGAGACAGTTAGATATCAGGTTATTAATTGGAGCTAATAATTGCATTTTATTATTTACAAAAACTATTTAATAATCATTGTTGAAACTACTGAAAAGCTATATCATGATCGGCAAGCTCGGGAATTTCTATTCTCTTCCACACCTCAACTTTCCTCTACTTTTTTAATTGAGGGAAAAAAAATAGTCGGACTCATCATTAACCACGGAATGCCGGTCTACAGACAAAGGAAAAAAAATGCAGGAAAAAATCAAACTACAGACAAATGTTTTTTTTTTCATCCGAGCATGGCAAAGAATAAAGTCCCTTTACATTTATAGTAGAATTAAGAAATTTTTGAGATCAAGCGTAAGAGCTTGAGTACATCGCACTTATCCACCTCACATCTTCTGCACAATACGAAGATTGGAAAGAAATCAAAGAATCCATCAGCAAGACAAATTAGAATTATAGCAGCAGAGCCTGCATATTCATTTTTATAAGGCATGCAGGCCGAAACAAAAGTGTTTGAAGAAGATATCAAGCTGAGTAATAATTTACTAATTTTTCACCATGGTTTTATAGGTACCAACAAGCAAGTACTCCCTCCATCCTTTTTAACTGTCGTCGTTGGTGTATGTGCCACAAGTTCGACTCGATTGGTAGAAAATACGGACAATATTTGTAGCTTCAAATAAATTTGTTAAAAAACTAGACTAAAAGATCTTTCCAATGATACTAGTTATATACCATAAATATTAATATTTTTAATATAAAATTAAATAAAGTTTTTTCTCAGAAAGTGAGAAAGACAGTTATTTAGGGACGGAGGGATAACTCTCTTGGTTCTTAAATATATGACACATAGTTGACTTTTTACTCCAATTTTGACGAACAATATCTCTTTAGTGAATTATAGGTTAAATAAAGTAAAATGAGTACCGCGATCTCTATTTTCAAAATTAATTTAGATTTCACTTGTAGATTTATCTATTTGCATAGACATTTCTACGTAGAAAAGATGAATGAATAATCAAACAAATGAAAAAGGTCAATGGTGTCATATATTTAACAACAGAGGTATTGGCAGTTAGGATCGTCGTTCATGGTCTTATATATCAAAAACCTTTTTCAGATGGTCGTGCAGATTGAAATCTCTAGGTTCAGCGCTCCCCCATCCCATGGCATGTATGCTACTAACTTAGGCCAACGAAAGTATTGTAAGATCAGATTCCTGTAAATATTTTATATACCAATTTCTTACTCCGAGATAGTTAAAGAATTTATTTCAAATAATGCACGAAAATTAAAGGATCGGATACTATCATTTTTTATCCGTTTCTTTAGATCCAAAACGACTTGAACAATCTAGCTAGGTACAAGGTACTGTATGTCTGTATCAGTTTATTGTACACAAATTTGGTTAAAACAAAGGAACGTCATCATAAAGAACAAAGAATACGAAAGCAAAGCAACCAATCCCTACACCAAACAAAGGTTACTTCGTTAACCAAACATGACCTAATAACTTAGTTGCATGTTGTTGTTTTCTACATCGTGTTTTCCTCGAGCTTCCCGTTGCATATTGTTGTTTTCTGCATCGTGTTCAGCTTCCCGTTGCATATTGGCGACCAGCTGAACTGTCTGTTCAGGTAGTTGCAGGCTCACTATAACCGTGGGACGTGCCGATGCATATATTTTCTAACGCGATTGTGATGTTGAACTGATTTCTTCTCTCGTCTGGTGTGTTCGATCTGACCCAAATGCCTGTAGTAGCTTAACTGTCCAAAGTCCTACGGTCATCCGGGGTCAAAAATTTCGGTGAAATTTTATCGAAATTTTACGAATTTAGAGTTTTTAGTTCGTGACTGAAAAATGCAATTTCGGTATAAAGATTTCAGAACATTAAAATATAAAATATTATTCTTAAGCTAGAAACAACGGTAGCTAAACAATATTGCATGGTGAAGGCTTAATCTTGTGCTACATATGGTTTTGAGTTCGATTCTTGCTATTTACTCTAATTTTGTGCATTTTTTCTCAATGACAGCGAGTCCACCTTCTTCACCCGCACATTTAGTTCTAGACAATTAAAGTAAATCACTGCACTAAGTTGCCCAAACTTCATAAAAAAATGATTGCATTTTTAACAATTTAAATCAACATTTTTTTTTCTTCAAAAACCATACCAACTCATGTCCGATGGAAGACCCAACCAAACCCGTGGAACAACGAACTATTCTTACCCACAACTGCCGAACCCAACCTGCGACTGCGACGCATTATCACGCCCATAGGCAGCATCCGCCCGTCCGTGCCCCATCAAACGACCGAGATCCCTCACTACGCGGGCCCGATGATCCCTTCGTCCCCACACAACCATAATTGCGACCACCACAGGCACCGTCGCTATTATCCATTCCATTCCATTCCTCCGTCCGCGCACGCGCGCCACCGCCTCCTCCATTCCATTCCATCCTCGCCTCCTCCATTCGTGGAGGCCTCCGCCATTGATTGCTCGAAGGGATCGGAGAAAGGTTGGCGATGAAGCGGGCGTCGGTGGGGGCGATGGACGCCGCGGCGGTGGACGAGGTGGTGCGGCGCCTCGTCGAGGGCGGCCGCGGCGGGAAGCAGGTGCAGATGTCGGAGGCCGAGATCCGGCAGCTCTGCGTCGAGGCCAAGCAGGTGCTGCTCTCGCAGCCCAACCTCGTCCGCATTCACGCGCCCGCCAAGATCTGCGGTGAGCGCCCCCGGCCCCGACGCCTCTGCCTGCCTCCCTGCCTCTGCATGTGTGATGCGCATTCTACCATTTCGGGCGGTTCTGTTCAATTTCACAATTCGGGTTGGATTCTGATTGCTGCACCCGGGGTTAGATTCGTGCCGTGTTCGTCGGTGATTAGGGGCAAATGCTGCTTCCTGGCCTCATTAATCCATTTTCGGTCCACAGGGACATTATCGATGCCCAAGCAATTCATCCGTTTAAGGGGCTAAAAAGTAGTGCAGTTTGGGAATGCCTCGTCGTCGTTCTGTCTCGTGTCGTGTGGTCAATGTGCAGAGGGGCCGCGGTCTTTGCTTTTTAGGTACGCCTGGCCTTATCTTTTTGTACATTTCTGGGAGGAAGGAAGAAACCACACTTTTGGTTGCCTGTTTCTACACGCTTTGCGCTTTTTCGGCAAGGCCCGGTCTGCAAGTGCAACGTCATTATCAAAGTGTTGTAGACTAATCTTTTGGAATAGGGAAAATATAAGCTCCCGGGGATTGCTCGGTCCTGCTTCTTGGTTGGTGGTGGAGGTTGGTGGTCTCGTTTGATTTCTCTTTACTTGAGCATCCCATGAGCATGAATTTTGATGTTGTGGCAAAGTTAGTGAGCAAAACTAGGCTTGTTGACTTGTGTGCATTGCATGATTGTTGCATTGTTTGCTAGGTTGTTTGGAGTGATTATCTAAAAATTATTGTGCACATTCTTTAGGTGTGCAGTTAGGTTGCATCACATGTGCTTAGTTGCTCATGCCTGTAGAAAATTGTGATGATTGCTTAGACAGCAACTCAAACTTTGCACGCATGTCCTGTGAACAGAGGAGTCATTGCTGCGTTACATTATTTCCAACATATGACCGTCTGTCTGCTCCTACATGTTGCTTCTTCATGCTTATGTTTCTCTCTTTGGTGTATAAATCCTTTCCATTTTATTAAATATCTTTTCTAAATTTCTATGTGCTAGTTGGTTCCCTAGTTTTCTTGGTTGGGTCGTTTTAAGGACCCTAACAAGGCTCTTGCCTGACATAGTGAACAAGGCTCTTGCCTGACATAGTGAAATCCATTGGGAGGGGGGATTGAAGGGAAGGAACAAAGAGCAGGATTGAGGAAGAGGAAGAAGAAGAGATAATTGGATATGGGTAAACTGGTAAAGCCCTCGATGGATAGTGGATAGGGCCATAGGGGGTGGAGGGATTCTTTGTGATGGGACATGCACAGTATCTTGTTCCTATAACTAGGCACTGGTGATTTGTCATTAAATAGATTTATGTTTGGTACTGGTGATTTTGACACTGTAATTGTTGGATACCCCTAATTCACAAGCAAAAGCTAGATGCATTTTGTTTCTCGTGCGCACAGCAGAAGCTATAGTAACTTTATCACAACCCTGTAATTGGCTATATCTTATATAATCATGCATGGCCACTCCATTGGGTGATCTTATAGAGAAGTCAGTGCTAAGCACTTACTATCTTACCAAACATGACATGTTCTTCTGTGGCGAAGCTTATATACATTGAAGTCCTTTTCTGACAATTGAAATCGCATTCTGATGAACTTACCATTATTTGGATGTTGTAGTTTACAACTATCAGATTTGCAGCACCTTATATTACAGACTGTCATCATGATACACCAATGGTCATTTTAAGTAAATCAGGACAGGATAACTTCACACTAGGAGAATTGCCCTTTGACAAAAATAGGATAAGGGCGTCCCTTTTTGTTTCAATTTAGTCTGCCCATATTTGGCAAGTAGGCATTATGCTTAGCTCCTGTTAATTTTGTCCTTTGTTTTAGTTCTGATGTGTTTCACAGCACCTGCTTGAAATTTCTTAGAACAACAGTGTCAACTTGTTGAATTCACATGCATTGCAATTTGACGTGCAGGTGATATCCACGGTCAGTTTGTTGATCTTTTGAGGCTATTTGATTTGGGCGGCTATCCTCCAGCTTCAACTTATATTTTCCTTGGGGACTATGTGGATAGAGGCAAACAAAGCTTAGAAACCATATGTCTTCTTCTGGCATATAAGTTGAAGTACCCTGATAATATATACCTTTTAAGGGGAAACCATGAAGATGCAAAAATTAACAGAGTTTATGGTTTCTATGACGAATGTAAAAGGAGATTCAATGTTCGACTATGGAAGATATTCTGTGATTGCTTCAACTGCTTGCCTATGGCAGCGCTGATTGATGACAAAGTACTATGCATGCATGGTGGCCTCTCACCTGAATTGAATAGCTTGGATCAAATAAAAGATATTGAGAGGCCTACAGAAATTCCTGACTATGGTCTTCTGTGTGATCTCCTTTGGTCTGATCCTAGTCCTGATACAGAAGGGTGGGGGGAGAGTGATAGAGGTGTTTCTTGCACTTTTGGTGCAGATAAGCTTGTAGAATTCTTGGACAAGAATGATCTTGACCTTGTGTGCCGAGCTCATCAGGTAAGCAAAAGTATTTCAACCTTTATTTTATTTTTTATTTCGAGATTGATGTGAATATGTTTGATGAAATTCATGGGTATCTTTGACGGGATTTTCTTTACCCACCTAGGTGGTAGAAGATGGCTACGAGTTCTTTGCAGAAAGAAGATTAGTAACCATCTTTTCAGCTCCAAACTACTGTGGTGAATTTGATAATGCAGGTGCTCTATTGAGCATAGACGAAAGCTTAATGTGTTCTTTCCAGATCTTGAAGCCAAACGAAACAGGTGCACCACATTCAAGGAAACCTCTTCCAAACAAGGTAATTGTCAAGCTTTAAACGATTTCATCATAAACAACACATTGGGTAGCTAGCAAATATATTCTCACTGAGTTATGTTTTCTGAAAATCACTATATTTTTTTCTCATGCACCATAACTTTTTAAAGTTAGTGTTCCATGTTATCGCACATTTGTGTCCTGTATTTATATGTCATGTATTGCACATCCTACAAGGCCAAATCCGACGCCTGTAGCAGTGACTGGTAACATTTACTAGCCCAACACGTTAAGCTTTAGTAGCATATAATATGGAAGAGGAAGATGTCCATGCTGCTTTATACCATTGAGCATGTCGTACCTATAATCAGTTCACTACTTATTTCCATGCATTTGTAATGGTTTTCACGAATGAAAAGATATCCGTGGTCCGCATATGACTACTAGGGATTCAAATCTCTACTCCAGATGAGATGTTTTGTTTTCCACATATCTTCAGCACTGTTGGTTCCCTCAAAAATTTTCACCAACGTTAGTGTTTATACTATGTAGCAATTTGCCAGTATCTAGCACACAACACACCTAAGATGGGGATGCCTTGGGGGATGGGTGGAAGGTTTTGCTTGCTGTGAATAGAATACATGAACACTTGTGTTCGTGTTATGCTGATGTTCAAATTGCATCATGCATACAAATAATGGAAGTCATTATCGGATAGCACATTTTGGCCATTCCATTAAATTCGAACAGTATTGTAGTAATACCCATCAGCATTTTAATAGTCATATTCATAACTTCTTGCGTTCTTTTTGTCTGTGCATCAATCCTAAATGCATGATGCATCTGAATGCACCTAATCTTGTTTCCCTTTTTTTTTCCTGCAATGCTTATCAGCTCAAACATTCGTTTTTTTTTTCCTTTTCGGAACAGACACCAAAAGGCGAGAACGCGTAACTTGTGTTCAGTTACCTAGTCACTATTGTTGTCAGCTCGAAGGGGGTGATCTCGTTATGTCTCGGATCCACCAGGGCCTGGCATTAGCGTTCTACAACCTCTCTCTCTTACCCTTTGGATGGCAGAGCTCTACACTACTCGCGTGGACTCAATCGGCAGCACTCACATTCTTCTGTACAGCTGCAATGTTTCTTACTCTTTTATAGTTACCTGGGCACCACTGCAATGTTTGGTCTGGTGGACAGGGCGTTTTGTTGGGTGTAGTAACGTTTTTTTCTAATTAGTTTTTGTAGTAATGCTTCTTTGCCTAATCGCTGTGAGTTTTGTTTGCCTGTGCATGTTCTTTAGGCTATGGGATATATACATCGTGCAATTGTGTAATTCTATTAAACTCCACGTAAATGCTTGTGTATCAGATTTGGGTCGGCATAAGATTAATGATTACTGTAACAAACACCCATGCATGTGGTGTAACAATGCCCCTATATGTGTTTTGTATGTCCTCACATAAATCCAAAACGAAAAGATGCATCAAATGAAAGACAACAAAAGGCTTAAATTTCGGTCAGATACGTCATATGTTGCTATTTCAAGATAACTGTGTACCTTGTTTCCCAGTTACATATCATATGACATTCTTAGAACTTTACAGAATGTTCGCATCAAGCATCAGTTCTGTTTGAATTCCATAAAAAAACTAATTAAGAATGTTGGAATCATGCATCAATTCTGTTGAAATCCAATGAAAAATCCTTGCGTCCCAAAATGTCACGAGAAATATTTGGGAGGAATCAGAGAAAAGGCTACTCCGTACTCACGATCTATAAAGGACATTGTCATATACCTTGGCCACGTTTATTACCACATGAGAGATCTCAAATACATGCCAATTCTTGACTTCATGGTATAGTGTAAGCATTGCAAGTTTGCAACAACAATGACACTGGTTTACTTCATGGTACACACCCCGTCTGCTTCATTTTCTTGTATCCTAAAAAAGTGGCACCTCCTATCAATACAAAAATAAAAGAAAAAAAGTGGCACCTAGTATTTGACAATAGTTATTCGGCACTCCCACTGGAGTTCTGTTATTCAGTGAAGTTTCCTCCGTTCACAAAGAAAACTAGCGTTCATCTTACAGCCGAGCCTGAACTTTCTTTACCGGTGCACTCTGCAAATGGAAGTTTAGTCTCAATCAGGTGCTATATTGATAATATCATAATTTTTTGGAAATAGACCAAAGATGGCAAAGTTATGTATAAATTAAGTGTGTGTAATTTAATGCTATCACACTAGTATTTTTTAAATCACGCTAATGGGCTGCAATATTCAGAGAATGCCTGCATGACACTGTACCCATATGCACGATTTTAATGTAAGAACTATATTTGTTTATTCTTAATGTACATAAAACAGTTAAGGCTACAAATAGCTGCAAGACTGATGGCAGCTCAAAAGATATGATGCTCACCAAAGGAATCCCTTTTGCAGCTCTTTCAGCAAGGTAAGAGCAAGGCTTGAAGAATCCACCATACCGCTTTGTCCACTCTTGCAATTTTCCATGAATGTACTTTGCGCCAATGGAATCTGCCCAGTACATGACACCTCCCCTGTTTGTTAATAGAATGTGAGTTATTCAGTTATAAGTTGAAATGGAGCTGCTGTTCAGTTAAAAAGAGAAAAACCAGACCAGAGTAATCAATAAACACACCTGTAAGGTGGGAACCCCATGCCAAAGATGGAGGCAATGTCAAGGTCAGAAGCCTTGACAGCGATACCTTCATCAAGGACCCGGCAGGCTTCATTTATCACGGGAAAAAAGACCATCTCAACTATGTCTTTCTCACTTAACTTCAGCAACTGGCACAATAGCACCAAAGTTTTTAGCACTAGAAACATACTTATAAGTTTCAGAAAAATAGAATGTTTACTTTACCAAATGTTACGACTTACGTCTAAATTGCTCTAGCATTTCATGTCACAGCTCCTAAATCTAGTGCATTCACTCTGAACATTTTACCATCCTAGCCCATCACGTTTGGCATTAAGGAGAATGACTTTGACACTGCATTGGCTTAGTTCTAATATTTAGTTGATACCATGACACTTCATAACCTGCTTCCAGACCACTTCACATTTCAAAAATTAAGAGTAGCATGTTTACGTAGAAAGTAAATAGCTTTAGGTGCTGTGTCATCAGCACAAATGAGACTGTACATTATTGCCAACTTCTCAACTGGTCATCGTGTTACTAACTTACAAGGCCACAATCATTAACTCATGTATTACTACCCAATACATGGCTTTTAAGATATAACTGAATAAATTCTTTGGAGATAACAAAAGGTCATGGATAACCATAAGATAACGAAACCAAACCTCAGGATCTGGGGTAACTCCTGCCATGCTCCTAGACTTTTCAATATATTTCATAATTTCAGGATCAGGAGTGGCCTTCCTCTTGCCCTCATACTTGTAAAATCCCTTTTGGGTTGCTTCACCTGAGTTAAGCGGTTCATAAGCCAATAGAGGTATGAGCATCAGAGTTTACAAATTGATAGAAGGCAAGAATACATTTTAATTATGCTTACCTGCCCTATTATCCTCCATCATCAGAGGAAGTAGCATTGATTTATAGACCCTCTCTGGGAAGTTTTCAAGGTATTGCATACCAGTGGCCACGGCCACACCAAATCCAACCAGATCTGCCAGTCTGGATCAGGCAATAGAAACAGAGCAATAACTTTCAATCCATCTGTAAATTACTCGATGGTACACAAGCTCATGAAACAAAGGTTCCAGAAACTTTCAGATTATATGACAACAATACAAGGTTAATAACATACCTGAAAGGACCCATGGGCATTCCGAATTTTGTACAGGCACGATCAATCTTATAGACATCCATACCAAGATCGACATAAAAGAGTGCTGATTGAGTGTATGGAAAGAACATCCTGTTAACTGCAAAGCCAGTACAGTTCCCAACCACTATTGGTGTCTTTTTTATCTTCTTCCCAACATCCAGCAAGTCAACAACAACTTGTGGTGAGGTGCGCTGAGTACGGACTATTTCCAGAAGTGGCATTACATGCGCAGGACTACATAATATTATAAGTCAAGAGATTGTCATAAAGAAAATAATCATGCACCAATGTATGCTGTATTACCTAAAGAAGTGTGCACCAACAATACGATCTTGAGACTTTGTTTTCTCTCCAATAAGATTAAGATCTATTGTAGATGTGTTAGTAGCAAGGACGCAATGGGAAGGACAGTATTTCTCCAAGTCAGAAAATATTTGCTGCTTCAACTTCACATTCTCAATAACTGCCTGCAATGTGAGAAGCAAATGAATAAGGATAACTTGCTTGACTAAAATAAGCAAGTAAAGTTCTGTGCATGAAAATGGGTAAAGACTTGCCTCAATAACTAGGTCCACATCTTTGAAATGTTCATAATCAAGGACACCTGTGACAAGAGACATAGCCTTCTCATATCTCTCATCAGTCATTTTCCCTTTCCGCACCCGGCTCTGCAAATTGGCTGGTGAAACAAAGTAGTGAGCCCATCTATTTTATAATTGCACTGATACTAGTATCAGACATTGTCCAAACAATTAGCAGGATGTGAGATGGTTCTAAATCATTCTACCTTTGATTCTGTCAATTCCAGCATTTAGAAATTTTTCATTTACTTCTTTAAGTATCACAGGATAGTTACTTAATATCATTGCTGTTGCAATTCCTGAACCCATAAGTCCACCGCCTAAAATGGCAACTCTGCTTATTTTCCTAGGCATCAACCCCAAGTCTGTAGCACCTGGAATCTGTTTCATGTAACAAAGGATTAGGACAGTGTATAATTCATATTAACACTACAAAGGTTTTCCCTACCTTTGATGTTGCCCGCTGAGAAAAGAACACATGGACCAAGCTTTTACATGTATCTGAAAAAAGCAGGTCCTGGAAAGCAGTTGCTTCCTGCATTGTCATTGAGCAAGTGCCCAGAATTTCATAAATTCTGTTTCTATCAATGAAATAATTTTGAAATAAGCAGCACAAATATAAGAAATACAAAGTACCTTCCAGAGCCCAGCTCGTGGTCCTGCAACTATGCCTTCTTCAACGACATCAATACAAACAAGTGGGTGATGAAGATTAGCTGCCTGCTTTTGAGCTTGAGCTCTTGCAAACTTCAGAATTTCCCTTGCCTCGCCAAGTGGTTCTAGCTTGTCAGTCTTGTAAAGGCTTTTGATCCATGGCTTCCTAAGTTCATATATATCCAAAGCCCATTGACGAGCAGTATTCACCAAATCATTAGGAGAAACTAAGGCATCAACCAGACCCAGTTCATGTGCCTCACCACCCTTGATTGGCTTAGATAGCTGGCAAGATGATATATGTTTTAAGTTTTTTATAACTGGAGTAGCTGGATGAATTTAAAAGAAAACAGAAACCCGTAAACTCAAGAAGCAAAGAATGGTGTGCTTACCAACATCATTTCCAAAGATTTTGTCAGTCCAACAAGACGTGGGAGTCGCTGTGTTCCTAAATGTAAAGAAATAGGGAAAGCATACACTCAGAAATGAATTATTTGGTACATTGGATATTAAACAGTTATATCACAACTAGAAAAATGAAAAATAAAATTACCTCCAAATCCTGGAATAATTCCAAGTTGAAGTTCTGGAAGACCTAATTGAGCCATCGGAGTTGCAATACGTGCATGGCATGCCTAATTGAATATATAAACCTTTTCATTAATGTTACCGCCTCTAGAATAATGAAATTCAAATCACAGTGAAAAGGATTAAGGAATAAAGTACCATGGCAACTTCTAATCCTCCACCAAGAGCAAGACCATCTATTGCTGCCACCGATGGCTTTGTCGCAGCTATTTAGGACAATACAGAGGAAAAATGATCAAGACAATTCTTCAATAGAAAATCAATAGCTGATTACGAAAGGTGGGTGAGTACCTTCTAGTGTGTCTGTGAGGATATCAATTGATATATAGCCAACCTTTGGTTGCGTCGCTGTTAAAATAAATAAATCAGATAACTTAGTGATGAGAACTGTAAAGTAGATCATGCAACAATTATAAGATGAGAATATGTACTGAGAGTTGGAAAGTATAATGTACTTTGGCCTCCCTGAACATCACCGAAGGAACTAATATCAAATCCTCCAGAAAACTTCCCTCCTTTCCCTGTCATAGGTTATAAGACAAATATTGCCGTCTGTCAAACAGGTGGAGAGGAAATGGGAGTTGCTCCGTTTGGGACTTCACCACAAAAGGTGGCGCATGTATATTGCTTAAAGGAATGATCCGCTCTATACCTGTAACAACAATGGCTTTGACATCGCTTCTCCGAAGGGCTTCTTCATAGCATTCCTTTAAGCTATATAAGACTGGAATGGAAAAAAAAAACAATTGTGAAACAACATATTACCATCTAATGCAATCCATCCTCGCTGCATAACACCAAATAATACATTGAATCTATTGATTTAGGATTACTTTTAATGGATGGTATACAGATGCATTTGAGGATTGTCTGTATATGTGCAAACAGGAAAGCAATTAGTGAACTGTTTGGGTGCATAAACTATCTGGTCGTGGAAAGCCATACAATCTTTGTGCAATATTATTGTTTTTCGCAAATGGAACTATATTACTCTTTCCAGTGGTTCTATAGTTACGGATTTGACAGTTGTGTATATAAAACCCAACACTGCAAGAAATGTTTTTGAAGCTTCATGTGTTAAAACAAAGGGATTGTGCCATGTGCAAAACCAGGGGCATGCTTTGATGGAGGGATTTGGATACAAATCCTGGGATTTATTTCACATTTGAACTAAATCCTAAAAAATTCCAGAGCAGCCCATTCATAAAACTAGGAGGTATGTAAACTATACAAGTTACGTAATAGGAATTTTATGATAGTATGTAAACAGTTATGCTTTCCTACTCAAATATTCATGTTATGATATAGCTGAATACAATAATCTATCTATTCAGTCAAGTGATTTTCAGAAACAAATATTTACAAGGCACTGCGTCAGGCAGTTCAACAATGTCATACTGTCAAGTGAAGTGAAGCTACCAGCTCAGCATGGTTTCTTTGTTACAACTTACAACTTGCAACAAACAAATCCTCTCGAGAACTTAATGTATGGGGGAAAATGAGAACCCACAGGTATAAACTCAGTTGTATTTTCACAAAGATGCTAATCAGGACTAAGGAGAAACAAAGACAACAGCCAAGCCAAGTATGTTTTCACAAGAGAGCAATATGCTTTTTTGTCCAACTTTGTGGTATAGGTCAACGTGATTCAACTGGAAATTTGTTTCAGTTACTGTTTATTATTTCATTCACAAGAAGAAATAAAAATTATGCTACTTGCAGAAATCTCATAGTGAACAACTAAAATCCAGAATTACAATGAATGCCTGTTTGGATGTGGGGAGTTGCTATAGCTACTTTCAGGATGCAGTTCAAATTTGACCTAAAACAAATTAATTTCCAAACAGGTGTGTGTAAGTCACTCAACAGTGACAGAAAAAAGGATACGTTTCTGGCATGACACGGTTTAATCGCAACTTGTAACATGGTAGTATGGCACACACACACAGTAGTAATCACAAATTGTTACTAGTATATGGCACTATGGCAGTATGGCACACCCAGAAGAAACATCTTCCTCATGGAGATATTTCACAGCGCATAACTTAAATTAGAAGAAATTAGCCATGTGCTAGCCCCAATCCAAAACTTGAAGGCGAATACTCTAATCCTACAAACAAAACTATACCGAGAATGGTTCTACAGTTCCCCATGAACCCGTACCCCTAAAATTCCCAATCTCGGATCATACAGATCACGGAGTACATAATTAAGCACAGGGGCTCCAAGAATTGACATAAAAGAGGGAATTTTACATCTCCCTTCATCGAATTCGGCCACTCGCGGACCCGAAACTCCAATCTCGCATAAAACGGCCCACAAGAAAAATAGAAAATATCGAGAAAGCGGATTTGGGAGAATACAGGCTGCAGCGGAGTACCATACCATCAATGGAGAGCGAGTTGACCGGCGGGTTGCAGATGGTGATGACGGCGACGCCGTCGGCGCCCACCTCCAGCTCCGTCCTCCCCTTGGCCGCCATCGCCGCTGCGATCTCTGCTACGATGGTTCCAAGGTTTCTTGCTGCCGTTGCTTTCTTGCAGAGTTGCGGTTATGGCTTGCTTGCAGTTGGGAGCTGGCAAGCTACCAGTGCTGGCATTTATCTCATAATTATTATCTATGTCGCGTACCGTAGGCGGTTGCCGCTGACGCGATCTGTCTATCTCATCCACTGCTCTGTTTCCCAAGAAAGCATGGGACTCTGCTATCGCCTATCTGTTCTGCCGCGCGGTGCAATTGAGATTGTGGATTAAGGCATTAAGCTTAGGCTGAAGTTATCTACTGGGTCGTGGCCTCGTGGAATTATGGATCTGTACACTGTAATGTACTGATTGATTGGATATCTAAAGCCGGGGATAGGGGAAAGCGGAAGGTACATGTAAGAAACGTAGACCGATTGTATCTATATTACCATGCTGAAATTCAAAAAAAAAAAAACATTGTTGGGGTGTTACTAAGATGTCACTGTCACAGATGGCTTTTGCGTGACGGTCTCGAGGACTCCATTCCCGTCCTTGAACGCAAAAAAGATACTACACCCTGCATAAGTGCATACACGTATGCATAACTAATTAACTATGGACAAGCTCGGCAAAGACGTACTCCCTCCATACTCGTAAAGGAAGTCGTTTTGGACAAACTTTAAGTTAAACATTGAGAATATAAATCATAAATACTTTTGAGTTATTGAGTTTTAAAATGTATTGAGATATATTATTAAAAACAAATAAAGTCTTCAGCTTCACCATCAAAGTCACAAACGTATACCTCGTGTGCTGCCGCTCAAATTTAATGAGTCGGACCGTACTTCCATTTTTCTACCGAACATGAACCAGGAACCCTGTACGGTTGTACTGTACCTCATGAGCCAACGCCACCAACGACACCTCAGGCTGTCCCGCACTGGGGCACGGTAAAGGCCACGGTAGCGTTTACCGTGTCGCTTACCGTGTCGAGTGCTGCAGCGGGGAACTGGGAGAGGAACGGTACCTTCCAGTTTCAGCGCTCGCACGCTACTTCCAACGTGCGCAAAGGTCGAACGTCGTAAGCCACGTGGGCCCGAGCAGGCACGCACGCGCCTTCCCCAACTACCCCGGAGTCGAGGCTGCCCCGCGCGCCGCCGCCGTGAGCTGCTGCTCCGCTGCCTACTTGCCGGAGAAGGAGGCCTCAGCCACCCCTGCGAGGAAGACGAGGCCGTCGCCGGGCGAGCTCCTCCTCTGTCGCCCGCGAGCTCGTGCCGGAGGAGAGGAGGCCGGCGATGGGAGGAGGCCAGCGGAGCAGAGGCCCGAGCTCGAGATCTTCGCTTCCTCTTCGATGTCCTCCTCTGCTCCCGGAGATGACGAGGTGGTGGCGAAGGAGGGGCGGCGTGGTGGGGGAAGCAGAGGAGGCCAGCCACCGCTCATCAACGCCGGAGCTTGGGGAAGAAGGAGGGCCGCCGCGCCCCTGCTCCGCTCACCCACGTGGGGAAGGAGGCCGCCGCTCCTCCGTCACCAGCTCGAGGCCGGCCGCTCCGGCGTAGGCCTCCTCTGCCACCATGGAGCCGCGAAGGCTGCCGCTCTTCACCTCCTCCACGCCGTACCTAGAGGCCGGCCGCTCCGGCGTCGAGCTCGAGCGGGCCAGCGGGGCAGCGCGGCCTCTCCTCTCCACCGGAGGGAGCCCGCCGCAGCTCCTGCTCCGCCTCGCCTCGCGCCCACCGCCCGCTCTGGAGCCGCCACGAGCCCCATGGATCTCGCCCCTGCTCGCCGGAGGAAGGGGCAGTGGCCACCGGGGAGGAGGCGGAGGGATCGAGGACGGAGGGAGAGAAAAAGACGAGACAAGATGGGAGGGGAGGGCGTCGGTGGGGCCGTGGGGTAAAAAGAAAGGTAAAAAGAACTGACGCGTGGGTCCCGCGTGATGTTAGTTGTATAGAGTAGGAGATATAAAGTATGACGAGTGCAGAAGAAAGTTGTTTAGAGTAGAGAATCTCGATGACCATGATGGAATATTCTCTTTTAAAGGGTAGAGTAAAGGATGACCAGTGCGGACAGCCTCAGGCGCGAAGGAGTCAATAGGCAACACACCTGAATCTATTGTGCGAGAAAGGTGGAAGGATTTTGAAGATCATGAACTCCGGGTCTCCGGGTGTCCACGCCCAAGGGCATCAAAATGGGCCGTGCATGTACAACGTAGTACAGCTTGGGCCTTGGCAAACACGAATAGGAGTACGTCTAATATGACTCCGACCACAATTAGCCCAGCGCAAGCTGTTTACCGGAGGCAATAGTACCACATCGGCTAACGAGACGGGGAGAAGAAGCGGGGGAGCAATAAAGCAATACCAAGGGACACCTTAAAACTCACTTACCTGGATGGGGTCAATAGCTGATCAAGAAGAGCTATAGCCTATGTTAGTGGCCTCCATTGCACTTTGGAGGAGCATTGGCTTACCATCTTCCTAAATGGAAGAGTGGACGTCATAATTTGTGGAAGAGGGGGTACGCGTTCGCGCGACCCCTATCAAAATTAAGTAATAAAAATGCTTGTGTTGCTATGGGTTTTATAATTTGTGGAAGAGGGGGTACGCGTTCGCGCGGCCCCTATCAAAATTATATTAAGTAATAAAAATGCTTGTGTTGCTATGGGCAAAACCCGTAGTGATGTACTCCCTCCGGTTCGGTAAAGGAAGTCGTTTTGGACAAGATTTGAGTCAAACATTGGAATATAAATCGTGAATAACTTTTAATTCGTTGAGTTTAGAAATGTGAAAACTACATTAATAGATTTGTCTTAATAGATTTGTGTTGCAAAATACTTTCATAAAAGTATACATATGTTAGTTTTTAATAAATATCTTTATAAAAATAAGAAGTCAAAGTTGTACTTTGGAGACCGTGTCGCTGTCCTAAATGACTTCTTTTACTAAACCGGAGGGAGTATGTCCTATATTTTTTTCAAAAAAATCATCTCCATTAAAACATTATATTGCTACAACTAAATTACTACATTAAAATATATAACATTTATGTTATTTGGACAATTATCATTTATTATAGCATTAACTTAATCATTTCCCATACCATGAGCTAGATCTGTGATTTTTTTAAAAGTTCTTTAATTTTTTGTTGTTGCGTCAAAATGATCTCTACATTTTTCTAGAAATTTCATCGTTTTTATCTTTAACTAAATTAATTCCTTCTACTTAAGTATTACTCAATACATCTCTAACATTTTATTTTAGATATAGTTCGTAAAGCTAAAAATAGTCACCATAACATTATACCATAGAAAATGACCTCATCTTTTATTTGAGTTGGTAACAATTTACTTTTACACATGCCCCTACAAGCATCATTGTTGCATGAGCTTAATTAGTGTGCATGCGCTAGTGGACATTAGTTTGGTGGTCAAACAAAATACCAGGCAGTGCCTGGTGAAGTTGGTGCTAGCCCGCATCGATAAGTGAGGCGTGCATGACGTGTGGTCGGTTGTCATTACTGCTAATTTGCTTTCCAGAGCATGAAAATCATATATGTCAAGGTCCAGCACACATTGTGCAAGATATAGGAATTAGACACACACATATAACAAATCATCAAAATATTACTGCTCTTTATTTTTTTAGTTCATATGCTAATCGTGTAAATTAAATATCTTTATTATGATGAAGATAAATTATATTGCTTACTTCAATTGAATTCAGAGAGAAAAATGGACATGTTAGAAGAAATTGAATCTGTCAGGAGTATATTTACATCCTAGTGTAATTAATAAGCACAAACTCATCTTATGTGTATTGGGTGGGATTGCTCCATGGGAAGGAGGAGGTCGGCAAGTTTTTCAATTTTTTCTAGCGTGCTGTTCTGGTTTAACGGTTCTTTCCGGTTTGTGAGAGAAACCATTTTTTATTTCTATGAATTTTTAATTAAAAATATTGTTGGAACCGCTAATTTACGTACGTAAATTAATCGGATTGGACAGCATGTCGTTATTAGGCAATAATCAACCGTTGGATCATTATTCTTTTGTTGCAAAACTATCTTTCTCTCTCTTCTTTTTTATTCTTGGGGCAACCATAAAAATATTGTTGGGCTCAGAACTACCCAAGATCGGCTAGTCGTGTTCAATGAGATTTGCGTTAGGAACAGAGGCGAGTTTTTCGATATAGGGATGCCATAGCTTCTAGGATGTGAAGAAGGATGTGAAGAAATAATACGCTACGAGAGAAGTGAGCATTCATCCGTGCACGTTAGTTAGTGTCGGTTGGCCGGAGCCGGTACTAAAGGGCGCTTTTAGTACCGGCTCTAGAAAATAGTGCCCGCTGAGCCATATTAGTACCGGCCGTCATTTAACGCCGGCTGAAGGCTTCACCCTGTACAAAATGCAGCAGGTTAGTACCGGAAAAAACCCCCACCCAGTACTAACCATACACGACACCGAAAAAATCTAAGTCTCGAGGAGTACACAGCAGCGCGCGGGTATCCTTTTTATTATCGTCATCTCCCTGCTCGTCATTTAGTACCGGCTCTAGAAAATAGTGTCTGCTGAGCCATATTAGTACCGGCCAACCGGTACTAAATAACACCCAAACATTTAATACCGGCTGAAGGCTTCACTCGGTACAAAATGCAGCAGGTTAGTACCGGGCAAAACCCCCAGCCGGTACTAATCATACACGACACCGAAAAAATCTAAGTCTCGAGGAGTACACAGCAGCACACGGGTGTCCTTTTTATTATCGTCGTCTCCCTGCTCGTCCTTTAGTACAGGCTCTAGAAAATAGCGCCCGCTGAGCCATATTAGTACGGGCCAACCGGTACTAAATGACACCCAAACATTTAATACCGGCTGAAGGCTTCATCCGATACAAAACGCAGCAGGTTAGTACCGCGCAAAACCCCCAGCCGGTACTAACCATACACGACACCGAAAAAATCTACGAGGAGTACACAGCAGCGCGTGGGTGTCCTTTTTATTATCGTCATCTCCCTGCTTCTTCCTCCACTAATCTCTTTTTCTCTCTCGTTCCTCCTTCCCTTTCCCATCTCCTAATCTAGCTCTCTGTCTCGATCTGGAGTAGGCGGGGTGGAGCGGCGCCGACGCGTGTGTGCAGGCCAGCGGAGCGGCGCCGGCAGGTGGCGCGTCCAGACTGCTAAGAATAATAATGTTAGGGATGTATGATATATGTGGTTCAGACTTTGCTCGAATATGTTTTTGTGCTTGAACCACTACAATAGAGCCCTTCATCTGTGCTGGAGCGAAATCTTCATACGCATTAGTTATTTAACCGCTTCTATTTAGCTTATGCGAATGTTTTTTTCTTGAAGTTGAACTGGCAGGGGAGGTCCCTACCCATTTTTTATATATTAATAAATGGATCTTTTACATGTTATATGGCTGCAAGCCCAAAGGAAAAAAAAAAATCAAATGCTATAGAAGGTTATTACTTATCCATAATTTAATTTTATCACCCACCGATGGTTTGGCTCTAAGCAAAACCAAATGCAACTCTTCAGTGAAAATTCTCTCCCAATGCGCAAAAGAGATAGATCCTCCCTCAAACACTATGATATTCCTGTGCTTCCAGATTGCCCAACTGCCTATGATGACGATTTCTCTAAAGATAATTGATCCAAATTGCTGTCTTGCTTGAATGATCATCTCTAGTGGTTCTCAGCTAATGTCCCAACGGATGTCCAGGAATAGCCAGCAAGCTTCACTTAAGGGGCATGAGAAAAATAGATGTATCAGAGTTTCCTCAACATTTTGATCTATACATGTGACACGAGTGTAATCATCCAGGTGTTTCCGTTTCCTTCTCGGAAGATTTCGCGTGTTAAGCCTATCCTTCAGCAGTAACCAGAAGAAAAACTTGCGCTTGTTCTGTTCTTTCGATTTCAAGAACCATATGAAAAGAGGGGAGGCCGACATATTACCACAAATAGCATTATAAGCTTGTCTGCTTGTAAAAATTCTTGATCCCCAAATATAAGACTATATGTCATTTTGTTGACCATCTTTAGGTTCTGCTGCTAGGAGTTGTTGCAAATCATATAGCTGTGCAATAGCTTCTTGAGAGGGGTATTGGCGCTCTTAAATGACACGCTTTTATCTCTGTTTAACTTCGATATTTGCATGAATTTAATATCTAAACTATTGATCATACTTCATAACTGGTACGTTTTCGTATATGCATGTGTTTTTAGAGGATTTTGGTTTATGCAGGATAAATGATTAATTCGGAGCAAATATGGGCTAAATTCGAGATAAGCGAAAGACGAAAGTCAAAATCCCAGATGAAGTAAGCCTACTAGGCCCAGGTGCCCAAGCCATGGACTTGAAGCCCACTCATGACCGGATTCAGCCCACCAACCTCCAAGAATGCTTAAGGACTATGCAATTGAAGATAAGATCAAGTTACTTCAAGATGAAGCTAACTCAAATGGAAGGTTATCAAGAGCAAATTTTATCTCAATGTAATCGACGTCTAGGGGCTACATGCAGCGAAAGAAAGACTCCAGAAGCATCAAGAAAGCGTGGGGAAAAAAGTTGAGCACGAGACGGGCCAAGAATGGGCCTGGCCGGCCGGCCTAGGTCCCCTCTGGCTAGCCGGCCTAGGGCATTACTGCGCCGTCTCACCTTCCCCTTTGACCTAGGGTTTCCCAGGACTATAAATATTGCATCTTTCGGAACCTGAGGCACAACCATCTATGGAGAGTCGAGGGTCGTGCAGTTGTCTAGAGGCTAGCTTAGGCTAGGTTCTAGACGGCGGGATCACCCTGCAAGGAAATCACGCCGGAGTTCTAGAGCTAGGAGTCACAAGAAGGTATGGCCACGATTGTGATCTTGTGATGTACCATCATTCATGGTGAAGTAATAGATGAGTTTCGATGCTTTAGCGATCCATTTGCCTCATATGATTTCATACTCTCTCGAGTTTGCTTATTCCAATCTATGACGCGCATAGATTGAATAGGGTGTTCTAGGTGGCGTTCTCGGAAGTTAGACCGGAGGTTAGTGATTTAAAGATGTATTGAATGAGAACCATGTTTTGCTTTCCAATCTTGCTAGAACTACAACATATGTATAGTTTAGGCTTTATCCTAGATGAGTTACCTCTTGTTCATATGTGCTTATGCATGCTCATGTTTATGTATTCACAATCAACTTGCAACTTGAACAATGCTTTCCGATGCATAGTTAATATAGGGTTTGTGACCTTGTTTCCACATATTGATAAACCTTGGGGAGTACTCAGGGAAAAGCTACAACTGATTTGTGCACTTGCGGTGGATCTTGGTGTGCGTTTGCGCTGCCAACAAGGGGGGAGGAGGGGGCAGAAAATCCTTTCTGTATTAGCCATCAAGAATTGTTGCACTGAAATTATGTCCTTGAGGGAAAAGGAGAATAGTTGTGGATATCTCCATTGTAAGATGTTATTATTCCACATGTCTTTCAAAAAGAGAACTGTGTCACCTTTATTTACTATGCAAGAGTAGATCATGAAAAATGTTGGGACAGGGACATGATGTCTCTCCACCAAAACGAACCAACATTCCTTCCACCATGAGGGGGGGGGGGGGGTCCATTTTGATATACACATGACCAAGTTAAATGCACCCAAGGGAGATCAAACTTGTTGTAAAATTTATGCAGAAATTTCATGAGGAGGGCAATATTGTGTATCCTCAAATTAATGATGCCAAGGCCCCCTTCCTCTTTTTTTAGACAAGCTATTTTCCATGCCACCAAGCAGCCTCCCTTTTTAGTAATATCTCCTCCATTCCATAGGCATTGTTTCATATACTTGTCAATTTGATCGGTAATCTCAGTTGGGAGTTTCATAGAGCATAGGTACAAGGTTGGCATGGATGAGTAGACTGAGTTCACTAAGATAAGTCTTCCTGCATATGTGAGCATCTTTGATATACCCATGAGATGCCTTTCCATCCTTGTTAAGATTGGCATAAACTCAGAGACAAGTGGTCTGGTTATCCCAAGGGGCAAGCCGAGATAGGTGAAAGGCATACTGCCAATTTGATAAACCCAAAGTATCAGCTAGGATTTGCATGTGGTCACTGTCCACATTGATTGAGACCAAAAAAGACTTGATGCAATTTACCTTTAAACCAGTGGAGATGGCAAAAGTATCCAGAATAACTTTCAAGCTTTGGAGTTCTCCAACATTGGCAGACAAAATCAAGAGTGTATCATCAACATACTGAACTATGGAAAAATCTCCAGTGAATTCAGGGCCAACGGGATGACTAATAACATTGTCAGCAACAACCTTGTTTACTATGGTTTGCAGCAAATCAGCAGCCATTACAAAGATAAGAGAGGATAAAGGATCACCTTGCCTGACCCCACGTTTGCAGTGAAAAGGTTTGTCTGGGACACCATTAAGAAGAACTGAGGATGAGCCAGAGCAAAGGACAACTTTTATCCAAGACACCCAATTTTCAGAAAAACCCTTGTGCTTGAAGACCTGTAGAACTTTGGGATCAGAGCAATGAAGCATCCATTTATTCTAGAGAGGTCCAAATCACCAAAAGCAAAGTACGAACAAAGCCAGTAAAAGTCCTCCTTAAGTATACTCCAACATTTTCTATGAACACTCCATTGAAGCCATCGAGTCCAAGTGCATGATCTGAAGGCATGTCTCTCAAGACAGCATCAGTCTCTTCTAAAGAGAAAGGGATATCCAAGTCCTGCATGGGAACTGCATGCAAGATGGAGCTTAAATCATACTGCACGCCTATGAAATTAGAAATACCATGTCCCTCTTTGAAGGTTATCCACAGGATACCAACCTTTTGTCATTGGTGACACAAGAGCCATCAGGTAGAGTCAGCTGAGAGATATGTGTCCTCCTGTAAGACATTGTTGCCATTGCTTCGAAAAGACCTGTGTTTTCATCTCCAAACTTCACCCACCTAGTTGTGTTTCTATGCTTCTAATAGATTCTCTTGGCTTCTAGAAGTTTGGATAAATGTTCTTTGATAGCTAGT
Organism: Urochloa ruziziensis; assembly: GCA_015476505.1. Lineage (NCBI taxonomy): Eukaryota > Viridiplantae > Streptophyta > Magnoliopsida > Poales > Poaceae > Urochloa > Urochloa ruziziensis. The sequence continues at coordinate 21,318,536 of CM027122.1, read as the reverse complement.
CTGAATCTTGCGTCTAGACAAATAAGTTGTCTTTGTTCTTCCAAGCCATCAAGGAGTGCCAAAACAAAGTTGTAGTTATGAATCAATCTACTGATTTTGAAAAATTCTTGGCTCCATTTTCTAAGCGTTGTCCCGACCTGCTTATACTTCCCATTTGGGGTTCTTTGCAGCATTGGCAAAATAAGGCGTAGAGTGCCAATTAAGCTCCACCAAAGACAAAAAGTCATTGTGGTCTGCCTAGAAATTCTCAAACCTAAAGAGGTTAGATTTTGGAATGAATGTGCCAATCTTAATGATCAGAAACTGGCTTCCCCAAAGGTTGAACTGAAGTATCTAGAAAAGAGAGGGTCCACTCAATACCTAGTCCAATTTTTCTAGAAGTGGATCATCTTGCATATTGCTAAAGGTATAGCATCTTCCTTGGAAGGGAACATCTACAAGGTCTAGATGCTAAATTAAATCATTGAACATCAACATGTCTTGTACATTGCCTCTCGGCCTATTTCTGTCATCAGATGTAACACGTTTGCACCGGCGCAGATAGTAAAAGTATTTTTCCATAGACTAGGAGGCCACCCCGAGCCACACATATTTCACAAGTCAGGCATATTTTGCAAATAAAAAGAAGTAATTCACAAGTCACACGTATTTTGCAAATAAAAGTAGTAATACGTGCGCGTGTCGTACCCAACCTTCGAACTCACGACCTCCTAGCTTGCGTGAGTCTTCCTTACCATCCCACCTAGACGTCGTTCTATCCTTTTGACCCTTATTGCCTAATAAAGGTTAGATCTATTATTAGGGCATCTAAATGACTTTCAATCAAAAAGTTGTAGATCACATTGAAATGTACAATTTAAACTATAAAGTTGCAGACCACGTTGGAACTAGGGACTGCATGTTGACATAATAGTTTAATTTTAGGCATCTAAATGACTTCAAATAAAAAAAAACTTTCAACGACAAATTTGTAGGTCTCATCAAAACATACATATTTAAAGTAGCGGCTCAATTTGTAGGTCTCGTCAAAACATACAAATATGTAGGTCTCGTCAAAACAAATTTGTAGCGGCTCAATTTTAGGGCAACGCGAATGACGAGTCATTCGAAGAGGCTCAATTTCGGACGGTGCAAACGAGTCTTTCAAATCGGCTCAATTTTGGGCCAGTGAGAACGATGAGACATTCAAATCGGCTCAATTTTGGGCGGTGCGAATGAGTCGTTCGAATCGGCTCAATTTCAGGCGGTGTGAATGAGTCATTCAAATCGGCTCAATTTCGTGCCGGTGAGAATGATGAGTTGTTTGAAGCAGCTCAATTCCAAGCCGGTGTGAATGATTTATTCAAAGCAGCCTATTTATGGCCGGCGTGAATGAACCAATGCAAATGAAGGACTCTCTAATAGTGAACTCTTATATGAGTTATACCATGTGAATTGCATTCATGAATTTCTTCAACTTTAAGTTATATTCTTTGCATGAGCTAAATGACATACACATGGCCACATGAGCTATATGAATTTTCTCATCCAAAATTTGATTCTAGAGTCCAACAGTTTTTTAAAAAAATAAAAGCAGGAGCACTACTATGTCATAACCAATAGACGCGTCAATGAAGGCTGTTGCGCGATTCCACACCATACCTGTCGCACGCTCGCCGTCACCTACGCATCGCCTCCACTAGAAGAAGCCCTGACGTAGCTTGAAGCACCACCTCGACGCCACCAGCATGTACCAGCCAACCCCCTAGCCCTACCACCATGGCAGCGCCAGCCCAGCATCGCCGACAGGATAGGAGATGGTAGCAGCCGGCGGTCGTGGCTGCCCGTGGAAGGCTTGGGCGGCCGTGGCCAAGCTGTGGCCGAGGTCGCGGTCGACCGTCCGCTGCTGTGTCGTAGCCACCGTGGCCGAGGTGCGGCCACTGTTGCTGTGACACCCCAAAAATTAATAGGAATTATTTAATTAATTATTAGAGGCTTGCTAAGATTAGTATAGGACTAGAATGAGAATTTCTAGGAATAATAGAATATAAAATAATAATATGAAAATAAAATAATGTTCTATAACTTGAGTGCTCTATAAGGATTAAATAGCATCGGAAGCCCCTAGGACTAAATCGAAAAGAAATTAATTCAAATTTGAATTCGAAAACCCTTTTTCAAAACCTCTTAGGAAAATAAAGGAAGGATCCTATGTCTAGCGGGCCAGCTGGCCGCAGCCCAAACTCAACAAGTCTGGTTTAGGCCCCTCAACTCCCTTCCTGGCTCACTTCCACTCGGCCCAGCTCGGCGCGCTACTTCTCCCTCAGTTTTCCCCGCGAAGTCTACTTTTCGCCCCTCAACTTTCGGCCCAGCCCACTCCACCTCCTCCTTCTTCCTCCTCTCTCTTCCCCGATACCTCCCCCCTCTCTCATTCGTCCGGCGCCACGCCGCCGCGCGCCCATCCCGCCACCACGCCGTCCCTGGCCCTCGTGGCAACCACAGACCGACGCCACGTCTCCATCTCCATCCCCTGCTTGCGTCAGCGAGGCCATTCTGGTGCGGGAGCCCCCTCCTCCCCCATCTCGCAGCGCCCGTACTGCCGCCGCCGCCGCACGATCCCTCTCCTCCGGCCGGGATAAGCCCGACAGGGACGCGTAGGACGCGTGCCCGCTCCACGCGAGGCCACCGCACACAAAGTGCGGCGCCGACGCTCCCTCCCCGGCCATCCGCACAAATTACTGCGGCAGCACGCGTCGAGCGCCGGCGAGCTCGCCGCGCCACGCGTCGCCACCCCGCCGCCCCGGTGAGCCCCCGGGGAGCACCGCCGGGCTATAAATAGCCCTGCGCTCGCCCCGGATGGAGCTCAACACCGCCATACCACACCACGCAAGCTCCACAGCCACCACCGCGAGCGCGAGAGCGCCGCCGCGCTGCTCCGGCAGCCCTGCCGCCGCCAAGCCCCTAGATTTCCCTCCGGCCGCCGCGACGCCATCCAGAGCATCCTGTGGCACCCGAGGTGTGAAGCAAATGCCCCAGAGGATGCTCGCGCCTTGAAGAGCGCCACCCGAGCTCCGCCGCGACAGGTGGCAGCCGCCGGTCGACCGCGCCGCTGCTCCGGCCATTTCCCACCTCTGCGACACCACGGTGAGCACACTAGCACCACCACTGCCCTTTCCCCATTCTCTTTCTCCTTCCGCAATGCTGGCCGAATCTCGGCCGGTGGCCGTAAGCACCGCCGTGCCCCGGCAAGCCGCCGGCCAGCTCCGGCACCCCTCCCTCACGCCCTTGTACCTCAATCCACTCCGCGCGACCCTCTGGGTGCGCGCAACCCCTAGCCAAAGCCCCAGGAACCTCCTAACTCCGGTCTCCCCTTTCCACCGGCCGCCGCTCGAACTCCGGAGAGCCCATGCCACCGCATCGTCCACCAACCTTCGACATGATCATCCCCATTGTGTCCGCCGCGCTTCCCTGAGTTCGTAGGTGCTTCCACCGCAGCGAGAGCTGCCCTGTCGCCGCCGGCGGCGAGTCTTCCGGCGAGCCTCCCCTGCTGCCCCTCAGCGCCGCCGTGAAGTCTCGCGCCTGCGTGGCGCCTGCGTGGCAGCCACGCGAGCGCCGGCCCCACCTGCCAGCCACCCGCGCGCCACACACCAGCCGCCACCTTCCCCTCCCCGCCTTGCGTGCGCTCGGTCCAGTGGACCGCAGGCTCACGGGCCACGTGGTCCACGCGCCCACGCCTCTGGTCCATAGCATAGTGGAGCACGGGCTGGCGCCAGAGCTGGCGTCAGCCGACCCCACTCGTCAGCCGCACAACCATAGGAAAAATGCTAGGTACACCCCGCTTAATGCACCCAAGAAGTTATTTCTTCACCATAGAAATGCCCAAAAATTCCTAAAAATACCCAAAAATACTAGAGAAAATAATAAGCTGATTAGTACCATCCAAATTATTTGTACACATTTCTAAGACCTGGATTAAAAGGGATTCTTTTTCAGCCTATAGAAAGCCTCCGTTAGCGTACCCCGGTTTATGCCAAATCCAAAATAAAACCCCATAAATAGCCAATAAATTTCTAAAAATATTAGATTATATTCTAAGGTTTTTCATAAAATTAGATTTCCTAGAAACCTTTACTAAGCCTAGAAATGATTTATTGCCTTCCACCGACGTTTTTTAAACCCCGCCTAAACCCCAGGAAAAGCCCTGAAGCTCTTGAAACCCTAGCACCGAATCCTCGTTTAACCTAGAAATCACCCCTATAGCCATTCTTCTCAATCCCTCTCTTTACAAGTACTTCAACCGCTGTGATGATTGATTAGTCATATAATTGTATTTGTGTAGATACTCTGCCAGGAAACTTCAGGATTATAGCCCCGGCGGAGACTACCATCGTATCAGGTAAGTCTTAGCAATTTCCTTGCTCATGTCAATCAACTGCATTAATATGCTCTACTCCTTGCTTAATGTCTGTAGTTGCATTGAGATTAGCCACTCAGATACCCCCAACTACTAAGACACTACCCAGTGCCAGAAACCCTGGTTGCGAGAGGCACCAAGGGGGAAGAAGATGCGAGGTAGGGTGGATAGTCTCGGAGGAGCTCCTGTCCAGTGCCTACCTTGGTCGCGTAAGGACCGGTTCTTGGAAAAGACTTTCCAACGCCATGTACGGCTATACGGGCCAAAAAGGACATAGCCTTCGGGAATGCCCTGTAATGTGAGGCCTCGACTCACACTCCACCAGCTACCTCTGGCAAAGCTAGCCCAGTGGCCACGGTGGGCAACGGAAATGCTGGAGACAGCCCCAGACAGAGGGCTGGGACTGGTCGGCACGGGTCGCATGTGACAGGGCTGGTAGGGCCCATGGGCGATGCATGCCCGATATATATATGATGCATCCATACCCGGGTTAGTGTCCTTTTGTGGACATTTATGCGATCCCTGTTTAGACCCCAGTAGCATCCGTGGGTAGACCCAGATGGAAGCTGTCCAGAGATGGACGCCAGTGGATACGAGTCCCGTAGGGTGGCCCTGCCATTGGCCACGGGAGGGTCGCCTGACCGTATAGTTTCAAGAGTACAAACCTCTGCAGAGTTACCCAATCTATCGATAGTCGTGGCTCTCGGTTATGAGCCCATCTGGTTAAAGCTCCCACAGATTAGCCAAGAATAACCCATAGGAGTGAATGAGATGATGGTGATTGCGGGATCAACAGAAGGATCCGGGCCAGAATCACCGGGAACTGGTAGGGAGGTTCTTGCCCCTCCAGGACCCAACACTAATTTATTTAATCACTTGTCAACTAATAATGCATGTTTTTACCTTTTGATTGTTAAGTACTTGCTGAGTGCGATGGTACTCAGACTTGCTTGTGAAACCTTGCAGCTCCATTTCGTCGGAAGGCCTCCCTCCCTTCATCGACACTGTAAGTCGTCCCGATCAGGTCCTAGTTCCGATCTTCACTTTTCAAATCTGGTTAGCCGTTGCCAACTCTTATGCAATTAATGTTTTTCCTTTTACTAGGAAATGTCATTAGTTCATGCTAGGTGGGCCCGCCGAGTGGAGGGGCCCACAGGGTTGGTATCAGAGCGTTGAGTAGTAAAATACATCTTTAACTCCTTTAAACACCTTGAGGGCTAGAATACACGAACAAATAGCAATAATCTTTTCCTCATCCGAATATGATTCTCTTCTATCTTACTCTACAAAGGAAGGGAACTCTCTAACCTTCCTTTCTACCCCACAGGTAGATGGCGAAGGATCAACGTTGGGACAGCTGGGACAACTGGGTTGACGAAGAAGTTTGGACGCACGGGCATTATATCACGAAGCATGGATTCCCCCGAATCTTGTGGGATACTCTGCAGAGATTGGGATATGGACAATACCCAGAATATTCGGGGAAAGAAACTAAGAGAAATGGAGTGAGAAGTTGTGAAATGTACCTCCGAATGCCCGGCATACAAGCACATCCAGAATGGGTACCTTGGGTAGAACAAGCTGAGGGAACCGAATTCTCAGATACTCTTCAAATTATATCCTTTCGAGCCCTCACTAAGATTCTCTCCAGGCATATAACCGAAACCAAAAATACTCCAGCTAAATACCTTCCTGTGCTAGACCTAACGGACCACCGTTGGCTACAACGAACCGAGCACTTACAGCTTATCCAACCCACGGAGCTGCATCATGTTTTAGCCACCACAACCCAATACGCAATCTCCCTGTATAATCTCCACACCCAAAAAGAAATGGATGCCCAAACCTATCGCCAAGAAGCAGAAGAGGCACGTCATCGGGAAAGAAGTGCCCGATTTCGACTCATGAAAACCAAAGACCAAGCTGCCTTATCAGAATATCAAACTGAAACCGCAATGAGAAACATGACCTCTACCATAGAGGAGCTTCAACTCACTATTGATAACCTTACCCAGACCTTAGCCCAGCGACAGGAGGAGATTGAAGCACTCACCGAGGCACTAAACCAGGCTCAGCATGATGCTCAAAACCAACAGAACCTGATTGAAGAGGAAGAGGTAGTAATACTTAGTGAAGAAGAATCCTCTGAGGAGGAACCCATGGAAGAGGAAGTATCGGGATTAGACTCTACCTCAACCATCCCCTCCGCTCATTCCCCACTACGTTTTGAATCTGCGGGAGAAAACTCTGACAACCGATCCCCCGAACTTGAAACGCCTGACCAAGCAGTCACCTCTAAGCCTCGCCCAAATCTAGGAAAAACTTACCCAGTAGTGGGACCACGGGACAAGATGTTGGAGGTTCTCCATCGACATGGACTGACGGAAGAAGATGTGGGCCCCTCTCGCCTGGGATCGCCTTCCCCGTAGCTTCGGGGACAATATTCAGAATACGCAAGTGGATCTCTACAGTAGATTAAGAGCGTAAAATAAAGGGAAGCGAGTGAGGAAAAAATGTACTCATGTACAGGGAATAAGAGTTGTAAAATAGCTTGTGTAATAAGGGTTGTTTTAATCATACAACCTATTTGAATAAAAGAATATCCATGCAGGAAAGATGGACCGTTGGAATGAGGTTCGATTCTGCGGTGATCACCACCAGGGATTCCCGGCTCTGCTGCGCCAATGTCTTCAGGATCTTAGATTTGATTCGCAGCATACCTAGTTCTACGGAAGCATGTATGGACTAAATCATGAGCAAGGAACTGCTATGATTACCCTTACCGTGCCGGCTGTGCCTGAAAATCCAGATCGTCACCCCACCAATGTAATGGTAGAGGAGAACTCGCTTGACTTAGCCGTACAATCGGCCGCCCAGAAAATGCTATGTCAACTACACACAGAGAACCCTGATCGTTTTGCAGATTCCCCATATCGGCTACTACCAAGGATGTTGCAGGGACAAGGACCTGAAAATATAACACGGATAGCTGAGGAAATGGAGGAAACACCCGGCAATGAAGATGATTCATGCCGTAGAATCACGGGACAATACGTCATAGCCCAGCACAAGCATATCCTAGCCCTGGAGGGACAACGAAGAGGTTACAACCTGCAACTCGAAACTAGTGCCCGGGTTTTGAAGGAATTGAGAGAGGATATTGGAAAAGGAGAATTTAAACAAATGGTATTGAAGGGACAAGCCGAAACTTACGAGAAAATGTTGGAACATCAAGGGGAGCGATGTCGTCGCTACCAACACGAGCGAAACATCCTAAAGGAAAGACTACAGACCCTGCAAGCAGAATACAAGCAGCAACAAAACTCCTCCCATGAACAAATTGGTGCCCTGCAAAGCAAGGTGGAATCCTTAACCAAAAAACCGATATCGGGAACCAAGCTAAGCGAAATAAGGAACTAAGATATCGCTTAGGTCGCCAACGTAGCCATCTGGCAGATAACCAGATCCATCTCACCACCTTAACCCAAAAGGTGATATATCTCCAAGATAAGGTAAAAAGAATGAAGATGGGATGGCAAAAGTCGGATACCGGGAGACTCCAAGAGATAGAACAAATGCTCTACCAAGTGCCTATGAAGCTAAGGAAAGAGATTAAGCCAACTACTTATGCAATTCCTATCATCACCTTAGACTTGGGAGCATGTGATGATGAGATTCACCCTGCACCTCCTCTAACAACGGAAGCACAAATGGCGGCTACCATCGCCATCTGAATGATTCCAGGGTCCAAGGCTTCGACTGAAAAGGATCGTGTGACACCCTAAAATTAGAAAGCATTTAAAAAGAACATTAAAAGTATTTTTAATATTAAAAACTAGATTAACTTTAATAGAGTAATGCATTAGAAAAATGAATTGCATTAGAATATTTTGAAACCAACCATATGCATATGCTTGCTCTAACCTTAGGATAATTCTAAACCCTAGAAACCGTCCAAAAATCCAAACTAGATTTGAAATAGAACTCAAATTCAAATTCAAACTCAAAATAGAAAAGAAAAAGGAAAACAGAAAAAGAAAAAGACTAAACCTCACCTTGGGCCGGAATTACCCCGCCGGCCCAGCTCTTCCTCCGCTCGCCCGCGGCCCAAACCAGCCCCGCTTCCCCTCTCCCGAAGTCCACTCCACCCCCTCCAACTCTTCCGCGCGCGCGTTGCTCATCCCCGGTGACGTCGCGCTGACGTCACCGTACAGCCCCCCTTCTTCCTCCCCTCGCCGTCGCGCCATCTCGCCGCCGCGGCCGCTCGATCCGCCTCCACCGGCGTGGATCGAGCCTAGGGGGACGCGCGCAACGCGTGTCACCCCCACGGCCCTCCACCGCACCACGAATGCGGCGCCGACCGCGCCCTGCGGCTCCGTGCGGAGCTCGCCGCCGGGGGCACGCGTCGCCGCCCCGTGCGCCGGCGCGCCACGCGTCCGGCCACGGAGAGCGCCGGGGGAGCTCCGGGAGCTCACCCCCGGGCTACAAATAGCCCCGGGCGCGCTCCCCTGGAGCTCCATCCCCACACAATCGCCCGCGCCACACACCGCAAGCTCGCCGGCGCCGGCCGAGCACGAGCTGCCCCGCCGCCGCAAGCAACGGGCGGAAACTCCGCCTGAGGCCACGCCGTCGCACTCCGGTAAGCCTTCCCCCGCCGCAAGCCTCGCCGCTTCCTCCCTCTTCCCTCCACCTGCACCACCGGCCAAGCATCACGGCACCCAGCGCGCCGCCGCACTCCGGCGACCTGCTGGGAGGGCCTGGCCGCCCGCCGCCGCGCCTGAGCACGCCGCCGTGCTCAGTGCACCGCCAGCCGCGATCCCGCTGCCCTGCTACACCCAAAGCCCCTCCCCGCGCCTTTTCCCCTTAGCGCCGCCCGCCGCCTGAACTCCGGCGAGCGCGCGCCACCGCCGCAGGCCTCGCCGCTCCGCCAGAACCTGCCCAGCCTCGCCGCCGCATCGCTTTCTCCCTCCCTGCCAGATCCCAGCCTTCCCCACGGCCCAGCGTGGCCGGAGCGCTCAGCTCCGGCGAGCTGCCCTGCTCCCGCCGCCGCACGCCGCCGTCCCCACCTCCCCTCTACCCAGCTGGCGCCGCGTGGCGGCCACGCTGGCCGCGGGCCCGCAGGTCAGCGGCTCAGCCGCGCCCACGCGGTCGCCACCTCACCCCTTTCCCCTCCGTGCACCCGGTCCTCGTGGACCGCTGACCCAAAGAGGTCGCGGGTCCACGGGCCGCAGTCCACGGCCCACAACACAGTGACGAGCGCGGGCCGCGCACCGCGGGCCCCGCCTGTCAGCCTCTCCCTCCCCAGGTTAAATTGCTAGGTACACCCGGCCAAATGCACACAAGAAGTTAATTTTCCACCTTAGAGCTTTCCAAAAATTCCCAAAAATTCACCAAAAATCCTAGAATAATTATTGAGCCTAGAAATACATTTCTTTCCTAAAAATCTCACCCACAAACCGTAGATTAAATAGGCACCTCCCTTAGGTTCAAATCCAGTTACAGAAATCACCCGTTAACCCTTGATTGATGTATTGATTTGTGTGACTAACACAGACTCCGACCCGGAGAACAACGCCGAGGATCCAGATTACGAAGAGGAAGCAGGGGATGACCCCGACGCTAGACAAGGCAAGTCCCGCCATATTAATAATTATGATATTACTGTTGTTATGTAAACATGCTGAATAATCGGAGAACCGGAACTTGATTGCACAGTCTTTACTTTAGACCGGGGAGTGGAAGGAAGATCCCAAGGAAGGGGATTCTGTCCTAAGAGCCACTTCGGGTCGCCACTAAGGACCGGTTCGCGGGAGAATCTTTCCATTGTCTAGTACAGTCCCGCATGCCAAAAAAGCATGGCCTTCGGGAATGCTTATTTATGTGAGGCCTTGATCCACACCCCACTAGCCAGCTTTAGTAAACTGTCCCAAGGGGCCACGGTGGGCAACGGGACTCTTGGAGACAGACCCCGACAGAGGGCTGGGTCTGGCCGGTACGAGTCGCAGGTGATAGGGTCGGGAGGACCCAGTGGCAGAGTGCCACGATATTTTCTTGATGCATCGAGAATCTTTCCCCGGGAAGGTCCCTGTGTGGACATGCGTGACTCCTACTTAGGCCCCAACAGTTTCCGTGGACAGAGCTAGGGAATGGCTGTCTAGTGATAGACGCTGGTGGGAATGGATCTCGTAGGGCAGTACCGCCAAAGTACACGGTACGGGCTGACCAAATGCGGGACAGGGAAGTACGACCTCTGCAGAGCGACAAACCTATCTGGATAGTCGTGACTCCGGCAAGAGTCCAATTGGTAAAAGTCCCCGTCGATTAGATCACTAAAATGAACATGACCCGCGGATTTCCCTTATCGCAGGTTAATATATCTTTGTTCACTAACCGAACCGGGACTGGTAGGGAGGTTATGCCCCTCCAGGACCAAGCTTAATCTATTAAATTATTTTGGGACTTGCTGAGTACCCCTGACAGGAGTGCTCACCCTTGCTTCCACTTCATACCAGAGGACTTCACTGATGACGACGCTGGCGACGAAGGCTCGGAATGGTGACGTGCTCCACCGCGATGCTGAGGCTCTACATAGTACTGGTAGTTTTATATTTTCTGAATAAGCGGAGGCCTTGAGGCCCGCTTGTAGCTTTGTACAAACTCTAAGATGTACATTGATGTAAATTATGAATAAAAGGTTACTCGATGATGGTTTTCGATACCGCTTGTGATGAACTACTTGCATTAGAACTTCTAGGGCTAATGCAGGTACTTGGGGAGCTCTATTTCATGGGCATGCCCCACAGATCGGATTATCCAGGAAATCTACCGCGACCCAGCTGAGGAGGAATATTTGGGAGAAAGGGCCGAGACTCCCGAAGAGGACCCGCTGCCAGATGAGGATATCTTTTACTCCGTCTAGATAAAAAAATAATAAATATATCCTACGAGCATATGTAAAAATGTAAATAGGAAGTACGGACTTAAGGCCGCTAAAATAATGTATAGGGAAGGTTGTACTCCGGTTTTGTACCATCGACTAGCAACCTGTGTGGAAGGAAACTGTTTAAAGTGTAAAAAAATTTCCTTCAATAAAAGTCGTTTGATGCTTGAGCTAAGGATTAACCCCATACAAATGAATCGACCCCTCAAAGTACCTTGGAATATATTTTTTTCTCCCCCCCAATCCATACTTATCCTTCAAAAATATACACCCCATACCAGTCGCCTAAGTGGGGTAGACTTAAACCCAAAACCGATCAGAGGAAAAACCTTTGACCATCCCTACCAAATACCTTCCCAAACCTATACCAAATCTTATCCTGATAGTCCAAAGAAAAATAACCACTGGCCATTTACAGAAACACTTCTCAAAGTTTCCAAAAGAATCACCATACCAAAGTAAAATGAGGAATGATTTTCCTAAAAATACCTTGCCTAAAAACCCGACCCTTAACCAATAACCATCCTCCAATCTCGAGGACGAGATTTCTTTAAGTGGGGTAGATCTCTGACACCCCAAAATTAATAGGAATTATTTAATTAATTATTAGATTAATTATTAGGCTTGCTAAGATTAGTATAGGCTAGAATGAGAATTTATAGGAATAATAGAATATAAAATAATAATATGAAAATAAAATAAAGTTCTATAATTTGAGTGCTCTATAAGGATTAAAATAGCATCGGAAGCCCTAGGACTAAATTAAAAAGAAATTAATTCAAATTTGAATTCGAAAACCCTTTTTCAAAACCTCTTAGGAAAATAAAGGAAGGATCCTATGTCTAGCGGGCCAGCTGGCCGCAGCCCAAACTCTCCAAGTCCGGTTTAGGCCCCTCAACTCCCTTCCTGGCTCACTTCCACTCGGCCCAGCTCGGCGCGCTACTTCTCCCTCAGTTTTCCCCGCGAAGTCTACTTTTCGCCCCTCAACTTTCGGCCCAGCCCACTCCACCTCCTCCTTGTTCCTCCTCTCTCTTCCCCGATACCTCCCCCCTCTCTCATTCGTCCGGCGCCACGCCGCCGCGCGCCCATCCGGCCACCACGCCATCCCTGGCCCTCGTGGCAACCACAGTCCATCCCCTGCTTGCGTCAGGGTGGCCATTCTGGTGCGGGAGCCCCCTCCTCCCCCATCTCGCAGCGCCCGTACTGCCGCCGCCGCCGCATGATCCCTCTCCTCTGGCCGGGATAAGCCCGACAGGGACGCGTAGGACGCGTGCCCGCTCCACGCGAGGCCACCACACATGAAGTGCGGCACCGACGCTCCCTCCCCGGCCATCCGCACGAATTACTGCGGCAGCACGCGTCGAGCGCCGGCGAGCTCGCCGCGCCACGCGTTGCCACCACGCCGCCCCGGTGAGCCCCCGGGGAGCACCGCCGGGCCATAAATAGTCCTGCGCGTGCCCCGGATGGAGCTCAACACCGCCATACCACACCACGCAAGCTCCACGGCCACCACCGCGAGCGCGAGAGCGCCGCCGCGCTGCTCCGGCAGCCCTGCCGCCGCCAAGCCCCTAGATTTCCCTCCGGCCGCCACAACGCCACCCAGAGAATCCCGTGGCGCCCGAGGTGTGAAGCAAGATGCCCCAGAGGATGCTCGCGCCTTGAAGAGCGCCACCCGAGCTCCGCTGCGACGGGTGGCAGCCGCCGGTCGACCGCGCCGCTGCTCCGGCCTTTTCCCACCTCTGTGACACCACGGTGAGCACACTAGCACCACCACTGCCCTTTCCCCATTCTCTTTCTCCTTCCCCAATGCTGGCCGGATCACGGCCGGTGGCCGTAAGCGCCGCCGTGCCCCGGCAAGCCGCCGGCCAACTCCGGCACCCCACCTCCACGCCCTTGTACCTCAATCCACTCCGTGCGACCCCCTGGGTGCGCGCAATCCCTAGCCAAAGCCCTAGGAACCTCCTAACTCCGGTCTCCCCTTTCCACCGGCCGCCGCTCGAACTCCGACGAGCCCGCGCCGCCGCACAGGCCACCAACCTTCGACGTGATCATCCCCATTACGTCCGCCGCGCTTCCCTGAGTTCGTAGGTGCTTCCACCGCCGCGAGAGCTGCCCTGTCGCCGCCGGCGGCGAGCCCTCCGGCGAGCCTCCCCTGCTGCCCCTCAGCACCGCCGTGAAGTCCGGCGCCTGCGTGGCAGCCACGCGAGCGCCGGCCCCACCTGCCAGCCACCCGCGCGCCACACGCCACCCGCCACCTTCCCCTCCACGCCTTGCGTGCGCTCGGTCCAGTGGACCGCAGGCTCACGGGCCGCGTGGTCCACGTGCCCACGCCTCTGGTCCACAGCACAGTGGAGCGCGGGCTGGCGCCAGAGCTGGCGTCAGCCGACCCCACTCGTCAGCCGCACAACCATAGGAAAAATGCTAGGTACACCCCGCTTAATGCACCCAAGAAGTTATTTCTTCACCTTAGAAATTCCCAAAAATTACTAAAAAATACCCAAAAATATTAGGGAAAATAATAAGCTGATTAGTACCATCCAAATTATTTATACACATTTCTGGGACCTGGATTTAAAGGGATTCTTTTTCAGCCTATAGAAAGCCTCCGTTAGCGTACCCCGGTTTATGCCAAATCCAAAATAAAACCCCATAAATAGCCAATAAATTCCTAAAAATATTAGATTATATTCTAAGTTTTTCATAAAGTTAGATTTTCTAGAAACCTTTCCTAAGCCTAGAAATGATTTATTGCCTTCCACCGACGTTTTTAAACCCCGCCTAAACCCCAGGAAAAGCCCCGAAGCTCTTGAAACCCTAGCACCGAATCCTCGTTTAACCTAGAAATCACCCCTGTAGCCATTCTTCTCAATCCCTCTCTTTACAAGTACTTCAACCGCTGTGATGATTGATTAGTCATATAATTTTATTTGTGTAGATACTCCGCCAGGAAACTTCAGGATTATAGCCCCGGTGGAGACTAACATCGTATCAGGCAAGTCTTAGCAATTTCCTTGCTCATGTTAATCAACTGCATTAATATTCTCTACTCCTTGCTTAATGTCTGTAGTTGCATTGAAATTAGCCACTCAGATACCTCCAACTACTAAGACACTACCCAGTGCCAGAAACCCTGGTTGCGAGAGGCACCAAGGGGGAAGAAGATGCGAGGTAGGGTGGATAGTCTCGGAGGAGCTCCTGTCCAGAGGCCTACCTTGGTTGCGTAAGGACCGGTTCTTGGGAAAGTTTTTCCAACGCCATGTACGGCTATACGGGCCAAAAAGGACATAGCCTTCGGGAATGTACGACTATACGGGCCAAAAAGGACATAGCCTTCGGGAATGTCCAGAGGCCTCGACTCACACTCCACCAGCTATCTCTGGCAAAGCTACCCCAGTGGCCACGGTGGGCAACGGAAATGCTGGAGACATCCCCAGACAGAGGGCTGAAACTGGTCGGCACGGGTCGCATGTGACAGGGCTGGTAGGGCCCATGGGCGATGCATGCCCGATATATATATGATGCATCCATACCCGGGTTAGTGTCCTTTTGTGGACGTTTATGCGATCCCTGTTTAGACCCCAGTAGCATCTGTGGGTAGACCCATATGGAAGCTGTCCAGAGATGGACGCCAGTGGATATGAGTCCCGTAGGGTGGCCCTGCCGTTGGCCACGGGAGGGTCGCCTGACCGTATAGTTTCAAGAGTACAAACCTCTGCAGAGTTACCCAATCTATCGATAGCCGTGGCTCTCGGTTATGAGCCCATCTGGTTAAAGCTCCCACAGATTAGCCAAGAATAACGCATAGGAGTGAATGAGATGATGGTGATTGCGGGATCAACAGAAGGATCCGGGCCAGAATCACCGGAAACTGGTAGGGAGGTTCTTGCCCCTCCAGGACCCAACACTAATTTATTTAATCACTTGTCAACTAATAATGCATGTTTTTACCTTTTGATTGTTAAGTACTTGCTGAGTGCGATGGTACTCAGACTTGCTTGTGAAACCTTGCAGCTCCATTTCGTCGAAAGGCCTCCCTCCCTTCATCGGCACTGTAAGTCGTCCCGATCAGGTCCTAGTTTCGATCTTCACTTTTCAAATCTGGTTAGCCGTTGCCAACTCTTATGCAATTAATGTTTTTTCTTTGACCAGAAAATGTCATTAGTTCATGCTAGGTGGGCCCGCCGGGTGGAGGGGCCCACGGTTGCCACCCGTGCGGCCCTGTCGCAGTCGCCTACGCCACCGCTGCCTTCAGATCCGCGCGCTGCCCAACGCCGAACCATATCCCACATGTCCCCGCCACACATATGCCAGATCCGGTCGGGGAGGGACCTGATCCGTGATCCCCTGTCGTCGCTGCCGCTGTCAGCCCGCCGACGAGCCAACCACGGCCGAGTGGCCTCCAGCGGCCCGGGCGGCCACGCCCGCGCACAAACACCGGAAAGGAGGGAGGCCATGCCGCTGCCTTCACCACGGGCAGCGGCGAGGCGGCGGGAGGCGTGGATATTGCGGCTGCGGCTAGGGTTTGTGGGAGCCCGTGTCTCTCAATGTCCAACCGCTTGCAAGTTCTCTTTTAGCTCAATGCATAAGTGAAATAATGTCAAGGTGCTCTTACCACCCCTCAAGCAAAATGTTTATAACGTTCAGTGTTTATTTCTAACACTGCTAAGTAACATTTTACTAAATCACATTTTTTTCTTGTATAGAAATAAAACTTTGTCTAACTCAACTCAAATCACATTATTTGTACAATAAAATTATCAAGATACTCGGGCTTATATTTCTCCCTGGAATTACAAGACCATGCTAAGTTCAATTTTGCTATAAATATGAAATTATTATTTGTTAGATTTTTTATTGATATCAAAATTATTATTTACTATATTTTTTAAAACATGCATGCAGCACATGCATTCCGGTCACTAGTATCAATAGAACTCCAGACTGTATGATTATGACGACCACAAAAAGGAAGAAGAAGGGTACATTTTTGTGCTCACAAAAGAAAGTATATTTATGTTTCAACCAATTCAAATAGATTGATATGTATGTTTATCAGTATCAACGTTCTACCAGTGGTTTTTTTTAAAAAAAAAAGCACACACACACACGCACACGCACACGCACTATTATTCCACGCACATTTTTATATATGCTCACAAAAAGAAAAATACTCTCGAGTCAATGAGTATGATGACCACAAAAAGGAAGAAGAAGGTACATTTTTGTGCTCACAGAATAGAAGTACATGTTCAAATAGATCGACGTGTGTGTTTATCAGTATCTACGGTTGTACCGGTTGTTTTTTTTTTCTTGAAAAAGACACACGCACACACATTATTCCACGCACAATACATATATATAATACGGTCCAGTCTATTGATTGGCAACGTCCCTGCATGCGATAATCTCCATCTTTCGAAGGAGCGAAGCAGCTCGATCCTGCACGACCTTCCACGCTTCGCGGACGTGCCGGTCCTCCGTAAGCGTGCTCCCGACGGCGCACCTCAGCATGTATACGCCACCCACCATAGCGGAGCTCATGTACGGCGCCCCGGAGCCGCCGCCGCCGCCGCCGCCGGTGGCGTTGTTCACCTCCTCAAGGAGCCTCCGGTTGAGCTCGTTGGCCGCCTTCTCCCCGCCGAGACTCTCCGGTGACCGGAGCCGGAAGCAGACCAGCGAGAACCACCTCGTGACCACCACCTCGAACCGCGCGTCGTCCCTGACCATGCCCTCGAACGCCGCGGCCATGCGGACGTGGGAGCGGACGTGGTCGCGCAGCCCCTCGACGCCGTAGACGCGGAGCACGAGCCAGAGCTTGAGCGCCCGGAACCGGCGCGTGAGCGTGATGGACCAGTCCTTGTAGTCCACGACAGTCGTGCCCCGCCGCCGCCGCGTCCTTGAGGATGTATTCCTGCTCGGTTCCCAGCGCCGCCACCAGCGCCGCCGGCCTCGCCACCCACAGCGCGCAGCAGTCGGTGTTGGCCAGGAGCCACTTGTGCGCGTTCATGCTGAAGGAATCCACGGCCTCGGCCCCGTCGATCACGTGACCGAACTCGGGGCACACGAGCGCCGACCCCGCGTACGCCGCGTCCACGTGCACCCACGCGCCGTGCGCGGCGGCCACGGCGCAGAGCTCCCGGACCGGGTCCACTGCGCCGGTCTGGATGGTCCCCACCGTCGCGCACACGAAGAGCGGGACCATCCCGGCGTCCACGTCGGCGCGCATGGCGGCGTCCAGGTCGGCCGGGGAGAGCGCGAACATGTCGCCCCGGCGCGTGGCGACGGAGCGGCAGTTTTCGCGGCGGATGCCGGCGATGCGCGCCGCCTTGTGGAAGGCGAAGTGGGTCTGGTCGGAGCAGTAGACGACGAGGTCCTCGATCCCCTTGCCGCTGCATCCGGGCGGCGATGTCGGCAAGCTTGCGGTCCCTTGCGGCGACGAGTGTGCAGAGGATGGCCTCGCAGGAGGTGCCGAGGAGCGTGCCGCCGCCGCCGCCGCCGAAGAGGAGGCTGCCGGGCAGGTGGAGAGCTTTACCGAGCCAGTCCACGACCACCATCTCGAGCTCCGTGGCGGCGGGCGAGGCGGCCCACGTGAAGGGGACGACGTTGATGCCGGCAATGAGGGCCTCACCTAGGGCACCCACGGTGCTGCTGGACGCCGGGAAGTGCGCGAAGTGGCGAGGGCTCTGCCAGTGCGTCAGGCCCGGCAGGATGAGGTCGCGCACGTCCTGCAGCGCCGCGGAGAACGCGTGGGGCTCCGGACGCGACGGCGCGTGGTCGGGGAGCTGGCGGTGCAGGAAACCGGGGGTGACACTGGGGTGCACGGGGTAGTCGCCCATGCGGGCGTAGTAGTCCGCGATGAAGTCGATGACCTGGTGGCCCTGCCGCCGGAACTCGTCGGGGTCAAGCCGGTTTTCGCACTGCGGCGGCGGAGCTTCGGTTTCTTCTTCAACGGGAACGACGACGACGCCGCCGTTCTGTGCAGGGGCGCCATTGTTATCGTGGTAGCGCGAAGGCGGGGCCATTGTTGTTTACTTGTTGTGGTGTGGGAACGCACTGCAACTATAACGAATTTATAAGGGATCAAAGGACGATGAACTGGATGGTCTGATTAGCTGCATTATTCTTCTAGCTTGTAGGGTGCGAGAGTAACACGAGACGCGGTAAATCGAGTCTGATGACAATCTCGGCCGCCTCCATTGCTATTTATATGCAGGTGCAAGGCGACCGCATGCATTGTGGTTCTGACAAGTGCGCAAACAAGTAGGTGAGGGAGGGACATATTTTTCCTTGCTATGCTTATTACTTTGCCCAAAGAAGTAGGTGACTCAGCGACTGGACGGCGCCGGGATGGACAGTAATAATTGTCCACATACACAATTTTTTTTCTATGGAGTAATAAGGACTAGACAGAGAGCAACAGTCCTCCACGTAAAGGTAGACAAGTTTCTTGTGAAGGCCGGAGAGACTTGATAGAAGCAATATCCCGTTCACCTTTTCATTTCCTTTCTGTTTTTTTTTTTGCGGGTCATTTCTTTTATTTCTGTTTTATACGGTGAAATGTAGAACATCATACATATATAATTAAGTACGCTAATAAGCTGCTAGTTGAACGTGGTGGTAACGTTTCTTCTCATGAAGCATTCTCGCTTATGGTAATTTCGACCAAAGAGACCAAACAATTAAAGTAGTTGTTTTTTTCTGATGAAACGATCAACGAATTGGGAAGATGAGGCCGGGAAACCATTTCACCAAAGATAACTTGGCCATAATGAAAATGTCAATATTTATTTTTCTTGGTTGCTAACGATTGTTTATTTTATTCATTAAGAAATATAGCAACATAACCATTTTGATGAAAAGTGGATCAATGCCATAGTGGTGTGGCTGCCCATTAACTTGTGAGGAGGTGTCACTTAACTTGTTAAGTCGTTCATTGCAAGTCCATATCCTTCCACGTATGCATATAGTGATGCCATGCGGTATGTTGATTCGGCCAGCCGCAGCCATAGTTAGCGTCGCTTTAGCCACCATCAGCATTGATCGTGCTTGGGGTAGGAAGCTAGGCCATGTTGAGGTTGTAGGAATGACTAGTTTGCCGCTACACTTCGAGCATCGCCAACCCCCACGAAACCCTAGCTGCTCCTACAGAGGCTCAACCACCCATGGTGCACACATTTTGTTTCAAGCTCGACCCATGTCGAGGGTGTAGTTGAACGTTCACATATGAGCTAAACTAGTGGTTATTCCTTCTCTTCTCATGAAGCAGTCCCGCTTATAGTAATTTCGACAAAAGAGACCAAACAATCAAATTAAAGTGGTGGTTGTTTCTGATGAAACAATCAAAGAATTGGGAAGATAACAGAACCATTTCACAAAACATAACTTGTCCATAATGAAAACATCAATATTTATTTTTCTTGATTGCTAACAATTGTTTATTTTATTGATTAAGAAATATAGCAAGGTAGCCTATTTGATGAAAAGTGGATCAATGCATAGTGGTGTGGTTGCCCATTAACTTGTGAAGGGATGTCACTTTGACCCATAAACTCCGAAGCTGCATTTTTGGGTCTTTCACCGCAAGTCCGTATCCTTCCACGTATGCATATAGTGATGAGTGATGACTTGGTATATTGATTCGACATCTCAAGTGCTCTCTAGTAGCTGAGGCCAGCTATAGCCATAGTCAGAGTGGCTTTAGCTGCCATCAGCATTGCTCAAGCTTGGGGTATGGAGGCCATGTCGAGTGTGTAGGAATGGCTGGGCTTGTCGCTATTTCAAAGCGTCACCGCCCCCATGGAACCCCAGCTGATCCTACGAAGGCTTAGCGACCCATGGTGCTCGCATCTTCTTTTAAGATCACCCCAGTCACCTTGCCTGCGGTGCATGGCTCAATAACCTTACGGACTAAAAAATTCAGTTTCGGAGTTGATGCACCTAAGTGACACTTTCTTATAAGTTGATAGACTTCTAGTGCATTTTACTCTAATTTTAGGCAATATGACAATGCTGCACTGACATTATATTTGATTAGAAATATCTAATTTTGTTTAGAGGTACGAAGCTATAGAGGTGATTGGCATGTAAGCCTTCACCCATTTTTCTCAAAGAATACTAGACGAGAAAAGATTTGTGTTGGCACCTGAGAATTACCATGCCAGCGGGCGCTGTTGGCACCCGCTAGCAGAAATTTATCTGGGCCCATCCCGCAAACACCCGCCAGCAGAGATGCATTATGGATAATTTATTTATGCTTGAATAATATGTATCATATATTAGTCATGTTTTAATTGATGTGTCATGACATGTGGACTCTCGATACATAATGTCAATCTGGTGACAAATGTTAATTTAAAATTCACGGGAATTAAAATTATAACAATTTGGTAAAATCATTTTAAAAAGAATTACACTAGCGGACGGTCAGCCACCAGCACAAAATGGAAAAGTGCTGGCCTAGCGGAAGTAGGTGGCTCTACGGCCGGGATGCAAATCAATAATCGTCCACACACAATTTTTTCTATGGAGGGAGACTAGATGGAGAGCAATAACAGTCCACGTAGTTTCTTATGGAGGGACTCGATAGAAAGCAACGTTCTTTCCTTTCTCTGTTTGTACTGTGAATTGTAGATCAAGATATGCTAAGCTACTAGTTGAGCATTCACATGCAGGATAGAGCTTGTTTAGTTCCATGAGAACATTTTGCAAAAAGTTTTTACGAAAGCATCTTTACCATTTAAGAATAATAAACATAGACTAATAATAAAACTAATTAAAGATCTCGTCCGGAAATCACAAGACAAATTCAATGAGGGGTAATTAGAGGGTAACTAATCCATGATTTATGGATGATTACTGTAGCGTCACTATTGCAAATCATGGATTAAATAGGCTCATTAGATTCATCTCGCGAAATACAATCCATCCCTATACTAAATACAATATCAATGCAGCATCTCGTCATATTGCTGCATTGATATTGTATTTAGTATAAGGGCACGACTGATTATTGCTACAAAAGGAAAAAAGAAGAAAAGAAGGAAGAATATAGGCCGAGTGTCTGCTGCTGGCACTCGGCAAACACCTAACAACTGTCTCGTGTCATGTCCCGTGGTGGTTACGTGGCCCTCTTTGCCGAGCGTCCCACGTCAGGCGTCGACGCTCGGCAAAGATGTATTTTGCCGATTGTGAAGTGTTTGCCGAGTGTCAGGCCTCTGGCACTCAACAAAGGGCTTGTTTACCAAGTTCTTGAAATTTGACACTCGGCAAACTTTCAGACACTTTGCGAAAGCGGGGTTTCCCGGTAGCGAGAGGTGATTGGCATGTGACTCCTTGCCAATAATGAGTTGCAGTTTAGTAACATGCTTTTACACATATGGTTAGAACCTGCTGGTTAGAACGGTTTTTTTCTTTCTCGTACTTTAGCACATTAGTCAAAGACGACTGTGATGATGGTACCTCTATCACCCAACGCGTGGTGTCTCATCCAGAACGGGCTTGCGCATTTAATTTACGTCCTGTACACCCAACCAATCACACGGTTAAAGGAAGAACTAGTACCTAATTCTAGTAAGCAAATCTTGCTTTTTGGAAAGAAGAATAAGTACACATCTTTTTTCTTTTGAAAAATTTGTTGGTCTCGAGTAGTCCTTATTATTTACCAAGATCGATCCCTTCCTCATCTAAAAAAAAAACATAATGAATTGATCTCTCTTATCTTCACTGTGTTAATGTCGCAAATATTAAGGAGGAAGCTAGCTCTTGCCACCAACTGATGGATAGATATGGTGCTTCCATTCCAAGCTAGCGCTAGGTCTCTGAATGCTGTGTTGTCATGGCTTCCTTATCGATTCCCATCAGAAAGCTACCAAGCGCTCAACAACTTTGGTCCTTTTGGACTGCTCGTTTGTGAAAGTGCGAAAACGAAATCATCAAGAAATCATCACGTGTCTCGCATCGCAGTAGTCCTGTCCATATACAACACGTACAGGTGAGAAGCTTTAACTTTACCCTTGCAAGGATGAGTGGATGACACAACTATGAGCAGAGCAGGTCGTAATAATAAGGTTGAAACGATAGATCCATGCCAAACATTTTGGTCGCTTTGCGTCCGCGCACCAACATGCTTATTATGTGTCATAGCTAGCTAGTGCACTGCACACTGCCACTACTATTTATTTGCATCCATGTATATGTAGTTATCTATCCCGTCCTTCACAGATCGATCGAGTGCACGCTACACTAGCAGTAAACCAAGCAAGCTAGCTCTGCTCCTTGACAGTGATCCCTCAAGAGATTAATTGCGCGGCAGAATGGAGATCATCACGGCGAGCACGATGATCAAGCCGGTGTACCAAACCCCACACCCACTCGCCGGCGAGAAGGTCGCCCTGACCATCTTCGACCGTGCCGCTCTAGACCTCTTCATCCCCACCGTGCGCGCCTACTCCGCGCCGGCGCCGACCAACGAGGCTCTCAAGGAGGGCCTCGTCAAGGCCCTCGCGCCGTACCCTCACCTCTCCGGGCGCCTCGCCGTCGACGGCCACGGTCGCCGGTTCCTCCATGTCAACGACGAGGGCGTGCTTGTGGTAGAGGCAGCCGTCGCAGCCGACCTGGCCGACGTGATCGCCGCCGACGGCATGGCCGACGCCAACGCCGAGGAGCTATATCCGCCGCTCCCGGAGGTAACTATATATATATATATGTACTTGGTTCGTTTGATCTCGGCAAGAACGTTGGTTGTGACTGATTCTGATGTTCTGTCACGTGCGTACAGGAGAACGTTGGGGCGCCACTGCTTCAGATCAAGCTCAGCCGGTTCAAGTGCGGCGGCCTCGTGATCGGCACCATCTGCCACCACTACGTCGCCGACGGCCAGTCCCTGAGCGCCTTCTTCACCATGTGGGCCAGCGCGGTGCGCGCCGGCAAGGACTTCACTGTCCCCTCGCCGCCGCCCTTCCTGGATCGCGCGGCCACCGCCGTGCCCCGCGCCACGCCGGCGCCGTTGTTCGACCACCGGTCCATCGAGTTCAAGGGAGCGAAGAAAGGCGGCAGCGGCGACGGCTCCAATAGTAACAATCCATGCACCGTCGTCCCCAGCATGGACAAGATCAAGAACCTGACCGTGCATTTCACGGCGGAGTTCGTGGCCGAGCTCAAGGTGCGCGTCGGCTTCCGGTGCAGCACGTTCCAGTGCCTCCTCGCGCACGTGTGGAAGAAGGTCACGGCGGCGCGGGACCTCAGGCCGGAGGAGTTCACGCAGGTGAGGGTGGCGGTGAACTGTAGGGGCAGGGCAAGTCCTCCGCCTGTGCCCATGGACTTCTTCGGCAACATGGTCCTGTGGGCGTTCCCGAGGCTCCAGGTCAGGGACCTGCTGAACTCGAGCTACGGCCGCGTGGTCGACGCGATCCGCGACGCCGTGGCGCGCGTCGACGGCGAGTACGTCCAGTCCTTCGTCGACTTCGGCGCCGTGGCGGACGTGGCCGGGGAGGAGCTCGCCGCGACGGCGGCGGCGGCCGGCACGATGCTGTGCCCGGACCTGGAGGTGGACAGCTGGCTGGGGTTCCAGTTCCACCAGATGGATTTCGGCACCGGGCCGCCGTGCGCGTTCCTGCCGCCGGACCTGCCCATCGAGGGGCTCATGGTCTTCGTGCCCTCCCGTACGGCTAAAGGTGGCGTCGACCTGTTCGTGGCTGTCGCCGATTGCCACGTCAAGGCGTTCCAGCAGATCTGCCATTCCGTTAATTGATGCTTTGCAATGGTTCATAGAGCGATGAGCGGTGAACTTGTAATAAACAAACGCAGATTAATTAGTCTTTGTGTACCAGGTGATGGTGAATGCTATTCAGGTGGAGTGATAGCGCTAGAAAGGAAACATCAGGTGGCCAAGGAGCAAAATCTTAACGAGAACTTTGGTTGTGTTATCTTTTTGCTTATATATATATGTGGATTTGAGATCAATACGTTAATGAAAACTACAGTGATCCTTGTGCTTTCGGTTCACAGATTGATTAGCACCAACACGTGCAAGACAAACACATGTTGGAGGGGAGAGAGATATACGCCGCCGGTGCCGAGAGAGGGGAAGGCGAGTAAGGGGAGGGGAGCTGACTGGCGGAGAGGAGGAGGGGGAGGACTAGCGGTCGTTATAGGATTTCAAATGGGCTGCCCGGCCTAGCCTGGCACTAGCCCGACAGGGCCCGGTACTATGCAGGCCCGATGAATCCATCATGTCAGGCCGTGTCGGGCCTCGTGCTGAACTGGCGGCCTAGGCCCGGCCCTATGGCCTGTTTTTCGTGCCGGGCCGCAGGGGCGTAGTCAGGATCGCAATTAATGTAAGCGCTAAATTCAGTTGAACACATTAAGTTGTATTGTTTTGTTCGACACAAAATGGAAAGAAGACTACAAAACACAGATTGAGGACTAAGAAGTACAATTAAATCAAGCGACAACTATAAAGAAAATTAGGTGAATATAACTAGGAGCATACCCTGTTAGCTACCCTTCACACCACACATGTTGTTGCATTATGCTGATGGGTAGGCGTCTTAGTGAATGAAATTGCAAATAGTCATAAGACAAAACCGTTGGCGCTAAAATCGGCCAACACACGAATGCGCAAGATCACGCGGGACGCCGAGGAGCTCGCTGCAGCACCTCTGCGTAGGGACGGTTACACCGCCTCTATGGGGCGGTTAAACTGGTCTCGCCGGACAGCCCGACAAGAAACCAACGAACGCTCGCCCAGGAGGGACCCCGTCGGGGCAAGCGCACCTTGGGTTGTTCTAGAGTCGACAGGCCACCTAGAACGTCCTTAATCGCCGTCGAGACGAAGGAAGAACAACAAGTATGAGATTGGAAATGTTTAAGGCAAAGGAAAAGTAAAAATATAAAAAGTATTCGATAGATTCGATTGGGATACCCTCAATCGGCTGTGGCCCTTCATATTTATAGGGAGGGGAGGTCTTGCCCCATTAGGAGTCGAAAGCCTTACAAATTTCGTGCTAAAATACAACTCAACTCGGATTACATAGACCAAAACCGGTCTAACCGCCCCTGGAACCCGGTCTAACCGCCCCTGGCAGGTGTAGATCTTCCCGGGGTCATATCTCCTTCATCCGGACTCCAAATTAGGCGATCCACATATGCATTTTGATCAGCTCGACGAGGGCTACGCAATGGTGAAGTCCAAATTGCAATCGGAGCACTTTGATCAGGCCAGTCTAACCGCCCTTATCAACCCGGTTAGACCGCCCTGGTCAGACCTGTCAAATTTGGGTGCGAACATATGCCCCCCTGTTTTCTAGCAAAGCAGGCGTGCTAGAAAATACTCTTCTGGACTCAAATTATCTAGGGACGATGATGATCAATAGATCGGCCATATATATTTTTTCTTAGGGCGACAATCAACTTGTCGGCCATAAATTGCCTTCAACTCAAAATGATGAAACACTTTGCTTTGGCCTCCATACCTGTTTGGTAGCTGGAGACCTTGCTGGTTTCATCTCTACATGTTGTTCCATTGATCCTTGCTTTTGCATTCGTTGTAGCCTTCTCTTTTGAGTGTGAGATAAGCCAGAGGGACACCACCTCGGCTGTAGACATTTAGATCCTTCCTTGCTGTTTTTGTCACTTCTTTTAACATCAACAAATGCACTTCTGACTAGATCATTGCTAGCAACAAACGGTCTTTGCATTGAACCATAATTTGCATATGGAGTAGAATATTGAATAATATATGGTTGCATGTGCATACTACTATAATTTAAAGGCGAGTAATAGCAAGGATATGACCAAGACCATGGTGTGGTTGGTGCAAAATATGAATATGGTACAGCACCATAATTACCTTGAGATGAGCAGAAACCGCTTGATTTTCTTGTTTTTGTGAAGATTTTACTTTCTCATCTCCCTTTGGCCCATTCTTATACTTCTTGGTGCTTCCTTTTTTCTTGTACTTGGCTAGAAGTTCTTTGAAACTCGGCCTTACCTTTTTCTTCAGATCAACCCCACTTTTTCTGGATGACCCGGTTAAACTGCTCCTCAAAGGCGGTTTAACCGCCCCCGTGCAGCCTTGCCCCCCGAGTGCTGAAACCTTCAGTGTATCTTGAGGGGCTTTTTGAGGTTGCACTTCAGGCCTTTTCTCATCAATGATTATTTTTTTCCTTTAGCTCCTTCAGCTTGACTCCGCCTAATTAATACTTTAGGATTTTGCAACTCAATGGTGTTTACAAAGGCATTTGCAGGAAAAGGATTCTGATCAACCTACATTGCGTGTAACGTCAGTCGTCCTTCATTGATGGCCGACTGTATTTGTCTTCGAAATATATTGCAATCATTAGTTGCATGAGAAAATGAATTATGCCATTTACAATACGCACGCTTTTCAACTCATCAAGCGGTGGTATGGTATGAGACAATCTGATTTTTCCTATTTTCAGCAACTCATAAAAGATCCTATCGCACTTGGCTATATCAAAAGTAAATTTCATATCTTCTTGCCGATTCTTGTGAACTGGCTTGAGAGAAGCACAAGTACTAGGTTTATCTTTAGATGTCCACACAAATTCACCAGCATAAATATTTTTATCTTCGTCGTCCGTACTATCATTTTCACAATCAAGTGCATAAACTGGACGACTAGACTTTTCATTAGACTTTTGTGAATTTCTAGAGTCTTTGCCTCGGCTTTCATTAGCCAGAGCCTTTTGTAACACTTGACCAACATCTAAAAATTCTTGCCCCTCTAGCTTTTCTTTATGAAACTCAAGTAAACCATTATAAGCTAGATCAGCTAAATCTCTATCAGAAATTGTCACCCCATAGCATCGGTTTCTAGTATCTCTAAATCTTCTAATATATTCAGAAACAGTTTCATGCAATTTTTGCTTAACCGACGTAAGATGTGACAATCTCAATTTAGATTCACTAGTAAAGAAATAATCATGAAACTTTTGTTCTAACTCTGGCCAACTACGAATAGAATTGGGTGGCAATGAAACAAACCATGTAAATGCAGCACCCGACAAGGATAAAGGAAATAACCTTATTTTATAAATATCATTGCAGCTGGCCTCACCACATTGTATAACAAACTGAGCTATATGTTCTAATGTGGTTCTATCATCATTACCAGTGAATTTAGTAAATTCTGGAGTCCTAAACCCTTATGGAAATTGAACAAATTCATAAGTTTGAGGGTAATGTTTTTGATACACCTTTCTCGGAACTCTAGGATCTCTACCAAAAGTTTGTTTGAACATTTCAAGCATCTCATCTCTTAATTCTTCTAAACCAGTCCTAGGCTGACTAGAAGTAAAATTAGATGCACCAACAACATTAGGAGGTGTTGTACTGTATGTAGCATGTTGTGGTGGTTGAATTGGCACCGAATGATGCAATGAGCTATTACCATTAGGCAAAGGAACACCTGCGCTCATAGGGGGCTCACTATACACAACTTTATGTGGAATCAAAGCATTAGTAGTGGCCATTGTATTCCCTTCACCAGCCGATCCACCAATGGTAGTACGGCTATGTATGTGATTTATTGGTGGCACACCGATGGGAATTTTAGGTATATGCAAATTATCAAAAGTATCACTACTCTTATTATTTTCAGCATTAGAAGTAGATGCATTAGGATCTTTGCCAGAAATCACTTGATTGACTTTAGCATCTAATTGACTGTTGGCACTCCTTAGCCTAACTAAAATCCGCAAGCGCACGGAGTCCGATGTAGCCTTTCACCAGGGGAGTAAGAACCTGGATATCGAATCCAAGGAACGGTAGACGCGACTAGCCTAGAACTTTTCTAACCGGATCCACCAAGGAGAAAAAGGATAAATGGGTAGAGAGCTTGACTTTAGTTAGCTACTCGTTACCCCAGACAAACTATCGACACCTAACCTGATCTGCTTCGACGGCTAGAACGGGAAGAACTCAGAACGGGGTGAGAGAGGGGTTCTTCCGGGCTCAGCACTACTGTTATGAGTACACCCGAACGTGGTGGAGTACAAGGGACGGACAGGGCTGTCACCACCTGCCGCCTACCACTGCAGTTCCGTGGGGTGCAACACAACCTGAGGTGACTAGCCAGCACAGGCACCACGCCTAAGCTTTCAGTCACTGACCTCCACCCAACGTGAAGGGCTATAGAGGAAACCCCAAACAAGAGTCGCTGTCACTCGCGCAGACTCAGGTACCCGCAGATCAAGATAAATATGATAACTTGCTGAAAGTAAGTTGTAAACTAGCGAGGTACTAAAGGCAAGAGACCGAGGACTTACTGAAGATAACTCTTAAATATATTCCTCGGGGGCGGAAATGTTGAGACGAGACCGAGAGAGAAATCCCGGACTCTCTCTACAAAGCTCGGCTGTCACCCGAGCAACTCACCCACTCTCTCCCTACTCTAACTCTAAAGATGAGAGCAAAAACCCACTAAGCTACTCTTCTCTCCTTTGGATGATTTGATGGATGCTTTCTCAAGGTGAAGGAGGGTTCCTTTTATAGTCTTCAGGGGCAGTTGCAAGCGTTAGGATTAAGCTAACCCTCTGCTTAACTGCCACGCGAAGGGGGACAGGTGGCGGCCTCTGGGGAGGCCGGCCGGCCTAGGCCAGGCCGATCGGCCTGGCCTTGCTGCCCCGTGGCACCGCCTTCTTCAGGGACGCTCTGGATTGCACCCTGAGGTCGGGTAATGGTTGCTTTGGATCAAAGCTGTCCGAGAATCCAATGTTGGTGGGCCCTTCAATCCATGCAAATGTAGCTTAGGCCTTTCGGGTTCTTTGGATCAAACCGACGTTGATCGCACGTCTCATGATCATTTGTGTTGTGTTTGTGATCTCCTGGATCAGGAACGTGGCAAGTGGCCACAGAAGGGGGCCGGCCGGCCTGGCATAGGTCGGCCGACCTGGCTTTGTGTCCAGTGTGGCTCAGCTTTTGCTTGCTTGCTCCTGCACTCACAAATTATACAAAACTTGTAGAACTCATTAGAAATAATCAATTTCACTTTGTTATGAGCAAGATGAGCCTGAAATGTGACGGAATGTTGGTGGTGAAACCGTATCGTAACGACCACCAACATTGACTTAACAAAATTTTAAAATTCTTACTCATAGCATCAAACTTGATGTTTACTTGAGAGGCGACACTAGTATCAATCAAATTTGCAATTTCTGAATTAACATCAGGAGAAGTATCAGATTTCACCTCGGTTTGGGGAACATTGATGATGACATCTTTGTCCTTTTGGACCTTCTTATGTCGATCTATGGAGAAGTGCGACAAATATTGCTTCACAGCTTCATCTTCTAGTTCCCGGATCTCTTGCTCCTTCTGCTCATGGATTTTCTTCCTGATTTCTTCAAGTACCTTCTGATCCTCGGCCGACGTTTCCTCAACCTTCGGCCTTTGAATATTGCTGGCATCAACCTCAGAGGGTTTATTTAGATTACCGGCCATGGGAGCCGATTGATCTTTCTTCTTCCCCAGCGGAGTCGCCAAAATATGTTGGCGCTAAAATCGGCCAACACACGAATGCGCAAGATCGCACAGGACGCCGAGGAGCTCGCTGCAGCACCTCTGCGTAGGGGCGTTACACCTCCTCTATAGGGCGGTTAAACCAGTCTCGCCGGACAGCCCGACAAGAAACCAACGAACGCTCGCCCAGGAGGGACCCCGTCGGGGCAAGCGCACCTTGGGTTGTTCTAGGGTCGGCAGGCCACCTAGAACGTCCTCAATCGCCGTCGAGACGAAGGAAGAACAACAAGTTTGAGATTGGAAAAGTTTAGGGCAAAGGAAAAGCAAAAAGATAAAAAGTATTTGATAGATTCGATTGGGATACCCTCAATCGGCCGTGGCCCTTCATATTTATAGGGAGGGGAGGTCTTGCCCCATTAGGAGTCGAAACCCTTACAACTTTCGTGCTAAAATACAACTCAACTTGGATTACACAGACCAAAACCGGTCTAACCGCCCCTGAAACCCGGTCTAACCGCCCCTGACAGGTGTAGATCTTCCTGGGGTCATATCTCCTCCATCCGGACTCCAAATTAGGCGATTCACATATGCATTTTGATCAGCTCGACGAGGGCTACGCAATGGTGAAGTCCAAATTGCAATCGGAGCACTTTGATCAGGCCGGTCTAACCGCCCTTGTCAACCCGGTTAGACCGCCCTGGTCAGACCTGTCAAATTTGGGTGTGAACAAAAACAATTTACAAGTGATTAATTTAATTAATCTCACCCCTAAAACCGTAGTCGTTTTCCCTTCTGATCAAGCTAACAGTAATCAAGTCGCAGACATGCGAATGGATGGGAGATTGGGAGGCCTACTGCCTACCTGTGATGTGCTGCATACAGCGGGCTCCTAGCTTGGGGAGTACAGAGCCGGCGGACGTCGTCTCGGCAAAGAACGGAGGAAGGCAGAGACGGCGGCTGGGTAGACGGCGACAGGTTGAAAGTGCATCTAGGCCCCTAAATGTGTTTTGGTAATTAATGACAATCATCGTGGACTAACAATTCTATTGAGATGATGAGATTAGGTTAGTCCGGATGAATGGATGAGCTTCAATGATTGATTACGATATATCGCCATATATTGAAGCAAGAGGATGCTAAAGGAAAAGGTAAAAGATAGGTCGTTTTCTTTTACCGGTCCTAAGGAGTTTTAGAGAAGAAATTTGACCGGATTGATAGGCTAGATAGCCGTACTATTAAGAGGGGTCAATTATGGTTGTTTGTTATGATTCTAGTGCCGACTTGCTCAAATAGTATAAGTGCATGCATGAGAGCTAACTTCGTTTTAGAAAGTTGAAGGGAATTCAACCATGCTGATTTTGGTTAGGCGGACGGTCCGCCATGGGGTGGCGGACGGTCTGCCTCACATTTGTTTGACGGAAAATCGGCAAGTGTTGGATAAGGGGGTCCTGCCGCTTTTCTTAGGCGGACAGTCCGCCAAGCACTGGCGGACGGTCCGCAGGCTAAATCTGTATGCGGCGGACCCTTTCGTGGACCGTTCACGCAGAGACGATTTCTGGGGGTTCCATGACACTTTTATAGGGCGGACGGTCTGCCGATAAACTTGGTCCTTAGTCGTGTGGTGACTTTTTCCAACTGAAAGGCGGACGGTCCGCCCCTGTTGGACGGACGGTCCGCTAACCCCGTAACGGTCACTTCTGACATGTTTGACTTTTTGAAATAGTTGCCATTGGGCTCGGGCGGACGGTCCGCCCCCTCTTAGGCGGACGGTCCGCCAGTACTCTGTTTTCATGAGTTTTACACATAACGGCTAGTTGGAAAGGTGGGTAGTATGTATACTCATCCTACAGGTTTGGGGAGGCTCTCTTGGCCATTCTGAAAGCTCACTTGACCCAAGAGTCCCCTCTCTCATTCCTCTTTCACTCATTTGCTAAGGGATTGCATTCTTGTGAGTGTGAGGAGTTCTAGTGCATTGCTTTGGATTGCATTGAGCATTGAGGCACTAGGAGAACATCAAGCAAGCGTCATTGGCTTGTTACTCTTGGAGGTTGCCGCCTCCTAGACGGCTTGGTGTGTGATTTCCATTGAGCTCTTCAAGAAGATTGTGAAGAAGCCTTGGAAGATTGTGAGAGGTCTTGTGCTCATCTCACCGGAGCGGTAAAGGGCAACTCTAGTGGAATCAAGGTTTGGAGAGGTTCATTGCATTCAAGCCGGCTTACACATCAAGTGTGACTTGATAGAGAAGCGGTTGAAGCTTTGAATCCACCTCAACGTGGATTAGAGGTGACCGGCAAGTCATCGACACCACGGGAAAAATTCGGTCTCTCGTGTGATTGATTATTCCTTTGCTCATTTACATTTGGCTATTTATCTTGAGCATTTACATTCATAGAGATTGAATCATACTTGTCACCCTAGGTTGCAAACCTTGACATAGTATAGAATTGAGTAGAAATAGGATTTCTCTTGTGTCACTAATAATATTTTATTAGTGCTTTGATTTTAGTTAAAACCGCCTATTCACCCCCCTATAGTCGGTATCCTAGATCCTACAAGTGGTATCAGAGCCGTGGTCACCAGTTTGCAAGGATTTAATCATCCCGGAGTAGAATAAATGGCTAGTGATAGCAAGAATCATGCGGGGAAACCACCCTTCTTTGATGGAAGCAATTATGACTATTGGAAGACTAGAATGATGGTCTATATCAAGTCAACTAGCAAGAAGGTGTGGGAAATCATAGAGGAAGGATATGTCATACTTGATCCCAAGGATCCTTCCCCATCGGATAGTGAAAAAGAAAATCTAAATGATCAAGCATTGAATTTGCTCTATAGTTGTCTTAGTGTGAATGAGTTCAATCGGATCCAGAACCTCAAGACGGCCTTTGAAGTTTGGGAAAGATTCAAGGAAATTTATGAGGGAACCACCACCGTGAAGGGAGCAAAACTCTTTGTATACAAAGGAAAATTTAGTGAGTTTGCTATGAAGAAAGATGAAAGTGTTGATGAAATGTTTGATCGATTGAACAACATTGTCAATGAACTCAAGTCTCTCAACTTTGATGTGCCGGATCAAGATTTCTCTCACAAGTTTCTAGGTGTCTCCCGGAGAAGTATGAAACTATTGTGACTCTCTTGGTGAGGGAGGACTTGATCAAGATCACCCCAAGTGAAGTTCTCGGTGAAGTGCAAACACATGACATATTCAAGAAGTCACAACGAGAAGCCCGTGGTTTGGCAAATGACGATGAGAAGAAAAGCATAGCCCTCAAGGCAAAGTCTACCAAGGAAGACAATTGTGATGAGGGAAATGAAATTGGTGAAGGCTCAATGGAAGAGATGGCCCTCATTGTCAAAAAGCTAAACCGAATCATGAAGAACAAGAACTATGGCAAGAAAGGGCAATCATCAAGCAAGAATCCATTTGAAGACAAGAAATGCTATGAGTGTGGTGAAATGGGTCACATCATCATAAATTGTCCAAACAAGAAAGACAAGTACAAGAAGAATGATGACAAAAAGAAGAAAAGAAAGAAGTTCTTCAAGAAGAAGAAGAATGGTCAAGCTTACTATGTTGAGTGGGATTCCGATGCTAGCTCCGACTCCGATGATGATGATGATGATGATGAGGATGACAAGCCATCAAAGGGAGTAGCGGGCATCGCCATCAAGAAGGCTCCATCACTCTTCTCTTCTCCTTTTTGTCTTATGGCAAAGGGTGAAACCAAGGTATCATATGATGATGATGACGATGATTTACTTGATGATGATGATGAACTAGATGATATTCCTTCATATGATGATCTTGTTAGAATGCTTAACAAGTCTAATGACTACATGTGCAATGAGAAGAAAAAGTTGATGGATTTGGAGAGAAAATACTCATCTCTTCAAAGTTCCTATGAGGAGCTAAAGACCACTCATAAGAATCTAAAAGAAACTCATGAGAAGCTTAAGGAAGCTCACAACATCTCTCTTGCACAAGAAGTCAAAAGTCATGTGAGCATAGGTGTTGGTTGTGATATCTTGAATGATAGATTATGTGTTCCTAGTTCATCTAACCCATCTTGTAGCTCAAGCAATACATCTTTCATGAATAATGGATTCACATGTGATGCCTCTCTTATGATTGAGAATGAATTGCTTAAGGAGGAAGTTGATAAGTTGACCAAGAAATTCAACAAATGGTTTGAGAGTCATTCGGATTTCACTAAGTGTGTGGAAACCCAAAAGGTTCCAATCAACAAGAATGGGATTGATTACACTCCTAAGAAAGGGAAAAAGGCTTTAGTTCCCAATAACTCTACCTTTGGCAAGGCTCATGTACAATATGAAGAGGAGAGTTCATTCAAGTCAGGAGGGGATTGATTATGAGGAGACATTTGCTCCTGTTGCCCGTTTGGAGGCAATTCGGATCCTTCTAGCATTTGTAGTCGCTAAAGGGTTCAAATTGTACCAAATGGACGTGAAGAGTGCCTTCTTGAATGGGGTGATCGAGGAAGAAGTGTATGTGAGGCAGCCCCCGGGTTATGAGAGTGAGAGATACCCACACCGAGTGTACAAACTCCACCGATCTTTATATGGCCTAAAGCAAGCACCCAGAGCGTGGTATGGCAGGTTGAGAGGGTTCTTGCTTAGCAAGGGATTTGTGATGGGGAAGGTTGATAAAACGCTCTTCTTGTTGAGAAATGGCAATGATCTTTTAATCGTTCAGATTTACGTGGATGATATCATTTTTGGTGGCTCTTCTCATGATCTTGTTGCCAAGTTTGCAGACAATATGAGTAGGGAATTTGAGATGTCGATGATGGGAGAGTTGCAGTTCTTTCTCGGGCTGCAGATCAAGCAAACCAAGGATGGGACATTCGTGCACCAAAGCAAGTACACCAAGGACATTCTCAAGAAATTCGACATGAGCGACTCTAAGCCGATGACTACGCCGATGAGTACGACTACAGTTTTGGATGCGGATGAGGACGGAGAACCAGTGGACCAGAAGGAGTACCGGAGCATGATCGGCTCCCTCCTCTACTTGACGGCGACGAGGCCGGACATATAGTTCAGCGTGTGTCTGTGCGCTCGTTTTCAGGCTTCATCGAGGACTTCACATCGTCAGGCCGTCAAGCGGATTTTCAGGTATCTCAAGTTTACTCCTGAGCTGGGTCTTTGGTATTCTGCCGATTCCACTCTTACACTTCATGGTTTTTCTGATGCGGATTTTGCTGAATGTCGTGTTGATCGCAAGTCTACTTCTGGTCAGTGTCAGTTTCTTGGTTCGTCTCTTGTGTCTTGGTCTTCTCGCAAGCAGTCTAGTGTAGCCCAATCCACCACTGAAGCCGAGTATGTTGCTGCTGCTAGCTGTTGTTCCCAGTTGCTTTGGATCACCTACACCTTGAGAGATTTTGGCTTAGACATGTCCCATGTTCCACTTCTTTGTGACAGCACCAGTGCCATAAGCGTAGCCAAAAATCCCGTGCTTCATTCCAAAACCAAACACATAGAAGTGAGGTACCACTTTCTGAGAGATCATGTGGAGAAAGGAGATATTGAGCTTGCCCATGTTTCTACCCAAAACCAGCTTGCAGACATTTTCACTAAGCCACTTGACCAAGTTACCTTCACACGCTTGCGAGGAGAACTTGGTGTGTGTGCGGTTTTCTGAGCTGAGTTTTGGAGGCTTCTCTTGTAGCATATGTATACTATTGTACCATCTTTGTATCTTGATGTACATTTTTCTTGCTTTTGTATCTTGATTTCATCTTGTGTATCATATCTTAGGATAAGCTTCTCCTATATGCAGTGATTGGTACAACTTGCTACATTTTAGAGTTTAGGCAGGCTGGCTAGGGATTGATTGTATGGAAGGCTATGCTCTTGATGGTTTTGATATATATTCTATTGAGATAGTCTCTTTTTGAGTTAAAATGACAAACTGAACTTAAATTCTTCACCCATGAGTAAATGCCTTTGCATGTCTTGTTTGAGCCGAAATGGCTATATCTTGCTTAAGATCATGGTAGGATGTGATATTCTTTTCAATTGGGTCAAAGACCTTTGTCATTGTGAATGATTAGCCCATGCTTTATCTTGTGGAGGAGCATAAGCTTCTTTTTGTCGCAAAGACATTTCATGTACCATGCTTAACTTGAAAAATGAGATGTCTATGCATGAAAGAAGAAAGTTGAGAAAAAGATATATTTGAAGAAAATTATGCTCATGTCTCTATGCTTTCACCATTGCACACACTTGCACACATGGGTGCTAAGCGGTTGCATGTTGTTTGCCGGAGAAGTCTCCCATGAGAAGTGAACACATGGTTCCGTGCTTTGACATGACATGAGGTAGAACTTGGGCGTTTATGATGATCTTTTGTCAAGAATGCTTGTCCTTTCATGATTTTGGTGAGATGAAGTTCATTTTTGCTTGAACAATCCATGGTTAGGACTTTGCTCATGTGGTGCCATTTTTGATAAAACTACACAACTTGCTCATGGCTTTGTCAATTGGATATATGTCTTCACCTTCTTGATGGCAATGCCTGTGTGACATGATGAACTATCTTGTTTGCCTCTTCTCTAACTTGTAGCATTTTGTATTGCTCATTGTATATTTGAGAAGCTTGTAGTTGCATTTTGTACATTTTTCCTTGATTTGTGCATTGTCAACAAGGGGGAGAATTTCTGGAGCTTTTTGCAAGGGGGAGACTTTGCTGAATTTGTAAGAAAGCTTTTGCTCTGGAAGTTGTTGGATTTGTGTGAGAGTTTGAAAGTTTTGCCAAAGTGAGAGTTTTCGAAAATTTGTGAAGTTTCTGAGAGTTTGATCATTGGAATTTCTTGCTGGGCATATTTGGAAGGTTTTCAAGTTGGAACGGCATCGTTGCGAGTTGGTTTGTGCAATTTTGGCACTTTCAAGTTTGGTCATCTGCCAGGGGCGGTTTAACCGCCCCTGTGCTGAGTGCACATGGTTTGTAGAGATTTGAGCCATTTTTGAGTGTTTTTCGCACGCACAAGTTCACTTGTTCAGGGGGAGTTGCATCTTTGCTGGGTGAGTGCTTTGAGTGTTCTGAAAAGTGAATTGGAAATTTGTGAATGGTGCTTTGTGCTTTTGCTCTTTTGCTGATGGTGTTGAGCCCTTTCGCTTCTTCTTGAAGAGTCGGCGCTTCTAGAGCTTTCTCTTGCGAAGTGACTTTGTTCTCAGCTTGTTCTTGCTTTTAGTCACTTGCTTGAGTCTTGTTTTCAATTTCTTTTATATTTTCTTTGTCTCAATGGTTACTATGTGTGTGTTGTCAATGCACTCATCAAGGGGGAGATTGAGGACCCGGTGTGTCCGAGGACCGGTGGATGGTCGCTTCCTGGTGTGATGAGTGATTGACAACGTGGTGTGGATTAACGTTTCCCTTGGCTCAAGTATTGCAGGTGTAGAATGCGGCTTGGTTGCATTGGTGCAGGTGAAGAACAGGCGCGAAAGGTCTTAGCCATGGCAGCCTCCGAGGAGCGGAGAGACAAGTAGGCTTGGTTCGAGGGACCCGGTGGCCGGTGGATCAAGTGCGGTTCACATGCTGGCAAGAACGAGCAAGGGGACGTGGTTCGGTGCGAGGTAGCGGCTCACTACCGAAGCTCGTACGCGGACGTGAAGCCGGCGCAAGGTGGCGGCTAACAACCGAAGTTTGCGCGCGGGGTTTGGTGATTTGGCCACAAAATCATTGGTGGACGGTTTCCCTTGGTTTGGGCCTCAAAACCAAGGACCGAGGGCTGGGCCGAGTGTGGCTGGCAGGGGCGGTTTAACCGCCCCCCAGGGCCGGTTTAACCGCCCCCCACTGGGCTGGCCCAAAACCAGCGTCGAGGAGCTTCGATCCGGAGGACACGCGGCTTGACTGCAAGGCTTGTGTCGGAGGGAAGCTAGCTTGCGGTGGAAGGTGTCCCAGCTGGAAAATATCTGAGAACCAAATGTCAAATTTGCCCCTGAGGGGTATGTATCACTTAGGGGTAGTTTAGTCTTTAGAGCACCACCACTGGACTACTAATAGCCCCTCCCAGGGCTGGTGGCTGCTATCTCTTTGGTTATCTCTCTAGTTATCTCTTTAGTTTTTCCTTTGAACTAGTTTTCCCCTTCATCCCCTCCACCTAGAACTACTTCGAATCTTTCCTAGTTTGTACAGGTGAATTCATGGTTATGTGATGGAGTTTGTGCTGCTCATCTTTGTGCCATGATTTGATTCCCCGAGCTCTCTTTTCTTTTTCTATTTTCGTGGGTATTTTCGGAGCTATTTTTGGGGGATTTTCGTTCTTCTCTTTCTAGGGCGTTTTCTCTCGGATTTCTTTGGGGGATTCACGTATGAGTGCCTTGTGCCTCTTTTGCTGGTGATCCTTTGCCCCCAAACGCCGGGAATCGCTTTGGATTTGAGATTTTCGGGATGAACTCGAGGTCATGGTGTTCTTCACAAGATCTGAGATTCCGGGAGTTGTACTAAGTTAGAGGCCGAGATCTTTTGGGAAAACACTCGACTGGAGGTCAAGATCATCTGACCAAAATCTCGCCTCAAGAGCTCAAGCGGTTTGGGAGATCCACTTTTGTTTTGACTTTTTCCCGAGCTTCCCAGGCCAGGGCGGTTTAACCGCCCCACTGACCCGGTTTAACCGCCCCCCCCCCCCCTGGGGTGTGTTGGATCGAGTCTTGTTTTGGGCTGTTTTGTGTTCGTTTCGATCGATTCAAGTTCCACTGCGTATTTCTTGTTTCTAGGGTCAGTAGCTTGACAGTGGCTACGTGATCTTGACAAGATCGCTCTCGGAGGTTTCGGAGTTGGTTTGGGAAATTAGCCAGATCGGTTGGAAAGAATTTTTATCGGCTCTCATTCACTCCCCCCCCCCCCTCTCTGGTCGCCGTTTCGGTCCTTCACAATCAAAATATGTGAAGGACTTATTGAAGAAATTTGGCATGGATGATGCTAAGCCAATCAAGACCCCCATGGCTACAAATGGACATCTAGATCTTGATGAGGGAGGTAAACCGGTAGATTTAAAGCTTTATAGATCTATGATAGGTAGCTTGCTTTATCTTACCGCATCTAGGCCTGATATCATGTTTAGTGTATGCATGTGTGCAAGGTTTCAAGCCTCACCTAGAGAATGTCATTTGACCGCCATCAAACGTATATTGAGGTATTTGAAGTTCTCACCCAATATTGGTCTTTGGTATCCCAAGGGTGCTCAATTTGAGTTAGTTGGATATTCGGACTCGGATTATGCCGGTTGCAAGGTTGATAGGAAGAGCACTTCCGGTGGTTGTCAATTTCTTGGAAGGTCACTTGTTTCATGGTCTTCAAAAAAACAAAATTCGGTGGCTCTTTCTACAGCCGAAGCGGAATATATTTCGGCCGGAAGTTGTTGTGCTCAATTGTTATGGATGAAGCAAACTCTTCTGATTATGGTGTGAATTTCAAAGAAGTGCCTCTCTTATGTGATAATGAAAGTGCCGTGAAGATTGCAAATAACCCGGTTCAACATTCAAGAACAAAGCATATTGATATTCGGCATCATTTTCTTAGAGATCATGTGAGCAAGGGAGATATTAAGATTGATGGAATTAGTACAAATGATCAATTGGAGGATATATTCACCAAGCCATTAGATGAGCAACGGTTTTGCAAGCTAAGGAATGAACTCAATGTCATTGACTTATCTAATGTGGCTTGAAACTTAGCTTTCTTATCATATCTAATTTTTCATGCACTTACTTGCTTATTTTCATAAGTACATTCATATCATTGCATTCATTCCATGAATTTTGGTTCTATGATCACTCAAGGACAATTGAAAAGTCTCAAAATTTCCAGAAGAATCAGTGCTAAAAGATACATGAAGAAATCAAAGAAAGAAGTTCAGAAAAACAGAAATACAAGGAAATATTTTATGGTAAGGCGGACCGTCCGCGGGTGTAGAGTTGGACCGTCCGCGGGTGCCTGACCGTCCGCGGATGTAGTGGCGGACCGTCCGCGGGACCTGAGACGAAATTGGAACCGAGAAATTGGCCAAGTCTCAGGCGGACCGTCCGCGGGTAAGAGGCGGACTGTCCGCGGCGGGCGAGAAAAGGAGGGCCCACATGTTTTTTGGATCTAATCTCACAGGGCACCAGCCCCCTCACCCCACGCCCAACCAGAGCGCCGCCACCCTCTCTCTCTCACGGTCTCTCTCAAGGAAAGAAGGAAGAAGAAGCCATTCATCTAGGGGGAGGATTTGGTGACTCCCGGACCGTCCGTGATCAACCCCGAACTGCTCAAGAGATCCTCCACCATGTCCTCTCGGTATTTCATTGATTCATCCATTGGTTTTCTTGGATTTCACACATGAACTAGATTAGGGTTTGAGATGGGGATTTCAATTTCAACCATGGATTCTTGCAAATGCGTATGGGATTGAGTTGGTAGAGTCATGGGGAACATATTGTAGTGATTTGACGCAGTTTGGTGGGGTAGAAACTGAGATCGATGGATGGATTTGAGGGAAGTTACTGTTCCTGTTCGTGGGCACAGTGTAACGGCGGACCATCCGCGCCCTACTGGCAGACCGTCCGCCGCTTACTGTCGACTATGGACAGGACAATAGCCTATTTTTGGTTGGATTAATCTCAGTTTTATCAATGATTATTGCTTATACATATCATTTATTCATGACAGCAACACTCGCATCAAAAAGGGCATGTCAAAGCCTAGCTCATCAAAGAGGGCACGAGTTGTAGACTCGGATGAGGATTTTGAACTCAGTGACTCCATGCAAGCACTAAGTGACACGGAGGATGAGGAAGAAGAAAGTGAGGATGAGCTTATTGATGTGACCATCAACCATCATGGTAGAAGGTGGAATGCTGCTACCTTTGCATCATTGAGAACACCATGTCAGTATGGATTACCACGTGACACTAGTAACCTATTTTTCCATACCCGTGTGCAAGAAGATGCATTTTTTGGTCATATGCTCAAGAAGAATGTGTTCAGACATCAGAAGATTGATTTCTACTATATGGCAACTCAACCAGTGATGAGTGGAGTGGTGCAGAACTTTGATAACATAGAGCTGCGAGCTTTTCTTGAGAATCATTGTGATTGGAATGACACCATCATCCGCCAATTCTATGCCACTGTGGAAGTTGACTTGACTGAGAAGACCCTTGAGTGGATGACGGGTAAAAGAAGATATCAAGCCACATTTGCTGAGTTTGCAGCGGCTAATGAGCTAGACTATGCATCTCTCACTGACAATACAAGTTTTGACGTGGTTGAGGAAAATTTCTTTGAGCTTCATGACATCACCGGGTTCTATGAGCCAAATAGAACTGGGATTGCTAGAGTCTACACCACTATCACAGGATTGAGGCACCATCCCGCTCTCATCAACAAGATCATTCGTGCCACTATTCTCCCAAAGAGTGGGTACAAAGAAAAATTCATTGGATGGGCTCCAAACATTGTGCATCATGTCATGAGCAATGAGAAGATGGATGTAGTTAATCTTATAATGTGGCAGATCTTGGAGAAGAAGACCAACATTGAATATAACTTGTACTTTGCTCCATATATCATGGCTCTCATCCTCACCAAGACTAAGTTCAAAGGGCAGTGCAATGAGAGGCATCTTGTGTGCAAGCCTTTCCGAAATGACAGAGACTTCCTTGAAAGGCCATTGACTCCATATCTTCCAGACGATGAGAATGAGGCATATGCAAATGCCGAAGTGGGAGCAGCCGCAGCAGCTGCAGGGGGAGCAGCCCCAGTGGGCGCAGAGAATGCACAGGCAGAGGATGCAGATGCTCAAGCCATGCCACCACCTCCTCCTCCTGAGCCTCAGCAGCATCAGTGGGCACCTCCAGCCGGGTACTTTGACCCATACTTTGCCACATTGCAGCAGTCCATGACTTCACAGTTTGAGCAGATGTAGCTTGGATACACTTCACACTTTGAGGCCTTTGGGCAGCAGATGCATAACTCACTTCAGACCATGCAGCAGGGCTTTCAGAGGCAGCTCGACGATCATCTCACTCAGTTTGGCACTCATCTTCAGCAGAATGTGTACACTCCTATGATGAACAGGATGACTACCATGAGCAATGATCTCGATAGTGCGTTGGATGCACTCAATGAGAGGTTTGATGGGATTACAACTCATGAAGAGTTTCAGACTGTGATTGAGAGGTAGGAGCATCTTCAGCAGGATTTCGACGCTTTTCGGGGTCACTTCCACTCCTACTTCCCGGCACCTGCACCGCCGCCAGAGTTCTACCCCCACCAGCCATATTTTCCTCCTCCATCGCCGCCTGTGCAGTAGCTCCCCTCTTTTGGTTCTTGATGACAAAGGGGGAGAGATCATTTGGAGGAGTGATCATGGAACTTTGCATTGTTTGTTAGCATGGCATGCATGTGTGGTTTATTCTTGCATTTGTGATAAGAACTATGTTGGCTTGTAGTAACTCTAGTACTTGTGTGGCTTGTGGTTGTGGAACTAGAACCCGGTTGAACTTGGTTGAACTTATTATGCTCTAGTTAAAAATCCTTTGTGTTATTTGTTCTAGTTCCTATGTTTTCTTGAGGCTAATCTTCAAATGTTATCATTCTATGAGCATAAACATATATATCTTGTGTAGCCTCGGTTGCCTTTTGTAGGGGAGACTCCGTCAAAATTTCTATCTATACATATA
Source organism: Urochloa ruziziensis (assembly GCA_015476505.1). Taxonomy (NCBI): domain Eukaryota; kingdom Viridiplantae; phylum Streptophyta; class Magnoliopsida; order Poales; family Poaceae; genus Urochloa; species Urochloa ruziziensis. The sequence goes on along the minus strand of CM027122.1, from coordinate 21,276,036 downwards.
TGAGAAAAGAAAATTCAATATTATATGCATATATGTAGGGGGAGTCATTTCCTACAATGAATTTTGAGATCACTGATTAAATCTTCTATCATGATTCTATTGAGATAAGTAAGTGTTTTCAAAACTCAAAAATCTCTCATAACACTCCTTTAAAATGGTTGTCATCAATTACCAAAAAGGGGGAGATTGAAAGTGCATCTAGGCCCCTAAATGTGTTTTGGTAATTAATGACAATCATCGTGGACTAACAATTCTGTTGGGACGCGAATCAGGCAAACTCCACCACCTGCTTGTTGCGCTAGGATCTGTATCGCATTAACCCATGACTCAAAAGAACCGAGCCGATCCATGATTCGTTTTTCCGTCTACAAAATGCACGAATCGAATCAATTTGTGATTCGGTCCGTCTCAGCTCAGCCAGGCAAACCGAGTCGGCCTGGGATTCGGCTCGCCGCGCTCGAGCAGGCGCGTGGACCGAATCAGGTTGTGATTTGGTCCGCCGCGTTCCACGTGTAGCGGAACGACTCGACCAGGTACAAGGACCGAATCGGCTCGTGATTCGGTCCGCCGCGTTCTGCAACTGGCGGAACGACTCGACCAGCTGCATGGACCGAATCGGCGTGCGATTCGGTCCGACGCGTTCTGCGACTAACGGAACAGCTCGACCGGGTACACGAACCGAATCGGACCGCGTTCTGCGACTAGCAGAGCGACTCGACCAAGTGCTCGAACCGAATCGGCTTGTGATTCGGTTCGGGGCTCTCGGCTGAGGGACGCCCAATCCGCCTCAGGGCTCTAATGATCTTATGTTGATGTGCAGCCATTTGAGGACAGGCCTACGAGGGGAGCTGCAAGAGGCTCGGTGCGCAGAACTAGGCCGAGGTGCGGAAGCCGGCTCAGTGCATGCAATGACGAGAACAAGTCGAAGTTGGCTTCCTCATGTAAAATTCCCCTTGTAATCCGTTAAAGTAGAATATTCCCAGTACAATTGTAGCAGGTAGGGGTAGAAAGGGAACATGTGACTGAGGAAGTGACCCTCCGCCTCCCTATAAAAGGAGAGGGCGCGCCACTTTGTAAGGGTTCGGATTATTCCTTGGCTCTTATTAAAGCAGTGCCTCTCTTTGCTCCTGCCCTCCCATTTCGTTTTTCATTTTCGTATTGGCTTACGAGCTCGCTCTTGAACCAACAAGTTCTATTGAGATGATGAGATTAGGTTAGTCCGGATGAATGGATGAGCTTCAATGATTGATTACGATATATCACCGTATATTGAAGCAAGAGGATGCTAAAGGAAAAGGTAAAAGATAGGTCGTTTTCTTTTACCGGTCCTAAGGAGTTTTAGAGAAGAAATTTGACCGAATTGATAGGCTAGATAGCCGTACTATTAAGAGGGGTCAATTATGGTTGTTTGTTATGATTCTAGTGCCGACTTGCTCAAATAGTATAAGTGCATGCATGAGAGCTAACTTCGTTTTAGAAAGTTGAAGGGAATTCAACCATGCTGATTTTGGTTAGGCGGACGGTCCGCCCATGGGGTGGCGGACGGTCTGCCTCACATTTGTTTGACGGAAAATCGGCTAAGTGTTGGATAAGGGGGTCCTGCCGCTTTTCTTAGGCGGACGGTCCGCCAGGCACTGGCGGACGGTCCGCAGGCTAAATCTGTATGCGGCGGACCCTTTCGCGGACCGTTCACGCAGAGACGGTTTCTGGGGGTTCCAGGACACTTTTATAGGGCGGACGGTCTGCCTTTGATAAACTTGGTCCTTAGTCGTGTGGTGACTTTTTCCAACTGAAAGGCGGACGGTCGGCCCCTGTTGGACGGACGGTCCGCCAACCCCGTAACGGTCACTTCTGACACGTTTGACTTTTTATTGATCGGTGAGTGCTACCTGGGCTGATATTGGGCTAGCTTTGAGGGGCCCAATTTTAATGTTAATGGTGATTAAAGGGCTGTTCACGTGAGGTTTATTTCCCCTTAATTTTACACGCACCTGTCCTCTCTGCTGCACACGTTCGGTAAGCCTTCTATTTCTATCGAATCCAACTACGATTCTGCAATTTTATTGATCAGGTGGAGATAGGTTAGGTCCTAATCGGGTAAGCTTGATTAAATTAATCAATCGACAGGCAATTGATTTTGTTCCCTGATTAGATTTATGTTGACTGGGAATTGGCAGCAAAGATTAGTTCTGTTAACCTAATGAAAGCCTTTGATCTAGGTGATCCTCGCAGAGGTAAATTCAAGTTCAAGTTAATAGAGATGTAATCCTGTAAGCCTCTTGTACTCAACATATCACATATTCACATATGCTACCTTATTTTGTATCCCTAGAGCTAATTAGTAGACAACTTTATATGCAATTGGTGTTGATTCACTTATTATCAATGCTCTATTCGAGTTAGTACATATGTGTATATATCATGCCATATTTTTGTTAGTGGCGCCACTGCCTCTAATCCTAGAAATGGTTGAGGACCTGCACCATACTCGAATCAGACCCATACATCGTCATCCCACCATCAGACCCACTCAAACTCACTCATCGTCACCCCACCACCAGTCCAAACCAATCTGCAAGACGTACTAGTTTAACCAAAGAAACCACCCGAGCGCTTCGAGGAGGAGGACGTGAGGGTGCTCGGCAGCAACCTCCGCAATGATAAAACCAAATCGGACCAGTTTATTTCCCTATACAACTAAACTGAATCAAACCGTTAGCAAAGCCCATCCATTTTCACCCAACCAAAGCCCAACTCATGAAGGCCCAAACTGGTAAAACTGATTTTTTTTTTTTCCTCAACCACTTCCAGCTTTATCTGCCACCGAAGGAGCATGACGCGTCAGTTTGCATCCTTTATGCTGCAACAAGATCAGTTCGGTGGCAGATAACAAGGAAATGGGCAAATGAATTGACCCGATTGCTTTATCTTAGGTCTTTGCTTAAACAATAATAATAAGCTGATTAGCACAATAAAAAATATTGCTGTCCACTAAGCGGCTTGATCTATAACAAGGAAATGGGCAAATGAATTGACCCGATTGCGGATGCCTTAGAAGAGCACGGGACCAAGAATTTCCAGTTGTTTTAGTGACAAATGGGTAGTTGCCTCTTCAAAACTCACAAACCCAATCCACAAGAGGGTAGGTATGTTAAATGATTACTATAAATCTTTTTAGTAGATGTAGAACTTTTAATATGAATTTTGTATTGGCATGATAGTTCAGTATCCTGTTGGGTTCGATATGGCCACATGGGTCACATAAATATAGGAGCAAATACATGGATATACCAGATTCATTATAAGTGGGCTCGTCAACGAAGTACAGCTCACTCCGAATGACAACAACACACATGATCACACAGACACAATAGGTGACCTTGATTGGTGAATTCCAAATGGTGAACCTGTTAGCAACTGCAAAAACAATGCATATGACAAAACATAGAACATCTCTCGGAAGAATCAGTGAACAATAATCATGGACATTGGATAAAGACTAAGAAAGAGGCAAAACTTACAACACTGACTAAAATATAACAAATGTGGCAAATGGACACAGCCTACTCCTACTTAACAGCTGACACTAGAAAGTGCGTAAGAACTTGTTTCTATTGCTTTATTCTTGAAGCACGCAATAAATGAATTTAGCTGTTCTGAAGGACTTGGATTGCAGGGAATATGGCATTCGTCATCTACATCACCCAGCGCTTGCATTGCCATAATCATAAAGGGGATCACGGCAGCCGCCAAACAGCCGTGGGTGAACAGACAAGCAACCTGAGCAGTCCAGACTGCTGCCTTTTGCTTGAAATGGGTCAAGAACCTCCATGCGAGGCCAAACAGCACAGACATGGCAGTGCTGATTATGAAGGCATGGGTGTACCTGCTGAGGGAGTCATCACTGAAGCTTGGTAACGAGACTGCTAGGAAGCCTGTGAAGGTTACCTTGGTCAGCTCCAGCGATGCTGGTTTAACTTCGTTGCCTTGGGGTTGGTTACCACCTGGGACGCACAGACAGATAATGTAGCACAGAAATAGGCCAAGAGTTGGTACAACGGCCACCGTGACTCCGTTCTCTTTATCGAGCACGAAGACGATAGTGAGCACCACCGCAGTGAAGCAAAGAGTCAGCCCGCCGCACAAGGCGTGCAGAACAGAGCACATGAAGTCGCATTGCTCCTGATCATCGTAGTCAATGGGAGGGACCGCCGCCAAGAGCATGACAGTAATTGCCAGCACGCAGAAGAAAAAGGTCAAGCCGAGAGGTGCAAGAAGGCGAGGGTTGAGGTCAGGGCCGACGCCGGTCTGACCCTCCAACGCCAAGCCTTCCAGCCCGAGGAAGAGGAGAGATGTTACAGAGGTGGAGAAGTCCAGTGATGGCTCGAGCTTCTTGTCGCAGCTGACATCTGTCCTCTCTCTTCGTTCCTTGCTTGCTATCACAGACAGGTAACCGCAGCCTAAGATAAAAGGGCCAAACACGACCAGGACGGCCAAGAATGCTTCGAACCTCATGGTGGCTATGAGAAGTAAGATCATGTACGAGAGCAGCATCTGGAAAATCGAACAAAGGTGGACCAGAAGCTTGGAGAAACGGAAGACCAACTGAAACGGAGTGGAAAATATCGCCGGCAGCCTGTCTAAGAGCGCGCTCGCGATACCGAGAATGACGAAGGCCGATGAAGACAGGAACAGACTGATGCCTGCGAGTGGGGAGACACTGCCCCGAACAGCGGCGTTTCCCTCGCTCCTCAAGTCGACTTTCTTCAGCGCAACGGCCACAAGCACTGGGCACGCCATGATCAAAATGCCTTCCGTGAAAGCTCCGACCCTGTCCTTCAGGGCATCCTAATATTCAGCTAGAAACTGTTAGTCATTCTGAATACCCGTGTTTTGCTTAGCCACTATTACAAAACTACAAATCTCTCTTCAGGTTTGGGAACTTACCATGTCTACCAGCCAACCAGGGACAGTCGATGCCTACGTTGATGCAGGCAGTCCCCTGCTCTCAGGTCCCAGCAGGCAGCAGCTGAAGATCCCACGCAGGAAGATTTTATCAACTGCCAAGCTACCATGCGCTTACTACTTATTACTAGCACCAGTAGACCACTGCACTTGCTTGCAGCTAATAACAGGAGACAACATATATGATGCTTGCTGCCGAGTGCCAACAGAAGATGTAAAGCAACACGAAAGAAAAGCTCAGAGTTACATTACTGCGAAGAATCCTTTGCAACTTGCTCCCTAAAAGTATTCTTGGAAAAGTTGTTGGGAACGCGGAGGCGACGACTTAGAAACACGGACATACCACGACAATTAGTGTGGGCCCCACCAGGAGCGAACCTACGGCGGATGACGACAATGACCTTGACCTTGAGTCGCCCCTGCCTGTTTGTGTTAAATGGACTGGCAGTAACACCGAGGACACGCCATGATAGGGATCACACCGCACAGCATCGCCACAGCGCACAAGGTATCCCGCATTCCCCACATGGCCCCTGTGTACGCGGAAATAAATTGGGTGCGCACGGTGCGCACCGCGGCCACTGTGCGCACCCCCTTTCCTGTGTCTCTGCGACGTAGGCCTGAGTAGTCCCCACTAGTATGGAAGAAGAAATCACTATCCAAAGAAACAAATGCATTTCATTTCTCTCTCGCTCAGGCCCACGTCGTAGGGACACAGGGGAGAGGGTGCGCACGGTGGCCGCGGTGCGCACCGTGCGCCACCCAATTTATTTCCGTGTACGCGTCCTCCTCGTACAGCCCTGATTTCATGCCCACCCCTGTTTAGTTCGCCTCTACACTTTTCATGAAAATGTCTTACATGCATGGAGTATTAAAATGCATGGAGTATTAAAAGTAGATGAAAAAATTAATCTATTATATGAATGAAGTATATATCGCGAGACGAATCTAATGAGCATATTTAATCCATGATTTTCAACAGAAATACTACAGTAACCATCCGTTAATTATTGATTAATTACCCTCTAATTACCCGTCATTAGATTCGTCTCACGATTTTCTTGCTAAATCTATAATTTGTTTTATTAGCTGTCTACGTTTACTACTGCTAAATGGTACATTTTATTTGATGTGAGCTAAAAAAGTGATCTTTGGTCCCTTTTATTTTAGTCTCGGCTGTCTAAAATTTGATACTAAAATGGTCACCGACCCATTTAGTACCGGATTGTAACACAAACCGGTACTAAATGACGCGTTTTATTATTGGCCAGTGTTACAATCCGGTACTAAAATGGCGTGCCACTTTAGTCCTGGTTTGTAACACAAGCCGGTACTAAAAGGTGACATTTAGTCCCGGTTTGTGTTACAAACCGAGACTAAATGGGTCTCCACGGGTTACTTTAAAAAGAATGTATCTCCCACTCAATCACATGTGATGCATAAGTGAGATGGTAAGGAAGCAACGTGGGAGACCGGAGGTCGTGAGTTCGAATCCTCGCGGCCGTGTTCGCGTATTTACACGTGAAAATTCGCGTGACTTGTGACTCCTGAGGGGCTTTCAAATATTTTCTTTATTATTTCGGTGCAACGTCGTTTAGAGTGTCGCGTTTAACGACCTGCCACTTTAGTATCGAAACTTTAATCCCATTGCGAAACCGGTACTAAACCTGGCTTCCTAATTGGGACTGTGACAATGCATTGTGGTGACTGAATGATTTCAAGCCGCGTCCGGCCGTCGTACTAGTCCCCTTTAATTTGGCCACCTAGCAGTTCCATCCCATCCCAACACACAGCTCCCTAATGTAATAATAATGTATAATGTGCCATAAGCTAAGCAGCTTGTCCACGTTTCCATTGGGATAGACAACACCTCTGTGATTCTTTGGTGCTTTTTTAGATAATAAAAAAAGCATCTCGGCTTCACATTCTTTCATGAAAAGGATCAGACCTTAATGTTACAAGTAGTAGAACAAAAGCTACACTCAGAGCAACTCCAGCCCAGCTCTTAAATATGGACCTCTATTTTGCATTTTTTGTGGGCCTGCAAAAATTTACGGGCTTGAAATTCTTTTCCTGCTCCAGCTAGCCCGACTAAAAGAAGGCCCCTAAATAGTGGGCCCCACCTGTCAGCCGCACACACCTCCATCTCTCCCTCCCGCACATGCGCGCCTCTACCCGTCGCACCAGCCGCCTCGACCCCGCGCCTCTCCCCGCGCCGCGGCGCGCGCGCCCGCCCCTGCGCCTTGCCTGCCGCCGCGCCGGCCTAGCCACCTCGCCGCGCCCGCGTCGTCGGCCGCCGCGCCACCACGCCACCGGGCCACAGCGTCGCCTCCCGTGCCCACGCGCTCCGCCGCTGCTCGGCCACGTACTCCGGCACGCTGACGCCGCGCCCTCCCGCGGCCAGCGCAGCCGCGCGCCCGCGCCGCCGGAGCCGGCCCCCGCGCTCCCTCGCTCCGGCACCTGCTCGCCGCCCGCCGGCACGCGCGCCGCCGGCCTCCAGCGCCTGCTTGCCCCACGGAAGCCCGAGAAGCAGCACGGAGGCCACCATCAGCGCCTTCGCCAACACGGGCGTCGAGCTCGTGGTGGGCGTCCTCGACGAGTGCCTCGCGGCGGTCTCCACCTCGTTTGGCGCCTCCTCCTGGGTCTGCTCCAACATCTTGCGCTGCGCCACCCACGTCTCGCCGTCGGAGTTGAAGATGCCATGGCGCGGGGAGGGCTGCGGCCATGGCGTGGGGAGGGTGCGACGGCCTTGGCGTCGGCGTCGGTGGGAGGGCACGGCGGCCTAGGAGGGCGCCAGGCGCCCCGCCACCCCACTCCAGGCGCCAGGCACGGCGACGGCCTAGTGCTCCGCGCAGGCGCGGCGCCGCCGTGCTTGTCCGAGAGGGGAGCGATGTGGAGTCGGGAGGGGGAGGAGAAAGGAGTAGAGAGCTGGGGCCCACGTGTTGAGTGAGAATAGAGGGCCTCCATTTTTAGGGGCCCTGGATCAAAATTTGGAGGCTTCCACAAAATGGTAGCCCGTTTAGGGGCCCGACTGAGTTGTTTTTTCCCACTTGGGAGACTAAAATAGGTATAGTGGCCCATTTGAGGGCTGGGCTGGAGTTGCTCTCACAAGATGAAGTATGCAAATATGGAACTAGAATTTTAAACACCAATAATCCGTAAACTAAATGATCATCCATTCAAAGTGAAAAAAACGCAATTGCTCGTTCTCACTTTGCTGCAACTGTGCTCAAAACCTGAGCTAGTATGTCTCCTTGGACAGTACCTGCAAAGAAGTTTTAGGTTGGCATTTATCGAAAACCACTTCGTTCCTTGTGTTACAAATAACCCAACAAAGCATTGTGCCCCGTCAATAAAAATAGATTTGTTTTGTGCTCTTTCCGTTTTGACCACATCTCAAAAAGATCGATGAAATTTGTTGGTGGAGCAATTCCAAATGCTATGTGTAGAACCAGTGCACTCGGTATACGCGGAGTACCACGTGTTAGATTAACTAATCATGATTAACAACAACTTAATCACAGGATCTCTAGTCTAGAACTTAATCACACCTAATTCACTGATTAATGCGGAAACTTAGTAGATCTTAGGACTTACCAGTGCAGTTCATGTCCTCTGTCAGTAGTAGACGAAGTAGTACATGTAGAAGATGCAGAAGACCCTGACGAAGTAGATGCAGTGCAGGATCACGAGCACCGAGCTTCCACGCCTTCCAGCACGCTTAGTGATTGATAGAATTAGGGTTAACAATAACCCTAAAGGCTAACTCGTGATTAACTCACGGATTAGGGAAACCAGGGGGTTTCCCCTTAGTTATATAATGCTGTAGACGTGGGGCCGGGCCCTCAAATGGGCTGAGTTTGCCTTCCAATCAAAGGCAACTAACAGAGATTAGTCTAGGATTAGGATTGGGCCTGAAGGCCCAAATAGACCTGACCGAGGTCAAATCCAACATTCTCCCCCTTGACCGATGGTCAACAACTTATTCTTGTAATATTCAATTTCATTGATCATGTGAAGGTGGATATACACAGATCAATAATCTCCCGCTGAATCGAACAGTCTTAATCTTAAAACTTACTTGTGTTCGTCTTATGTTCACACTCAATACAATAGCAAAACCCAGCGAATGAGTCATCGGCAGACATGACAGACATACCGGGACATCATTAACCAAAGTCCACTATAGTACCTTGATAGAACACTTACTAACTTATTTGGGAGTTTATTAATTCGGCCTCATCCAGAATCATATTTAAGGTTAATCATCAAATCCATACTAATCTCGCGAAAATGGGATAAGAGATAAAACCTTCAATTAGTCATGTTGCTAGCAACTTACTTAAAACATTAAATTGACTTGATTCTGGGACCCTTCTTTCACAACAATATATTTGTTAATGTATTTGACACCATCAAATATATGTGATTACTTGAAAGGAATACTGTAATCAAATACAGCAACATTGATTTGAAATCAATGTTAACACATTAATAATACCGAAATATAACTCATATGCCTGTCTAAAACATGCCATACAAAATTAGCCTTAATTATGCTAATCTTGTTTTAGAGCTTTCTGCAGAATCGCTCAGATCTGTAAGAGTGAAGGACTTAAACTTAATGTGCACAATTACATCCATATACTTTTACAAAACTTTATCTAAATAGTACTTAATTAAATAAGCATGTTATTTGGTGCATTAATCTTTTATGCACCTTTTCCAGTGGACCTCCCCTGGACTAAGACTAATAAAAAATTTGTCAAGCATTCCGGCTTGTCATCCTAAGTCAATCAGTTATAGATCTCAGCATATAGCTTCTAATTGAAGCATTAGGAACGTCTTCCTATTTAATTAGACTTAACCTTTATTCTTATGATAAATAGGCATAGTTGTGTATGCATTCACATTTTATCACTTCAGAGCTACTTTTAATATTTGCCCTTTAGTGACAATCCTAATACTCATTTTTGGTCCCATCTCAGTGTTATGCTCCCCCAGAACTTAATAGAGAGCTTCACTAAGATGCATCTTATGATATGATGAAAACTTTTCCCCGTTGCTGGAATGCAAACTTAATAATGTTAGCTTTATGGAGAAAACATTCACCTTAGAGTATCAGGATAATAATTAATCCACCTTAACTTTACAAATGAATCATGGTTGCCCATGATACACACAAAATTATTGTGACCTATGAACTTAGCATCTTAGCTTCTTTTGGAATCACTTTCAAACCTGTAGACCCTTCATAGCCTACTGCTTTGACCCCATCAGAAAATTTCTATGAAAAGAACTATTCTTATATTAAAGTTCACAGACTCCTTTATCGCCTCTTCATAATAGACTTAAATAATTGAGGCTCTCACTTCTGTGCCAAATACTTAACTTATCATTAAACATTACTTATCTCTGTTGTGGTTATACAGCTAATGTACATCCTCAACAGAGTTAGATAAGAAATGGAGAAAACACTTATGGCACGATATAAATATATATGACAAAATCATATATGTATATATATCTCATCTTAAATCATCAATACAGAGAAAACTTATCCTCTATCTCATTAAGATTTTCTTCTCCCCCATTTCCTTTCTTCTTAGTGAGCTTCCATTGAACTCTGAACAATCAGAATATTAAAAGTGTCGAACCATAAACTTATCTGAAGTAATTTACAATGGATGCTCTTTAACTTATTTATCTTTGGCACGACATTTACTATATCTTTCTTAGATACCACTGATGAACTTCCCTTGCTAATCTAGCCCACATCAGCGGCGGCTAGAAGATGAACTAGAGTAGCAAAGCTATGATTAAATGTTCATAAAACAGCGGTGGCCAGAATCATGAACATAAATCATACTTCAACCGTCTCGGATTCAAATTGAACTAATCCACAACAGCGATGGCCAGAAATGGATAGAACAACAGAACCTATGAATTTTATCCTGTACCCAGCGGTAGCCAGAATAAAGAATAAAATCACACTCACTTATTTGAGGCAGTTGGTAATCGTGGAGTGTGACTCCTATTACAATGATATTATGTCTCGCATTATAAACTTATTCTTAATTGAAGCAATGAGATGTAGCGAGTACTTATGAAACTTCTTCTTAATTTTGCCCTTAAAACTTATGGACAATAAAATATTATGGAGAGAAAATTATAACTCTACTAGATGAGAGCAATTCTTAACTAGTATTGTTAGCAGGAGCATCTCAAAACTGATGAGACATTCCATTCTCCCCTTCGAATTAGTGGTCTAAACGTGAGTGTGCCACATATTCGACAAGGTCTCATCACTTCTTAACTCATTTAACTTAAATAACAGTCAAAGACAATTGCGATGAAAAATAAGCACTAAAAGAACTTAATGATGTATTATTACTTATTGAGGACACAAATATCCAGAATTTCTCATTACAGAAAACAAATATGTTCCCTAAACAAATATGTACATCATCAGCTAGAAATAAATCTAAAACTAATGACTCAATAGTAATGCGAAGCTCCAGAGTCTTTGACTTTGATGAAATCACGTAAACTTTGCTCCCCTGAATCTCCCCTCCTTTAAGGTCCAAGAACCCTAAATACCCGAAGGAAGTTTAATATGTGCAAATGCACCTGAGTTATTCCACCTTAAATTAGTGGGAGCAAATAAACTTAATGAAAACTTATGAGACAACTGAAATACCTTTCTTCTTAAGCCATGCAATTTATCTGGGGCATCGCTCTTGCATGTGGTTGATTGACTTGCAAAAATTGCAGATGACTTGAGCGTGCATTTCTTTATTAGTGCGCTTATCATAGTTCTCAGGAAGAGAATCCATGATGAATTGCGCAAGATAATCGCTCTGGATATGTATCCCAAGCACTTTCAACTCTTCAGCTATGCTGACGATGCTCTTAATGTGTACGCTCAATGCACCTTGATTATTGTAACGCGAGGTGGTTAATTTCTTAACGAGAAAACTGGATAACTTATATTTATATTTATATGTTTCCTTAATTGAATACATTAACTCCTTAACTGATAATTCCTTACCTTTGATCTCAGTAGGAAAAGAACCTCTCAAGGCCTCAATGATGGTTTGTCTAATGACCATCTTTGCCAAGTCATTGGATCTCTCCCATTTTTCTGAATTTGAGTTGTACTCACTTATCTTATCAACACAATTTTGAGTTCCAACCGCTGGAGCAGTTGGCTTATCCTCACGTAACACATAATCAAGATCCAAGGTCTTGAGAATGCTTAGCACATCCTGATTCCAACTAGGGAAGTTTGTGCCATCAAAATGCTCAATGGTGCTTAGCAACTTTGTATAATCAACTGAAAATTCATAAATAAAGTATGACTCAGAAATAGTACAAGAAGATGCACATAAAGGCATGAAAATAACCCTACGGTGGTCTGATTAAAATCACGCATACAAGTTACAACTTGCAATCACCGGTGGGGAAAACAAGCGAAACTTGACTTAAACTCGTAACTAAACAACGGTGGTTGAATTAATCACAAGTTTACTGTAAATGAACTTCCCGGTGGTTCCATTCAAATAGAGGCATCTAAGTGCACTTGGTGGAAAAAAGAATGAACTTTCAGCTTAACTTATGTCTAAAACAAATAATGCAAAGTTTAAATTTAACTTATGCGAAAACATGACAAAACTAAACATAATGCATATTTATCTAAAATGAAATGCTAAGACAAAAGCATTATTATAAGTAAACTTATGATGAATTTAAACTTTAAACTTTAACTTAGAAAAAAAACTTAATGGTAAGGCAAAAGCAGTGCAAGAAAATAAATAAATTGCACGATAAGGTTAACATGATCATGAAAAACTTAAAACTTATTTTATGAGCGCATTAAAACTTAGCATTTCTTAATTGCATAACAGTAACATGCAGAAAAGCATGACATAAAACTTTACTCACATGTAACAGTGCATAATCAAATAAAACTTAATAATTCAAAACTTAATTTTGCAACTAAGAAATAAACTTGCACGGAAAACAATGAGCCACTGAAAACTTGATATCTGAAAACTTAAATATAAACATAAAAAAACAATATAACTTAATGTTTAAATTTCTTACGCAAGAAATAAAATAGACTTAATGCGGAAGCAATAAACTTAAAACTTAAATTTAAATTTATAAAACTTAAAACTCAACTTACTAAAATTTCAGTGAAATAAAAAAAAGAAAAAGGAATATGAACTTCTTAAAATAAAGTTTACTCATGCAACGATAAACTTAACTTATTGCTGAAATAAATGTGTGCTAAATAGAAAAGGGGGCTAAAAAACTTAAACTAAAGAAAGACTTAGTTTCGGCCCGTGACCGAAAATGGCCCACGATCGCGCACAGCCCGACTCAATGCGCATGCGGCCCAGCTCAGCCCGCGCGCGCGGCCCATCTAACAGGCGTGCAGCCCAGCCCCGCAGCGCGCGCACACGCGGCTCAGCAAGCTCGGCTAGCGGCTCATCACAGCGGTGCGGCCCGTCGCGCGGCACAGTACGGCCCAGCCCATCACGCGTGCGCGCGGCTTGCCATGCAGCTCACGGCGCAGTCGCTTGGGCTGGCGGCTCAGCGCGACGCGGCCTAGTGAGCAAGGTGCGGCCGCTTACTTACTTAACGGGCCTTGAGCCCAGAGGGCGGACGGATGGGCTGCCAATCCAGCCCAGCGCCTCAGCCGCACCCCCCACCCCCCGCGCCGAGTCGATCTCGTCCGTCGGTAAGATCCGACGGTCGACAGCGTCCGACGGGCGTATAAAACGCCGAAATCGCCGGGGGGGAGGGCAAACCCTAACTCATTTGCTCCTCCCTCCCCTGCGCTCTTCTTTGCTGAGCGCCGCCGGCGGCCGGCCGCCGCCCGCTCCGCCGCCTCTTAGCCTTTCTCCCCCAGATCCGGTGGGTGAGACGCTAGGTCTCGAAAAAACCCAGCACCCCACGCATCCGAGCGCCGCCGGCGGCGACACATAGTGCCACTCGCCGCCTCGTTCTTCCCCATGTCCGGCGAGTGAGAGCCCAAATCCGAGAGACCCAAGCTCGGCGCTGCTTATGGCGCGACTTATGCACCGCCTCACCGGAGCCTCGCGGGGCCTCTCTGCGGCGCCGCGTGCGTCACGCGCGCGGCCCGTCGAGGGGTTCCGCCGGGGTTCAAGGTCCCGCGGTGGCGCTACCACCGGAGGTGGAGCCGACGGTCCTGCGCGCAGCGACTTATGCTACGCGCGGTCGCCGAGGCTAGGTGAGCCTTACCTGCTGATCTTAGGGTTTGCGGCTTAGATCTAGGGTTTGGGTTTCGGGTGTGACAGGTGATCTGAGTTTTCTTTGGTTGGATCTGAGTTTCCCCTTTCCTTTCTAATTTCTTCGGATTTTGGGCTGTGCTAATATTACGGGGTGGGCTGAGATGGCTAACGATGTTCACTGATGTCTAACATGCACGAAAAACTTATGACCGAAGCAATCTATGTCACAGAGTGATTCTAAACCGTGCATGACTTAGTGATTTTGATGCACTTTATTACTCCGGCCGAGAACCCTAACTCTTAGATCTTAGATTAAAACATGATTTTTTTTTAACTGACTGATCTAAAACATGTACGCAAGGAAACTTCACTGATCTAATTAGCACTTATTGAAACATGAAAAACACCTAGAAAGCCTTACTGATCTAGTGTTTAGGCATCCAAAAACATGCTCTATCTTAACTAAAACATGAACTGTGATTGAACTAAGAACATGAACAGAGACTTAGATGGCTTAGGGGATCAAGATTAGACTAGGTATATAGGGCGACTGATACCAATTGTTAGATTAACTAATCATGATTAACAACAACTTAATCACAGGATCTCTAGTCTAGAACTTAATCACACCTAATTCACTGATTAATGCGGAAACTTAGTAGATCTTAGGACTTACCAGTGCAGTTCATGTCCTCTGTCAGTAGTAGACGAAGTAGTAGATGTAGAAGATGCAGAAGACCCTGACGAAGTAGATGCAGTGCAGGATCATGAGCACCGAGCTTCCACGCCTTCCAGCACACTTAGTGATTGATAGGATTAGGGTTAACAATAACCCTAAAGGCTAACTCGTGATTAACTCACGGATTAGGGAAACCAGGGGGTTTCTCCTTAGTTATATAATGCTGTAGACGTGGGGCCGGGCCCTCAAATGGGCTGAGTTTGCCTTCCAATCAAAGGCAACTAACAGGGATTAGTCTAGGATTAGGATTGGGCCTGAAGGCCCAAATAGACCTGACCGAGGTCAAATCCAACACCACGTACGCAGCTGCTGTATAAATGTCACACCAGCAATAGATTCTACTCTTTTTTAGGACGACAAAAAAATGCCAAATTTTTATTAAAAGAAAAAACATATCAAAGTGTGAGAAGGTGTCACCCATGGTGTCCTCCGCTCCTCCTTTCCTTGCCCACCCCGTCTCCTCTTAGCAACAGGTTCTACTATTATTTGCTTCAAAGTGTAAAAAAAAGGTGTCACTCGTGTCGCACACGATAGGGAACGGGCAGAGAAAACAATGGGTGTGGGCCGGAGCACAAGGTGGGCAAGGAACCAAGAAGGACAGGAGTTGTGGATAGGACCAAGTGGCCAAGTGGCCAAGTGGGCAATACCCTGGCCGTGTTTAGATGGCCTCCGTAAAATTTTTTGGAGGCATTAAATGTAAAGAATCTTGTATGCATGAAACATTAAATGAAGTTTATTTGTAAAACCTTTTCACAGATGGGTGCAACTTTGCGCGACGAATCTAATTAGCATAATTAATCTATTATTTGGTACAGTAACTCTACAGTAACCATCTACTAATCGTGTGGTCAAAGACCTCATTAGATTCGTATCGAGAATTTACCTAGAGTTGTGGAGATACTTTTGTAAACTACCTTTAATTAATACCCTTAATTATTGGTCAAAGGTGCATTTATTACCCTCAACAACTTTTCAGTACCTATCTAAACACGGCCCCTGTGTGGCGATATGCGGTGCGATCCCTATCATGGTGTGTCTGCTAATGTTATCTTACGTCATGTCCAATTGACACGAGCAGGTGACGTGTAGGGGCGCGACTCAAGGTCAAGGTCATCGTCGTCATCTGCCCTAGTCCTTGGCCTTCTCCAATGATATAAACTAGTATCTAGTTCTAAACACTCTAAAAGCATCTTTAGGAGATTGATTATCCTCATTCCTATTTTTAGCCATAAGAGGTTGAGGGAAGAAAAACTTCTCCAGCAAATTTATTTCCCCTTTATTTCCTCTTCTTCTCCCCTTTCTTCTCTCAATCCACATTTCCTCCTTTTCCTTCTCACTTTCCTTCCCTTCCTCCTTTACACCCGGACAACAATTTATGGTCACACAATCGATCTACAGCCTGACAATAATTTCTGGCCGCCTGATCCGCTCCTTCCATTCGCGCCTGTCCCTACCTTCGCGTCAGGCTACTGAGCACTAGCGCTGCCGCAAGGCGGTCCATCACCTATGCACAAACGGCCAAGCTCCTATTGGGTTGCCCCGTCCTTGCGCGTTGCTCCCGTGCTCATCGCCGACTCGACCGTCGATCGGCCCTGCTCCACGCGCCGGCTATCCCCACCACCCTCGCCCTCACATGTCGCCACGAACTAGCAGCCTGCTTGTCGACACCTGCCGTGGCCGCTGCCATGTCGCGTGCGCTGGCCATCCCTGTGGCGTTTGATGCCGGCCACGCGCTGCTCCATCGCCTGACGCGCCGCTCGCCCGCCGCTGTGCCAAGCTCTCCCTTGAGAAGGGAGAGTTAAGAGAGAGGGAGAGGGGAGGAAGAAGAAAGACATTAGCCAATGACGTGTAGACCCCATGTGTCAGGAGGAAAGAAAGGGAAAAGAGAAAAGAGGATCTGATTTTAGCACCTCTCGCTGATATTTTGAAATTGTGAAAGGGAATTTCCGTGTATAGTGAGAAAGGATAAAGGAGAAAATTAGCCTGCTAGAGATGCTGTAAGAGACTCACCCTTCCTATAGCAATAAGTTCTATTATCTTTTTCATCAGTGTGAAAAGAGGCCACTAGTGGTGTCGCATACGATAGAGAACGGGCGGAGGAAAACAATGGGTGTGCCCCACCAGGAGCGACCCTAGAGCATATGATAATGACAAGACGACCTTGACGCGACCTTAGTCGCCGTACCCATCACCTGCTCGTGTCAATAATTGAACAGGAGACGTAACATTGAGGACACGCCATGATCGGGCCGGATCACCGCAGCCCACACAGGTGTGCTATCAGCCATAATAGAGTACTCCGTCCACGCTTCCATTGGGAGACAACACTACAGCCTGTATTCTTCGGTGTTAGACTGCAAGCCCACTCTCTAAACGCGGAGTATCATATCATACGCAGCTCGATCAGCTAGCCTGTTACACCAGGTGAACGAGCTTATTTGAGATCAGAGAGGAAACAACTCAGAGCAGCTAGGCCAACAACCGAGCGCAATCTTTTGCCAAGGTGAGCTGCTCTCTTGTTTCATCTTATGGATCAGCCTGCATCCGATGCAAATTAATCATAGGTAAAGTTACGGTTTAGCACGTTTTCACGGGAAACATAGCGATTCTCTGTTATTAACGGATACTCTGTCTTGTTTGCTTGAATCCAGCTTGAAATGTCCAGTCGTCATGACCTGCCAGTCTTCATATGGATCAGCAGTTTTCCAAATTTCATCAGTTTGGAACCTATAATCAAGGCTTATGTAAGAAAACAGCAGCTAGCTTCAGTTGCTATTTGTCTTGCCTCCGTTTGCTGCTTTATCTTCCTGTGGATAAGTGTCTTCGGATTTATTGGCCGTTTATCTTGTTTCAACTGGAGCCGAATTCAAAGCGCTGGCGCCTTTGCCAAAGCTGCTGTTGTCATAGTCACAGCTTATGCAACTTTGCTTGCGGTGGATGCAAGGTATATCAGTCTGGCCATCATCCTCATCATCCTGCTGGCTTTCATGGGAGCACTGTTCGTAATAGTATCTCTAAAGGGCCGTTTGAAGCGTGATGAAGACGATAACAAAGCTGGTAACAAGAGTACTGGTGATGTCGTCACTGCTGCTTCCAGAAGTGACATGGATAGCAGGCTGTTGTTAACGGCTGTACTGCCCTGCTGGGTACTGAGCTTCATGAGACATTTTAACGGTGACGACTTGGCCATCTACTATTTCCTCCTCTTCCTCAGCTCCTCTCTGGGTGAGCTCTCACTGCTGATGGCAAGGCTTCCTTTCGATGTAGCGCCAGCATTTGTGGTTATCCACAGGGCCTCTCTCGTGGTGGTATTGATTACAGCGCACACCATGGCTGTGGAGCTGCTGGGCGATACCGCGGTGGTCGTTTGCGCTCCGGAGATTTTTACAGCACTAGTGTGGCTTATCATCCAGTTGGGCCATGGTGGCTATGCTACCATCCAAACCTTAGAAGCAGCTCTGCGCAAGGCTGACATTGCAGTTCTTGGTGTTGTGGCTCTCCTGACGTACAGAGAGCCCATCAGGGATGAGTCGGATCTGCTCTCGAGCTACATGTCGGCATTGGTTGCTTGTTCCTTTTCGGTAATCCTGCCATCCCTTTGTGTGTTCTCGCTGTGTCAGTGGAGGGGGCAGACTGGAGCCGCGTCCTCGTCAGAACTGGAGGGGGCAATCCGGCTGCTATGTTTCTGCCGAGATATTCTGTTGAAAGGAGCAGCTATGTTTTTGGTAGTTAAGCCACTGCTCGATGTGCGGCTACGTCTGCAACTGCAAGGACTCATGGCTGACCGATGGAACGGCGTTGTTCTCAAATTATTTGGCGCTGGAACCTGAGGACGATTATTCTTGACAAGCTAGCAGTAGGCTCTTGTGACTTCTTAAAAGCATCATTATCTACCAATAGTTCAATAAGTACTACACTGCATGTAACGACATTTGTGTCGGGTGACATATTCTCTTTATTTCTTTCTTTAATTAACACGTATATTTCTGCGGGCTGGAACATTGGAGGCAATACATTGAAATATTTACAATATGTTGTATGAAATGCATTGCACTAAGCAACAATTTAGACCTGGGAGTGTGTTGTTCCTCAACATAAGCTTGTGCCGGCGGACTTACGATTTCGGGTACGTGTCCATCGAGACAAACGTGCCAAGACTGCAATAACGAAGTGGTGGAAGCTTGTAGGGGAAGCGGTGCACATGTTCAAGGAGAGGATGCTAGGTGAGGGGCCTTGGAAGAAGGAGAAGATGCAAACGACATGTGGCTAAAGATGGCAACATGTGTTCAGAAGGTGGCTGTAGAATTGTTTGGCGTGAGTAGAGGAGACAAAGAGGAGGCAAAGGACACCTGGTGGTGGAATGATGTCGGTGATATTATCTCCGGCAGTCTTCCACGGGGTAGCCCACGGAAGTGATTTGTAATGTAGGGAAGATCGCAAAGATCGGAAGCAAGATGGTTAGGATGGACAGACACAAGTGTTTATACAGGTTCGGGCCGTCGACTCGACGTAATACCCTACGTCCTGTTTTGGGGTGTTGTATTGCGTGTTGAGTTGTTGTCTTATGATTTGGAGGGGGTCCCTGCCCGCCTTATATATCGTGGGGCAGGGTTACAAGTCGGTTTGTATCCGATCCTATCTCTAAGAATCCTTTCCTTCTTTACAATAATTCCTATTCCAACTAGGACTTCTCCTTCCAGATCCTTCCTCCGTGCGCCGACTTGTCCCGCACGTCTTTAGGTCCAGAACGATGAGATGGGCCGCCCCCTTTTGGTGGGCTGCCAAGCTTACTCGTGAGGCACCCAGGTACTATATCCCCCACAGTAGCCCCTGAGCACTTCTTGACCGATCGTTGGCTGTAATTGTTCCATCTTTTCCTGCATGATTTGAGTGCTCCAAGTTGTCTAAGATCTTATCCGAGTGATTTCGAAGAAGATCCGAGTGGTTTCGAGGAAGATCCGAGTGGTTTCAAGGAAGATCCGAGTGCCTACTCAGACGTTCCTGAAAACAATTCTTCAATTACAGTCAAAATGAGGGGAAGGAGTGCTCTTTTTCACGACGCGACAGCGAAGTGAATACACTTAGCCCCCGGGCTTTGGGCAATTTTAGTACGAAATTGGCCAAAGGTCTTCAACTTTTATCCATCTGTATCTTTGATCTTCAATGGTGTGCACCTCCAGGTGCACCCATTGGGTGTAGCCCCCGAGCCTTGAGCAGAATAGAATATTCTGGTCGAGGGTCAAAAATAAATATTATGAATTTCTTTTTGAACTTGATCCATCAATGGTGTGCACCTCCAGGTGCACCCATTGGGTGTAGCCCCCGAGTCTTGTTACGACTCAGCATGATCGTGTCAAGACTCTGAAAGCCATGAATTCCGACTGATTTTTCAGCCCCCATGCCTCTGGGCATGGATTTTGGATTAACCTTTCCTTCAGAGGCTTTTTATTTCCCCTTTATAAGGATTTTGTCCTCAAGTTCTTTGAACTCGGTATGACCTCCAAGTCGTGTCCCACGACTCAGCTTGACCATATGGTAAGCCATCTTCTCACAAGATTTATACTTGTCAGCATTTGACCCAGATTTCTGAGTCAATTTAGCGATAGTATCGCATGCCTTACGTAAAAATCAGTTGCGAGGACGCAATATTAATTGCAAAATCAAGTCTGGCCGTCGACTAATTTTAGCCTCACGACCGAGTGGTTTCTGCCCCTGAACCCTAGCTCAGGAACCCACAAATTTATTATCGTAACAGAACCGAAAGGTCGTGCTATATTTCAGCCCATTTAGGCCCATTATTCCTCAAAGTCCGTTGCGTCCCTAACGGTCGCTTTACGGAAGGCGAGATATCGCGAGATATCGCGACTCCCTACCGCATCTTTGAATTCAAAGCGACGGGACGTGCCTGCGTCGGTTGAGTTCCCGAGACAAGCGCCGCGCCGTGCGCGGGAGGAACGGTTTATTCCTTTATAAGCCATCCCCGCCGCATTCTTCTTCCTTTACTTGCCATTTGCCTTCCCCGACGCTCCAGTTCTCTTTGCGCCAGAGCAAACCCTAGATCTGCTCCCGCAGCTTTCTTCCTCGCTCTTCAGCACCGCTCGTTGCCATGGCGCCCAAGAGGAAGGAAGCCTCGAAGCGGAAGGAGAAGTCGCCGGCCAGGGCCCGGTCGTCCAAGGCCAAGGCCACCGCCGAGGTCGCCGTAGATCGCGCCGCCGAGTGGAGGGAGTCCATCACCACCACCAAGCGCCTCGAGCAGCACGTCGTCGACGGCGTCCTCCCTGACCAGCAAACCGCCGAGTGGCGTGCCGCCGCCGGTGAGTCTTTCCCCACCCCAAACTCATCTGATTTGGTGGTGTTCGAATCTTTCTTTCTTCGTGGCTTTGGCGTGCCCGCGCATTCTTTCCTCCGCGGGCTGCTGCATTACTATGGGATCTGCCTCTGCGCATTGAATCCCAACTCCATCCTTCACATCGCCATTTTCATCAACCTCTGTGAGGCCTATCTTGGGATAGAGCCTCACTTCAATCTTTTCATTCATCTTTTTCTTCTTAAGCCTTATCCCCGAACCGACTGCCCACAAGTAGTCGGGGGCGCCGGACTCCAACTCCGCGAGGGTCGAACTCGGGAGTATTTTGATATCCCTTTCCTTACCTCCAATAAAGGGTGGCAGTCCGAGTGGTTTTACGTAGGAAACCACTCGCCTGCCATCTCTCCAGAAATTGATTCTCGTCCTGTTCCCTCCCAATCCTGGACCGCTCTTCCCAAGGAGAGTGAAATGGATCAGGTTCGGGAGCTCCTGGGTCTTATTTCCCAGTTGAAGGACAATGGGTTGTCTGCCGTCGGTGTGGCAGCCAACTTCGTTCTGCGCCGGGTCCAGCCACTCAAGCAGCGGGCTCACCCGGCGTATGAGTATTACGCCGAGGGGGACAACACGCGCGAAGCCCCCGAGCGCGTCGACAAAGTCCAAGCCGCCGCTCGGCTTGGCAAATTCTTCGCGACTGGAACCTCCCTGAGGACCACTGACTGTCCTCCGGCGTTCAACTTGGGAAATCCACGCCCTGAGGTATTTAGTCAATCTGTTGTTGTTTTTATTTCAATTCCACCCATTGGGTGTAATCTCAGAACTGAACCCAATTTTTGCAGGGTCGAGTTGCCTTTGTATCCCTCCCTCCTTTGCCTGAGATGCCAAAGGGAGTGGATCAACCGGCTCGACGCAGGGCCGTTGGATCTGAAGAAGCAGTCGGGGAAAGTGAGAGTGATCTGCGCGACTCGGATATCACTCTGTCATCCTCTCCTTCTCCCGATGTGCTATCTCCGAGTGGTGGGAAGGCTGCTCCTGCTCTGAAGAAGCGGAAGATCTCCACTGGGATCGTGTTCAGGGATGCGCCCAGCCGCCGCCAACTCCTTATCTCTGAGTCGTCTGACTCGGAGAAAGATGAAGCTGGCATCGCCGAGTCGTCTCTCCATCCGCCAATCACAAGCTCGGAGCAGTCTCCCCTTGCAGTAATGCCTCTGAGTGCTGCAAGTCCGAGGGACCTCCCTTCCCCTACTCGGAAAGGAAAGCGCCTGAGAATGCGCATTTCTACTCTGTAAGTATCCTTATCATCTCTTGATTTCCTTTATGTTCTTCTATTAGTAATCCATATATGCTTTATCCTGTAGCACGCCGTCTGAGGTCCCCTTCTCGGGTCCTCCGCCTCAGTCGGCGGTTGAGACCGAAGCCCCATCAATCCAAACTCCAGAGGTGCCGATCCACTCGGCTGATCTTCTCAGCGATCAGCCTGTGGGTCCGCCATCAGAGTCGCAGCGAGAGCCAACCCCGCCACCGCCGAGTCCTGCACCGGCGTCGCCGACCCCTCCGCCAGTTCCTCAAGGCAGCCCCCAGCATGCTCCTGCGGTTGAACCGACTGCAGCAGTGGAGGAGCCCCAGACTGCGGCGGTCGAGATTGCTTCTGCGGCGGTCGGCGTTATGAGTGGTGGTGCTCCCCTGACTCCTCTGGAGGAGTTCCTGTCACTCCATCGTCGCATGGGCCACATAGCCAAGGTACTTCCCGAGCTACTTATCTTGTTGATATCGAATACCGAGTGGTATATTGATTCATATTGTCATCTGACTTGTTTTTGCAGAACTTAGCTGCTGATGCCGAGGCCAAAGCCTCGGTTATTCAAGAATTATCTTCTGCAGTTGCTAAGGCCGACTCTTTGGTGGCCCGAGTGGCTGAGCTCGAGGCTGCTGCGGTCGAGCGCCAGGCTGAGTTGGAGGAAGCCCAGCGTACCACCCGCGATTTATGCGGGGAGGTAGAGCAGGCTAAGCTCAACGAGGCCCAGGCCGTGCACGAGCTCAGAGGTATGTTCTTCCTTATTTGTTTTTCTGTCAGACGTGAAAATATTATTCAGATCTAACCTTCTTTAGATTATCGATATCGGACTATGTCCCAATTCGCAGAGCTCACTGCCAAGGTGGCCCGGCTGCAAGGTGAGGCTGAGGCGCTGCGCACTGAGAAGATAGCGCTGGAGGATGCTATCCGAGTGGTGGCGGAGGAGATCGAGCCGGAGGCGTCATCGTCTTCAGCTTCCATCCTCGACCGCGTTCGGGCGCTCCCACGCTACTTCCGGCGGCAGCTCTGCTCCATCAGCCAGGCCAGCTGTGGCCATGTCCTGGCGGTGCTCAAGTCGCTGTTCCCGGCGTCAGACCTGGAGCCACTCGGCCGCGGGTATGCTGCCGGCACCTCTGAAGACGACGTGGGCAGACTACTCCATGAAGTCGAGCCCATCGCCAATGTCCTGTCCAAGGATGTTGTTGATGACTCGGATGAAGCGGCCCCGTCTGGTGCTGGTGACCCTGCAATGTAAATAAAGTATTTGTAGTATTTGGTCGAACCAGTATTTGTTTGAACAATGTTTGAATTGTCACTATTGTATATAAGTTTTTATTGGTCTACAACTCCCTTTCTTTCTGCGCTAGCCTTAATTTCTGAGTGGTTGACCTGTTACGGAGTAGATTAGCCTCGTTGGTCTCAGTCTCATGCCGCAGAGTCTTTGTCGTACGTTTAGAGCTTTGACTTGGCGAGTACTTTCCCTCTCGATTTAAGGTTTGTTCCACTCATACTTTATGTGCGTGACGCGAAAGAGGAAATGCGAGTAGTAGAAATAGATGAAAGATGAAATCAACTTTATTGATAACTCATTGCGAACATGCCGAGTCGTAACTGGGGGTGACTACCCTCCAAAATCACTCGGAAAAAATAAATCTAAAAATAAAAAAGATAAATACATAACTGGATTAGGCGTAGAAACGCTGTAAGTGCTCGATGTTCCATGGATTTGGGATGTCTACGCCGTCTTCCGTCATGAGGCGATATGAGCCTGGGCGACTTACTGACTTGATGATATATGGACCTTCCCAGGGGGACGCAAGCTTGTGCGCGCCCTTAGTGTCTTGCTTCCTTCTCAGAACCAAATCGCCTGCTTCAAAGGACCTCTGCTTAACTGATCGATCGTGATAGCGTCGCAGGACCTGAGCGTAACGCGCGGCTTGGATCTGGGCAGCCAATCTCTTTTCCTCGATGCTGTCGAGGTCTTCAATGCGCGCCACTTGCGCGTCGTATTCATCATAGAACTCCACTCGGGGGGAGCCGTATGTGAGGTCCGTTGGTAGGATAGCTTCCGAGCCGTAAACCAGAAAGAACGGAGTTTGCTTCGTGGCACGACTCGGCTGTGTGCGCAGCCCCCAGACTACAGCCGGCAACTCCTTGATCCATCGTCCGTCATGTTGCTTCAGCTGCTTGAATATCCGGGCCCTGAGCGCCTTGATTATTTCGCCATTGGCTCTTTCGACTTGGCCATTGGCCCTTGGGTGTGCCACGGATGCGGGGCATAGCTTGATGCTCCTCTCGCTGCACCAGTCTTTAAACTCCTGCGCCACGAAGTTCGTACCATTATCTGTGATGATACGATTTGGGACTCCGAAGCGGTGGGTGATGTCGGTGAAGAACTCGATGGTCTTGGCTGCCGTGTGCTTTCTGACTGGTTTCACCTCAATCCACTTGGTAAACTTGTCAATAGCTACAAGGACATGGTCAAAACCACCAGGAGCCTTCTTAAATGGACCAATCATATCCAAGCACCAACAAGCGAAGGGCCAGGACGCTGGTATGGTTTGCAGCTGTTGTGCAGGTGCATGTATTTGCCTTGCGAAATACTGACACCCTTTGCAGTGTCGCACGATGTTCTCTGAGTCTGCTACAGCAGTCGGCCAGTAGAAACCAGACCGGAAAGCTTTACCAACAATGGTTCTAGCCCCGGCGTGATTGCCACAAATTCCTTTATGTATGTCAGTCAAGAGCTCTATACCCTCAGTGCGACTCACGCACTTTTGTAGGATTTGGGAAGCTCCAGATCGACGATACAGCTTGTCTCCGATGATGACGTAGTTTTTGCTGCGCCGCACGATTTGTTCGTGGAGCGAGTTTAGATCTTTGTCTTCCGCGACCTCTGTAGGTAATATGCCGCTATCCAGATAATCGATGATCTGTGTCCTCCAGTCCAACGGTTCGTCTACCACTAATGTGGCCGACTCTGGGGATTCTCCGACTTGTTGCTCCGCGACAGTGCCATCCGGGTTTATCTTGATAGATGGTTTGATAAGATCTTGTATGAAAACTCCGGGTGGGACGCCTTCACGGGTGGACCCCATCTTAGCGAGCTCATCTGCTGCCTTGTTATGGTCGCGCACCACGTGATGGAACTCTAAGCCATAGAATTTCCCTTCCAGCTTCCTAATTTCCTCGCAGTATGCGTCCATCTTTTCGTTGGTCCTGGACCAGTCCTTGTTTACCTGGTTTATGACCAGGGCAGAGTCCCCGCGTACCATCAGGCGTTTGATACCCAAAGATACTGCAATGCGGAGACCGTGCAAGGCTGCTTCATACTCAGCTGCGTTGTTGGATACTGGAAACATGATTTGAAGGACGTATTTTAGTTCCTGTCCACTTGGAGAGATCAGGAGTACGCCTGCGCCGCCTCCTTTTATCTGGAGGGAGCCATCAAAGTACATCTCCCAGTACTCAACTACCTCGTCGTCAGCCGGAGCTTGGTTTTCTGTCCAGTCTGCTACGAAGTCGGCCAAGACCTGAGACTTGATAGCAGTACGTGGAACAAAGTTTATGTGATGGGCAGCCAATTCTATTGACCACTTGACGATTCGGCCGCTGGCATCTCGGTTATGGAGAATTTCCCCTAAAGGATTTTCGCTCACCACCGAGATTGGATGGGCCTCAAAGTAGTGCTTCAGCTTTCTTGCTGAGATAAGAACTCCATATAATAATTTCTGCACATGGGGGTAGCGTACCTTAGATACGGTCAGAACCTCGCTGATGAAGTAGACTGGTCGCTGAACTCCATATGCGTGTCCTTCTTCAGGACGCTCGACCACTAGTACCGTGCTAACCACTCGGGGAGTAGCAGAGATGTAGAGGTAGAGCTGTTCTCTTGGTTGAGGTGGGACGAGGATGGGAGGACTCTGCAGGTAATCTTTGAGTTCCTGGAAAGATCGCTTCGCCTCGTCATCCCACACGAACTTGTCCTGCTTCTTGAGCAGTTTGAAAAACGGCAATCCGCGAACGCCGAGTCGTGATATGAAACGACCGAGCGCTGCCATGCATCCAGTAAGCTTCTGCACATCCTTTTGACAGGTTGGTGGTAGCATCTTGGTGATGGCCGTGATCTTCTCGCGATTTGCCTCGATCCCGCGGTTGCTGACCATGAAGCCGAGTAGTTTACCTGAGGGTACTCCGAAGACACACTTTTCCGGGTTGAGCTTCCACCGGAATACGCGTAGGCGTTCGAAGACCTTTGTCAGATTCCCTATCATGTCCTCGGGGTTCATGATCTTGACCACGATGTCGTCGATGTAAGCTTCTACTATGTCTGGGATCAATTGATCCAGACATGCTTGGATTGTCCTTTGATAGGTTGCACCTGCGTTCTTCAGACCGAAGGCCATTGTGTTGTAACAAAAAGCACCGAACGGCGTGATGAACGCGGTCTTTATCTGGTCTTCCAGCTTCAGGCCTATC
Source organism: Urochloa ruziziensis (assembly GCA_015476505.1). Classification (NCBI taxonomy): domain Eukaryota; kingdom Viridiplantae; phylum Streptophyta; class Magnoliopsida; order Poales; family Poaceae; genus Urochloa; species Urochloa ruziziensis. The sequence continues at coordinate 21,248,995 of CM027122.1, read as the reverse complement.
TGGTGATATCCTGAGTAGCAATCGAGAAAGCAGAGCAGGGCGGAACCTGCCGTGGAGTCAACGACTTGATCGATGCGGGGGGGAACGAAGGGGTCTTTAGGGCAAGCTTTGTTGAGATCTGTATAATCAACGCACATTCTCCAATCATTATTATTCTTTTTTCTTACAAGAACTGGATTAGCTAACCAGTCGGGGTGGAACACCTCCTGAATAAACCCGGCTGCTAACAGCTTTGTAATTTCTGCCCTAATTGCCTCCTTGCGGTCCTGCGCGAATCGACGAAGCCTTTGCTTGATCGGTTTGGCAGTCGGATTGACCTTCAAGGAGTGCTCGGCAAGTTCCCTTGGGACACCTGGCATATCGGATGGTTTCCACGCGAATATGTCGGCGTTTTCCCTTAGGAATTTGACGAGCACTTCTTCCTATTTGGGGTCCAACTCTGCCCCGATGATGGCCGTCTTCTTTGGGTCGTCCAGGTCCAGAGAGATCCTCTTCAGCTCCGTCTCCTTGCTTGGCGCAATGGCTTCTCTTGCTGGCTTCTTGGTGGGGATCTCTAGAGCGTCCTTGTCCACCTCCTGTGATGCAGCCAGTACTTGTTCCATGCGCTTGGACATGTCCAGGGCGGCTGCCGCGTTGAGAGTTTCCTGCTCGCACGTGTATGCGACTCGGACGTCTCCCAAGACGGTGATTACGCCTTTCGGTCCTGGCATCTTGACCTGCAAGTAGACGTAGTGAGGAATCGCCATGAACTTGGCGAGTGCCGGCCTCCCAAGGATGGCGTGGTATGCAGTTTCAAAGTTCGCCACCGTGAACTGCATGTGCTCGGTCCGGTAATTATTCCGGTCTCCGAAGGTGACGGGCAGCGTGATGTGCCCGAGTGGTTCTGCCCCCTCTCCCGGTATCAAACCGTAGAATGCGGATTGGGGGGGACTCAGGTCGAGAGTGGTCAGGCCGAGCTCCTTCAATGTGTTAGCAAAGAGGATGTTCAGGCCACTGCCACCGTCGACTAGTACCTTGGTGAGCCGAACGTTGCGGATCGTCGGGGCTACCACCAAGGCATGGGACCCGGGCTTCGGTATGAAGTTTGGATGATCTTCCCGGGTGAATGTGATCGGAACTTCCGACCACTTGAGGTACTCAGGTACCGGTGGCTCCCTCGCGTGCATGACCTTGGCGATGGGTGAGCTTCTGCTGGCGCTTCGACTCGAACTCTGGTCCGCCATAGATCATGCGGACCACTCGGTCGGCTTCCTGAAAGTCATCGCCGGGCTCGTCGTTTCGCCTGTCGTCTCGCGGGGAACCATCGTTCCTCTTTCTGTATGGGGGGCCTCTGTTGCCCCCGGTGAAGGCTCGCTTGAGCCCGTAGCACTCTCGCGCCGAGTGCTTGTGTTTGTGGTAAGGGCATTGCTCATCGAGCATGCGCTGGAAGTCCTCTGGAGTTACCCGGCCTCTGGACCGGTCCAGGGCGGCGACCATGTCTCCCTCGCTCTTCTTCTTGCGAGGTTGGCTGTCATTGCGTCGATGGTCGTCGTGTCGGTCTTCGTCCTCGCGGCGGTCGCGTTTGCGAGTCGTCTTGTTCTCTTCTTCCCAGCGACTTCTGATCTCGCTGAGCTGTTCTCTTTCCGCGATCTCGGCGTCCGCCCACGTGCTAGCGACCCGGAACATGTCGTTGACAGTCGCGGGTGGCTTCCGAGTCCACTTATGGATCAGTCTCCCGTCGGAGATGCCGCGCTGGAAAGCTGACATCACCTCCTGATCCGTGACGTCCGTGATGGAGTTGCGCTTTTCTGAGAACCTGCGCACGAAGTCGTGCAGGGTCTCGTTCTTGCGCTGCCTGATCTGACCGAGGAGCCGCTTGCTCCCGGGCCTTTCCCAGGTACCGAGATAGTTACCGATGAAAAGTTCGGTAAGCTGCTCCCAGTTGTCGATGGCGTCCTGCGGGAGTCTTGCCAGCCAGTTGCGGCAGTCCTTGGTGAGCATGATGGGAAGATAGTTTGCCATCATGTCCTCGTCGCCGCCGGCCGCTTGTACGGCGGTGTAGTAGATCTGAAGCCATTGAGATGGGTCAGATTTCCCGTCGTACTTGTCGATATCCGACAGCTTGAAGCCTCTGGGCCACGTCAAGCTTCTCAAGCGCTCGGTGAAAGACTGGAATCCGCCGATCCGACCTCTAGGGCGGGAATCGCTCGGTCCCGATCCGTCAGCTGCTCTTGGGGGTGTGCTGTCCCTCCTGCGATCCCGGTCCCTGGGCGGGGAACGGGTCCTCCGATAGTTCCGAGTCCTGGGTGGAGTTCGGTCCTGTCGGTAGGCTCTGCTGCGCGGTGGAGTTCGATCTCTTGGTGGAGTCGGTCGCCTGGGTGGTGGAAGCACTCGTCGTCGTGGCGGAGTGCGACCGCCATTGTTGCCGCGCCTTGGGCTACCGGAGAGGTCAGAGTGGTCTGACTCCGTCGAGTAGCCGCTCCTGTTGGGGTTACGACGGGGATTTCCATGATCCCGATCGTACTCTTCGCGCCGTCGGATTTCCTCACGGTGGCGCTCTTCGGTGCTGTTGGTGATGATGTCCCTCGCATCTCGATCTCTGTTGATCGTGGTGCGGAGGTCTTCATCACGACCCGATCCGCCGCTGGCCCGGTGTCGAGATGGACCGGGTTCAGGAGCGTCCGTGGTCGTCCTGCCTTGCATCTGGTGAACCTGGACGGAGGCGGCCTGCACGAGAGCCCTTACCTTTTCCAGGCCCGGAGTGTTAGGTGGCAGCCGATTGATTTCTTCGTTGATAGTAACGAGGTTCTGGACCGGTGTCTCGTAGACATCGTACCCATTGAACTCGAACATGCCGTCGCGCATCAAGTTCCGGGTGCTCCTCCGCTCGTGTTGATCCCGTTGGCGACGATGATCTTCAGAGTGAGGTTCTTGGAGTCGAGCAGTGCCAGATCCTGACGCGGTGGCTCCGTGCGGTCGTGCGGCTCTGCGAGTCGCCCGACTGGCATTGCGTCCTCGACGCTGGTCCCTGGCTTCAGTCGTCTCCTCAGCAGGAGTGACCTCATCTTCTGAGACAGGATTGGTTGGCGTTGCTGGCGCCACCATGTAGCAATATGATCCGACTCCCTCTTGCGCGAGGTAGTCTTCCTCGGACTCGGAGAAGTCGGATGTGGGCGTGTAACGCTCCAAACTACTCGGAGTCAATTCTCCGAGTGATCCTAGTAGTTCCGGCTCTGTAGAGGCATCGGACACTGTGTATCCTTCCGGCAGATCGTCCAGGATTGAGGGTCCCAGTAGATCTAACCCGTAGGAGTCGCTCCCAGAGAAGTAATCATCCGATTGGACGATGTCCTTCTTCTTCTGCTTCCGAGCAAGCGCGCAAAAGCCAGGGGTCTGAACAGTAATGACCTCAGGGCTCTGGACGCGTGTTGGTTGAGCGTTTACGCTCTGCGATGATTCGGCGACGCGACTCTCAGGAGTCGGATCGGAACCGAGTGATTGTAGATCTGTTCCCGACTGGTCTGGCCTCGCGTTCTGCGATGGACTCAGCGGGGTAGATCCGGCACGATCAGATGCGATCGGACCGGATTGGGCCGTGATGGCCGAAGTCGGCGCCAGAGAGGAGACCTCCGTGGTGACCGTAGCTCCTGCCGCTTGGGTATCCAAGGCGGCGGTGATGACGTCCCCGAACTGGATCTCGACTTCGTCGACGTCCGGGAGGTTGCAGCTGTCCAAGATCTTGACGCGATCCATCGAGCTTACCAGATTGATCTCAGCGATATCCCCTACCTGGCGCGCCACTGTCGGTGATATTATCTCCGGCAGTCTTCCACGGGGTAGCCCACGGAAGTGATTTGTAATGTAGGGAAGATCGCAAAGATCGGAAGCAAGATGGTTAGGATGGACAGACACAAGGGTTTATACAGGTTCGGGCCGTCGACTCGACGTAATACCCTACGTCCTGTTTTGGGGTGTTGTATTGCGTGTTGAGTTGTTGTCTGATGATTTGGAGGGGGTCCCTGCCCGCCTTATATATCGGGGGGCAGGGTTACAAGTCGGTTTGTATCCGATCCTATCTCTAAGAATCCTTTCCTTCTTTACAATAATTCCTATTCCAACTAGGACTTCTCCTTCCAGATCCTTCCTCCGTGCGCCGACTTGTCCCGCACGTCTTTAGGTCCAGAACGATGAGATGGGCCGCCCCCTTTTGGTGGGCTGCCAAGCTTACTCGTGAGGCACCCAGGTACTATATCCCCCACAAATGATGATTTGCAAATGGCTATTAAGGGGGAAAATGAGTGTTTCAAGCGCCTACACCTGGACAAGTGTGCAGCCAACATCGAGAGCTATAAAATAGCGAAGAGGGTTACAAAGCGAGCTGTGAGTGTAGCGAAGGGTCAGCCGTATGATAACCTTTATCAGCTGGCTGGGCACGAAGGAAGGAGAGAAGGACATTTATAGGATGGCTAGGATTCGTGAGAGGAAGACAAGGGACCTCAACCAAATCAAATGAGTCAAGGGTGGGACAGATCGACTTCTGATGAAGGACAAGGAAATCAAGGACAGATGGCGGGAGTACTTTGGCAAGTTGTTTAATGGGGAGAACGAAGGTCCCAGCCCCAAGTTGGATGAATCATTTGATGATACCAGTAGACACTTTGTGCGGGGAATTCAGGAGGCGGAGGTCGAGGAGGCGTTGAGAGGATGAAGGGAGGTAAAACGATGGGCCCTGATGGTATCACCATTGAGGTGTGGAGGTGCCTAGGTGCTAGAGCGATAGTATGGCTAACTAAGCTTTTTAACCTCATTTTTCGGGCAAACAAGATGCCTGAAGAATGGAGAAAAAAATATAATAGTACCGATCTTCAAAAACAAAAGAGATGTTCAAAGTTGTACTGATTATCGTGGGATTAAGCTGATGAGTCATACGATAAAGCTCTGGGAGAGGGTTATAGAGCATCGCCTACGAAGACTAACGAGCGTGACCCAAAACCAATTTGGGTTTATGCCTGGTAGGTCGACCATGGAGGCCATTTTCCTGATACGACAGTTGATGGAGAGATGCAGGGAGCAGAAGAAGGACTTACACATGGTTTTCATTGACCTCGAGAAGGCGTATGACAAAGTACCAAGATATGTCATGTGGTGGGCCTTAGAAAAACACAAAATCACAAAATCCCAAGTAAGTACATTGCCCTCATCAAAGATATGTACAAGGATGTGGTGACATTTGTCTGGACATGTGATAGCGACACCAGTGACTTTTCGATTAAATTAGGACTACACCAGGGGTCAGCATTGAGCCTTTATTTATTTGCTTTGGTGATGGATGAGGTCACGAGGGACATACAAAGTGATATCTCTTGGTGTATGCTCTTTGCAGATGATGCAGTGTTAGTTGATGAGAGTAGGGCGGGGGTTAATAGGAAGTTAGAGATATGGAGGCACACGTTAGAGTCGAAAGGTTTCAAACTTTGTAGGACAAAGGCCAAGTACATGATGTGCGATTTCAGCGCGAGTGGACATGAGGATGGAGACGTCACCCTTGACGGGCAAATGGTGGCCAAGAATGATAATTTTCGATATTTAGGATCGATACTGCAAAACGATGGAGATATTGATGAAGATGTTAGGCATAGAGTTTCAGCTGGTTGGCTGAAATGGCATCAAGCTTCCGGCGTCCTATGTGACAAGAGGGTGCCACAAATGTTAAAAGGCAAGTTCTATAGGACGACGATTCGCCCGGCGATGCTATACGGTGTCAAATGTTGGCCTACAAAAAAGGCGACATGTCCAACAATTGAGTGTACCAGAGATGCGTATGTTACGTTGGTCTTGTGGGTACACAAGAAAGAATAGAGTTCAGAATGTAGATATTTTGAATAGGGTCAGCGTAGCACCAATCGAGGAGAAACTGATGCAACATCGGTTGAGATGGTTTGGACATGTCCAACGGAGGCCTCCGGTGGCGCCAGTGCGTAGTGGGGTTTTAGAAAGGGTAGGTAATGTAAAGAGAGGTAGAGGTCGACCTAAACTGACTTGGGACGAGCCGGTCAAGAGAGATCTTAGAGAGTTGAATATCTCCAAGGAATTTGCTTGAAGACTAGCAATCAACGTGCCTGAACCGTGATCTTTGTTTCTTCTTTTGTTTACCCTTAACCTTACGCTTGGTCTTGTTTCTTTTGGGTTTCATCTCTAGCCTACCCCAACTTGCTTGGGACAAAAGGCTATGTTGTTGTTGTTGTATATATACTCTTTCTAAAATGAAAACTTTTACTCTATAATTATTTTGGTCAACTATACAAGTAAGCGACAATTTTTCTTTCATACCTAACAACAAAAATAATCTCTCCGTATATATATACTCTTTCTAAAATGAAAACTTTTATATTATAATCATTTTGGTCAACTATACAGGTAAGAAACCATTTCTCTTTCATACCTAACCAAAAAAAATAATTTCTCCATATATATATATTCTTTCCAAAATGAAAACTTTTACACTATAATCATTTTGTTCAACTATACATGTAAGCAACAATTTTTCTTTCATACCTAACAAAAAAAATAGTCTCTCCATATATATACTCCCTTTCTAAAATCAAAACTATAGATGTAAACAACAATTGTTCTTTCATAACCTAACTAAAAAAGTAACTAACAACACACTAAAAATACTAATCAAGAATCAACACATATAAAGCACAAAAACAAGAGAAGCTAACCATAAAATATGAGAGGATCAAGTTGTGCATCTAAAAAGTTTGCAAAAAAAAACACAATCCAGCATCTTCCCTACACCCGAAGAGCATGAAAATAGCTCGGAGTGTTCATGGCTTGGGCAAGGGGAGGAAGAAGGGGGTACTTCTAGGTATGGAGGAATCAACATAGGTTGGTGTTATAAACTGGTGCTAATGTTGTTTGAAAACATCAGCACCGGTTAGCAACACCAGCTAGTGCTGATAGAGCGCACAACATCCTCACATCAGCACCGATTTTAGCCAACAACCGGTGTTGATGGCCGTCGTCCTCATCAACACCGGTTGGTGGCAACAACCACCAACTGGTGTTGATCTTAGGGATTTAGCATCAATTAATTATCGCCACCAACCGATGCTAAATTGTCTGCTTCGGTCAATGATGTTGCGCCCGGTGCTAATGCTCACATTGGCACCATGCTTTGTCTCGGCTGGTGCTGATGAGGAAATCCGAAAGTGGTCTCTCCAGTAGTGCCTCCACTTTTTGCAACAAATGACTAGGGAAATAAAGTATGTGTCCTTAAAAAAAATCTTCATTGAAGAATAAATTATCCTTATCAAAAGTTCTAGGATTTTTTTAGATAAAGGAACTTTTATTATTTCCAATAGCATTATATCGAGGTTATACAATGTTCTCAAAAACACTCCTGACTTGTACATAGAGATATGGACACACCAACGAAACAATCCCACCATGGAATGCTATTGCTAGTTAATTTCCTAAACAAGGAGATCCCCACAATCCATGCTACAAGTAATTTTGTATAGGCTAGGGATATGAGTGGAGTGATGCCATGAATTGGTTGCTAATAGGTGGCAATCCCAAACAAGAGGGGCAACTACTGTAGAGAAAGAAAAAAGATCATTTTACTTCACTCACCTATTCACTTTCTTGACTTAACCAACTAAAAAAAAATTAACCTCCATTTACTACTCTGAACTATTTTAGCTGAACCAATTTACCCCTAATGCATTTTTTCTTTTTTGTTTCTCCATTTATGTGTTGAATTTTAGTCCAAATTTCATTTATGTGTTTCTCCCTTACGTTAAAATTTATACTAAGAATTTTCATGGTTATTTTCATATATTAGAAATATTTAATACACAATTTATCTTGGATATACAAAATTGTATGGAAATTAATTATGAAAATTTTTTAATGTATTTCGATCAAGGGCGTCATGTTATAAGGCGACTAAAAAAATCAGAAGTCAAAAGTCAACTTTTGCACAAAAAAAAGAGATATCCAAATAGTTTTGCAGGAGTAAAGTCAGTCTCAATTTTGTCCAGGGGTTTAAGCCGAGAAAGTGGATTAGCAAGGAGACTAAAATGGACCTCATCTTGGAGACTAGAAGCATATTGTTTGTGGAGCTCCAACGTGGACTAGGGTTGGCATTTGCCAACCGATACCACGGGATAAACTGTCGAGCCAAGTTTGCATTCCCTAACCCTCTCCTTTATATTTTCGCATTTCATACGTGCAACTTGAGTGCCTCTACTTTCATAGAGTAGTATCTTGATAAGAATGACTCTATGTTGCCAAACTCTTTGGGACAGGGTGCAAACAATAAAAGAAAACATAGTCGCACATCTAGATAGAATGATCTAGCTTATATTTTTTGCATACTAGTAGGTGCCATAGGTTAAGGTTTTTAGAAGAGCCTAATTCACGCGTCCCCTCTTAGGCTATACGAGCACCAATTACTTACAGGCCCTAATTGTTTTTAGGAAGAATTGTACCAAGTGTTTTGGGATATTATTTTTTTGAACCAAAGGCTTTCCCACCCCATTTATCACAAAATGGAAATACATGAGTGTTTGCATACCATAGTGGGCAGCTCCGAACGTAGCAAGAGCAAGGGTGGAGAACGAGGTGAGAGAGGAAAGATCTGGTGCCCTTAACAAGATTCAAGTTAAGATCTAACCAGGGTTTTTAGATTTAGCCTAGGATTCCTAGGTTTACAAAATCCACCATTACCAAGTCTACCTATTATAGTACATTTTAAGCCATCAGCACGATCTCTAGTTTTTACCATCTCCCAAAAGTGACCACTTGATTGGTCCTCCCATGGTGAACCACCATCTGCTGCACAAGCGTTGTTTTGGGATATTATTAGATGGTGTCTTATGGCACTCTTCACTGAATTTTTTTAATGACAACTACCTTTGTTAAGATCAATTTTACGCAAGACTTCATGAGACATCAAAAGCCTTCCATTGGCGAGCATTGGATGGGCTTCGAAGCTTTCCATCATTCTTTAAGGAGCGATCAACATGCCAACTCATCAGTTTAATGGTCTTTGGATTTGAGAACAAATGCTTAAGGCAGTTGACCTCTGGTAGGTGTTGATGGTCCTTAAGTGCTAAATCTAACCATTAGCTCAATGACAAAACAAACACCAAGTGAAAGATACAGATTTAATTCTAACCATTTGCACAAGTTTTGGTGAATTGTTGATTTCAGAAGGACGTGTCTAGATATAGGGAGAAACAGGCACAAAATGCAGAAGAAACACGTAGAAGAATACACGTTGCATCCAGGGGCCCACACACCTGGGCTAAACAAGCCAAAAGTAGGCCAAGCATACAAGGCTATGGCCCAAGCTCACCATGGAGCCCACCATGCCAAAAGCGGTGGTGACTGTAAGGATCTAGATGTCGCCTAGATGAGTAAATAGGAGAGTCGACCAATTAAAACTTCTACACTTGTTTCAGCCTGCTGACGGGGGCAATACCGGTCCAACCGGTATCCCAGGGCGGTTGGACCACCCCTGGACAGTGAGCTTCGACAAGTGTAGCTCGACCCCCTCTTGATCTTCTAGCACCAAGTTGACTTGAGGCACAACTTGTCAAGGTGTTTCTTGGCAGGTTCACAAAGTCCCTGCACACACAAGACGTATACCCAAGTAGATCGAAGCGGAAGCAAATACAATGCTAGAAGTAAATCAACGAGGCAAAGGAGACACAAGTATTTTTCCTGAAGTTCAGACCCACCGCATGCACACAACCGACAAGCTCGGTGGTTCCTAGTCTCCGTTTGAGGCACCCCGCAAGGCCACCTCGCCAAGGTGTATACACACCACACCTTGGCTCTTCACTAAAAAGAAATGGTTCCCTCAAGGTGGAAACCGACCTTTACAAACGTTCGGTTGCTCACCACACAAATCGTAGCTCACCAGCGACGCCTAGCCGTCTAGGAGTAAAAGCTCCAGGAGTGACAAATGTCACAAAGAACTTCTCGATGCCAACCACAAGTGCTCAAGCTATGGAATGCTCACAAATACTCTCTAAGCTCAGAATTTCTCCCATTCAAGGTTTCTTCCAAACCCAACTCACAAATGTAGCTCAAATCACACAAATCTCACAAAGGAAGGGTTTGGGATGTTTCTCAGCTGAAGAAGGTGTGTGAGAGGGCTCAAATTCATCAAGAACCAACAACCTTCAACGAGGAAGGCTAAGGGGTATAAATACCCCATCCAAAGCAAAATAGTCATTGCTCTGTCAGACAAACCCGGTTGCACCAGTCCCAGATACCGGTTGCACCGCTATTTTGAAACAGTTAGTCGTTGCCCTTGTCAGAGGGGAAGGGCGGTTAGACCGCCCCTGGAGGGCAGTTAGACAGCCCTTGAGCAGTGAAGCACAACCCCCATATGGAAGTTAAATTCTCAAGGCTCTCAATGCTATCTCTCAAGGGTCAATCTTTGAGAACTTAGTGGTGTTTGTCATGAGCCAATGTTCCGTCCCTCTTGATAGTACGACATACCTATACTCAAGAATAAACATAGAACTAAATCATCCATTTGAGCTTGTATGTCTTTGATCATGCCATACTTGAATATTTCTTCATCTTGAGGAATGTCCACATTGATATCATTAAGCAATCCAACTTGAGCTAGTGACTTGAACCTTTGTCTTGGAACGAAATCCACTTCTAGTTCAATTCACCTTCACTTAATAATTTGATACTTGCCAACATGAAAACCAAATGTGACCAAGATTCATCAAGTTGAACCCTAAGAAAGTTTCGTCACCCTAGCAAAGATCCCATGACTCAAGCCTCAACTTGATCACGCATTGCCGGTACCTTGAAACACCATTCTGAGTTCCAACTCTTCATGCTTACGTCACATAGAGCTTCACATAGACTTATATCATGAATGAAAACCAATTCTTGATTTGCAATTTATCCAATATACTTGACCATTTCTTTTCTTCAAGACAACCATGTCTTTTATGCAAGCCTACCATTACTTATGGACAAAGTAATAACTCATATCATCATGCCTCTTTTTATGTTCGATCATGGCTTGCAATATTCACATTTTTATCCATAAATAATCTTGATGTCCCATATGCATGTCAACAAGTCTATAGAGTGATAGAGACCATATCTCTTTCCTTGATGCACATAAACTAGTTGTTCATCATCTTTTAGTGCCATAGGAACCATTAAGTCATGCTTATGAGCCATTTATCATGTATCCAACCAATAACCACATGTGTATAGCAATTATATAGAATAATTCCTGCTCCTAAACTTTACAAGATACATTAGACCTTTAATCGTTTTGTCACTCAATTCACCAAAACCCACTTAAGAGATTAGATGCACTTTCAGTGACAGGGGCCACCCATGGGTCGGCGGAACAGCCATTGGCTTCATGTGCACCGAGGTTTGACGGGAAGATCACTCGCACTCTCCCTATGTTGATTTGGGATGCTCTGCCCCTTATCCTTTTCGAGAAGCGCCTTCTAGGCCCTACATAAGGAGGTGGAGAGCCCCCATTCAATACACACCACAAGAGAAGAGAAGAGCTCTACTCCAAGGCATTAGGCCTACCTCTATTGTGCTTAGATAATATGGATAGAGTTAGGGGTCATTCTGTGAAGTGTCAGCCTGTCATTACTCTTCCTCACTTTTGTACCTCGACGTATGCTTCCTTCATTAAGAAAATGGTTCGTGATCTCCTACAGTGGTGAGTTTCTCGGTTAAGAAAATGCTTGTGGGTTCATAGTTTGTCCTCATTATGAATGCTATACTGGAGGGCCCCTGGTAAAGATGGGTAATCCTTGATCGACAGCGTAGACGTGGTGTGTAGGCTCAGGTTTCCTATGTTTCCTTTGTGTCCCACAGATTCACAGGGGTAGGCTGAAGGTGGTGATAGCCATGTCTTTCCTTTGTAGCCCCCACATTTGGGTTCTTGAGTTGGAGTTCTAAAAGATACATGTCCCTATCAGTACGTAAAATTGATATTGTCCCAAAGAAAGCAAATAGAGGTTGAGTTTACCTATCCTTAGAACCTAAAATCATAGGAATCCTCTCTACCTTGCCTACTTTACTCTTGGTGTCCTTAGAAGTACCTCCTAGAAGACTAGTACACATACATTCACAAAGAAAATATGATACCTTGAATACTGTCGGAGTGAAGTGCTACAACGATATCTCTGAGCGCTTGTGGATTATCTGTAAACGTTAAGAAATGTCAACATTAGGTACCACATCACCTAGGCAGGAAATTTGTATTAACTTGTTTCAGTACCGATACAAGTCTCATCCTCCCAACATGTACTTTTTTTTTGGACCCCTCTTGTTCCCAATAGTGGATCCGGGACCATCTTGACTAAAATTGGCATTACTTTCGTAACAGCTAGCATCACAGTTTGGGCACTTGGTCATTGTTCATAGTCACCACAATACAATATGAAGTGGTTCGGGGAAGCGTGTATGTAACACCCTGCTTTCTAAGGCATTTAAAAATCCAGGATTTACAAAATTTTTCTCAAAATTAAACATAATTACTTCCCTAACAATATTTCAAAATATACACTTCTTGAATCAAACGATGTATTCAAATTTGTCATATGTGCTGCATTTGTCTGTTTAGAATTTCCCCCATCCTAATTCTTGGGTTAATACTTAAACCCAGTTTAAATATTAATTCGCTATCCCCGATCCTTCCAAAATACCCCAACTCAATATCCATTCCAAGCCTTACATTAAAACCCTCCCTTAATTTGAATCTCCATTCAAATTTTAACCCAAATTCTACTTCAAATAAATAGAAAAAACCCTTTATTTGATTAATGGGCCGAACCCTAACTTCCGGCCCAAACCACCTTCGCAGTCCGTCGTCAAAGTCCACCTTCTCCCCTCCAACTCCTGGTCTCATCCGTCTCTCCTCCCCGCGCAGGTCGCCTCTTTTCCCCCTTCCGGCCCAGCCTGTCCGCACGGGCCATGGCCCACTCCTCCACCCTCCTACCTCCTCCTCCAGCCTAACCCGCTCGGCCCAGTTCGCCGCTCGGCCCAGCCCACCTCCACTCCTCCCCCTTCCTCCCTCTCCCCTCTGCCTAGCGCCGCCGCCGAGCTCCCCCGCATGGCCGCCGGCGCCGCTCCGCCGCACGCTACGCTCTGGCGCCCGCTCCACCGTGCTGCAGGCGTGCCACGCACCGCGCATGAACGGCCACGACCCCAAGCGCCACGTGACCCTGCTTTCCTCCTCTCCCCTGCTGCCACGGAGAGCCGAAACGCCATTAATGGCGGCCGCAGTGGCCCATGCCGCCGTTCCTCATGATTCCCCCCTACGAGCACCCTACGCTTTGCCCCTACCAGCGCACCCCCACCCTCCGATGATCAACGTGCGGTCCGGATCACGCACTGGGGCGTGGGGTTGCCGCGTGTCGACCCCGCCGGCCACCGCCGCGAGGGGAGTGCGGCACCGCCGCCCTGAGCAAGCAATCTCGCTGGCTTCTCCCGCAGCACGACGTGGCAGCACCACCGGCGTCCCCCCGGCCTACAAATAGCGGGCCGCACCCTCCTTTCCCCGGCGCAACCCGCCGGAGCCAAGCTCAAGCCCCCTCCCTTTCCCTCCTCACCGTCGCGGTCACGCCGCCCCACCAGCCTCACCCCTCCGTTCTCTGCCCGGAGCACCACCCTGGTGCAGTTGCCAACGGCTGCCGCCTCCTACCCCCGTCGTGGCACCGCGGACACCGTCGCTGGCACCGCCGCCGCGACGCACCGTCGGCCGCTTCCCCCCACCGCGCCACCGCGTCGCACACCCCACCGCCGCGCCGGCAAGCTACGCGCGGCCGTACGCTCTCACCGCACCACCGCGCGCAATGCGAGCGCCTCGCGCCGCTCCTAGCACAGCCGCCGTTCACCGCCACCGCCAAGCACGCCGCCGGCGCCGCGCCCCCGCAGGCCGCACGCCACCACGACCCCCACCGTGCAGCTGCCTTCCTTCCCCCACCGGAGCCGCGCCGCGCCGCCGCTATTGCCGCCCCACAGCGCGCCGCCCACCAATCCTCGCCGGCCGCCAGCGGGATCCGGCCGGCCGCCGGCCCCCTCTCTTTCCCCTTCTGCCTCTGCCTGATGGGGAACGGAAGCAGAGGACCGAAGGGAGAAGAACACCCGGCAGCCAGCGCCGTCCCCGCCTTCACCCGCTGCAAATCCCAGTCACACTATCACAAAAACCCCGCCTAGGAAATTTCTATAAATACTAGGGATTATTCTAAGCATTTTCATATGCTTGTTACCCTAAGATTTATATCCTAGCTCCAAATCCCAGTCACACTATCACAAAAACCCCGCCGAAACCCCGTCTAAGCCCCACGGGTGTCGTTTCGCCGCCCGATCAAAACCCGGGATTTTGGTAAAGACCCCAACCATTATACCATCCAAACCCTTCTTAAAAACTGTCACCTGGGGGTTATCTCTTAGAAATTCATAAAACCCCCGACCGTTCAAATCGTCCCCGAGGAGATCACCTTCTTAGGAATTCCATTGTTTTGAATCCATCGATTACTCGTCGTAATTAATGGATTATCTCCCGATAACCCCAATACCTCTTTTTATCCTTTATTTCGTTCTATAGGAATTGATTGATGTATTGTTATACTGAATGTTATTTTCCATATTTTATTAATCGTTAGGTCGATGGCATGACCAGGCCCAATCAAGATGATGAAGCTCACGAAGACCCAGAAGTCCAAGCCTGGTCAACGTCAAGCTTACGTACGCATTAGCGGACGTCCAAGTACCGTTCAGGAAGGCAAGTACTGGCAACCAACTCCTTGGTCATGCCAGTCCCAGTTCCTACATAATAAAATCAACCAAGTTAATAACATGGAATGCATACTTTGTTAAAACATAAGGAGAACCCTCTATATTCCACCTCCCCCTTGATTTATAGCCATCTCTAGCCCAAAATCCTATTAATAACCCCGGTCACGACCTGTCGCCGACCGAGCGTTATTTAGAAATAGATTTCTTAGGAATTCTACACATTTATGATTTGTGAGGAAAGAGGTTCCGAGAGATGAGAGAGAATATTAGATTAAGTATAAAATGAACCAACTAAGAATAGAACCCCTAAGGATGGACTTGCGAGTAAGGGAGACAGCCTCGACAGAGGATCCTGCCTCAAAGGCTTGCTCTGGTCACATAAGGACCGGTTCACGGGAGAGTCTTTCCAGTGCCAGTACCGCCATACGGGCCAAAAAGGACATGGCCTTCGGGAATGACCTGTAATGTGAGGTCTTGACCCACACCCCGCCAGTAGATCCTAGACAATCCATCCCAAGGAGCCGTAGGATTGGTGCAGAGTGCCGACCGGCGAACCAGGTAGCGCCTGGTGCCTAGTTGGGCACGCACCAAGTCGGGAACGGGTATACTGGAGACAGTCCCAGACAGAGGGCTGGGACTGGGCGGCACGGGTTGACTAGAGTTCAGGGTAGGGAGACCCTGAGGGCCGAGGGCCCTATTACATGAGCTCAGAGGACCCGGGTCGGCATCCGCGAGGCGGATGATGATTAGTAGCCCCTGTTTAGCCCCCAGTATTACCTGTGGCTGGACCAAGAGAATGCAGTCTGGAGACACACACCGGCGGGTACGGGTCTCGTAGGTCGGTACCGCCCTCCGCGGGGGTATGGACTAACCGACCGTATGGCATAGGGTGCAACCTCTGCAGAGTAACCAATCTGTCGATAGCCGTGGCTCTCGGTCATGAGCCCATTTGGTCAAAGCCCCCGTTGATTAGCAATCACCGGTAGTAATGAAGTATGAGATAACGAGATGGGCGGAGGCCCAGATGAGTGAGGCATAAGCCGGCCCAGAAGGACCCTGACGGTCTCTGGGAGAAAGAGAACTAAAACATGGGGACTGACAGGGATGAGATGCCCCTCCAGGACCAAAACAACTTATTAATCCTTCATTCCCACCCCTGTTTGCAAATATATAATACTCCACTTTATATTTATATTTCCACCGAAAGATAACCTCACTCCCTTGCATACATCATAATTTCACACAGGATTTGCTGAGTACCAATCATAGATGTACTCAGCCTTGCTTTCAAATGTTACAGGTACACGGACGTGTAGGGCACTCCGGCCCATCCCCTTCTTGAATGGGCCACAATGCCACTCTCTGCTAAGGCGAAGGTAGTAACTCTCTATTTACTGCGCTTTTATTGCTTCCAATACTAATCCTGTGTAAAACCTGTATCAGCGCACTGATCCAGGGACTGATACAGGTGATTAAAGGACATCCGAAGGATGGATGCCACAGGAGATGGTATCAGAGCAATAAATAAATTCCTAGCACCATATAAGACAGACCATACACGCTAGGAAACCCCAAACCTTCTATTCTTCTCATATCCTTCGAGATTTCTCGAAAAATCCTCATTTCACCCCCGAATTTCCCTTACCTTATGCTAAACTCCAAATATTACTCTGACAGGTACAGATCACATGAATGAAGACTGGTTGATGATTCAAGACCATGGAGAAATTGTGAAAGAGAGTCTAGCTGAAAAGCTAGAGCTGGCAGAGTAAATAGAAGAAATCACTGAAGTATTAGGCACTGAGTCAAAGAATAAGCCTAAACCCTTATAGTGACGTATTTTTGATTGAATAATGCTTGATCAAACCTAGTCGTTAGCCCCCACCGATGTAGCAGTTATAGGCTTGATTGATAGTTGTTTGTAAAGATGTGTGGTTAGACTCCCTCGTTTCTGAAAATCTAAGGATTTTCCCTAATCTATATCTATCCAAATAATGCCAGGTTGAGCAAGGACTCAGAGATAAGGAAAATCTCTAAGAAATGAAGCCGAAGGTCCGTCAAAGGAATACAAGGTTGATCCCCTTAAGTGGGGTAGGTCCTGAAGTAACCAGGATCTCACCTTTGGAGAGCTGCAGAAATCAATTGAAGTGGACCTATAACCCACAAACCCCGGAAAAATATGGAATAACCACACGAAAGGTATGGGACGAGCCCGTATACCTGATGTGATAAAGGTCAGTATTCCGAAGAATTTGATGGAGTATATGGCAAAAATCTGCAAAAACTAAGGAAATCAAAAAGATGGGATGAGACGAATCACATCGAGAATCCCAGTTTGCAGGTTTTTATCCTACAATCTACAGGGTCATAAGAACCCCGAAGCCATTGACATAAAGTCCAATCCTGTCCTTCCAAATAATGACATCTTGAGACTACTCCCCAAACTAGCCTCTTGATAGAATTATCTCCTTTGACCTCCCGATTAAGCCAAACCCGTTACTAACTCTCCCAAGAAATCCTCCCCCATTTCCATCTAAATCCAGATTCCGTATAACCAACTCCCAATCGGTACTATCCTTTAAAGGACATGCCGTATAAATTCCTCGAAAAGATTCTTCCCCACCGACGTCATCTCTTACTCATCCTCACCGCCGGTACTTTTGGAAACCAACATTACTCTGCAACACCCATCCATAAACCCTGTGAGTTGCCATTTCTGGAGCCCCGTTCCTACTCCTATCAACATAACCCCGTTCGTAACCCAGGATCGCCACACAAACATACCCCCGGGTTAGCCAACACCCTTTCTAAGAAAGGCTCTCCCATATAACCCTATCTGGAAGCCTATACGTGTATACATCCATTACTCCGTCGCCATTATCCTTAAATTCACACTCCCACTTCCTCACCCCCTAAGCCGGTGTGTGTATCCACTCTCCTGATGGCATACCGCTCCTTTCCGACCCACGACCCTAATACCAACCCTCTCAAAATACATGCATTCCCTCGAGGACCGGGAAACCCTTTTTCAATGAAGAAATCCCTCGAACCCTACAGATCATTGAGGCATGCAAGTTCCTTTAGGGGAAAAATGCTCCTCACTTACATTCTCGGTCATTCGTAACTACAACCTCCCGACCATTCAGGAGGAATCAACCCACCCTACTCTTGACCACGGTAACCACCCCGTGTCGGCCGTCAAGGGTACCTATCCAAGATCATGCCCGAGATAAACCCCTGTAATCTCGGGATTCCCTGTAATATCCTTCAAAAGGGAACGAGTCTCTAAACACCCCGTGGAAATCATTCCACCAAGGGAAAGAATAAACAATGCTCATTCCTCTGAGCATTCGAGGCAAACCACCCGGATAAAAAAAACTGAGGGATGGATCCTAATGATATAAATCGAGTGATTTGAAGAAATCACCACCTAAGGTATGGAAACCTGTTCCACTAGGAAGGTCACAAGCATATTGACCATCCCGCCGTAATGGAAGGAGACACTTCTCAAGTGTTCGGAAGAATCACCATACCAAATTAAAGGATGAAAAGTGGTCATCCAAGTTGTACACCAACTCTGCTTCCATCAAATAACCCCGGAGGTTTTGCCAAGTTCGAATGAATGTCACCCCGATTACAATCACAACCTTCCCCCAAGCTTCATCTCTTAAGACTATTAAGAGATCGATGGTGTGGAGGTAATGTGTCCAAGCAGTATCTCTAACCACGGAATGATACACCCAAGAGGGATATATCCGAGTAACGAACAAGAACCTCGGATACCTAAAAACTTGGATAAAGATATAGCACTCTCAAGGGTAAAGAAACTCTGAGAGTTAACTGAGAAATCAGGAATTAAACTTAAGGAAATTCCGGGTCAATTTCCCTTAAGTTGAAGGAAGAACCACAGGAGATGGTTCACAAGGGATAAACTGGTACAAAATAACTCCGACGACCGAGAACGAGTTATTATGAAAGTACCAGGACCCGATATGGATACAACCGGATAAAAGAAAATCCTAGATGAGAATTTTAGACAGAAACCCCAAGAACCCAGGATATCTACTGGAAAAAGGAAAATTCCAAGGTACTGTATGAAAGTGACAAGTTAATTCCCCTTAAGTGGGGTAGTAACCTGAAAAGAAGAAAGAAAATCCGGCCTCAAGAACTTGAGGATTAAAACAACTTTATCCTCAAGACATTCCAGGTATTGCCGGAGGATATTGGACATATTTAAGGAAATAACAGGATAAACTCTAGCTTTTCTTTCTAACCCTAAATCTCGGGACGAGATTTCCCTTAAGTGGGGTAGCCCTGTAACACCCTGCTTTCTAAGGCATTTAAAAATCCAGGCTTTACAAAATTTTTCTCAAAATTAAACATAATTACTTCCCTAACAATATTTCAAAATATACATTTCTTGAATCAAACGATGTATTCAAATTTGTCATATGTGCTGCATTTGTCTGTTTAGAATTTCCCCCATCCAAGAAATTTCTTGGGTTAATACTTAAACCCAGTTTAAATATTAATTCGCTATCCCCGATCCTTCCAAAATACCCCAACTCAATATCCATTCCAAGCCTTACCTTAAAACCCTCCCTTCATTTGAATCTCCATTCAAATTTGAACCCAAATTCTACTTCAAATAAATAGAAAAAACCCTTTATTTGATTAATGGGACGAACCCTAACTTCCGGCCCAAACCACCTTCGCAGTCCGTCGTCAAAGTCCACCTTCTCCCCTCCAACTCCTAGTCTCATCCGTCTCTCCTCCCCGCGCAGGCCGCCTCTTTTCCCCCTTCCGGCCCAGCCTGTCCGCACGGGCCATGGCCCACTCCTCCACCCTCCTACCTCCTCCTCCAGCCTAACCCGCTCGGCCCAGTTCGCCGCTCGGCCCAGCCCACCTCCACTCCTCCCCCTTCCTCCCTCTCCCCTCTGCCTAGCGCCGCCGCCGAGCTCCCCCGCATGGCCGCCGGCGCCGCTCCGCCGCACGCCACGCTCTGGCGCCCGCTCCACGGCGCTGCGGGCGTGCCACGCACCGCGCATGAACGGCCATGACCCCAAGCGCCACGTGCCCCTGCTTTTCTCCTCTCCCCTGCTGCCACGGAGGGCCGAAACGCCATTAATGGCGGCCGCAGTGGCCCATGCCGCCGTTCCTCATGATTCCCCCCTACGAGCACCCTACGCTTTGCCCCTACCAGCGCACCCCCACCCTCCGATAATCACCGTGCGGTCCGGATCACGCACTGGGGCGTGGGGTTGCCGCGTGTCGACCCCGCCGGCCACCGCCGCGAGGGGAGTGCAGCGCCGCCGCCCTGAGCAAGCAATCTCGCCGGCTTCTCCCGCAGCACGACGTGGCAGCACCACCGGCGTCCCCCCCGGCCTACAAATAGCGGGCCGCACCCTCCTTTCCCCGGCGCAACCCGCCGGAGCCAAGCTCAAGCCCCCTCCCTTTCCCTCCTCACCGTCGCGGTCACGCCGCCCCACCAGCCTCACCCCTCCGTTCTCTGCCCGGAGCACCACCCTGGTGCAGTTGCCAACGGCTGCCGCCTCCTACCCCCGTCGTGCCACCGCGGACACCGTCGCTGGCACCGCCGCCGTGACGCACCGTCGGCCGCTTCCCCCCACTGCGCCACCGCGTCGCACACCCCACCGCCGCGCCGGCAAGCTACCCGCGGCCGCACGCCCTCACCGCACCACCGCGCGCAATGCGAGCGCCTCGCGCCACCCCTAGCACAGCCACCGTTCACCGCCGCCGCCAAGCACGCCGCCGGCGCCGCGCCCCCGCACGCCGCACGCCACCACGACCCCCACCGTGCAGCTGCCTTCCTTCCCCCACCGGAGCCGCGCCGCGCCGCCGCTATTGCCGCCCCACAGCGCGCCGCCCACCAATCCTCGCCGGCCGGCGGCGGGATCCGGCCGGCCGCCGGCCCCCTCTCTTTCCCCTTCTGCCTCTGCCTGATGGGGAACGGAAGCAGAGGACCGAAGGGAGAAGAACACCCGGCAGCCAGCGCCGTCCCCGCCTTCACCCGCTGCCCTGTGGGCCCCACCAGACGCCGTCGAACGGCCGCTGGCCGCCGTCCCCGCTCCCGCCGCCGACCTGTGGACCCGTGCCAACGCCGTCAACGGCGCCCGACGCCGTCCCTCCTCCCTCACCCGCTGCCCCGTGGGCCCCACGCGACGGCCGTCGCTGTTCCGCCTAACGGCCGTCCCGTGCCCCGGCTCGTGGACGCGGTCCACTGGACCGCAGGCCGCGACACGCGTGGCCCACCAGCCCGTGAACGCGGCGCACTGCACAGTGCGCGGCCGGGCCCCCTGGGCAGCCTCTTCAGAAATTGCTAGGTACGCCCGAAACATTGCACCCAACGTTTTATTTAGAGCATTTCTTCCACCCAAAAATTCCATAAAATTCTCCAAAAATATTAGGAATATTTCTAAACCTATTAGAGCCATATAAACCATTTTAGGATATTTCTTGACCCCAAATCCCAAAAGAATCACTCTCATCCGATAGAAAAGCCCCGTTAGTGCACCCCAATTATTACCAATCCTATTCTAAAAATCCCATAAATTCCTAGGAAATTTCTATAAATACTAGGGATTATTCTAAGCATTTTCATATGCTTGTTACCCTAAGATTTATATCCTAGCTCCAAATCCCAGTCACACTATCACAAAAACCCCGCCGAAACCCCGTCTAAGCCCCACGGGTGTCGTTTCGCCGCCCGATCAAAACCCGGGATTTTGGTAAAGACCCCAACCATTATACCATCCAAACCCTTCTTAAAAACCGTCACCCGGGGGTTATCTCTTAGAAATTCATAAAACCCCCGACCGTTCAAATCGTCCCCGAGGAGATCACCTTCTTAGGAACTCCATTCTTTTGAATCCATCGATTACTCGTCGTAATTAATGGATTATCTCCCGATAACCCCAATACCTCTTTTTATCCTTTATTTCGTTCTATAGGAATTGATTGATGTATTGTTATACTGAATGTTATTTTCCATATTTTATTAATCGTTAGGTCGATGGCATGACCAGGCCCAATCAAGATGATGAAGCTCACGAAGACCCAGAAGTCCAAGCCTGGTCAACGTCAAGCTTACGTACGCATTAGCGGACGTCCAAGTACCGTTCAGGAAGGCAAGTCCTGGCAACCAACTCCTTGGTCATGCCAGTCCCAGTTCCTACATAATAAAATCAACCAAGTTAATAACATGGAATGCATACTTTGTTAAAACATAAGGAGAACCCTCTATATTCCACCTCCCCCTTGATTTATAGCAATCTCTAGCCCAAAATCCTATTAATAACCCCGGTCACGACCTGTCGCTGACCGAGCGTTATTTAGAAATAGATTTCTTAGGAATTCTACACATTTATGATTTGTGAGGAAAGAGGTTCCGAGAGATGAGAGAGAATATCAGATTAAATATAAAATGAACCAACTAAGAATAGAACCCCTAAGGATGGACTTGCGAGTAAGGGAGACGGCCTCGACAGAGGATCCTGCCTCAAAGGCTTGCTCTGGTCACATAAGGACCGGTTCACGGGAGAGTCTTTCCAGTGCCAGTACCGCCATACGGGCCAAAAAGGACATGGCCTTCGGGAATGACCTGTAATGTGAGGCCTTGACCCACACCCCGCCAGTAGATCCTAGACAATCCATCCCAAGGAGCCGTAGGATTGGTGCAGAGTGCCGATCGGCGAACCAGGTAGCGCCTGGTGCCTAGTCGGGCACGCACCAAGTCGGGAACGGGTGTACTGGAGACAGCCCCAGACAGAGGGCTGGGACTGGGCGGCACGGGTTGACTAGAGTTCAGGGTAGGGAGACCCTGAGGGCCGAGGGCCCTATTACATGAGCTCAGAGGACCCGGGTCGGCATCCGCGAGGCGGATGATGATTAGTAGCCCCTGTTTAGCCCCCAGTATTACCTGTGGCTGGACCTAGGAAATGCAGTATGGAGACACACACCGGCGTGTACGGGTCTCGTAGGTCGGTACCGCCCTCCGCGGGGGTAAGGACTGACCGACCGTATGGCATAGGGTGCAACCTCTGCAGAGTAACCAATCTGTCGATAGCCGTGGCTCTCGGTCATGAGCCCATTTGGTCAAAGCCCCCGTTGATTAGCAATCACCGGTAGTAATGAAGTATGAGATAACGAGATGGGCGGTGGCCCAGATGAGTGAGGCATAAGCCGGCCCAGAAGGACCCTGACGGTCTCTGGGAGAAAGAGAACTAAAACATGGGGACTGGCAGGGATGAGATGCCCCTCCAGGACCAAAACAACTTATTAATCCTTCTTTCCCACCCCTGTTTGCAAATATATAATACTCCACTTTATATTTATATTTCCACCGAAAGATAACCTCACTCCCTTGCATACATCATAATTTCACACAGGATTTGCTGAGTACCAATCATAGATGTACTCAGCCTTGCTTTCAAATGTTACAGGTACACGGACGTGTAGGGCACTCCGGCCCATCCCCTTCTTGAATGGGCCACAATGCCACTCTCTGCTAAGGCGAAGGTAGTAACTCTCTATTTACTGCGCTTTTATTGCTACCAATACTAATCCTGTGTAAATTAAAACCTGTATCAGCGCACTGATCCAGGGACTGATACAGGTGATTAAAGGACATCCGAAAGATGGATGCCACAGTGTATTCTTTGCACATGCATTTTCAATAGATTCGTGCCATATTTGTTTTTAGAAATAAAGTTTAGCTTCAGAAGAAATTTACCAAGAAGAATGAGCAGATCACTGAAAATATTATTTGGCCAGCAAAAATAGCCTTCAAGATCAGAAAATAAAGCACAAAATGCATGTCTTTCCACTGCTTCCCACAACCCATATATATACGGTTCTTTGTGACCTTCTTAAGCATCTCAAAGTGCTCTAACCTTTTAGCACTGTCCAACAACACTTTAGGTTCAATGTGGCTCAACATCTACTCCATATCAACATCATGTTCCTCGTCTTCTTCAGCACACACTTCATCATTTACCCATGTTGATCACCATTTGGATCTTCATGATCATCATCATGCATCATACCATGATCACCGACATCATCATCATCAACAACACACACATCATCATTAACATTGTTGACGCACACCTTGTAATATTAAATAAAAATCAATTAGTCACTAATTTAATTTATTTTAACAACATTTTTAGTATGAAAATTTTGTAGAATTTATAAAGAATTAAAGGCAAACTCCTAGTTGTAGATTTAAGCTTATTAGAGATCCTAGTTGTAGATAAAAAGTAAGCTCTTACTAAAAAAGACCAAGCTCATACTCTCTCCTCCTATTTCTTTCTAGATCTAGATCTAGATGACTTTAAGCTTCAAATTGTAGTAGAATATGTTAAAACTCATAGTTAGTTATTCAGTCATGTGAACCTACTAATTCAAATAAGGATTGGAAAGAAATTCAAACTTGATTGCCTCTATCAAGGGGAAGAACACCATGGATGCTCGCTTGCGAGGAAACACTAGCTAAGCTATATATGATGTATTAAATTTGAAAAAGAAGTTAAAAATGGTATGAACTTACCTTTTAGAGTCATCTCCTCTAAGGAATTCAATAATAAAACCTTCCCTGTATATTTGGTGATTTTGGAGTCTTTTCCCGAGCTCCTCTCGAATAAAGTCCAAAGAGAAGGTTGTCTGGAGAAGAAACAGCTCGTGACATTTAAGCGGGGTTTGTGTTGGCGGGCTATTACGTGGCCCGCCAACATAGATGCATACTCTGTTGGCCGCTAGCGGGCGGTTATGTGGCCCGCCAGCACAAAGGAGTGCATCTGTGTTGGTGGACAGTTATGTCGTCTGCCAGTACTTTGCATCATATGTGCTGGCGAGTGTTTATGGTGTGGGCCTAGAATCTTTTGTGCTAGCGAGTGCCAAAATTGTTTGCCATCAAGTTAAATTCTAGATGCCAGCACAAATCGTTTCTGGGCCAGTGGGTGAATCCTTCGGAAATCACAGAAACAACACATATGACGTAAACATTGAACATCTCGGAAGAAGCAGCAGAGAATAATCATGGAAAATGGATAAAGACTCAGAAGAGGAGGCAAAACATAAAGCACTGACTGAAATATATAACAAATCTGGTAAACATGTACAGCCTAATGATAACTACAGCTAGCTATACTACTTAACAGTTGACACTAGAAAGTGTGTACGAAGTTGTTTCAATTGCTCTTTGTTTGAAGCACTCCATGAATAACTGTAGCTGTGCCGAAGGACTCGGATTGCAGGGAATATGACATTCGTCATCGGCATCAGGCAGCGCTTGCATCGCCATAAACATAAGCGGGATCACAGCAGCCGCCAAGCACCCATGGGTAAACAGACAAGCAACCTTAGCAGTCCAGACTGCCGCTTTTTGCTTGAAGTGGGTTAAGAATCTCCATGCGAAGCCAAAGAGCACAGACATGGCAGTGCTGATTATGAAGGCATGGTGGTACCAACTGAGAGAGGCTACACCGAAGCATGGTAATGTGATGGCTAGGAAACCTGTGAATGTCACCTTGGTCATCTCGAGTGATGCCGGTGTAACATCGTCATTGCTGTCCATCGGATCACTGCCGCCTGGGATGCATAGGCATAAGTTGTAGAACAGAAACAGGCAGAGACATGGTATAACGGCCACCGGTATTCCCTTCTCTTTCTCCAGCACGAAGACGATAGTGAGCACAACCGCGGTGAAGAAGAGAGTTAGCGCGCCGCACAGGACGTGTAGAACCGTGCACATAATGTTGCATTGTTGTTCACTATAGTCAATGGGAGGGACCAGAGCCAAGAGCATGACAGCACTAGCTATCACACAGAAGACGAAGGTTAACTGGATGGGGGCAAGCAGGGGAGGGTCAAGGTCTTTGCCGACGCCGGTCTGGCCTTCTAATGCCAAACCTTCCAGCCCGAGGAAGAGGAGAGATGTGACAGCGGCGGCGAAGTCCAGTGACTGCTCGAGCTTCTTGTCGTACTTGCTGCTATCCCTCTCGCTTCCTTCCTGGCTTTTGATCACAGAAAGGTAGCAGCAGTAAAAGAGGAAAGGACCGAACACGACCAGTAAGGCTACGAATGCTTCGGAGCTCATGGCGATGAGAAGTAAGATCATGTATGCGAGCAGCATCTGAGCAATTGCACAAAGATGGACTAGCAGCTTGGAGAAACGAAACACCAACTCGGATGGAGAGGAAAATATCTCTGGTAAGCAGCCTTTAAGTGCACTTGCGATGCCGAGGAGGATGAAGGCCAGTGAAGACAGGAACAAACTGAGAGCCGCGAGTGGGGAGACACTGTCCCGGACAGCAGCATTTCCCTCGCTCCTCAAGTCGACTTTCTTCAGCGCAACGGCCGCAAGAACTGGGCTAGCCATGATCAAGATGCCCTCTGTGAAAGCTCCCACCCGGTCCTTCAGGGGATCCTATAAGTATTTTAAACAAGAAGCTGTCAGAGAGGGCCAGTGCCCCAGTTCTTGATTTTTGCATTATTTTTCGATGACAGCTAGTAAGTGTTAATTATCACCACTTTGCTTTTGAGTTGCAAAAATTGAATTGCTTCTACTGTTGGTGGTATAGCTAGAGAATGGGAAAAAGGACGTAAACTCTTTGGATATTCAAGGGTGAGAACTTACCATATGTACCAGGGAATCAGAGATGGTTACGTTGATGCAGGTAGCCCCAGCTAGCAGGCTGCAGCTGAAGATCCCACAGGAAATAATTTTCAAGATACCATCGGGTTACTAGTAGCTTAGGCCATTGCAGATTTTGCAGTTGCAGCTAATAGCAGGAGCGCAAGATGTATGCTGCCAACAGAAAATATACAGCAACATGAAAGACAAGGAACGGAGTTAAATTACCAGGAAGTATATATCCTTTGCAACTTATTGCTCGCCGAAGATATTGAGTACAGCTGCCGCCTATTCTTGGAAGAGTCGTTGGCAACACGGAGACGACTTGGGAACGCGGAGAGACAAGTCTTCTTGGCAATATATTTATGATTACTGTGTATACTGATCAAGGAAAAATGGTCATCGATGTGTATTAAAAAACTTCTTATGACTAAGGAAGCCTTCTAGAAATTAACATATTAAGAAGAGATGAGAGTAAAATTTAAAATCAAAATTTTCATTTGCTTGGTTGTAGAAAACCTCAACTCATATTTGAATAGATATTCTTTTCCATCTTTTTTGTCATAAAAGATTAGCAGATGCAATTAGGTTGTTCAGGAGGAAACTTTGGTATATGGCACTTGTTTCTGACAAAGCAGTTCCAATAAGACTCAAAATTAGCTTTAATCAGTGTGCACATTGTCCAGAATTACAAATCAGCATGGTGGTCCAAAAGCACCGCTTTTTCATTCTCTTGAATGGATTAGTACGATGAATACTATATATGTATGCAGCCTTAGAAAAAAGTGGTCCTTAATTTCTTATATAGATTTACCAGTGGTTGGTGAAAACAATTCGAATTAACTACTCTCTCCGTCTCAGAAAAAAATACATTTCTCGCTTCCTAAGAAATTTCAACGTCTTAAGTTCGACCAATTATAGATAAAAATTATTAATATTTATAATAACAAATATATATCATTAGATTAATTATGAAATATACTTTCATAACAAATTAACTAGAGTCATAAATATGAGTACAATTTACTAAAAACTTATTCAAACGTGAACTACTTCAACTGACACGCATCCCAAACCTGCATTCTTTTTGGGACGGAGATAGTAGCTACTAGAGCTATCCACGCGGTATTTTCACGGCCCTTGAGGGGGGTCATTAAAGTGGGCCTAAAGACTGACTTATCGATGTGGTCCCAATGATTAAAAGAGAGGATAGACATCGTGTCATTTTCACACAGCAAAAAGGATACCACCACCACCCAATACAAAAAGATGACAGTGGAAAAGAGGTCAATAACCAGGCACACCGCAGGCGGTAGGGACGGTACGGCACGCCTCGACTCGACTCGGCCATCAGCACAGTTGAACAATGAAAAGTCTGCCATTATCACAAGAAAAACCAAACAAGGTCATCGAAACCTATTCATCTGTGCAATCGAAATCAATCAATCCATGTGCTGAGTTCGAGTAGCCAATAAGCGCATCGCATATATAGGAGATTGAATCTTCATCTGTGCTTATAATCTGGAGTCTGGAGACCTCCTATATATGCGGTGCTCCCCAAGGAAACCTCCGATAGGTGAATGAGCATCTTTGAGAAGGAAACCTTGGGGAGCACCTAGAGCTCTGGAAATCTCCCAAACCTACACATCTGAAACTGAAGAAGCCATCAAACGAGCGCCAATATCTTGCCAAGGTGAAGAACAGCTCTCTTCTCCACTGTGCCTGATTCCCCCTTTGCTGTTGCTCTGCACACTACTTTTCATCATCTGTATATGTTGTGTAATTTTTACTGGCATGGTCCCTCCTTTGGTTGAATCTAATAGCTTGCAAAATTACAATTCGCAGTCATGCACCAAGATTTTCTACACTTGATATGGATAAGCAGCAATTTGCAGAATTTGAGGTTGGAACCTTCATTAAAGACCTATATTAGAAACCAGCTGCTCACGTCCGCTGCAATTTATTTGGCTTTCTTTTGCTGTTTGAGCTTCCTCTGGTTAAGTGTCTCCTCGCTTGTTGACCCTATACGAAGACCATGGAGCCAAATACGCAGATCCGGTGCCTATGTGAAAGCAGCTGTTCTCGTAATCATAGCTTATGCAACTTTACTTATGGTACACACAAGGTATATCAGTTTGCTCATCATGCCCATCATCCTGCTGGTTTTCATCGGAGCATTGTTCGTAATAGTATCTCCGAAGGGCAGCCTGAAGTTCGACGAAGGCAACAATGATGAGGTTAACAATAAAGGCGATAAGGACAACATGCTGTTTTTAACAGCGGTATTGCCTTCCTGGGTACTCTTCTGCCTGGGACATTTTAGAGCCGGCAATTTGGTGTTTTCACCATTCCTTCTCTTCCTCAGCTCCTCTCTGGGTGAGCTTACGCTGATGATGTGGAGGCTTTCTTCCGAAGTAGCGCCAGCGTTTGAGGTTATGCACAGGGCATCCCTCGTGCTATTGTTGGTGACGGCGCACACCATGGCGGCAGAGCTGCTGGGTGATACCACGGTGCTCGTTTGCACGCCGGAGATTGCTACAGCATTAGTGTGGCTAATCATCCAGTTAGGCCATGGTGGCTATACTACCATCCGGACACTAGAAGCGGCGCTGCGGAAAGCTGACATCGCAGTTCTTGGTGTTGTGGCTCTCCTGACCTACACAGCGCCCATCATCAGGGATGATCCGGACTGGGCGGCCACGGATCTTCTCTCGAGCTACATGTCGGCGTTGGTTGCCTGTGCCTTTTCGGTAATTCTGCCATCCCTTTGTGTGTTCGCGCTGTGTCAGTGGAGGGGGCAGACTGCGGCCGCGCCGTCGTCAGAACTGGAGGGGGCGATCCGGCTGCTAAGCTTCTGCCGAGATGTTCTGTTCAAAGCAGCAACTCTGTTTTTGGTAGTTAAGCCGCTGGTCGATGTGCGGCTACGTCTGCAACTGCGAGGACTCTTGGCTGACAGATGGAACGCCGTTGTTCTCAAATTACTTGGCGCTGGAACCCGATGATTCTTTCTCCTGACAAGCTAGCAAGCAGGCTCTGTACGTAGTGAGTCCTTAAACACATCATTGTGGCTGAATTATCTATCAATACTACATTGCATGTAACACCATTTGTGTAGGTGACATATTCTCTTTATTTCTTTCTTTAACCCGTATATTTCCGCGGGCTGGAATATTGGAGGCAAAACATTGAAATATTTAGAATGTTGTATGAAATGCATTGCGCTAGGCGATGCAACAACAATTAGTTCCTAGTTCAATCTAAGTCTTCGAAAGTGACCAGGGTTTTCAATTTCAGTTTTGGATTTGTTTCGGTCACCGCTGAACTTACTGAATTTCGCAATTTTTTAATGAAATTTCATCAAAATATTTTTAGAGCCTTCACCAGATTATATTAATTTTTAAATTTATGGATCTAAACAAATGATTAGCATTATTTTTTGTTATACAACCATTGACTTGAAAGTAAGTGTAACACAAACAATTGAAAATATGAGTCTAGATTTGTTACGGCGTGGGTTACGCTAGGGTGGAAGAGGAGGAGGAGCCGGAGCTGCCCCCAAGCTTCGGAGGAGATAGCTGTGGTCGGACGACGAACAAGGTTCTTCACCTCGACGCTTGGGAGCAATGGCGAGAGAGAGATAGGAATAGAGGGTAGGAGGGATAACTTCTTTCTTGATTCATCTGTTACACCGGCCAGGTTTATATGATCACCTGCCGTCGGTTCCCATGATCCCTATCTCTTTAGTTTACTTGCAAAGCAAGGATTACAACTCTATCTCTAACAAACCGAACCAACTAGCAGTACAAACCAACTATCAAACCAAATCGAAACCAAAGCAAAACAAACTCCTAACTACTTGGCACGGTGACTGAATTGGTGGAGTCGCCACCTAACCGAGCTAAAATGATGGATACCGTGCCACAAAGCTGTCGACGTCCTCCTAAGTCGATGCAGAAGGTGGCTGACCCTCCCAACGAATGAGCACCTGATGCCAAACGAACCCGTATAGCCTTCTCCGGAATAGGAAACACGACACCATGATGCAACGGTGGCAGCGGCGGTGGTAGGTCCGGAGGAGCACCCACAAACTTCTTCAGAAGGCCGACATGGAACACATCATGTATCCTTGTCCCTGGCGGCAAAGCCAAGCATGCAGCCACGGGGTTGATCAAGGCAACAATCTTGTACGGCCCATAATACTGAGGACAAAGCTTGCCAGAAGAAGCGGTAGGCAAAGATAAAGGCGTGCGATGGCGCACTCGGAGCCAAACCCACTCACCAACTGCAAAATCCACATAACGATGCTTCTTGTCATAGTTGCGCTTAGCCACTACCTGTGCCTGTTCCAGCCTGTAATGAACATCAGCCAAAAGTTCATCCCACTCGGCCACGGCGCAGGCCACCGCCTGAACCCGAACCTCGCCAAGTTCATAAGACCACATGCACGACGGATCCCGACCGTAGACGACACGGAACGGCGTGTCCTTCAGTGACACCTGGTAGGCCATGTTGTATGTGTACTCAGCCCACGGCAACCACCTGAGCCACTAGCGCGGCCGGTCACCCGTGAAGCAGCGGAGATACATAGCAATCACCTTGTTTGCCGCCTCCGCCTGACCATCAGCTTGAGGGTGGAACGCCGTCATCATGTGCAGCTTGATTCCAACTGCCCCGTCAACATGCCCCAGAACGTCGAGGTAAACACAGGGTCCCGATCCGACACGATCGACTGTGGCACCCCGTGCAAGCGCACCACCTCTGCAAAGAACACCCGCGCCACCGTCTCTGCTGTATAAGGGTGTGCCAAGGGTATAAAATGGGCGTACTTGGAGAAGCAATCCACCACCGTCAAGATGACGCTCTTGCCCCCAACCCGTGGCATGCCCTCGATGAAACCCATGGCGACGTCAGGCCACACGGAAGTTGGCACTGGCAAGGGCAGTAGAAGGCCAGCTAGATGAAGATGCTCAGTCTTGTTTCTCTGACATGTGACGCAGCTCCGGACGAAGTCACGAACCAACGTGTGCAAGTTCGGCGCATGGAAGTCGTGACGCAGCCTGTGAAGGGTGCGCTGAACGCCGTCATGTCCATCATCATGCACTGCGGCCACCAGCTCATGCAGGAGCGGCGACGAAGGTGGCACATAGAGCTTCCCGTCGTACGCCACCATGTCGTCCAGCAGCGACCACGACACGCCCCGGGTACCCGCCCAGATTTCGTCCGCCAGCGCCACCAGTGCAGGCTCCGACGCGTTGTTCTGGCGCAGGCGATCGAAGACGTCGACGCGCGGTCTGGAGAGCGCCAGAAGAGAGCCGCCATAGGTGTCAATGTCAGCGTCACGGCGGGAGAGCGCGTCGGTGATGATGTTGGCGCGGCCTGGCTTATACTCAACGGAGAAATCAAAGCCCAAGAGCTTGCCCACCTAATGATGTTGCGGGATCGTGGCCAAGCGTTGATTAAGAAGAAATGAGGCTATAATGATCTGTTCGTACCAGGAACCGTCACCCCCAAAGATACGGTCGCCAATGCTTAATCGCATGGACGAGCCCGATGAGTTCCCGTTCGTAGGCCACCAAGGAGCTGTGTCACGGACCCACGGCCCGACTGTAGAATGCGAGCGGCCGGTCTTGGAGAAGTACTGCAGCGAAGCCATGTGTAGAGGCGTCGCACTCGACGATGAAGGGCTTGGCAAAATCGGGCAGCGCCAGGACCGACGGTGTGGTCAGTGCCTTCTTGAGTGCGTCGAACGCCGTCTCTGCCACATCGAACCACGAGAACATGTCCTTCCGAAGAAGCGTCGTCAGAGGTGCTGACCGTGCCATAGTCTGCGACGAACTTGCGGTAGTACCCCGCGAGCCCTAG
Organism: Urochloa ruziziensis; assembly: GCA_015476505.1. NCBI lineage: Eukaryota > Viridiplantae > Streptophyta > Magnoliopsida > Poales > Poaceae > Urochloa > Urochloa ruziziensis. Next base: position 21,216,678 of record CM027122.1, on the reverse strand, counting down.
AAATCCCCGCAGAGCTTACACCGAGCGCAGACGTGGCCAGTCGACCATAGCTTGGACCTTGGAGCTGTCCATCGCCACACCCGCCGCCGAGATCACATGGCCCAGGTATGCCACTGACATCTCATCAAAGGCACACTTGGACCGCTTGACGAAGAGCTGATCCTCTTGGAGAATGCTGAGGATGGCGCGGAGGTGGCGAAGATGATCAACCCACGAAGAACTGTAGATGAGGATGTCGTCGAAGAACACTAGGACGAAGCGGCGTAGGTACGGATGGAGAACATCGTTCATGAGAGCTTGGAACATGGCCGGCGCATTGGACAAGCCGAATGGCATCACCAGGAACTCATAGAGGCCCTCGTGCGTGCGGAACGCTATCTTGGCGATGACGTCCGGGTGCATGCGCACTTGGTGGTCCCCGGAGCGAAGGTCCAACTTGGTGAAGTACTTGGCGCTGTGGAGCTCATCCAGGAGTTCATTCACCACTGGATGGGGAACATGTCTTTCACCGTCTGGGCATTAAGGGCGCGGTAGTCAACGCAGAATCACCAGGATCCGTCCGCCTTGCGCACCAGCAAGACTGGGGATGAAAAAGCGGATGAGCTTCTGCGGATTGGGCCTTGCTCCTCCATGGTGCGGAACTGGCGTTTGAGTTCATCTTTGTGTGACGCCGGGTAGCGATACGGTCGAACGACCACTAGTGCGGCGCCGGGCAGCAGGTGGATGCGGTGGACTCTTGTACGTCGGGGCGGCAGTCCATGGGGATCTGCAAACACATCGGCGAACGCGGCGAGGAGTTCCTCCAGGAGAGTGCGGCCTGCACAGGAGTGTAGATGCTTGCTTGCTGGTCCCGCGACGCCGTGCCACGCCACGCGGTGATCTCCCCGCCAGAAGGACATCGTGAGCTGCCCAAAGTCCTAGAGGATGGGTCCCAGCGACGCTGGCCACTACGTGCCCGGGACGACGTCGTAGCCAGCGAGGGGCAGCACGAAGAAGTCGCCGACGAATGTCTCGTTGCCGATGGTGAAGGAGGCATTCCAGAACACGCCCACGCATGGAACGCGCTCGCCGTTGGCGACCGTGACCTTCATGTCACTCCGGAGCTGGTACATCAAGTTCATCTGTGCTGCAGCCTCCTCGAACACGAAGTTGTGTGTGGATCCGGAGTCAAGGAGCGCGCGAAGCGTCGTCCCGTCGACGGATGTGTTCACCTACATGGTCTCACTAGAGCGGACGCCGGCAATCGCGTGGAGGGAGATGAGGGCTCCTCTGTGTCCCCCGCATCGGGTTCGTCGTCGTCGTCATCATGGAGCTTTAGGAAGAAGAGGTGCGCGCACACCTTGTTGTGGCTGCGAATGTACTTCTCGTTGCAATTGAAGCAAAGTCCCTCGCGACGCCGTTTGTCCATCTCCTCCTGGGAGAGACGCTTGATGGAACGGCCTACCACTGTCACCATCTGCGGGGCTGATGACGATGTTGCGCCGTCGGGCTGGAGCGGTGGTGGGGCCGGAAGCGCCAAGGGCGGCGGAGTGGGGAGGATCTCTCTGCGCTGGGGCCACTGTGCCTGGGCCACCGTGAGCTCATGACATTCGAACGAGCGGGCCAAGCTCATCGCCACCTCTAAGGTTTGGGGGTTTAGCAGCTAGTCGTCGAGGCTGAGGGGCTCGCTGAGGCCAACGGTGAACAGCTGGACCTTTTGGTTTTCCAGTAGCGGCCCAGCGCGAGGTAGCAGGCCCAAGAATCTCTCCTGGTACTCCGTCACGGTGCCATTGCGGCGGCACAAGGTGAGCTCGCCGAGCGCATGTGTCCGAAGGGGCGATCCGAAGCGGCTGTTGAGGAGCTCGGAGAAGCGTCGCCACGACGGCGTTCCTTCATCCCTAGCGAGGCGCATGTACCACATCTGCGCCGCGTCTTTGAGGTTTAGGGCCGCCATGTGCACTTTCTCCTCCTCCATGATCCGTGCTAGATGGAAATAAGATTCACATCTGCCCAAAAACGGGAGAGGGTCATCCTTGCCGGCGTACTTGGGGAAGTCGAGCTTGCCGTACTTCGACGGCCGATCGGAGTAGTGGCCACCTCCAGGCGCACGCGATCCGCTGGGATCCGGGTACGCGGGCTAGTGTTGCTCGAGCCGTTGGACGGCCTGAGCATTCACCTCCGACTTATCCACCAGCTTGGACACCGAGGTCTTGAGGTTCGTCAGCTCCGTGGTGAGGGACTCGAGCACGGCAGTGAGCTTGTCGATCTTCTCATCGGTCGACATGGTGGGCGGGGCGGCGGCTGGAACGCCTGATCCTGAAACCAAGGTGTTATGGCGTGGGTTATGGTAGGGTGGAAGAGGAGGAGGAGCCGGAGCTGCCCCCAAGCTTAATTCCGAGGAGATAGCTGTGGTCGGACGCCGACCGAGGTTCTTCACCTCGACGGTTGGGAGTAATGGCGAGAGAGAGATAGGAACAGAGGGTAGGAGGGATAACTTCTTTCTTGATTCATCTTTTACACTGGCCAGGTTTATATGATCACCTGCTGTCAGTTCCCATGATCCCTATCTCTCTAGTTTACTTGCAAAGCAAGGATTACAACTTTATCTCTAACAAACCGAACCAACTAGCAATCCAAACCAACTATCAAACCAAATCGAAACCAAAGCAAAACAAACTCCTAACTACTTCTTGGCACGGCGACTGAACTGGTGGAGTCCCCACATAACAAGAGTACTATATTTACAATAAAGCATAGGCGCAACTGCGCAAGTGTAATAGTAAATTTCATAGTTTTCTTTGAGTGACCATTAAAATTACCGAAATTGCAAAAATTTAGTGAAATTGGAAACCATGATGGTGATACATTTCGCTACGATTCTTACTTGCCTGCACACAGATAGGTGTGCAGCGTTTATTATTTAATTTTAAACTAGTCTTAAAGACACAAAAATTGACCTTATATCTGTCTCTTATTTGTTAATTATTCTGATATATTAGCTAATTTATGTGCCATGGATTTAACATGAAACTTGCTAATGTCGATTCCTCCCGTGTCGGTGATATTATCTCCGTCAGTCTTCCACGGGGTAGCCCACGGAAGTGATTTGTATGTAGGGAAGATCGCAAAGATCGGAAGCAAGATGGTTAGGATGGACAGACACAAGGGTTTATACAGGTTCGGGCCGTCGACTCGACGTAATACCCTACGTCCTGTTTTGGGGTGTTGTATTGCTTGTTGAGATGTGGTGTCTAATTATGAGATTATGAGATTATGAGATTATGAGATTATGAGATGTTTTTGAGGGGGTCCCTGCCCGCCTTATATATCGGGGGGCAGGGTTACAAGTCGGTTTGTATCCGATCCTATCTCTAAGAATCCTTTCCTTCTTTACAATAATTCTTATTCCAACTGGGACTTCTCCTTCCAGATCCTTCCTCCGTGCGCCGACTTGTCCCGCACGTCTTCAGGTCCGAAACGGTGAGGTGGGCCGCCCCCTTTTGGTGGGCTGCCAAGCTTGCTCGTGAGGTACCCAGGTACTATATCCCCCACAGTAGCCCCCGAGCACTTCTTGGCCGATCGTTGGCTGTAATTGTTCTATCTTTTCTTGCATGATTCGAGTGCTCCAAGTTGTCTAAGATCTCATCCGAGTGGTTTCGAAGAAGATTCGAGTGGTTTCAAGGGAGATCTGAGTGGTTTCTCAGACGTTCCTGAAAACAATTCTTCAATTTCAGTCAAAGTGAGGGGAAAGAGTGCTCTTTTTCACGACGCGACAGCGAAGTGAATACACTTAGCCCCCGGGCTTTGGGCAATTTTAGTATGAATTTGGCCAAAGGTCTTCAACTTTTATCCATCTGTATCTTGATTTTCAATGGTGTGCACCTCCAGGTGCACCCATTGGGTGTAGCCCCCGAGCCTTGAGCAGAATAGAATATTCTGGTCGAGGGTCAAAAATAAATATTATGAATCTCTTTTTGAACTTGATCCATCAATGGTGTGCACCTCCAGGTGCACCCATTGGGTGTAGCCCCCGAGTCTTGTTACGACTCAGCATGATCGTGTCAAGACTCTGAAAGCCATGAATTCTGACTGATCTTTTCAGCCCCCATGCCTCTGGACATGGATTTTAGATAATCTTTTCCTTCAAGGGCTTTTTTATTTCCCCTTTATAAGGATTTTGTCCTCAAGTTCTTTGAACTCGGCATGACTTCCGAGTCGTGTCCCACGACTCAGCTTGACCATATGGTAAGCCATCTTCTCACAAGACTTATACTTGTCAGCATTTGACCCAAATTTCTGAGTCAATTTAGCGATAGTATCGCATGCCTTACGTAAAAATCAGTTGCAAGGTCGCAATATTAATTGCAAAATCAAGTCTGGTCGTCGACTAATTTTAGCCTCACGACCGAGTGGTTTCTGCCCCTGAACCCTAGCTCAGGAACCCACAAATTTATCATCGTAACAGAACCGAAAGGTCGTGCTATATTTCAGCCCATTAGGCCCATTATTCCTAAAAGTCCGTTGCGTCCCTAACGGTCGCCTTACGGAAGGCGAGATATCGCGAGATATCGCGATTCCCTACCGCATCTTTGAATTCAAAGCGACGGGACGTGCCTGCGTCGGTTGAGTTCCCGAGACAAGCGCCGCGCCGCGCGCGGGAGGAACGGTTCCTTCCTTTATAAGCCATCCCCGCCGCATTCTTCTTCCTTTACTTGCCATTTGCCTTCCCCGACGCTCCAGTTTCCTTTGCGCCAGAACAAAACCCTAGATCTGCTCCCGCAACCTTCTTCCTCGCTCTCCAGCACCGCTCGCTGCCATGGCGCCCAAGAGGAAGGAAGCCTCGAAGCGGAAGGAGAAGTCTCCAGCAAGGGCCCGGTCGTCCAAGGTCAAGGCCACCGCCGAGGTCGCCGTAGATCGCGCCGCCGAGTGGAGGGAGTCCATCACCTCCACCAAGCGCCTCGAGCAGCACGTCATGGATGGCGTCCTCCCCGACCAGCAAACCGCCGAGTGGCGCGCCGCCGCCGGTGAGTCTTTCCCCACCCCAAACTCCTCTGATTTGGTGGTGTTTGAATCTTTCTTTCTCCGTGGTTTCGGCGTGCCCGCGCATTCTTTCCTCCGCGGGCTGCTGCATTACTATGGGATCTGCCTCTGCGCATTGAATCCCAACTCTATCCTCCACATCGCCATCTTCATCAACCTCTGTGAGGCCTATCTTGGGATAGAGCCTCACTTCAATCTTTTCATTCATCTTTTTCTCCTTAAGCCTTATCCCCGAACCGACTGCCCACAAGTAGTCGGGGGCGCCGGACTCCAACTCCGCGAGGGTCGAACTCGGGAGTATTTTGACATCCCTTTCCTTACCTCCAATAAGGGGTGGCAGTCCGAGTGGTTTTACATAGGAAACCACTCGCCTGCCATCTCTCCAGAAATTGATTCTCGTCCTGTCCCCTCCCAATCCTGGACCGCTCTTCCCAAGGAGAGTGAAATGGACCAGGTTCGGGAGCTCCTGGGTCTTATTTCCCAGTTGAAGGACAATGGGCTGTCTGCCGTTGGTGTGGCAGCCAACTTTGTTCTGCGCCCGGTTCAGCCGCTCAAGCAGCGGGCTCACCCGGCGTATGAATATTACGCCGAGGGGGACAACACGCGCGAAGCCCCCGAGCGCGTCGACAAAGTCCAAGCCGCCGCTCGGCTTGGCAAATTCTTCGCACCTGGAACGTCCCTGAGGACTACTGACTGTCCTCCGGCGTTCAACTTGGGAAATCCACGCCCTGAGGTATTTAGTCAATCTGTTCTTGTTTTTATTTCAATTCCACCCATTGGGTGTAATCTCAAAACTGAACCCAATATTTGCAGGGTCGAGTTGCCTTTGTATCCCTCCCTCCTTTGCCTGAGATGCCAAAGGGAGTGGATCAGCCTCGTCGGCGCAGGGCCGTTGGATCTGAAGAAGCAGTCGGGGAAAGTGAGAGTGATCTGCGTGACTCGGATATCACTCTATCATCCTCTCCTTCCCCCGATGTGCAATCTCCGAGTGGTGGGAAGGCTGCTCCTGCTCTGAAGAAGCGGAAGATCTCCACAGGGATCGTGTTCAGGGATGCGCCCAGCCGCCGGCAACTCCTTATATCTGAGTCGTCTGACTCGGAGAAGGATGAAGCTGGCGTCGCCGAGTCGTCTCTCCAGCCGCCAATCACGAGCTCGGAGCAGTCTCCCCTTGCAGTAATGCCTCTGAGTGCTGCAAGTCCGAGGGACCTCCCTTCCCCTACTCGGAAAGGAAAGCGCCTGAGAATGCGCATTTCTAATCTGTAAGTATTCTTGTCTTGTCTTGATTTCCTTTATGCTTTATTGTTAGTGATCCATAAATGCTTTATGTTGTAGCACGCCGTCTGAGGTACCCTTCTCGGGTCCTCCGCCTCAGTCGGCGATTGAGACCGCAGCCCCAACAATCCAAACTCCAGAGGTGCCGATCCACTCGGCTGATCTTCTCAGCGATCAGCCTGTGGGTCCGCTACCCGAGTCGCAGCGGGAGCCAACCCCGCCACCGCCGAGTCCTGTACCAGCGTCGCTGACTCCTCCGCCAGTTCCTCAAGACAGCCCCCAGCATGCTCCTGCAGTTGAACCGACTGCAGCAGTGGAGGAGCCCCAGACTGCGACGGTCGAGATAGCTTCTGCGGCGGTCGGCGTCCTGAGTGGTGGTGCTCCCCTGACTCCTCTGGAGGAGTTTCTGTCCCTTCATCGTCGTATGGGCCACATAGCCAAGGTACTTCCCGAACTTCTTATCTTGTTGATATCAAATACCATTGGTATATTGATTCATATTGTCTTCTGACTTGTTTTTGCAGGACTTAGCTGCTGATGCTGAGGCTAAAGCCTTGGTTATTCAAGAATTAACTTCTGCAGTCGCTAAGGCCGACTCCTTGGTGGCCCGAGTGGCTGAGCTCGAGGCTGATGCAGTCGAGCGACAGGCTGAGTTGGAGGAAGCCCAGCGTACCACCCGCGATTTATGCGGGGAGGTAGAGCAGGCTAAGCTCAACGAAGCCCAGGCCGTGCACGAGCTCAGAGGTATGTTCTTCCTTATTTGTTTTTCTGTCAGACATGAAAATTTATTCAGATCTAACCTTCTTTAGATTATCGATATCGGACTATGTCCCAATTCGCAGAGCTCACTGCCAAGGTGGCCCGGCTGCAAGGCGAGGCTGAGGCGCTGCGCGCTGAGAAGACAGCGCTGGAGGATGCTATCCGAGTGGTGGCGGAGGAGATCGAGCCGGAGGCGTCATCGTCTTCAGCTTCCATCCTCGACCGTGTTCGGGCGCTCCCACGCTACTTCCGGCGACAGCTCTGCTCCATCAGCCAAGCTAGCTGTGGCCATGTCCTGGCAGTGCTCAAGTCGCTGTTCCCGGCGTCAGACCTGGAGCCACTCGGCCGCGGGTATGCTGCCGGTACCTCTGAAGATGATGTGGGCAGACTGCTCCATGAAGTCGAGCCCATCGCCAATGTCCTGTCCAAGGACGTTGTTGATGACTCGGATGAAGCGGCCCCGTCTGGTGCTGGCGACCCTGCAGTGTAAACAAAATATTTGTAGTATGTGGTCGAACCAGTATTGTTTTTAAACAATGTTTGAATTATCACTTCTGTATATAAGTTTTTAATTGGTCTACGACTCCCTTTCTTTCTGCGCTAGCCTTAATTTCTGAGTGGTTGACCTGTTACGGAGTAGATTAGCCTCGTTGGTCTCAGTCTCATGCCGCAGAGTCTTTGTCATACGTTTAGAGCTTTGACTTGGCGAGTACTTTCCCTCTCGATTTAAGGTTTATTCCCCTCATACTTTATGTGCGTGACGCGAAAGAGGAAATGCGAGTAGTAGAAATAGATGAAAGATGAAATCAACTTTATTGATAACTCATTGTGAACAAACCGAGTCGTAACTGGGGGTGACTACCCTCCAAAATCACTCGGAGTAAATAAATCTAAAAAATAAAAAAGATAAATACATAGCTGGATTAGGCGTAGAATCGCTGCAAATGCTTCAATGTTCCACGGATTTATTGATGTAGGCACCCTATTGCGTCCAGAGTCAATTGATCCATACGCGCTTGAATTATCCTCTGGTAGATCGCGCTGGCGTTTTTCAGACCGAAAGCCAAAGGAGCACCGATCGATGTGACGAACGGAGTTTTTATCTGCTCGTTAGGCTCCAGGTCTGTCTGGCTATAGCTTGGATAGCTGTCGAGAAAGCAGAGCAGGGCAGAGCCTTCCGTGGAGTCTGACTCTGCCCCGATGATGGCCGTCTTCTTTGGGTCGTCCAGGTCCAGAGAGATCCTCTTCAGCTCCGTCTCCTTGCTTGGCGCGATGGCTTCTCTCGCTGGCTTCTTGGTGGGGATCTCTAGAGCGTCCTTGTCCACCTCCTGTGACGCAGCCTAGTACTTGTTCCATGCGCTTGGACATGTCCAGGGCGGCTGCCGCGTTGAGAGTCTCCTGCTCGCACGTGTATGCGACTCGGACGTCTCCCAAGACGGTGATTACGCCTTTCGGTCCTGGCATCTTGACCTGCAAGTAGACGTAGTGAGGAATCGCCATGAACTTGGCGAGTGCCGGCCTCCCAAGGATGGCGTGGTATGCAGTTTCAAAGTTCGCCACCGTGAACTGCATGTGCTCGGTCCGGTAATTATTCCGGTCTCCGAAAGTGACGGGCAGCGTGATGTGCCCGAGTGGTTCTGCCCCCTCTCCCGGTATCAAACCGTAGAACGCGGATTGGGGGGGACTCAGATCGAGAGTAGTCAGGCCGAGCTCCTTCAATGTATTAGCAAAGAGGATGTTCAGGCCACTGCCACCGTCGACTAGTACCTTGGTGAGCCGAACGTTGCGGATTGTCGGGGCTACCACCAAGGCGTGGGACCCGGGCTTCGGTATGAAGTTTGGATGATCCTCCCGGGTGAATGTGATCGGAACTTCCGACCACTTGAGGTACTCAGGTACCGGTGGCTCCCTCGCGTGCATGACCTGGCGATGGGTGAGCTTCTGCTGGCGCTTCGACTCGAACTCTGGTCCGCCGTAAATCATGCGGACCACTCGGTCGGCTTCCTGAAAGTCATTATCAGGCTCGTCGTTTCGCCTGTCGTCTCGCGGGGAACCATCGTTCCTCTTTCTGTATGGGGGGCCTCTGTTGCCCCCGGTGAAGGCTCGCTTGAGCCCGTAGCACTCTCGCGCCGAGTGCTTGTGTTTGTGGTACGGGCATTGCTCATCGAGCATGCGCTGGAAGTCCTCTGGAGTTACCCGGCCTCTGGACCGGTCCAGGGCGGCGACCATGTCTCCTTCGCTCTTCTTCTTGCGAGGTTGGCTGTCATTGCGTCGATGGTCGTCGTGTCGTTCTTCGTCGTCGCGGCGGTCGCGTTTGCGAGTCGTCTTGTTCTCTTCTTCCCAGCGGCTTCTGATCTCGCTGAGCTGTTCTTTTTCCGCGATCTCGGCGTCCGCCCACGTGCTAGCGACCCGGAACATGTCATTGACAGTCGCGGGTGGCTTCCGAGTCCACTTATGGATCAGTCTTCCATCGGAGATGCCGCGCTGGAAAGCTGACATCACCTCCTGATCCGTGACGTCCGTGATGGAGTTGCGTTTTTCTGAGAACCTGCGGACGAAGTCGTGCAGAGTCTCGTTCTTGCGCTGCCTGATCTGACCGAGGAGCCGCTTGCTCCCGGGCCTTTCCCAGGTACCGAGATAGTTACCGATGAAGAGTTCGGTAAGCTGCTCCCAGTTGTCAATGGCGTCCTGCGGGAGTCCTGCCAGCCAATTGCAGCAGTCCTTGGTGAGCATGATGGGAAGATAGTTCGCCATCATGTCCTCGTCGCCGCCGGCTGCTTGTACGGCGGTGTAGTAGATCTGAAGCCATTGAGATGGGTCAGTTTTCCCGTCGTACTTGTCGATGTCCGACAGCTTGAAGCCTCTGGGCCACGTCACGCTTCTCAAGCGCTCGGTGAACGACTGGAATCCGCCGATCCGACCTCTAGGGCGGGAATCGCTCGGACCCGATCCGTCAACCGCTCTTGGGGGTGTGCTGTCCCTCCTGCGATCCCGGTCCCTGGGTGGGGAACGGGTCCTCCGATAGTTCCGAGTCCTGGGTGGAGTTCGGTCCTGCCGGTAGGTTCTGTTGCGCGGTGAAGTTCGATCTCTTGATGGAGTCGGTCGCCTGGGTGGCGGAAGCACTCGTCGTCGACCGCCATTGTTGCCGCGCCTTGGGCTACCGGAGAGGTCAGAGTAGTCTGGCTCTGTCGAGTAACCGCTTCTGTTGGGGTTATGACGGGGATTTCCATGATCCCGATCATACTCTTGGCGCCGTCGGAGTTCTTCGCGATGGCGCTCTTCAGCGCTATTGGTGATGATGTCCCTTGCATCTCGATCTCTGTTGATCGTGGTGCGGAGGTCTTCATCGCGACCCGATCCGCCGCCGGCCCGGTGTCGAGATGAACCGGGTTCAGGAGCGTCGGTGGTCGTTCTGCCTTGGATCTGGTGAACCTGGACGGAGGCGGCCTGCACGAGAGCCCTTACCTTTTCCAGGCCCGGAGTGTTAGGCGGTAGCCGATTGATTTCCTCGTTGATAGTAACGAGGTTCTGGACCGGTGTCTCGTAGACCTCGTGTCCGTTGAACTCGAACGTGCCGTCGCGCATCAAGTTCCGGGCGCTCCTCCGCTCGTGTTGATCCTGTTGGCGACGATGATCTTCAGAGCGAGGCTCCTGGAGTCGAGCAGTACCAGATCCTGACGCGGCGGCTCCATGTGGTCGTGCGGCTCTGCGAGTCGCCCGACTGGCATTGCGTCCTCGACGCTGGTTCCTGGCTTCGGTCGTCTCCTCAGCAGGAGTGACCTCATCTTCTGAGACAGGATTGGTTGGCGTTGCCGGCGCCACCATGTAACAATATGATCCGACTCCTTCTTGCGCGAGGTAGTCTTCCTCGGACTCGGAGAAGTCGGATGTGGGCGTGTAACGCTCCAAGCTACTCGGAGTCAATTCTCCGAGTGATCCTAGTAGTTCCGGCTCTGTAGAGGCATCGGACACCGTGTATCCTTCCGGCAGATCGTCTAGGATTGAGGGTCCCAGCAGATCTAGCCCGTAGGAGTCGCTCCCAGAGAAGTAATCATCCGACTGGACGATGCCCTTCATCTTTTGCTTCCGAGCAAGCGCGCAAAAGCCGGGGGTCTGAACAGCAATGACCTCAGGGCTCTGGACGCGTGTAGGTTGAGCGTTTACGCTCTGCGATGATTCGGCGACGCGACTCTCAAGAATCGGATCGGAACCGAGTGATTGTAGATCTGTTCCCGACTGGTTTGTCTTCGCGTTCTGCGAAGGACTCAGCGGGGTAGATCCGGCACGATCAGAGGCGATTGGACCGGATTGGGCCGTGATGGCCGAAGTCGGCGCCAGAGAGGAAATCTCCGTGGCGACCGTAGCTCCTGCCGCTTGGGTATCCAAGGCGGTGGTGATGACGTCCCCGAACTGGATCTCGACTTCGTCGACGTCCGGGAGGTTGCAGCTGTCCAAGATCTTGACGCGATCCATCGAGCTTACCAGATTGATCTCGGCGATATCCCCTACCTGGCGCGCCACTGTCGGTGATATTATCTCCGTCAGTCTTCCACGGGGTAGCCCACGGAAGTGATTTGTATGTAGGGAAGATCGCAAAGATCGGAAGCAAGATGGTTAGGATGGACAGACACAAGGGTTTATACAGGTTCGGGCCGTCGACTCGACGTAATACCCTACGTCCTGTTTTGGGGTGTTGTATTGCTTGTTGAGATGTGGTGTCTAATTATGAGATTATGAGATTATGAGATTATGAGATTATGAGATGTTTTTGAGGGGGTCCCTGCCCGCCTTATATATCGGGGGGCAGGGTTACAAGTCGGTTTGTATCCGATCCTATCTCTAAGAATCCTTTCCTTCTTTACAATAATTCTTATTCCAACTGGGACTTCTCCTTCCAGATCCTTCCTCCGTGCGCCGACTTGTCCCGCACGTCTTCAGGTCCGAAACGGTGAGGTGGGCCGCCCCCTTTTGGTGGGCTGCCAAGCTTGCTCGTGAGGTACCCAGGTACTATATCCCCCACATCCCGGCATCACACATTTATACATGAGATAATTCCTTATTTCATACGAGAAGATGACTCACAGAGTTCTAACTTTTATTCTTATTTGATCTTTTTCTTCACCTATGTCAGTTTAGTCGAACGAAACGACCACCAAATCACCTTCAAAATTCATAAAAGCCCATTCTGGTCATAGAACAAACAGAGTTGAACCCACTTTTCTTAAAAATGCACATATACCTTTACAGTTCTAAAATTAAAGTTCACCCAATGCAGCGAAACAAAGCTGACATCGAAGCAGGTCACGAGGCAGGTATATGCATAGGCCACAACAGCCCTGAAATGTAATCCTATTCTAGGTCTGGTTGCATGGCTGGTCTTAGAACACCTGGTTTGTAGAGCCATTTATATATGGCCGGTTGTTGTAACTGGCACATCCGACCCTAGAACTATGTATTTACTGTCCTTAAAATACTTATTGTTGTAGTAGCCTATATGCTTAGGCAAAATATCCATCACTTTAGTCTTCAACAAGCTAGCAACATGTCACTTTTGAAATGGTGGTCCTCCACTTTTTGCATCAAATTACTAGGCATTCCAGTGTGTGTCTTTGAAATTTTTCTTTATATTATAGGAGAGTAAAATTTTCCATGTCAAAAGTTCCAGGATTTTTAGATAAAGGAACTTTTATTATTTATTTCCAGTAGCATTATGTCAAGCTGATACATTGTTCTCGAAAACACTCCTGATTTGTACATAGAGATATGTACACTAGCGAAACAATCCCACCGGGAATGCTATTGCTAGTTAAGTTTTAAAACAAGGAGATATCCACAATCCACGCTACATAATTTTGTAACATAACGCGCGTGAATCGTGATGTATAGTAGTCAATGCATTCCACACATGATTCGGTACACACTAGGCTTTTACAACCATCTGAATGCATCGTGTAAAAATTGTATAGGCTAGGGATATGAGTGGAGTGATGCCATCAATTGGTTGCTAATAGGTTGCCCTCCGAAACCAGTGAGGCGACTACTATGGAGAAATGAAAGAAAAAGTTCATTTTACTCCCATCATCTATTCACCTTGCCCACTTAACCCACTAAGTAAAATTTGGACTCAATTTACTCATATCAGTTGACCCAGCCTACCCCCTAATGCATTTTTCTTTTTTGTTTCTCCGTGTATGAGTTGAAATTTAAGTCCAAAGTTCGTAGGCAGACACAAAACATGATCCCTTACGTTAAAAATTTATATTAAGAATTTTTTATGGTTATTTTCACATATTAGGGATATTTAATATGAAATTGATCATAAATATACAAAGTTGTATGAAAAGTAATTATGAAAAATTTCCAATGTATGTTTGTAATGCAGGGCATCATGTTATAAGGAAACTAAAAAAATATGAAGTTAAAACTCAACTTATGATCAAAGAAACAAAAAAGAGAGAGATCCAATAAGGAGGTAGAATAGACCAACTGAAATAGTTCACAAGAGTAGAGTCTCAATTTTGTTCAATGATTTAAGTGGATTATATTGGCAAGGAGAGTTAAATGGACTTTTTCTATGGAGGAATGCCTTAGTAAATTAAAATTAGAGCTATTTGGCAATTTTTAAGAGGTTGAGATAAAAACATAACATGTCAAAATAAAAAGAGAAGGAGTTAGTTTTAATGATTGATGTGGTAGACAAAAAGGTAGAAATCACCGCATTTTCGAACCAAGAATGAAATATGAAACATTATTACCTCAGTGAACGTTTGGTTCATCTATTAAGGGAAGAAGAGACTAAATGATATGTGAGAGCTAAAACTAAAGACCTCATGGAATGGGATGACAATACTCAATATTTTCATTTGGTTGCTAGTGGCAAACATAGAAAAGAACACATCTTCAAATTAGAATAGGAGAATAGAATTGTTTGTCTAATGCTCAATTAAATGATTGTATCCCAAATTATAACAAGTGACTATTTGGACCACTCGAGGAGATTAAGTTTAGTCTGGTGGACAATAAGTATCTCATAGCGCCTTTCACAGGGATGGAGGTAAAGGAGGCTATATTCTAAATGGAGCGTAATAAATCTCAAGGCCGTGATAGTTTTCTAGCAGAATTCTACCAAGTGTTTTGGGATATTTTAAAATGGGATCTGATGGCGCTCTTAAAATTGATAGTATTAAAAACGAAGAACATTTTTTTCGATTCGTATTGGTGTTTAGCCAATCTAGAATATTTTTTAAGAAGCATGACGGTTTAGCCCATCATAGCACCTTTCACAGAGATGCAGGTAAAGGAGGCTATATTCTGAATGGAGCATAATAAATCTCAAGGCCCCGATAGTTTTCTAGCAGAATTCTACCAAGTGTTTTGGGATATTTTAAAATGGGATCTGATGGCTCTCTTAAAATTTATGGTATTAAAAATGAAGAACATTTTTTCGATTCCTGTTGCTGTTTAGCCAATCTGGAATATTTTTTAAGAAGCGTGACTGTTTCAAACGAAGAACATTCTTCTATTCTTGTTAGTGTTTAGCCAATCTGGAATACTTTTTAAAGTATATAATTGGAGTTGTTTTCCCCATTCTTGGGCCAAAGAAACTGAAATTTCTAAGATTACAGAAGTAGAATAGGAGCATGTTTCAGTAAAAATGTGATTGATAAATATAATAATACCCATTTAACCTCCAACGAATTATTTGTTTTTCTAAGGCAGCACAACGGAGTAATTGGTTGGAACAATAATGAGTTGAGACGAAGGGTATTATTTTAGAAAATAGATGTTCCTATACACAAAAAAAAGAAGATATACAAATGGTACTTATCTTCATATGGATAAAGGTAGCAATGAAAGATGTGGTAGAAGAAATAATACATAAACTATCTGTGGAAAGAGGAACGGGAATCACACAGATCACAAATGTAATAGCAAACAATTAGGAAAAGAGCACTATCATGAAATGAGCACCATAGTGAGCAATGGGATCACCTGAACCATGAGCACTATGCATCGATATAATATGGTTGTTCGAAAGGCCAACATCTCGGATGTAGAGGGCTGCCTGCGAATTTTTTTAATTTTTAACCTTTTTTAATTTTATTTTAATACTAACCCCTCCGGAACAATATTTTTAGATCTGATCCTTTTGGCCGCGCCGGTGGGCCCGGCGCGGCAGGATAACGTTGCCGCGCCGCATGCGTCGGCGCGGCAGGCCTGCCAACGTGGAGGCCCCTTGCCGCGCCACTGCATGTGGCGCGGCAAAGGAGCCTCGTCGCGCCCCCACGCCTGACGCGGCAGGAGACTCCGCCTCCTATTCATCCACTTTGAATCATCTAAATAAAATAGTGTTTGATCTTCGAATACCACGAAACTTTGCGTGCACAATATTTAAGATCCAAACGATCCATTTTAGTAACAAGCACAAGTCTACATGCTACATTTTTTGAAATATATGATTTCAAAGT
The DNA here is from genome assembly GCA_015476505.1 of Urochloa ruziziensis. Lineage (NCBI taxonomy): Eukaryota > Viridiplantae > Streptophyta > Magnoliopsida > Poales > Poaceae > Urochloa > Urochloa ruziziensis. The sequence continues at coordinate 21,201,160 of CM027122.1, read as the reverse complement.
AGCCTGTATATTATGCCTATATTTCTCTTCGGGCACAAGTTAAACTTACTGCTTTAGCTTATCTTAATAAAATAGTATTTAAATTTTAAATGTCTCGAAATTTGGCATGTACAATGTATGAGATGTAAATATTCCGTTTTAATAGGATCCACAAGGTCAAGTGCTACATATTTTGAAATTTATAATTTTAAAGTAGACTATTGTTGACGGCCATTATAACCTCGTAGTGATCGTCAACATTTCGGTAAAATGAGGATGATCATACCATACTCCATGCATAAAATTATTTTTATTGACAAATTCCACAAGTTTTGGATGAGTTGTGCTTGCAGGATGAACCAGGAGAAACAAGGGCCAAACCTGGCACAGGGCCAGGCCGGCCGGCCTAGGCCAGGCCGACCGGCCTCCCCTGGCCAGGTCTGGCCATGTCACTGATCCACAAGCCATGCCAAGTGCTCAGGATGATCAAGCACCGTGCAAACAACGTCGGTTTGATCCAAGGACCCGGAAGGCCTAGAGGTGAAAGCACATGGATTGAAGGGCCCACATCCTAGGATTCTCGGACAAGCTTCAACTAAACGCAACTGTTACCGACCTTGGGAGAGCATCAGGACCATCCATGCAGAGGACGGTGCCAAGTGGCACCAGGGCCAGGCCGGCCGGCCTAGCCCAGGCCGACCGGCCCCCCTCTGTGGCCGCCACGTCTCCTCCTTCGCGTGAAGCTTAAGCAGGTCCTTGGCGTGCTAATGACGCTGACATCCACCCCCTGGAGGCTATAAAAGGCAGCTCATTCACCTTGGGAAGACACACACCACATATCTCAAGTCTTTACTTGAAGGGAGCTCTAGTATCTTTTTCATTTCTTAGATTAGGATTAGAGTTGGGAGTAGAGTCGAGTCGAGCTTAGCTCGGATCTTCGGAGTCTTCGGAGTTCTGGTAAAAGCTCTTGTATCCTTTCCTTCTTTTGAAGAGTTTATTTATATAATTACTTTCTTACTTCAGAGCTTAAATTATCTTTTATATTTCTTTCTTGCTCTTCTTTTAGAGTAAAGATCTTGCTCTCTTTAGAGCAAAGTCCTATCCCCTTTAGTTTTAGTGTAGAGTTTAGTTTAGCTCTACCGGGCTTTATCTCGCGGGTTTGCTCGCCTTGACCGGGCCGTAAGACGCCTTAGGGAAGACGGGGATTTCTCTTGACAGGCCTCAAGAGAAATCTTAATCATCGAGTGCAGACGTGGTGTCTGGCTTGTTGATTAACTAGGAAGTGTGTTGCACCCCACGGAACTGCAGTGGTAGGCGGCAGGTGGTGACAACGCTGTCCGTCCTTCGTAGTCCACCACGTTCGGGTGTACTCATAACCGTAGTGCTGAGCCCGGAGAACCCCCTCTCTCATCCCGTTCTGAGGTTCTCCCGTTCTAGCCGTCGAAGCGAGCTCTGTTCCCGGTATCTAAGCTAAGGTCTAGGCTAAGGCTAGAGTGCCTTTTGCTCTGAGTTAGAAAGAGTCTAGGTCCGGTCTCTCCCAACGTCTTTCCTTTTCTTTAGAAATAGGTGCTCCGTGTGTCGCTGGTCTTTCAGACCTTCTATCCAGTCATTAACATGACCATTATCCACCCAAACCGAGAGTTTGTGCCCCTGGGTTTGTGGCTTGATATTTCTGGCAAGATATATCGTTTCATTCTTCAATACACTTTAACCATCTGCTTCCCTGCGGAAATATAAATACGATACCCTGGGGTTACACCCAAGGTGAAGTGCTACAACGAGATATATTCTGTGCGCTTGCAGAATTAATTTTGCATACAACGACATATATCTACGCGCTCTTTAGCGTTGCTACAACGTGACGCTAAGGAGTGCCAACAAGCATTTCTGGCGCCGTTGCCGGGGAAGCAATTGGCTAAAGTTATTGTTGAATCATTTGATTATCTTTACAGACTTACCAAACCACTAACCTTAGTGACCTCACCACCGCAACATTCGTCTATCTTTGATGTGTTTTGCAGGGTAGTGCATGACTGGTTTCAACCTACCATCAAACTTTGATCCAAATCCAGAACGCATTGGAAGAGTAGTGCGAAAGAGAGTCGTAGCTCCTCAGATTTCACTCAGCTCAAGCAATATACTCGAGTCATCATCCGACTCCGAGTCCGAATCAGATTCAGATTCGTCGTTTTCTTCAGCCCCAAAGTCTCCAGAGATTATGGCTCAAGCAAAGAAGATGCTCCGTGAGTTCTCAGCCCCGTCAAGCAGCATGTGGGGGATATAGTACCCGGGTACCTCACGAGCAAGCATGGCAGCCCACCAATAGGGGGCGGCCTAGCCCACCGTTCTAGACCTGAAGACGTGCGGGACAAGTCGGCGCACGAAGGAAGGATCTGGAAGGAGAAGTTCTAGTTGGAATAGGAATTATTGTAAAGAAGGAAAGGATTCTTAGAGATAGGATCGGCTACAAACCGACTTGTAACCCTGCCCCCCGATATATAAGGCGGGCAGGGACCCCCTCCAAAACAACCCAAGACATCAAGTCTCAGGACGAAATCTCTCAACACGCAATACAACACCCCAAAACAGGACGTAGGGTATTACGTCGAGTCGACGGCCCGAACCTGTATAAACCCCCGTGTCTGTCCATCCTAACCATCTTGCTTCCGATCTTTGCGATCTTCCCTGCATTACAAATCACTTCCGTGGGCTACCCCGTGGAAGACTGCCGGAGATAATATCACCGACAGTGGCGCGCCAGGTAGGGGATATCGCCGAGATCAATCTGGTAAGCTCGATGGATCGTGTCAAGATCTTGGACAGCTGCAACCTCCCGGACAGTCGACGAGGTCGAGATCCAGTTCGGGGACGTCATCACCGCCGCCTTGGATACCCAAGCGGAAGGAGCTACGGTCGCCACGGAGGTCTCCTCTCTGACGCCGACTTCGGCCATCACGGCCCAGTCCGGTCCGATCGCATCTGATCGCACCGACTCTACCCCGCTGAGTCCATCGCAAAACGCGAGGCCCAATCAGTCGGGAACAGATCTACAATCACTCGGTTCCGATCCGGCTCCTGAGAGTCGCGTCGCCGAGTCATCGCAGAGCGTAAACGCTCAACCAGCGCGCGTCCAGAGCCCTGAGGTCATTACTGTCCAGACCCCTGGCTTTTGCATGCTTGCTCAGAAGCAGAAGATGAAGGACATCGTCCAGGCAGATGATTACCTCTCTGGGAGCGACTCCTATGAGTTAGATCCACAGGGACCCTCAATCCTGGACGATCTGCCGGAAGGATACACAGTGTCCGACGCCTTTACAGAGCCGGAGCTGCTAGGATCACTCGGAGAACTAACTCCGAGTAGCTTGGAGCGTTATACGCCCACATCCGACTTCTCCGAGTCCGAGGAAGACTACCTCGCGCAAGAAGGAGTCGGGTCATATTGCTATATGGTGGCGCCAGCAACGCCAACCAATCCTGTCTCAGAAGACGAGGTCACTCCAGCTGAGGAGACGACTGAAGCCAGGGATCAGCGTCGAGGACGCAACGCCAGTCGGGCGAATCGCAGAGCCGCACGACCGCACGGAGCCACCGCGTCAGGATCCGGCACTGCTCGACTCTAGGAACCACACTCTGAAGATCATCGTCGCCAACGGGATCGGCACGACCGGAGGAGCACCCGGAACTTGATGCGCGACGGCATGTTCGAGTTCAACGGATACGACGTCTACGAGACGCCAGTCCAGAACCTCGTTACTATTAACGAGGAAATCAGTCGGCTGCCACCCAGCACTTCGGGCCTGGAAAAGGTAAGGGCTCTCGTGCAGGCCGCCTCCGTCCAGGTTCACCAGATGCAGGGCAGAGCGACCACGGACGCCCCTGAGCCCGCTCCGTCTCGACACCGGGCCAGCGGCGGATCGGATCGTGATGAAGACCTCCGCACCACGATCAACAGAGATCGAGATGCGAGGAACGTCATCCGCAACAGCACCGAAGAGCGCCATCGTGAGGAGATCCGACGGCGCGAAGAGTACGATCGGGATCATGGAAATCCCCGTCGTAACTCCAACAGAAGCGTCTACTCGACGGAGTCAGACTACTCTGACCCTTCCGGTAGTCCAAGGCGCGGCAACGACGGCGGTCGCACTCCGCCACGAGGACGAGCGCTTCCACCACCCAGGCGACCGACTCCGCCAAGGGAGCGAACTCCACCGTGCAGCAGGACCTACCGACGGGACCAAACTCCACCCAGGACTCGGAACTATCGGAGGACCCGTTCCCCGCCTAGGGACCGGGATCGCAGGAGGGACAGCACTCTCCTAAGAACAACAGACGGATCGGGTCCGAGCGGTTCCCGCCCTAGAGGTCGGATCGACGGATTCCAGTCGTTTACCGAGCGCTTGAGAAGCGTGACATGGCCCAGAGGCTTCAAGCTGTCGGACGTCGACAAGTACGACGGGAAATCTGATCCATCCCAATGGCTTCAGATCTACTACACCGCCGTACAAGCGGCCGGCGGCGACGAGGACGTGATGGCGAATTACCTTCCCATCATGCTCACCAAGGACTGCCGCAACTGGCTGGCAGGACTCCCGCAGGACGCCATCGACAACTGGGAGCAGCTTACCGAACTCTTTATCGGTAACTATCTCGGTACCTGGGAAAGGCCCGGGAGCAAGCGGCTTCTCGGTCAGATCAGGCAGCGCAAGAACGAGACCCTGCACGACTTCGTGCGCAGGTTTTCGGCGAAGCGCAACTCCGTCACGGACGTGACGGATCAGGAGGTTATGTCAGCCTTCCAGCACGGCATCTCCGATGGGAGACTGATTCACAAGTGGACTCGGAAGCCACCCCCGACTGTCAATGACATGTTCCGGATCGCTAGCACGTGGGCGGACGCAGAGATCGCGGAAAAGGAACAACTCAGCGAGATCAGGAGCTGCTGGGAAGAAGAGAACAAGACGACCCGCAAGCGCGACCGCCGCGAGGACGAAGACCGACACGACGACCATCGGCGCACCGACATCCACCCTCGTAAGAAGAAGAGCGAGGGAGATATGGTCGCCGCCCTGGACCGGTCCAGAGGCCGGGTAACTCCAGAGGATTTCCAGCGCATGCTCGATGAGCAATGTCCTTACCACAAGCATAAGCACTCGGCACGAGAGTGCTACAGGCTCAAGCGAGCCTTCACTGGGGGCAACAGAGGCCCTCCATACAGAAAGAGGAACGATGTTTCCCCGTGAGATGACAGGCGGAACGACGAGCCCGGCGACAACTTCCAGGAAGCCGACCGAGTGGTTCGCATGATCTATGGCGGACCAGAGTTCGAGTCGAAGCGCCAGCAGAAGCTCACCCATCGCCAGGTCATGCATGCGAGGGAACCACCGGTACCTGAGTACCTCAAGTGGTCGGAAGTTCCAATCACCTTCACCCGGGAGGACCACCCAAACTTCATACCGAAGCTCGGGTCCCACGCCTTGGTAGTAGCCCCGACGATCCGCAACGTTCGGCTCACCAAGGTACTAGTCGACGGTGGCAGTGGCCTGAACATCCTCTTTGCTAACACATTGAAGGAGCTCAGCCTGACTACTCTCGACCTAAGTCCCCCCAATCTGCATTCTACGGTTTGATACCGGGAGAGGGGGCGGAACCACTCGGGCACATCACATTGCCCGTCACCTTCGGAGACCGGAACAACTAGCGGACCGAGCATATGCAGTTCACGGTGGCGAACTTTGAAACTGCATACCACGCCATCCTTGGGAGGCCGGCGCTCGCCAAGTTCATGATGATTCCTCACTACGTCTACTTGCAGGTCAAGATGCCAGGACCTAAAGGCGTAATTACCGTCTTGGGGGACATCCGAGTCGCTTACACATGCGAACAGGAAACCCTCAACGCGGCAGCTGCCCTGGACATGTCCAAGCGCATGGAACAAGTACTGGCTGCATCACAGGAGGTGGACAAGGACTCCCTAGAGATCCCCACCAAGAAGCCAGCAAGAGAAGCCATCGCGCCAAGCAAGGAGACGGGGCTGAAGAGGATCTCTCTGGACCTGGATGACCCGAAGAAGATGGCCATCATCGGGGCAGAATTAGACCCCAAATAGGAAGAAGTGCTCGTCAAATTCCTAAGGGAAAACGCCGACATATTCGCGTGGAAACCATCCGATATGCCAGGTGTCCCAAGGGAACTTGCCGAGTACACCTTGAAGGTCAATCCGACTGCCAAACCGATCAAGCAGAGGCTTCGTCGATTAGCGCAGGACCGCAAGGAGGCGATTAGGGCAGAGATTACAAAGCTGTTAGCGGCTGGTTTTATTCAGGAGGTGTTCCACCCCGACTGGTTAGCTAATCCAGTTCTTGTAAGAAAAAAGAATAATAATGATTGGAGAATGTGCGTCGATTATACAGATCTCAACAAAGCTTGCCCTAAAGACCCCTTCGTTCCCCCCCGCATCGATCAAGTCGTTGACTCCACGGCAGGCTCCGCCCTGCTCTGCTTTCTCGATTGCTACTCAGGATATCACCAGATAGGCCTGAAGCTGGAAGACCAGATAAAGACCGCGTTCATCACGCCGTTCGGTGCCTTTTGTTACAACACAATGGCCTTCGGTCTGAAGAACGTAGGCGCAACCTATCAGAGGACGATTCAAGCATGTCTGGATCAATTGATCCCAGACATAGTAGAAGCCTACATCGACGACATCGTGGTCAAAATCATGAACCCCGAGGACATGATAGGGAATCTGACAAAGGTCTTCGAACGCTTACGTGTATTCCGGTGGAAGCTCAACCCGGAAAAGTGTGTCTTCGGAGTACCCTCAGGTAAACTACTCGGCTTCATGGTCAGCAACCGCGGGATCGAGGCAAATCGCGAGAAGATCACGGCCATCACCAAGATGCTACCACCAACCTGTCAAAAGGATGTGCAGAAGCTTACTGGATGCATGGCAGCGCTCGGTCGTTTCATATCACGACTCGGCGTTCGCGGATTGCCGTTTTTCAAACTGCTCAAGAAGCAGGATAAGTTCGTGTGGGATGACGAGGCGAAGCAATCTTTCCAGGAACTCAAAGATTACCTGCAGAGTCCGCCCATCCTCGTCCCACCTCAACCAAGAGAACAGCTCTACCTCTACATCTCTGCTACTCCCCGAGTGGTTAGCACGGTACTAGTGGTCGAGCGTCCTGAAGAAGGACACGCATATGGAGTTCAGCGACCAGTCTACTTCGTCAGCGAGGTCCTGACCGTATCTAAGGTACGTTACCCCCATGTGCAGAAATTACTCTACGGAGTTCTCATCTCAGCAAGAAAGCTGAAGCACTACTTTGAGGCCCATCCAATCTCGGTTGTGAGCGAAAATCCTTTAGGGGAAATCCTCCATAACCGAGACGCCAGCGGCCGAATCGTCAAGTGGTCAATAGAATTGGCTGCCCACCACATAACCTTCATTCCACGTACTGCTATCAAGTCTCACGTCTTGGCCGACTTCGTAGCAGACTGGACAGAAAACCAAGCTCCGGCTGACGACGAGGTAGTTGAGTACTGGGAGATGTACTTTGATGGCTCCCTCTAGATAAAAGGAGGCGGCGCAGGCGTACTCCTGATCTCTCCAAGTGGTCAGGAATTAAAATACGTCCTTCAAATCATGTTCCCAGTATCCAACAATGCAGCCGAGTACGAAGCAGCCTTGCACGGTCTCCGCATTGCAGTATGTTTGGGTATCAAACGACTGATGGTATGTGGGGACTCTGCCCTGGTCATAAACCAGGTAAACAAGGATTGGTCAAGGACCAACGAGAAGATGGACGCTTACTGCGAGGAAATCAGGAAGCTGGAAGGGAAATTCTATGGCTTAGAGTTCCATCACGTGGTGCGCGACCATAACAAGGCAGCAGATGAGCTCGCTAAGATGGGGTCCACCCGTGAAGGCGTCCCACCCGGAGTTTTCATACAAGATCTTGTCAAACCATCTATCAAGATAAACCCGGATGGCACTGTCGCGGAGCAACAAGTCGGAAAATCCCCGGAGTCAGCCACATTAGTGGTAGATGAAGCTTTGGACTGGAGGACCCAGATCATCGACTATCTTGACAGCGGCATATTGCCCGCAGAGGTCGCGGAAGACAAAGATCTAAACTCGCTCCACGAACAAATCGTGCGGCGCAGCAAAAGCTACGTCATCATCGGAGACAAGTTGTATCGTCGATCTGGAGCTTCCCAAATCCTCCAAAAGTGCGTAAGTCGCGCAGAGGGTATAGAGCTCTTGACAGACATACACAAAGGAATCTGTGGTAATCACGCCGGGGCTAGAACCATCGTTGGTAAAGCTTTCCGGTCTGGTTTCTACTGGCCGACTGCCGTAGCAGACTCAGAAAACATCGTACGGCGCTGCAAAGGGTGTCAGTATTTCGCAAGGCAAATACACGCACCCGCACAACAGCTGCAAACCATACCAGCGTCCTGGCCCTTCGCTTGTTGGTGCTTGGATATGATTGGTCCGTTCAAGAAGGCTCCTGGTGGTTTTGACCATGTCCTTGTAGTTATTGACAAGTTCACCAAGTGGATTGAGGTGAAACCAGTCAGAAAGCACACGGCAGCCAAGACCATCGAGTTCTTCACCGACATCACCCACCGCTTCGGAGTCCCAAATCGTATCATCACAGATAATGGTACGAACTTCGTGGCGCAGGAGTTTAAAGACTGGTGCAGCGAGAGGAGCATCAAGTTATGCCCTGCATCCGTGGCGCACCCAAGGGCCAATGGCCAAGTCGAAAGAGCCAATGGCGAAATAATCAAGGCGCTCAGGGCCCGGATATTCAAGCAGCTGAAGCAACATGACGGACGATGGATCAAGGAGTTGCCAGCTGTAGTCTGGGGGCTGCGCACCCAGCCGAGTCGTGCCACGAAGCAAACCCCGTTCTTTCTGGTTTACGGCTCGGAAGCTATCCTACCAACGGACCTCGCATACGGCTCCCCCCGAGTGGAGTTCTATGACGAATACGACGCGCAAGTGGCGCGCATTGAAGAACTCGACAACATCGAGGAAAAAAGATTGGCTGCTCAGATCCAAGCCGCGCGTTACGCTCAGGTCCTGCGACGTTATCACAATCGATCAGTTAAGCAGAGGTCCTTTGAAGCAGGCGACTTGGTTCTGAGGAGAAAGCAAGACACCAAGGGCGCGCACAAGCTTGCGTCCCCTTGGGAAGGGCCATACATCATCAAGTCAGTAAGTCGCCCAGGCTCATATCGCCTCATGACGGAAGACGGCGTAGACATCCCAAATCCATGGAACATCGAGCACTTACAGCGTTTCTACGCCTGATTCAGTTATGTATTTATCTTTTTTGTTTAGATTTGTTTTTCTGAGTGATTTTGGAGGGTATTTACCCCCAGTCACGACTCGGCTGATTTATAATGAGTTATCAATAAAGTTGATTTCATCTTTCATCTATTTCTACTACTCGATTTTCCTCTTTCGCGTCACGCACATAAAGTATGAGTGGAACAAACTTTAAATCGAGAGGGAAAGTACTCGCCAAGTCAAAGCTCTAAACGTACGACAAAGACTCTGCGGCATGAGACTGAGACCAACGAGGCTAATCTACTCCGTAACAGGTCAACCACTCAGAAATTAAGGCCAGCGCAGAAAGAAAGGGAGTAGTAGTCCCATAAAAACTTATACACAATAACAAAAGCTTAAACATTGTTCAAAAGTTCTATTTCCACCAAATACTACAAATATTCTATGTACATTAAACTGCAGGATCTCCAGCACCAGTCGGGGCCGCTTCATCAGAGTCATCAACAACATCCTTGGACAGGACATTGGCGATAGGCTCGACCTCAAGGAGCAGTCTGCCCACGTCGTCTTCGGAGGTGCCAGCAGCGTATCCACGGCTGAGTGGCTCCAGGTCCGACGCTGGGAACAGAGACTTGAGCACCGCCAGGACATGACCACAGCTGGCCTGGCTGATGGAGCAAAGCTGTCGCCGGAAGAAGCGTGGGAGCGCCCGAACGCGGTCGAGGATAGAAGCCGAAGACGATGACGCCTCCGGCTCGATCTCCTCCGCCACCACTCGGATAGCGTCCTCCAGCGCGATCCTCTCGGTGCGCAGCGCCTCAGCCTCGCCTTGCAGCCGAGCCACCTTGGCAGTGAGCTCTGCGAATTGGGACATAATCCGATACCGATAATCTACAGAAAGTTAGATCTGGATAATATATTCACGTCTGATTGAAAAACAAACAGAGAATAACATACCTCTGAGCTCGTGCACGCCTGGGCCTCGTTGAGCCTAGCCTGCTCTACCTCTCCGCGTAGATCGCGAGTGGTACGCTGGGCTTCCTCCAACTCAGCCTGGTGTTGGGTCGCAGCAGCTTCGAGCTCTGCCACTCGGGCCGCAAGGAGTCGGCCTTAGCGACTGCAGAAGAAAGTTCTTGAATAACCGAGGATTTTGCCTCGACATCAGCAGCTAAGTCCTGCAAAGACAAGTCAGATGACAAAACAAATAGATGTACCACTCGGTACTTGACCTCAACAAGAAAAGTGGCTCAGGGAATACCTTGGCTATCTGGCCCATACGAAGATGGAGCGACATGAACTCCTCCAGAGGAGTCATGGGAGCACCACCACCCAAAGCGCCGACCACCGCAGAAGCAACTTCGACCGCCGCAGTCTAGGGCTCCTCCACTGCTACAGTCGGTTCAACCACAGGAGCAGGCTAGGGGCTGCCTTGAGGAACTGGCGGTGGGGTCGGCGACACCGGTGTAGGACTCGGTGGAGGCGGGGTTGGTGCTCGCAGCGATTCTGGTGGCGGACCCACAGGCTGATTGCTGAGAAGATCAGCCGAGTGGGTCGGCACCTCTGGCATTTGGATTGATGGGATCTCTGTCTCAACGGCCGACTGAGGCGCAGGACCCGCAAAGGGGATCTCAGACGGCGTGCTACAGGATAAAGCACATATGGATTACTCACAGAAGAACATAAAGGAAAATCAAGAGATGATAATGGTACTTACAGAGTAGATACGCGCATTCTCGGGCGCTTTCCTTTCCGAGTGGGGGAAGGAAGGTCCCTCGGACTTGCAGCACTCAGAGGTACTACTGCAAGGGGAGACTGCTCCGAGCTGATGATTGGGGGCGGGATTGACGACTCGGCACCGCCAGCTTCGTCTTCTTCCGAGTCAGACGACTCAGAGATGAGGAGTTGGCGGTGGCTTGGCGCATCCCCAATCACGATCCCCGTTGAAATCTTCCGCTTCTTCGGGCAGGGGCAGCCTTCCCACCACTCGGAGACAGCACGTCGGGAGAAGGAGAGGATGACAGAGTGATATCAGAGTCGTGCAGGTCACTCTCACTTCCTCCGACTGCTTCTTCAGCACCAACGGCCCTGCGCCGAGCCGGTTGATCCACTCCCTTCGGCATCTCAGGCAAAGGAGGGAGGGATACAAAGGCAGCTCGACCCTGCAAAAGTTGGGTTCAGTTCTGAGATTACACCCAATGGGTGGAATTGAAATAAAAAACAGCAACAGACTGGTTTAATACCTCAGGGCGTGGATTCCCTAAGTTGAACGCCGGAGGACAATCAGTAGTCCTCAGGGAAGTTCCTGTCGCGAAGAATTTGCCAAGCCGAGCTGCGGCTTGGACTTTGTCGACACGCTCAGGGGCTTCACGCGTGTTGTCCCCCTCGGCGTAGTACTCATACGCCGGATGAGCCCGCTGCTTGAGGGGCTGGATCCGGCGCAGCACGAAGTTGGCTGTCCACTCCGACGACAGACAACCCTCTGTCCTTCAACTGGGCTATGAGACCCAGGAGTTCCCGAACCTCATCCATCTCACTCTCCTTGGGAAGAGCAGTCCAGGATTGGGAGGGAACAGGACGTGAATCGATTTCAGGAGAGATGGCAGGCGAGTGGTTTCCTACGTAAAACCACTCGGACTGCCACCCCTTGTTGGAGGTAAGAAAAGGGATGTCAAAATACTCCCGAGTTTGACCCTCGCGGAGTTGGAATCCGGCGCCCCCGACTACTTGCGGGCACTCGGTTATGGGATAAGGTTTCAGAAGAAAAATATGGAGAAAAAGATTGAAGTGAGGCTCTATCCCAAGATAGGCCTCACAGAGGTTGATGAAGATGGCGATGTGAAGAATGGAGTTGGGATTCAGTGCGCAGAGACTGATCCCATAGAAGTGCAGCAGCCCGCGGAGGAAAGAATGCGCGGGCACGCCAAAGCCGGGCAGAACAAAAGACTCAAACACCACCAAATCAGAGGAATTTGGGGTGGGCAAAGACTCACCGGAGGCTGCGCGCCACTCGGCGGTTTGCTGGTCAGGGAGGATGCCGTCGACGACGTGCTGCTCGATGCGCCTGGTGGTGGTGATGGACTACCTCCACTCAGCGGCGCGATCAACGGCGACTTCAACGGTGGCCTTGGCCTTGACCGACCGGGCCCTTCCCGGCGACCTCTCCTTCCGCTTCGGGGCTTCCTTCCTCTTTGGCGCCATGGCGATGAGCGGGGGCTGAAGGTTGAGGATGAAAGCTGCGGGAGTGGATCTAGGGTTTGCTCTCATGCCCGGAGGAGAACTTGAGCGCTGGGAAGGCAAATGGCGAGTAAAGGAAGAAGATTGCGGCGGGGATGGCTTAAAATGGAATGAACCGTTCCTCCCGCGCGCGGCGCGATGCGTGTCTCGGGAACTCAACCGACGCAGGCACGTCCCGTCGCTTTGAATTCAAAGGTGCGGTAAGGAGTCGCGATATCTCGCGATATTTCGCCTTCCGTAAAGCAACCGTTAGGTTCCTTAGGAAACAACGGACTTTGCGGGAGTAGTGGGCCTAAATGGGCTGAAATGTAGCACGACCTTTCGGTTCTGTTACGCTAACAAATTTGTGGGTTCCTGAGCTAGTGTTCAGGGGCAGAAACCACTCGGTCGTGAGGCTAAAATTAGTCGACGGCCAGACTTAATTTTGCAATTAATATTGCATCCTTGCAATTGATTTTTACATAAGGCATGCGATACTATCGCTAGATTCGCTCAGAAGTCTGAGTCAAGTGCTGACAAGTATAAATCTTGCGAGAAGGTGGCTTACCATATGGTCAAGCTGAGTCGTGGGACACGACTCGGGAGTCATGCCGAGTTCAAAGAACTTGAGAACAGAATCCTTAGAAAGGGGAAACAAAAAAGCCCCAGAAGGAGAAAATTATCTGAAATCCATGTCCAGAGGCATGGGGGCTGAAAAATTCAGTCAGAATTCACGGCTTTCAGAGTCTTGACGCGATCGTGCCGAGTCGTATCAAGACTCGGGGGCTACACCCAATGGGTGCACCTGGAGGTGCACACCATTGATGGATTAAGTTCAAAAAGAGATTCATAATATTTTATTTTTGACCCTCGACCAGAATATTCTATTCTGCTCAAGGCTCGGGGGCTACACCCAATGGGTGCACCTGGAGGTGCACACCATTGAAGATCAAGATACAGATGGATAAAAGTTGAAGACCAGTTGAAGACCTTTGGCCAATTTCATACTAAAGTTGCCCAAAGCCCGGGGGCTAAGTGTATTCACTTCGCTTTCACGTCGTGAAAAAGAGCACTTCTTCCCCTTACTATGGCTACAATTGAAGAATCGTTTTCAGGAACGTTTGAGCATGCACTCGGATCTTCCTCGAAACCACTCGGATCTTCTTCGAAACCACACGGATGAGGTCCTAGACAACTCGGGAGCACTCGGATCATGCAAGGAAAAGATAGATCAATTACAGCCAACGATCGGCCAAGAAGTGCTCGGGGGCTACTGTGGTGGATATAGTACCCGGGTACCTCACGAGCAAGCCTGGCAGCCCACCAATAGGGGGCGGCCCAGCCCACCGTTCTGGACCTGAAGACGTGCGGGACAAGTCGGCGCACGAAGGAAGGATCTGGAAGGAGAAGTTCTAGTTGGAATAGGAATTATTGTAAAGAAGGAAAGGATTCTTAGAGATAGGATCGGCTACAAACCGACTTGTAACCCTGCCCCCCGATATATAAGGCGGGCAGGGACCCCCTCCAAAACAACCCAAGACATCAAGTCTCAGGACGAAATCTCTCAACGCACAATACAACACCCCAAAACAGGACGTAGGGTATTACGTCGAGTCGACGGCCCGAACCTGTATAAACCCCCGTGTCTGTCCATCCTAACCATCTTGCTTCCGATCTTTGCGATCTTCCCTGCATTACAAATCACTTTCGTGGGCTGGAAGACTGCCGGAGATAATATCACTGACACAGCAACTTCCCGGGACTGTCAAACGCACAGGAAGGTGCATTTGAGCTGAGGACTGGCCAGGTAAACATTGTTTAGGCCAGCCCTTTCTGCGGAAAGGCGATTGAGGATGCGAACCCTCACCTTCGGAATTTTCTGGAGGTGTGCAGTACTATCAACCCCAATGGCACACCGATTAACAACATCCGCCTTCAACTCTTCCCATTCTCCTTGCTTTGGAAAGCAAAGGAGTGGTTTTACGCCAACAAGGCATCATTCGAAGGACGCTGGCAGACGTGCGCAGACGCATTTCTGGCCAAGTACTTCCTAGTGGGCAAGACCAATGCCCTCCGAGGAAAAATCACTAGCTTTCAGCAGCTAGACGGAGAAACAATTCCCGAAGCTTGGGAGCGACTGCAAGAGTATATTGCAGCCTGCCCTCACCATGGTGTGGAAGATTGGCTGATTACCCAGAACTTCTTCCACAGCATGAGCCGACGATCGCAAGAGATGTTGGATGCAGCCGCGGGAGGAGCTTTCCTCTCGTTGGATGTAGACGCAGCGAAGGCGCTAATCGAGAAGATATCCACTCACCAGAGCTGGATAGGAGAAAGACAAGCTCCCTGCAAGGGAGTACATCAAATTGACTCCGTTGATATGCTGGCCGCTAAGATGGACCTTCTCTTGAAGAAGATGGAATCTCCTGGCAAGGAGATGAATCAGATCATGGAGGAGAGAATCACATGTGAAACGTGTGTAGAAGCAGGACACTCGGGCGACACTTGCCCGACGACACAAGAAGAAGCCTATTTCATTGGAAACAACAACAATTCAGGCTTCCGTCCTCAACAAGGTTGGAATTCCAAGCCCAATTTCCCCTTCGGCCAACAGCAAGGTAATGGCTCTAACAACGGTTTTCAACCATCGCTAAAGGACATCTGGTATGGCCAAAAACAAATTAACGATAGCATTAGCAAGAAATTTCTTGCCAATGATAAAGTTATGGAGTCGATGGCCTCCCAGATAGAAGCTTTTAATTCTGTCGTTAAGAACCAGCTGAGCTTCAATAAAATGATTGAAACACAAGTGGCTCAGCTGGCTGCATCCTGTCCTAACCCAAATGCGGGAAAGTTACCCGGGCAACCGGAGGTTCCTTTCAAGGAGAATGTTAGTGCGGTGACCACGCGGACTGGCAAGTCCACGCGGGATCCACACAATCCACAAGATGCAGGTACCCGACAGAAGGAAGCTAGCCAAGCCGAGGCGGCCGCCGAAGAGGAAGACGACGAGGAAACCACCCCTGTCTCAAAGGAGGGGAACGAGGCACCACAAGCCTCAAGCTACAGCCGAGATCCCACTTTCCTCCCGTTCCCAGAACGGAGGAGAAGACCCGTGGCCGACGAACAATTTGACAAGTTCGTCGAGGTAATCCAGAAGGTATACATCAATATACCACTACTTGATGCTTTGCAGGTCCCGACATATTCCAAGTACATCAAGGATATACTTAGGAACAAGCGGACTCTACCCACAAGGGAGATGGTACAGTTGACCGAGGAATGTAGCTCAGCTATACTCGGGCCCCACCTCAAGAAGAAAGATCCTGGCTGCCCGACAATATCATGCTCAATTGGTGGCCATGACTTCGACAACGCCCTATGTGACTTGGGGGCGAGCGTCAGCGTAATGCCCATGGTAGTCTTTGACCACCTTAAACATATATCGCTTGTCTCTACACCCATGTGTTTGCAGCTAGCAGATCAATCGATCCGCTACCCCCATGGAGTCGCAGAAAATGTTTCGGTCAAGATCTGGGATTTCTTCATCCCTGTGGATTTCATCGTCCTAGATATGGAAGCCGGAGCAACGAACTCTCTCATTCTTGGGAGACCGTTCTTAAGTACTGTGAATGCAAACATTGACGTGGGACGTGGGACCATTCAACTTAGGATCAACGGAGGGACCGAGAGTTTCTCTTTCCGTCCTAAGGAGATCCCCCATCAAGTCAATATGGTCGAAGAAGTCATGCCCCGGAAGTCCAAGATGCCGAGCGTAGAAACGCTCATGAAGATGGTGGAAGCCTTCGCCGCCAAAGAAAAGAAGAGGCATGATCGCTATCATGCACGGCGAAGAATATCGAGAACCCAAGCGCTGGAGGAGCAAGCAAAGCGCGATAAGGAGGTTGAATCCAAGTCCCGTCCCGTCCGAAAGGAATGGCGGGTAAAAGCAGTCCCGAACAAGGATTCGGAGAGTTCCGCTCAGGACGAAAAACTCGAGCCCTCGCCATAAGGTATATGGTACGTATCATTGCATTGCATATAGAATAGGTTTTTTCATTTCAATTCTTTTCATTCAGCACAACATGTTTAATTTTCGAAGTTTGCATTCATATTTCATTTATGCATTAAGAAGCATATAAAAAAAATTCGGCCAAATTTCAGGCCGGCCGGCCCCACCTAGGCCGGCCGGCCCCACTTGTCATTTCCAATGGCCAGATCACAGCCGCAAGGAACAACTACATGTGGGAGGTCACGACACGAGAGGATGGAGAAAAACGGGCACGACCCCAGGCCGAGCGGCCCCAGGCAGGCCGGCCGGCCTCATTCCACCGTCGCCGTCCCATCCTCACCTACCGGAGCACCAGGCACAGGACTGTGACCACCGACGCACAGGATGGGCACGACCGGCGCCATGTGCAGGCCGAACGGCCTGCCACAGCCGGCCAGCCTCCCCCTGCTGCGCCTCTATAAAAGCCGGTGCCCAGCTCAGAAGGAAGTCGCCCCAAGCACATGTATGCGTGCATCCTGAGCGTTTCCCTTCTCCCCGGCTTGAATTTCGAAAATGTCTAAGTAAGGTTAGAGTTTAGACCACAAGAAAATTCTGCTAAAATCCATTCTTGAATTCTTGTGAGAACAAACCCCTGCCGGTTGAATGAGAACGTTTGTGGTGGTTCTTACCCCACAAGAACGACTAACCAAGTTGTGGTGATTAATCTCCCACAAGAACGCCTAACCTCTGACTATCTAACCCCTGATTTCCTTCGGGTATTGTGAGACTAACCTTTTGCAGGAATCATGTGGACAAGGGCACGTCAGATGGCACGAGGAGTCGTGACCAAGCTCAGCTCTTCGAGCTCTCAGGGATCATCCACTTCCCGGGACACTATGTCTGTCGACTCAACTCGACAAGACACAGAGTCCCAGGTGGAGGAGGTGCCTAGGAACAGGCTCCGCATCCGGATCATGACTCGGGTCGAGCACATCATTGCTCGGGCCAAAGAAGAGAGAACGGTGCTGGACCAGCTCCAGGGCCGCTACTACACACATGCCAAGTACTTCGACCCCATGCTGCTGATCAAGACCGGTCTCGGAGGAGACATGGAACGGGCTTTCAACAATGCCGGATGGCAAAACTTCTACCCCGTCTCGGAAACAGGTTCACACTTTCTTACTATGGAGTTTTTGATGAGTTTGAAAATCGAAGTTCGTCCCAACGAGGCAAAAATTTGCTTTCGGTTTTTCAACGAGGATTTTATCTTAACCCCGAAGCAACTCAGTGAGGCTCTTGGTTTCAACAAGAGATGCATCATTTATGCCAACCTGTTGGTGACTAACCACCGGTACAACCGTGCCGCATGGTGGGATAGCATCACAGGCGAGCCATCCTCGGGGAAAAATAGCATCACTGCCATCCAAAAACCCACTCTTCGTTTCCTGGCGAAGTGGATCGCTATGGTGGTCCACCCACGCGCTGATTTGCGTCTTTGCCTCTTGCCTGATTTAGAGTGCCTTTATGCCATGGTCAAGAAAATTCATTTCTCACCGGTCATGAGCATGCTTGATGACTGGCAGAGGTTAGTCACTGGCCGAGCCACAATTGACATAACCTCGCTAGTCACCCGCATTGCCACCCATGTTGGTGCTTTGCAGGGCGCTCAAGTCACTTTCCTTCCCGCTACACAAGAATATCAGTCTTGCATTGGTTTAGACCATTTTATCCAGGGTCACTTGATGCGCGAGGGCCCTGGCCAGACTCTTTTCATGTGTTATCCTGGTTTCATCGACGAAGTCGAGCTTCCATGCCCAGCTTTGTCGCTGAGATCAGCAAGAAGTCTAACCATGCAGCTTAGAAGGAGGGAACCCGCTCGCCACAGTGTTGCAGGCCTTACAACACGTGGCAGGCGAGCCAGACATGACAGTGAAGCCGGAACTTCTACCGCACCTCAGCCCGAGTAACGCTACCAGCAGCAGCTCGAGTACGACTACCAGCAGCCGACGGAGAACCCCACAGCCAACATGAGTTTTGAGGAGGCGTTCGACTACCATCAAGGAACGGCAGCATACAGCCCGCAGGTCGGACCATCCGCCTCCGCCAGGTATGACTACGAGAACCCGGTCTCCCGGGGGATCGCTGATCTTAATACCAGGTTGGAGACGATGACGCTGCAACAGCAGCAACTCAAAGATGAAGTTGCACACAACACTGATCTCACGCAGCAGAACTAGGGGATGACCACATCCCTCCAGACCGACATTCACGGCTTCTTCGACTACATGCACTACGACCCCAACCAGTACTACCAGTGAGCTTCATCGAAGCTTGGGGGAGTCTCAGGTATGATCGAAAGTCGTCGCTGTTGCCTTGCCTTGCCGTTTGCCTTGCCGTTGCCTTTGCCTTGCCTTGCCTTGCCTTGCTATGATAAAATAAAATGCTAAAAAAATAATAAAAAAATAAAAATATAATAAATAAATAAATAAAATCATCATAATAAAAGCTCCAAAAGACGTCTTTATGTATGGAATTATGGTTGAGAACCTCTGGAATGATAAAAGTTGCTCTGTTTATGCCCTCTAAGTGCCTCGTGCTTAATCCTTCACTCTTGAGTATTTGAGTTCGTTGACATTTAAGGATCCGCCATGATAAAACTGTGGGAGCAAGAGCACTTGTTCATTGTTTAAGTTATTGTGAGTTTTGATATGGTTTGTTTCGAGGTATAACTGCATGCTTAGTAAGGAACCTCTCGGAAGTTTTTATAAAATATCACATGGTGAATCTTTCTCGATGGTTTAAAATGTCCTATCCAGAGCCTAAACAGTTATACATTTGTTGAACTACCATATGCTATCTTGAGTTGCTTTGAGTCTTGTCGAATGGTGAAGTCCGCTTGTAGAAGGCACTTGACATTTACCGGTCTTCCCATCCACCTCAGCCTCAAAATGTCCGACTAGTCAAAGTCCCGCTCCGAGGTTGACGTCCACCGTCGATGACATACACTCAACTCATCATAAAGCTCACCCCAAAGGTCCTCAATTACTCCATACAAAGCTGAATTCCTCTCTGTTACCAAAGTAAGAGAAGAGATGTATTAGAAAAAAATGGAGACAAATGCTCCATCTGAAAAAAAAGAGAGAGAAGAAACATCTCAAAAATATGAGAGAGAGAAAAAAAAGGAGTCCCAAGACCCTTGAGCATCACACCTTCTCCCTCTCCATTTGAAACCCCATGAATTCCAAAGACCGGAATTTGACGAGTGCCATCGCTCGCGGACCACTCTTCGACTCGACAACAGAAGTAACCAAGGTATGCCACTCTTACCCTACCTACAACTCCACTTCAGCCTTAGTGTAGGAAAAATTGGTCAATCCCGACCAAGAGTGAGGATTAAACACCTTGAGTGACTCGAGAGTACCATCGGGGAATGAATAAATCATCTTTTGAAAAATTCATATCTCCGAGATGGAACCTGAAAAGTTGCAGGAAATACTTTAGAGATGACCGTTCAAGCTCTCAATAGCCCAAAACGTGAACCGCTGCAGCCCCACGTGGAACCATGGTATGAGTTCTCTTTTATGCCAACTTATTCAAGTGATTCGTTGAGTTTTGCCTTAAGCACAAGGTACTTTAAGAGTATACACATTGAAGCAACTCCTGACCTACCGAACCTAGAGTTTTAGCCTTGCTCGAGGACGAGCAAGAGTCTAAGCTTGGGGGTGTGTTGACGGCCATTATAACCTCGTAGTGACCGTCAACATTTCAGTAAAATGAGGATGATCATACCATACTCCATGCATAAAACTATTTTTATTGACAAATTCCACAAGTTTTGGATGAGTTGTGCTTGCAGGATGAACCAGGAGAAACAAGGGCCAAACCTGGCACAGAGCCAGGCCGGCCGGCCTAGGCCAGGCCGACCGGCCTCCCCTGGCCAGGTCTGGCCACGTCACTGATCCACAAGCCATGCCAAGTGCCCAGGATGATCAAGCACCGTGCAAACAACGTCGGTTTGAGCCAAGGACCCGGAAGGCCTAGAGGTGAAAGCACATGGATTGAAGGGCCCAGATCCTAGGATTCTCGGACAAGCTTCAACTAAACGCAACTGTTACCGACCTTGGGAGAGCATCAGGACCATCCATGCAGAGGACGGTGCCAAGTGGCACCAGGGCCAGGCCAGCCGGCCTAGCCCAGGCCGACCGGCCCCCCTCTGTGGCCGCCACGTCTCCTCCTTCGCGTGAAGCTTAAGCAGGTCCTTGGCGTGCTAATGACGCTGACATCCACCCCCTGGAGGCTATAAAAGGCAGCTCATTCACCTTGGGAAGACACACACCACATATCTCAAGTCTTTACTTGAAGGGAGCTCTAGTATCTTTTTCATTTCTTAGATTAGGATTAGAGTTGGGAGTAGAGTCGAGTCGAGCTTAGCTCGGATCTTCGGAGTCTTCGGAGTTCTGGTAAAAGCTCTTGTATCCTTTCCTTCTTTTGAAGAGTTTATTTATATAATTACTTTCTTACTTCAGAGCTTAAGTTATCTTTTATATTTCTTTCTTTGCTCTTCTTTTAGAGTAAAGATCTTGCTCTCTTTAGAGCAAAGTCCTATCCCCTTTAGTTTTAGTGTAGAGTTTAGTTTAGCTCTACCGGGCTTTATCTCGCGGGTTTGCTCGCCTTGACCGGGCCGTAAGACGCCTTAGGGAAGACGGGGATTTCTCTTGACAGGCCTCAAGAGAAATCTTAATCATCGAGTGCAGACGTGGTGTCTGGCTTGTTGATTAACTAGGAAGTGTGTTGCACCCCACAGAACTGCAGTGGTAGGCGGCAGGTGGTGACAGCGCTGTCCGTCCTTCGTAGTCCACCACGTTCGGGTGTACTCATAACCGTAGTGCTGAGCCCGGAGAACCCCCTCTCTCATCCCGTTCTGAGGTTCTCCCGTTCTAGCCGTCGAAGCGAGCTCTGTTCCCGGTATCTAAGCTAGGGTCTAGGCTAAGGCTAGAGTGCCTTTTGCTCTCAGTTAGAAAGAGTCTAGGTCCGGTCTGTCCCAACGTCTTTCCTTTTCTTTAGAAATAGGTGCTCCGTGTGTCGCTGGTCTTTCAGACCTTCTATCCGGTCATTAACTTGACCATTATCCACCCAAACAGAGAGTTTGTGCCCCTGGGTTTGTGGCTTGATATTTCTGGCAAGATATATCGTTTCATTCTTCAATACACTTTAACCATCTGCTTCCTTGCGGAAATATAAATACGATACCCTGGGGTTACACGCAAGGTGAAGTGCTACAACAAGATATATTCTGTGCGCTTGCAGAATTAATTTTGCATACAACGACATATATCTACGCGCTCTTGAGCATTGCTACAACGTGACGCTAAGGAGTGCCAACAACTATGTATTATCCATTTATCCCCTTTTTAAATAGTTTAAGTGTTGAAACATAATATACTCTTGTCATACCAGCAGCATTTACAAGTGCACGACCCCGTCGGCCGGCCCCGGCAGCGGAGGCTAGGGGCCAGGGATCCGGTCCCTCCCCGATCGAATCTGGTGGTGGTGTGGCGGGGACTTGTGTGTGGCGGCAGGAGGTGGTGACCGGCGACACGGCTAGCGCAGATCTGACGGCGGCGGCGGGGCCGACCAAGGTGCCGAGGCTTCGCAGCGGCCTAGCCACGGCCGGCCACGGGCTGCAGCGGCCTGGCCTCGGCCGGCCACGTGCGGCAGCGGCCTGGACAAGGGCTGGCGCCGGCCGGCGGCTGGCTGCGGCTAGGCGCGGCTGGCTACGGCCGGCCAGGCGCGGCCACAGCTGGCCACGGCTGGCCAGGTGCGGCTACGGCTGGCCACGGGCTGCCAGGCGCGGCTACGGCTGGCCACGGCCGGCTAGGAGCGGCTACGGTCGGCCACGGGCGGCTACGGCTGGCCAGGCGCGGCCACGGCTAGCCACGACCGGCCAGGTGTGGCTACGGCGACTACGGCTGGCCACGGCCTGCCAGGCGCGACTACGGCTGGCCACGGCCGGCTACGGCTAGCCAGGCGCGGCTACAGCGCACCAGGCGCGGCCACGGCCGGCCAGCCAGGCGCGGCTACGGCCGGCGACGGCTGGCCACGGCCTGCCACGCGGCTATGGCTGGCCACGGCCGGCCAGGCGCGGCTACGGCGGGCTAGGCGCGGCCACGGCCGGCCAGGCGCGGCTACGGCCAGCTACGGCTGGCCATGGTCTGCCAGGCGCGGCTACGGCTGGCCACGGCCGACAAGGCGCGGCTACGCCTGGCCACGGCCGGCCACGGGCGGCCACGACCAGCCAAGCGCAGCTACGGCTGGCCACGGCCGGCCACGGGTGGCTACAGCTGGCCAGGCGTGGCCACTGCTGATCACAGCCGGCCAGGCGCGGCTACGGCCGGCTACGTGTGGCAGGCATGTTGCGGATTCGGGCGAAAGCCCTCACTATTATGTTTCAACACTTAAACTATTTAAAAAGGAGACAAATGGATAATACATAGTCTACTTTAAAATTGTAAATTTCAAAATATGTAGCACTTGACCTTGTGGGTGCTATTAAAACGAAATATTTACACATCATACATTGTACATGCCAAATTTCGAGACATTTAAAATTCAAATACTATTTTATTAAGATAAGCTAGAGTGAGTAAGTTTAACTTGTGTCCGAAGAGAAATATTGGCATAATATACAGGCTACTTTGAAATTATATATTTCAAAAAATATAGCACGTAGACTTGTGCTTGTTACTAAAATGGATCGTTTAAATCTTAAATATTGTGCACGTAAAGTTTCGTGGTATTCGAAGATCAAACACTATTTTATTTAGATGATTCAAAGTGGATGAATAGGAGGTGGAGTCTCCTGCCGCGCCAGCGTGGGGGCGTGACCAGGCTCCTTTGCCGCGCCACATGCAGTGGCGCGGCAAGGGGCCTCCACATCTGGCCGCGCCACGTTGGCAGGCCCGCCGCGCCGACGCATGCTGCGCAGCAACGTTATCCTGCCGCATCGGGCCCACCGGAGCGGTCAAAAGTGTCAAATCTGAAAATATTGTTCCGGAGGGATTAGTATTAAAATAAAATTAAAAAAAGGTTAAAATTAAAAAAAAATTCCTGCCTGCAGGAGCAGAGGATGCTGCACGCAGCTCCGTCGTGGCAGCCAAGTAGGAAGGACCGGTGGGATGGGAACCATCAAAGGAAGAGTTTGAGATGGCCGACATGGATCCGGATGGAGAAGAGGTGGCGCAAGTCCAGAGGGATGGAGAGCGAGTAAGGAAGGCGCGAATGGGGAGTTGGGTGGACCGACAGCAAGGGGCGGGGCGGCATGCTGACGGGCGTCGGTGTGTCGCAAGCGATGTGGCATGGCTTGTTTGGAAACAAAAGGATTAGGTTGGAATGGCCAATCCTCTAGTTTCCAAACAAGTCCGCAAGGGAGACGGACAATCGAGGCCCATGCGGGAGAGAGGAAACGGAAGGAGGGAGGATAGAGCCGTAGATCGTTGATAGACGGTGACATGGCGGCATGAGGAAACAAGAATCGGTATACACAAACAATGGTTATGGTGGATACCGGAGATCAAAATATTTTTCCCATGTTTACACTAAACCCAGGGCATCGTAGTTTTTGATAGACCATTTAAAATAAAGGATAGGCAGCGACGGACCCAGCAATGGTCTAAAGGGGGCAGGAAGGGTCTGATTTCGTAGTGACTAAGCTGGGCCTGCAATGGAGTCGATGTAGCGCAGACAGCCGGCAGCAACGCGAGAACTAACTGTGGGGGATATAGTACCCGGGTACCTCACGAGCAAGCCTGACAGCCCACCAAAAGGGGGCGGCCCAACTCATCGTTCTGGACCTGAAGACGTGCGGGACAAGTCGGCGCACGGAGGAAGGATCTGGAAGGAGAAGTCCTAGTTGGAATAGGAATTATTGTAAAGAAGGAAAGGATTCTTAGAGATAGGATCGGATACAAACTGACTTGTAACCCTGCCCCCCGATATATAAGGCGGGCAGGGACCCCCTCCAAAAGAACTCGACTCAACTAGACAACAACTCAAGCCAAATCAACTCACAATCCACGCAATACAACACCCCAAAACAGGACGTAGGGTATTACGTCGAGTCGACGGCCCGAACCTGTATAAACCCCTGTGTCTGTCCATCCTAACCATCTTGCTTCCGATCTTTGCGATCTTCCCTGCATTACAAATCACTTCCGTGGGCTACCCCGTGGAAGACTGCCGGAGATAATATCACCGACAGTGGCGCGCCAGGTAGGGGGTATCGCCGAGATCAATCTGGTAAGCTCGATGGATCGCGTCAAGATCTTGGACAGCTGCAACCTCCCGGACGTCGACGAAGTCGAGATCCAGTTCGGGGATGTCATCACCGCCGCCTTGGATACCCAAGCGGCAGGAGCTACGGTCGCCACGGAGGTTTCCTCTCTGGCGCCGACTTCGGCCATCACGGCCCAATCCGGTCCGATCGCATCTGATCGTGCCGGATCTACCCCGCTGAGTCCATCGCAAAACGCGAGGCCAGACCAGTCGGGAACAGATCTACGATCACTCGGTTCCGATCTAGCTCCTGAGAATCGCGTCGCCGAGTCATCACAGAGCGTAAACGCTCAACCCACACGCGTCCAGAGCCCTGAGGTCATTACTGTCCAGACCCCTGGCTTTCGCGCGCTCGCTCAGAAGCAGAAGATGAAGGACATCGTCCAGTCGGATGATTACTTCTCTGGGAGCGACTCCTACGGGTTAGATCTACTGGGACCCTCAATCCTGGACGATCTGCCGGAAGGATACACAGTGTCCGATGCCTCTACAGAGCCGGAACTACTAGGATCACTTGGAGAACTGACTCCGAGTAGTTTGGAGCGTTATACGCCCACATCCGACTTCTCCGAATCCGAGGAAGACTACCTCGCGCAAGAGGGAGTCGGATCATATTGCTACATGGTGGCGCCAGCAACGCCAACCAATCCTGTCTCAGAAGATGAGGTCACTCCAGCTGAGGAGACGACTGAAGCCAGGAATCAGCGTCGAGGACGCAACGCCAGTCGGGCGACTCGCAGAGCCGCACGACCGCACGGAGCCACCGCGTCAGGATCTGGCACTGCTCGACTCCAGGAGCCCCACTCTGAAGATCACCGTCGCCAACGGGATCAGCACGATCGGAGGAGCACCCGGAACTTGATGCGCGACGGCATGTTCGAGTTCAACGGATACGACGTCTACGAGACGCCGGTCCAGAACCTCGTTACCATCAACGAGGAAATCAATCGTCTGCCACCTAACACTCCGGGCCTGGAAAAGGTAAGGGCTCTCGTGCAGGCCGCCTCTGTCCAGGTCCACCAGATGCAAGGCAGAACGACCACGGACGCTCCTGAGCCCGGTCCGTCTCGACACCGGGCCAGCGGCGGATCGGGTCGTGATGAAGACCTCCGCACCACGATCAACAGAGATCAAGATGCGAGGGACGTCATTACCAACAGCACCGAAGAGCGCCACCGCGAGGAAATCCGACGGCGCGAAGAGTACGATCGGGATCATGGAAATCCCCGTCGTAACTCCAACAGAAGCGGCTACTCGACGGAGTCAGACTACTCTGACCCCTCCGGTAGCCCAAGTCGCGGCAACAATGGCGGTCGCACTCCGCCACGAGGACGAGCGCCTCCACCACCCAGGCGGCCGACTCCGCCAAGAGAGCGAACTCCACCACGCAGCAGGACCTACCGACGGGACCGAACTCCACCCAGGACTCGGAACTATCGGAGGACCCGTTCCCCGCCCAGGGACCGGGATCGCAGGAGAAACAGCACTCCCCCAAGGACAACTGACGGCTCGGGTCCGAGCGATTCCCGCCCTAGAGGTCGGATCGGCGGATTCCAGTCGTTCACCGAGCGCTTAAGAAGCGTGACATGGCCCAGAGGCTTCAAGCTGTCGGATATCGACAAGTACGATGGAAAATCTGACCCATCTCAATGGCTTCAGATCTACTACACCGCCGTACAAGCGGCCGGCGGTGACGAGGACGTGATGGCAAACTATCTTCCCATCATGCTCACCAAGGACTACCGCAACTGGCTGGCAGGACTCCCGCAGGACGCCATCGACAACTGGGAGCAGCTTACCGAACTCTTCATCGGTAACTATCTCGGTACCTGGGAAAGGCCCGGGAGCAAGCGGCTCCTCGGTCAGATCAGGCAGCGCAAGAACGAGACCCTGCATGACTTCGTGCGCAGGTTCTCAGAAAAGCGCAACTCCATCACAGACGTCACGGATCAGGAGGTGATGTCAGCTTTCCAGCGCGACATCTCCGACGGGAGACTGATTCACAAGTGGACTCGGAAGCCACCCGCGACTGTCAATGACATGTTCCGGGTCGCTAGCACGTGGGCGGATGCAGAGATCGCGGAAAAGGAACAACTCAGCGAGATCAGGAGTCGCTGGGAAGAAGAGAACAAGACGATTCGCAAGCGCGACCGCCGCGAGGACGAAGACCGACACGACGACCATCGACGCAATGACAGCCAACCTCGCAAGAAGAAGAGCGAGGGAGATATGGTCGCCGCCCTGGACCGGTCCAGAGGCCGGGTAACTCCAGAGGACTTCCAGCGCATGCTCGATGAGCAATGCCCTTACCACAAGCACAAGCACTCGGCGCGAGAGTGCTACGGGCTCAAGCGAGCCTTCATGGGGGGCAACAGAGGCCCTCCATACAAAAAGAGGAACGATGGTTCCCCGCGAGACGACAGGCGAAACGACGAGCCCGGCGACGACTTCCAGGAAGCCGACCGAGTGGTGCGCATGATCTATGGCGGACCAGAGTTCGAGTCGAAGCGCCAGCAGAAGCTCACCCATCGCCAGGTCATGCACGCGAGGGAGCCACCGGTACCTGAGTACCTCAAGTGGACGGAAGTTCCGATCACCTTCACCCGGGAGGACCATCCAAACTTCATACCGAAGCCCGGGTCCCATGCCTTGGTAGTAGCCCCGACGATTCGCAACGTTCGGCTCACCAAGGTACTAGTCGACGGTGGCAGTGGCCTGAACATCCTCTTTGCTAACACATTGAAGGAGCTCGGCCTAACTACTCTCGACCTGAATCCCCCCAATCCGCATTCTACGGTTTGATACCGGGAGAGGGGGCAGAACCACTCGGGCACATCACACTGCCCGTCACCTTCGGAGACCGAAACAACTACCGGACCGAGCATATGCAGTTCACGGTGGCGAACTTTGAAACTGCATACCACGCCATCCTTGGAAGGCCCGCGCTCGCCAAGTTCATGGCGATTCCCCACTACGTCTACTTGCAGGTCAAGATGCCAGGACCTAAAGGCGTAATCACCGTCTTGGGAGATGTCCGAGTCGCATACACATGCGAGCAAGAAACTCTCAACGCGGCAGCCGCCCTGGACATGTCCGAGCGCATGGAACAAGTACTGGCTGCATCACAGGAGGTGGACAAGGATGCCCTAGAGATCCCCACCAAGAAGCCAGCAAGAGAAGCCATCGCGCCAAGCAAGGAGACGGAGCTGAAGAGGATCTCTCTGGACCTGGACGACCCAAAGAAGACGGCCATCATCGGGGCAGAATTAGACCCCAAATAGGAAGAAGTGCTCGTCAAATTCCTAAGGGAAAACGCCGACATATTCGCGTGGAAACCATCCGATATGCCAGGTGTCCCAAGGGAACTTGCCGAGCACTCCTTGAAGGTCAATCCGACTGCCAAACCGATCAAGCAAAGGCTTCGTCGATTCGCGCAGGACCGCAAGGAGGCGATTAGGGCAGAGATTACAAAGCTGTTAGCAGCCGGGTTTATTCAGGAGGTGTTCCACCCCGACTAGTTAGCTAATCCAGTTCTTGTAAGAAAAAAGAATAATAATGATTGGAGAATGTGCGTTGATTATACAGATCTCAACAAAGCTTGCCCTAAAGACCCCTTCGTTCCCCCCCCCCCCCCCGCATCGATCAAGTCGTTGACTCCACGGCAGGCTCCGCCCTGCTCTGTTTTCTCGATTGCTACTCAGGCTATCACCAGATAGGCCTGAAGCTGGAAGACCAGATAAAGACCGCGTTCATCACGCCGTTTGGTGCCTTTTGTTATAACACAATGGCCTTCGGTCTGAAGAATGCAGGCGCAACCTATCAGAGGACGATTCAAGCATGTCTGGATCAATTGATCCCAGACATAGTAGAAGCCTACATCGACGATATCGTGGTCAAGATCATGAACCCCGAGGACATGATAGGGAACCTGACAAAGGTCTTCGAACGCTTGCGCGTATTCCGGTGGAAGCTCAACCCGGAAAAGTGTGTCTTCGGAGTACCCTCAGGTAAACTACTCGGCTTCATGGTCAGCAACCGCGGGATCGAGGCAAATCGCGAGAAGATCACGGCCATCACCAAGATGCTACCACCAACCTGTCAAAAGGATGTGGAGAAGCTTACTGGATGCATGGCAGCGCTCGGTCGTTTCATATCACGACTCGGCGTTCGCGGATTGCCGTTTTTCAAACTGCTCAAGAAGCAGGACAAGTTCGTGTGGGATGACGAGGCGAAGCAATCTTTCCAGGAACTCAAAGACTACCTGCAGAGCCCTCCCATCCTCGTCCCACCTCAACCAAGAGAACAGCTCTACCTCTACATCTCTGCTACTCCCCGAGTGGTTAGCACGGTACTAGTGGTCGAGCGTCCTGAAGAAGGACACGCATATGGAGTTCAGCGACCAGTCTACTTCGTCAGCGAGGTCCTGACCGTATCTAAGGTACGCTACCCCCATGTGCAGAAATTACTCTATGGAGTTCTCATCTCAGCAAGAAAGCTGAAGCACTACTTCGAGGCCCATCCAATCTCGGTTGTGAGCGAAAATCCTTTAGGGGAAATCCTCCATAACCGAGATGCCAGCGGCCGAATCGCCAAGTGGTCAATAGAATTGGCTGCCCATCACATAAACTTCGTTCCACGAACTGCTATCAAGTCTCAGGTCTTGGCCGACTTCGTAGCAGACTGGACAGAAAACCAAGCTCCGGCTGACGACGAGGTAGTTGAGTACTGGGAGATGTACTTTGATGGCTCCCTCCAGATAAAACGAGGCGGCGCAGGCGTACTCCTGATCTCTCCAAGTGGACAGGAATTAAAATACGTCCTTCAAATCATGTTCCCAGTATCCAACAACGCAGCCGAGTACGAAGCAGCCTTGCACGGTCTCCGCATTGCAGTATCTTTGGGTATCAAACGCCTGATGGTACGCGGGGACTCTGCCCTGGTCATAAACCAGGTAAACAAGGACTGGTCCAGGACCAACGAGAAGATGGATGCATACTGCGAAGAAATCAGGAAGCTGGAAGGGAAATTCTATGGCTTAGAGTTCCATCACGTGGTGCGCGACCATAACAAGGCAGCAGATGAGCTCGCTAAGATGGGGTCCACCCGTGAAGGCGTCCCACCCGGAGTTTTCATACAAGATCTTATCAAACCATCTATCAAGATAAACCCGGATGGCACTGTCGCGGAGCAACAAGTCGGAGAATCCCCAGAGTCAGCCACATTAGTGGTAGACGAAGCGTTGGACTAGAGGACCCAGATCATCGACTATCTGGACAGCGGCATATTGCCCGCAGAGGTCGCGGAAGACAAAGATCTAAACTCGCTCCATGAACAAATCGTGCGGCGCAGCAAAAGCTACGTCATCATCGGAGACAAGCTGTATCGTCGATCTAGGAGCTTCCCAAATCCTCCAAAAGTGCGTAAGTCGCGCTGAGGGTATAGAGCTCTTGATAGACATACATAAAGGAATATGTGGCAATCACGCCGGGGCTAGAACCATTGTTGGTAAAGCTTTCCGGTCTGGTTTCTACTGGCCGACTGCCGTAGCAGACTCAGAAAATATCGTGCGGCGCTACAAAGGGTGTCAGTATTTTGCAATGCAGATACACGCACCCGCACAACAGCTGCAAACCATACCAGCGTCCTGGCCCTTCGCTTGTTGGTGCTTGGATATGATTGGTCCATTCAAGAAGGCTCCTGGTGGTTTTGACCATGTCCTTGTAGCTATTGACAAGTTCACCAAGTGGATTGAGGTGAAACCAGTCAGAAAGCACACGGCAGCCAAGACCATCGAGTTCTTCACCGACATCACCCATCGCTTCGGAGTCCCAAATCGTATCATCACAGATAATGGTACGAACTTCGTGGCGCAGGAGTTTAAAGACTGATGCAGCGAGAGGAGCATCAAGCTATGCCCTGCATCAGTGGCGCACCCAAGGGCCAATGGCCAGGTCGAAAGAGCCAATGGAGAAATAATCAAGGCGCTCAGGGCCCGGATATTCAAGCAGCTGAAGCAACATGACGGACGATGGATCAAGGAGTTGCCAGCTGTAGTCTAGGGGCTGTGCACCCAGCCGAGTCGTGCCACGAAGCAAACTCCGTTCTTTCTAGTTTACGGCTCGGAAGCTATCCTACCAACGGACCTCACATACGGCTCCCCCCGAGTGGAGTTCTATGATGAATACGACGCGCAAGTGGCGCGCATTGAAGACCTCGACAGCATCGAGGAAAAGAGATTGGCTGCCCAGATCCAAGCCGCGCGTTACGCTCAGGTCCTGCGACGTTATCACGATCGATCAGTTAAGCAGAGGTCCTTTGAAGCAGGCGATTTGGTTCTGAGGAGGAAGCAAGACACCAAGGGCGCGCACAAGCTTGCGTCCCCTTGGGAAGGGCCATACATCATCAAGTCAGTGAGTCGCCCAGGCTCATATCGCCTCATGACGGAAGACGGCGTAGACATCCCAAATCCATGGAACATCGAGCACTTACAGCGTTTCTACGCCTGATTCAGTTATGTATTTATCTTTTTTATTTTTAGATTTGTTTTTTCCGAGTGATTTTGGAGGGTAGTCACCCCCAGTTACGACTCGGCAGATTTACAATGAGTTATCAATAAAGTTGATTTCATCTTTCATCTATTTCTACTACTCGCATTTCCTCTTTCGCGTCATGCACATAAAGTATGAGTGGAACAAACCTTAAATCGAGAGGGAAAGTACTCGCCAAGTCAAAGCTCTAAACGTACGACAAAGACTCTGCGGCATGAGACTGAGACCAACGAGGCTAATCTACTCCGTAACAGGTCAACCACTCAGAAATTAAGGCCAGCGCAGAAAGAAAGGGAGTTGTAGACCAATAAAAACTTATATACAATAATGACAACTTAAACATTGTTCAAAAGTTCTACTTCGACCAAATACTACAAATATTTTATTTACATTGCAGGGTCACCAGCACCAGACGGGGCCGCTTCATCCGAGTCATCAACAACATCCTTGGACAGGACATTGGCGATGGGCTCGACTTCATGGAGCAGTCTGCCCACGTCGTCTTCGGAGGTGCCGGCAGCGTACCCGCGGCTGAGTGGCTCCAGGTCCGACGCCGGGAACAGCGACTTGAGCACCGCCAGAACATGGCCACAGCTAGCCTGGCTGATGGAGCAGAGCTGCCGCCGGAAGAAACGTGGGAGCGCCCGAACGCGGTCGAGGATGGTAGTCGAAGACGATGACGCCTCCGGCTCGATCTCCTCCGCCACCACTCGGATAGCGTCTTCCAGCATGATCCTCTCGGTGCGCAGCGCCTCAGCCTCACCTTGCAGCCGGGCCACCTTGGCAGTGAGCTCTGCGAATTGGGACATAATCCGATACCGATAATCTACAAAAAGTTAGATCTGGATAATATATTCACGTCTGACAGAAAAACAAACAAGGAAGAACATACCTCTGAGCTCATGCACGGCCTGGGCCTCGTTGAGCCTAGCCTGCTCTACCTCCCCGCGTAAATCGCGAGTGGTACGCTGGGCTTCCTCCAACTCAGCCTAGCGCTGGGCCGCAGCAGCCTCGAGCTCAGCCACTCGGGCCACCAAGGAGTCGGCCTTAGCGACTGCAGAAGATAGTTCCTGAATAACCAAGGCTTTGGCCTCGGCATCAGCAGCTAAGTCCTGCAAAGACAAGTCAGATGACAATATGAATTGATGTACCACTCGGTACTTGACATCAATAAGATAAGTAGCTCAGGAAATACCTTGGCTATGTGGCCCATGCGAAGATGGAGTGACATGAACTCCTCCAGAGGAGTCATGGGAGCACCACCACTCAAAGCGCCATCCACCGCAGGAGCAACCTCGACCGCCGCAGTCTGGGGCTCCTCCACTGCTGCAGTCGGTTCAACCACAGGAGCAGGCTGGGGGCTGCCTTGAGGAACTGGCGGTGGGGTCGGCGACGCCGGTGTAGGACTCGGTGGAGGCGGGGTTGGTGCTCGCAATGACTCTGGTGGCGGACCCACAGGCTGATCGCTGAGAAGATCAGCCGAGTGGATCGGCACCTCTGGACTTTGGATTGACGGAGCTTCGGTCTCAACAGCCGACTGAGGCGCAGGACCCGCAAAAGGGACCTCAGACGGCGTGCTACAGGATAAAGGACATATGGATTACGAACAGAAGAACATAAAGGTAAATCAAAGAGATGATAAGGATACTTACAGAGTAGAAATGCGCATTCTCGGGCGCTTTCCTTTCCGAGTGGGGGAAGGGAGGTCCCTCGGACTTGCAGCACTCAGAGGCACTACTGTAAGGGGAGACTGCTCCGAGCTGGTGATTGGCGGTAGGATTGACGACTCGGCGACGCCAGCTTCATCTTCTTCCGAGTCAGACGACTCAGAGATAAGGAGTTGGCGGCGGCTTGGCGCATCCCTAATCACGATCCCCGTCGAGATCTTCCGCTTCTTCGGGGCAGGAGCAGCCTTCCCACCACTCGGAGATAGCACGTCGGGAGAAGGAGAGGATGATAGAGTGATATCCGAGTCGCGCAGATCACTCTCACTTCCCCCGGCTGCTTCTTCAGATCCAACGGCCCTGCGCCGAGCCGGTTGATCCACTCCCTTTGGCATCTCAGGCAAAGGAGGGAGGGATACAAAGGCAGCTCGACCCTGCAAAAATTGGGTTCAGTTCTGAGATTACACCCAATGGGTGGAATTGAAATAAAAAACAACAACAGATTGACTAAATACCTCAGGGCGTGGATTTCCCAAGTTGAACGTCGGAGGACAGTCAGTGGTCCTCAGGGAGGTTCCGGTCGCGAAGAATTTGCCAAGCCGAGCGGCGGCTTGGACTTTGTCGACGCGCTCGGGGGCTTCGCGCGTGTTGTCCCCCTCGGCGTAATACTCGTACGCCGGGTGAGCCCGCTGCTTGAGGGGCTGGACCCGGCGCAGAACGAAGTTGGATGCCACTCCGACGGCAGACAACCCATTGTCCTTCAACTGGGTAATGAGACCCAGGAGTTCCCGAACCTGATCCATTTCACTCTCCTTGGGAAGAGCGGTCCAGGATTGGGAGGGAACAGGACGAGAATCGATTTCTGGAGAGATGGCAGGCGAGTGGTTTCCTACGTAAAACCACTCGGACTGCCACCCCTTGTTGGAGGTAAGGAAAGGGATGTCAAAGTACTCCCGAGTTCGACCCTCGCGGAGTTGGAATCCGGCGCCCCCGACTACTTGCGGGCAGTCGGTTCTGGGATAAGGTTTGAGAAGAAAAAGATGAAGAAAAAGATTGAAGTGAGGCTCTATCCCAAGATAGGCCTCACAGAGGTTGATGAAGATGGCGATATGGAGAATGGAGTTGGGATTCAGTGCGCAGAGACTGATCCCATAAAAGTGCAGCAGCCCGCGGAGGAAAGGATGCGCGGGCACGCCAAAACCACGAAGAAAGAAAGATTCGAACACCACCAAATCAGAGGAGTTTGGGGTGGGGAAAGACTCACCGGCGGCTGCGCGCCACTCGGCGGTTTGCTGGTCGGGGAGGATGCCGTCGATGACGTGTTGCTCGAGGCGCCTGGTGGTGGTGATGGACTCCCTCCACTCGGCGGCGCGATCCACGGCGACCTCGGCGGTGGCCTTTGCCTTGGACGACCGGGCCCTTGCCGGCGACCTCTCCTTCCGCTTCGGGCCTTCCTTCCTCTTGGGCGCCATGGCGACGAGTGGGGCTGAAGAACGAGGAGGAAAGCTGCGGGAGCGGATCTAGGGTTTGCTCTTGCGCGAGGAGGAGAACTGGAGCGTCGGGGAGGCAAATGGCAAGTAAAGGAAGAAGATTGCGGCGGGGATGGCTTATAAAGGAATGAACCGTTCCTCCCGCGCACGGCGCGATGCGTGCCTCGGGAACTCAACCGACGCAGGCACGTCCCGTCGCTTTGAATTCAAAGATGCGGTAAGGAGTCGCGATATCTCGCGATATTTCGCCTTCCGTAAAGTAACCGTTAGGGACGCAACGGACTTTGCGAAGTAGTGGGCTTAAATGGGCTGAAATATAGCACGACCTTTCGGTTCTGTTACGCTAACAAATTTGTGGGTTCCTGAGCTTGTGTTCAGGGGCAGAAACCACTCGGTCGTGAGGCTAAAATTAGTCGACGGCCAGATTTGATTTTGCAATTAATATTGCATCCTTGCAATTGATTTTTACGTAAGGCATGCGATACTATCGCTACATTCACTCAGGAATCTGAGTCAAGTGCTGACAAGTATAAATCTTGCGAGAAGATGGCTTACCATATGGTCAAGCTGAGTCGTGGGACACGACTCGGAGGTCATGCCGAGTTCAAAGAACTTGAGGACAGAATCCTTGTAAAGGGGAAACAAAAAAGCCCCTGAAGGAAAAGATTATCTAAAATCCATGTCCAGAGGCATGGGGGCTGAAAAAATCAGTCAGAATTCACGGCTTTCAGAGTCTTGACACGATCATGCTGAGTCATAACAAGACTCGGGGGCTACACCAAATGGGTGCACCTGGAGGTGCACACCATTGATGGATTAAGTTTAAAAAGAGATTCATGATATTTTATTTTTGACCCTCGACCAGAATATTCTATTCTGCTCAAGGCTCGGGGGCTACACCCAATGGGTGCACCTAGAGGTGCACACCATTGAAGATCAAGATACAGATGGATAAAAGTTGAAGACCTTTGGCTAATTTCATACTAAAATTGCCCAAAGCCCGGGGGCTAAGTGTATTCACTTCGCTGTCGCGACGTGAAGAAGAGCACTCCTTCCCCTCACTATGGCCATAATTGAAGAATTGTTTTCAGGAACGTCTGAGCATGCACTCGGATCTTCCTCAAAACCACTCGAATCTTCCTCGAAATCACTCGGATGAGGTCCTAGACAACTTGGGAGCACTCGGATCATGCAAGAAAAGACAGATTAATTACAGCCATCGATTGGGCAAGAAGTGCTCGGGGGCTACTGTGGGGGATATAGTACCCGGGTACCTCACGAGCAAGCCTGGCAGCCCACCAAAAGGGGGCGGCCCAACTCATCGTTCTGGACCTGAAGACGTGTGGGACAAGTCGGCGCACGGAGGAAGGATCTGGAAGGAGAAGTCCTAGTTGGAATAGGAATTATTGTAAAGAAGGAAAGGATTCTTAGAGATAGGATCGGATACAAACCGACTTGTAACCCTGCCCCCCGATATATAAGGCGGGCAGGGACCCCCTCCAAAAGAACTCGACTCAACTAGACAACAACTCAAGCCAAATCAACTCACAATCCACGCAATACAACACCCCAAAACAGGACGTAGGGTATTACGTCGAGTCGACGGCCCGAACCTGTATAAACCCCTGTGTCTGTCCATCCTAACCATCTTGCTTCCGATCTTTGCCATCTTCCCTGCATTACAAATCACTTCCGTGGGCTACCCCGTGGAAGACTGCCGGAGATAATATCACCGACACTAACGAAGCGGAAGCTGCTGCAGTCTGTTGCAGACGAGCGCGCTGATTTTTGGGCATTGATTTGCTGTATTACCGAGAGAAAATTGTTGCTACGCTTGACTAAACATGGGCTACACTGCATAGGGATACTCATTAATTGCCACTTGAGCAGGACCCGGGCTGCAGCCCCAAGCCCGAGTCCTGGATCCGCCCCTGAGGATAGGGAAGAATTTTTCGAATGTGGGACTTTCAAAGTACGAGATGGCTCACAAGATAGATTTTTGAAGTCGAAATCCTCAAGGACAGTTGTCTTGGCTTCATGGTTCTTGGCCTGGTTGGTTTTGTGACCTTGCGTGGCTTGGGACCATGAGAGGTCGTCGACGGCTACGGGTGGCGCCTATCGGTGAGATCCGTCGCCGGTGGGCGGAGATTGCATCGAGGGAGGAAGTACAGAGCAAGGTTTCGACGGAGGACGAGTGGTGCGACGGTGAGGTAAACGCCGATGAGGTAAACTTGGCAAACGATGAGGTTGTGTGGACAAGAACACCGGCAAAGCTCCTACCGATTAAGGCCTCATTCGGTTTCTTTGGAACCGTTCCACCCGGATTGGGGTAGATATAGCAAGAAATTTGTAATAGGTACAACAAGAGACCGAGATTTGTTTCGGATAGTGAACCAATTTGCTTATGATAAGTACAACAAAAGACCCGGATTGGTTCCACACCTCTTGACTAGTGGATTGATTCCCGGTCTTTTGTTGCAGCAATCGTGAACAAATTGGTTCATGACCCAGAATAAATCCCGGTCCTAGTACAAACTTCTTGTTGTAGCTATCTCAATCCAGGTGGAACGGTTACAGAAGAACCGAATGAGCCCTAATGGTGATCCCGCATCAGGGCTTAGACCTCTGTTCGCCTAAACGGTCGTTTAGTCCGTTTAAATACCGTTTAAACGGTAAATAAAGGTCGACTGTGTCGTTTAGCCCTAAACTGTGGATTAAACGGTCCAACCGTTTAAACCCGTTTAAACCGTTTAAAATCATCTAAACCGTCTAAACACACTTGAGTTAATCATGATTACATAAGTTAAATAACCATTAAATTCATAATTTAGTCAATAGGATGATTACAACTACCATAATGAACTTCGAAGTAATTAAAATCGTAAGTATACGAAGTGTTGTAGGATATAGATTTCTCCCAAAAATATTATTTGGTAGAATACTTACGTTTTAGATGTGCAAATATATAGAACTTCTAGCAAATTTGACTTTTATGTACACAAATATGTATGTTTTAGTGTTACTATGCAAAACCGTTTAGACCGTTTGACTCCGTTTAAACACCGTTTAAACGGACTAAACGCTAAACAAAGGGTGACCGACTGTTTACCGTTTAGCGTTTAGGATAACATTGGCTTAGACCCCCGGGATCGCAATCACGGTTTTGGAGTTCCGATGATGTTGCCACGCCATCCTCGCCGTCATCGCCTAACTCAATTTCGACGGCATCTCTGGTTCAGTTTGCAACATAGGAGGGTTTTACAAAGGACGAGATGGCAGCAGTATCAACCGTTGTTGATGGCCTGGCAGCGTTGGAGAGGATCTTGGCAAAGACTCCCACAGCAGCCATGGATCGGCCTACTGTCCTCGCTCGAAAAGTGGTTTCGCTGCTCCAGAAAGGTACCAAAAATCAGAGATCATGGCAAGGACCGTTGCCGGCGAAGCGTTCGTCTCCTCAGATGACGCTGGGAGACTGTGCAATCAGGACTGATCCAAAGCTGCACCCAGTCCAGCAACGGCGGCGGTCAGAGGTAGGGGATAACGGGATTCAATTTTCAAAACCCGATCCGGATTCACCGTTGGGCCTAAAACGGGTCGATTACGGCGTCTGGCTTTGGAACGGCCCAACGTGGTCCCACGTCATCCTCCGCTCGGCTGTTGGACGCCTCCTATCGAGGAAAGGATCGCTACCAGACTGCTACCGCTCCACAGCCTCTGTGGCGGTGGCAAAACCCTAGACAACCGATCCTACGCTGCGGCAGTGCTGCGGGTAGTGAAGGGATGGCAGGCCATGGGATGCAAGGCGGCGCTGGAGGATTTCACAATCAACAGCAACGGGGGGGGGGGGGGTTCCCTCAAGGCAATGGCGGTTTTGGTTTTCACGGAGACGGGAGAGGCCAGTTTAATCAGGGGCCACGTTGGAGTGGTGCACCGATGGGTGGAGGAGGCAATTTCCAGGGAGGTCAGCAATGGAATGCGCCGGGACCCGGGTTTCTACAGCAGCCGAGTTTTGGGCAGCAGCCTTTTGCAGCACAAGGGCAATATCCGGGAAGCGGCTTTCCTCCTCAACAGCATCAAGTGATTCATCCAGGAGGCAATCATGCCAGCCATGGCCAAGGTACTCCAGCCCGTGAGTTCAACCCGGGCTATGGCACTGGTAGAGGAGGCCAGAGACAGCGGGGAAGAGGGTGTGACAGAGGAAGGGGAAGGTATCAGGCTGGGCGTGGCAATGGTGGTCGTGGTGCTCAGGTCGACATTCATCTGGGGGGACACCGCATTAATGTACAGCAGCAAACACCGGCGCTCGGTTAGGGACAAGTGCATCCTGGTGGTAAACCTGTTGGCATGGCAAATACAACACAGCCACACAATGCTACAAACTTGCAAGCCGGTAGCTCGTCGGGCACGACGAAAAGTGTTCACACAGAACATGTTGTCCAAGTCGAGACTCAGCACACTGAGGACAAGGAAGTGGAGGTTCTGGATGGTGACACTAAGGAGAGCACGCTCGTTGGTGCGAAAAGGAAGAAAAAGAAAGGCAAAGGGAAACAGGAAGATGGTTGGTGTTTTAGGTGCTGTACTAAGGGGCACGTGTTGGCACAGTGTTCTACCGAATTGTTCTACAATATTTGTGAGAGTGAGGAGCACGTGACGGCTAAATGTCCATTGAAGAAAAAACCAAGACATGTGGCACTTGCTGTTGGTTATGCTGTGGATGACCTGGGTTTCTATCACATTCCACATGGACCTATCCCGATGTCAAAAATGGATAGTACCTCGGTGTTGATCAAAGTTGAAGGCTGATCCCTAACCGAAGAAGAGCTGGTAAGGTCATCTTAAGAGGTTGATATCAACGAACTTCGAGTGGGATGTTCAACTACAAGCACCAAATACATGGGTGGCGCCGTTCCCTTCGAAGAGCGATTTCACGCGTGCCATTAACTTTGGATCGGTGGATCTTAAAAATGGGATGTGTTTGAGCTTTGAGAGGTTTGAGGAGGAGGAATACTTTGGGCATGAGCTCCCCACGATCTGGATGAGGACAGTTAATTTGCCAAAGGTTCTGAGAACTTATGAGGTGTTGTGGGCTCTAGGTACAATGTTTGGTGCTACAGTGAAGGTGGATATGATTACAACAAGGAAGAATAATTTTGGTAGATTCAAGGTTGCAGTGCTTAATCCAACTATTGTGCCCAACAAGATGGATTGTGTCATTGGAACACAGTTTTTTGAGCTCGTGTTTGCAATTGAGCCTGTCGATAGAAACTCGGATCTAGACAAATCCAAGCAGCAGGGTGGTCAAAATGGGAAGGATAAGGGTAACCGTGATGTGGATACTGAGATGGAGGATGTAAACAAAAAGGTCAGGCAGCCAAATTCATCTGCTTCAAAACCAGCTGATAAAACCAATCAAAATGCTACGAGTGGACAGCAACATGATGTTGACGGGGCTGTAGAAGATTTTGATGAAGATGATCTGCTGGATGATGGTGAGACGATACCTATGGAACATTTGTCACCGGTGGTTGAAGAAAATGTTCTTGGGGAGCATAATGGATCTTTGCAGCAGAAAGGGGAGAGTGGTGGTTCTCTGGCAGGGGATAAGGAGGAGGTGATAGAAGTGGCTGAGGGGGCGGTGCAAAATACACAAGCGCCGGCCCTTCTGGAAGACAAGAAAGTACAGGCTAAATAAGTGGTGGATGACGTTTGTATGCCCATGTATCCTTCACCGTCCATTGGTCCTTTCCTCGAAAGGGCGATTATAGGGGCTAAGGAGATATGGGATGCGCCAGGGCAAGGAGACGATAATGGTACCATTGTGGGAGAAGAGGGATTTATCACACCCCAGTCTACATTGGTGACTGATCTCCAGGGAACACCGCTTAGGAGAAGCAAGCGGCGTCAAGCGTCGGTGGATGAGGATACCATTGGCAGGGCGGCGAGACTTGTTGCAAAGAAAAACCTAGAAGATGATGAAGGTAAGCTTTATAGTAATTCTATTCTTTCATTTTCAGACGAGCACATTTCGAAGAATGTTAAGAACATAGGTATCTTGATAGGTAAAGATGCTGGTTTTGTTCAGTCTTCTGTTGCGCTCATGAAAAATGTAGAAAAGGAAAGATTTAAGCTACCTTCTATTTCAAAAACATGTCAGGATAGCCACCTCGACATAGAGGATTCAAACGATGAGATTAACCATTTGGCTCTTGGTTCTCTATGTGGGTACTTAACAGAGGAGCTAATGGATGATGATAATTTGAATCAAGGTTTGTTATTAAGCCTCGCAAAGGACCGTCTTCCAAAAAACAAATTATTCTTAACTGAGAGGAGTTTTCTGGAATAGCAGAGGTCTTTAAGACTTGTCTAAGACAAATTTCCTTCGCGATTTAGCTTCTGAAAAGGATCTAGATTTTATTGCCTTACTCGAAACACACAAACGGGACTTTACTGATGATATGTTAAGCGCCTTTTGTGGTGGAAGAGATTTTTATTGGCACTGGATCCCACCTAGAGGTAGATCAGGAGGCATTTTGCTAGGGGTTAATCTAATAGATTTTTCGGTATTGGATTTTTTTGTGGGAGATTTCTTTGTTAAGTTCCATGTTAAAAACAAGTATGATGGCTTCCGTTGGGTGTTAATGGCGGTTTATGGTGCAGCTCAACCCGAACATAAGGATAGCTTTCTTGCAGAATTTGTTAATGCTTGCAGTATAGAATCTCTCCTACTCATGGTTAGCGGTGATTTTAATATTATTAGGAATCCAGCTGAAAAAAATAATGATAGATTTGACAGTCGGTGGCCTTTGTTGTTTAATGCTTGCATCGAATCTTTGAACCTTAGGGAGCTTGAACTCTCAGGTTGGAAATTCACTTGGGCAAGCTCAGCATAGGTACCAACTATTGAAAAGCTGGACATGATCCTAGTAAGCACAGACTGGGAACATAAATTCCCTACCTCTACAGTGGAGGCACTTACCAGGGAGCTCTCAAATCACACCCCTCTTCTGCTAGACACGGGAGATGTTGTCCATAGTGAAAGTGCATCTAGGCCCCTAGTGGATTTTGGTGAATTGAGTGACACTAAGATTAAAGAGCTAATGATCTTGTTGAGTTTATGAGCAGGAATTTATTATAAAATCAATGAATTGGTTACAAAAGATGTATTCCATGTGGTGATGCAAAGAGGCTCATACGACAAGTCAATTGACTAGGCTACGGTCAATAGCGAAAAATTGGCAAGCAATGAGTTAATTTGAATTGAGACATGTATTGATGGCAACTATTTAGTCTCATATCAAGATAGAGCTTGTTGATGATGACATAGCGCTAGAAGGGATTCTCTTGCAAAGAAATGAGTTATTTATTTGAAGAGAAGATCTAAGAAAAAGTCAAAGTGCAAGCTAAGGGAAAATGGTCAAGAAAGATGATGGTATAGGACATCATTGATCTACACTTGATATATAGCTTGTATATGACGCATGGACATTGTAATTCAAATCAAATGGTCAAAGTTGATAAATGGACTTTATGAATGATGCAAGCCTACATGAAGCTCTAAGTGATGCTAAGGTGAAGAGTCAGAGTTCGGGATAGTGTTTCAAGGTACCAAGCAATGTGTGATCAAGTTGCGGCTTGAGTCATGGAGTCTTTGCTAGGGGTGAAGAAACTTTCTTTGGATTCAACTTGATGATCTTGGTCATGAAGAGTTTATTGTAGAGAAGCGTCAATCTTTTAGAATCAAGTGAAT
The DNA here is from genome assembly GCA_015476505.1 of Urochloa ruziziensis. Taxonomy (NCBI): domain Eukaryota; kingdom Viridiplantae; phylum Streptophyta; class Magnoliopsida; order Poales; family Poaceae; genus Urochloa; species Urochloa ruziziensis. Next base: position 21,158,896 of record CM027122.1, on the reverse strand, counting down.
TGAACTAGAAGAGGCTTTCATTCGAAGACAAGAGTTCAAGTCACTAGCTCAAGGAAATTGTGCTCAGTTCAAGGAACCAAATGAGATGCACTCCTCAGATTGTGAAGTTGAAGACACGGCATCAACATGCAAATGATAAGCTCAAGTTGTAGAAATGTACTTTATTTTTTATCTTGAGTATAGGTATGTCGTACTATCAAGAGGGATGCATCACATAGTGTTTTGGTTCAATCTCAATGCTCAAGTAACCTAAGTGAGTTGAGAGAGACACAAAAGCCTCACGCACACACTTGTGAGTTTCTGAGCGCATATACTCGGCAATGCCGAGTTTACCAACTCAGCAGTGCCGAGTACATAGAGTGTGCCAAAGGCTAGTTTTATTCTAAATCTCGGCAGTGCCGGATTTGTGAACTCGGCAGTACCGGGTTCACCACGGCTAGTTTTCTTGGAGTGGAGTATTTATACCCCACGACCTCAACTGTTGCTAGCTGCTGCTTCTGAGGGTTCCTGTGTGCTTCCTTCCTGTTCTAAGCTAAGTAAAAGCCAAGTAAGCTCTCCCCAACCTCTCTTTGTGAGATTGCACATTCAAAGTGATATCTTTGTGTTGGGTTGAGAGAGATAGCTTGAGAGACATCAAGAGCACAGCAAAACCTTGAGCATTTGAATTGGTCCGAAAACGTGTCGCATTTGTTACTCTTGGAGCTTTGCTCCTAGACGGCTAGGTGTTGCCCGGTGAGCACCCGGTTGTGTGGGCTGTCACGGGAACTTTGTAAAGGTCGGTTTCCACCTCAAGGGAACCATTCTTCTTAGTGAAGGGCCATAGTGTGCTTGAGTGGCACTTTGGCGGGGAGGCTTCGCGGAGCTCCTCAAACGAAGATTAGGAACCACTGATCTTGCCTTGTTGTGGGCATGCAATGGGTCTGAACTTCGGTAAAATCCTTGTGTCAATCGTGCTTGATTATTGTGTTGTGGATTTGAGGAGCTCTCCATTGAACACTTGTGTTCTTGGAGATATTTTTGTTTCTTTGTGTGTAGGGACTGTGTGAGCCGGCTCAGGAACATCATCTAAGCATCCTCTACATTTGGGGTCTGATCCAAACTTATTTACTCGCACTTATACATTGTACTCACTCTGCTCTGTGTGTAACTCGGCAGTGCACGTTACATTGACTGCTCAGCCAAGTATATCTCTATATACTTGGCAGTGCCAAGTTGACAAACTCGGCAGTGCCAATTTTGCAGGCAATGAATTTTATCCGCTGCATTTTGAGTAAAATTGTAGGTGCGCCTATTCAACCCCCCCCCCCCCCCCCTAGGCGACATCACGGTCCTTTCACGTAGAGGCAACAATCACCGATTTAAATTTGGATTGGGATGGCTGCTTAAGGATGGTTTCCAGGATATGCTAGCTGAGGTGTGGCAAAGAGAGACTCGGGGAGTAACTCCCATGCAGAGATGTCAAAATAAGATAAGAGCCCTTCGAAGGCATCTGAGAGGATGGGCTAAAAATTCAGTAGGGGAGAGTCGAAGGAAAAAATCCTTCTTGTTAGAACATTTAGACTTTTTGGATAGGAAATCCGAAGTTGTGATGTTAACACCACAAGAGTTAGAGTATAAACATTGTCTTACAACAGAGTTGACTAAACTGTTGAGGGAAGAAGAGTTGTATTGGTTACAACGGTCCAAGGCAAATAGGTTGACACAAGGTGATAACATTTCAACTCCTTGCAAATGGTCGATATCGAAAAATTAGGATTTACCAGTTAGAACAAGATGAGGGTGTTATAGTAGGACAGGAGAACCTAAGGACATATAGAAGTAATTACTACAAAGGTCTTTTTGATCTCCAGAAAGTAATCATTTTCAGCTAGATGAAGCGAAGCGTATACGGGAGATATTCCTCAAGTTTCTGATCTAGAGAACGAAATACTTACTAATGCATTCAGTGAAAATGAGATTAAAGAGGCAATTTTACAAATGGAACACAACAAAGCTCCAGGGCTAGATGGGTTCCCAGCTGAGTTTTATCAAAACTTCTAGGATGTAATTAAGACTGACCTTATGGCACTTTTTAATGATTTTCATCAAGGGAACTTACCTCTCTACAATCTCAATTTTGATGTAATTACATTACTACCAAAATGCACAGAAGCAATAAAGATCCAACAATACTGACCTATTTGTCTTCTTAATGTAAGCTTTAAGATTTTCACAAAGGTTCTCACAAATAGGATTAACCTAGTGGCACAAAAAGTAATTCGACCTTCCCAAACAACTTTTATGCATGGTAGATACATCATGGAGGGCGTAGTAATTTTACATGAAACTAGTCACGAGTTGCATAGGAAGAAGAAACGTGGGCTTATCTTAAAGTTAGATTTTGAAAAAGCGTATGATAAGGTGAAGTGGTCGTTCTTGCAGCAGGCATTGTGCATGAAAGGATTTTCACCAAAATGGAATTTGTGGATAGAACAAATAACAACCAAAGGGGCGGTTGGAATCAAAGTTAACGATAATATAGGTCACTTCTTTCAAACAAAAAAAGTGTCAGGCAAGGGGATCCGTTGTCACTGATCTTGTTTAATCTAGCTGCGGATGTCCTAGCAATCTTAATTGAGCGCGCAAAGGACTCTGGATTATTGGGCGGCTTAGTTTCAAACCTGGTTGACGATGGATTATCTATTCTTCAGTATGCAGATGACAAAATTCTCTTTATGGAAAATGACCTAGAGAAGGCCAAGAACTTGAAGCTCTTGCTATGTGCTTTTGAGCAACTGTCTGGCCTGAAGATCAATTTTCATAAAAGTTAGTTGTTTTGTTATGGCGAGGCCAGGGATCTAGGGGAGGATTACTCAGAAATCTTTGGATGTGACATGGGGAACCTCCCGTTTAGGTACTTAGGCATCCCAATGCATCATAGAAAGATTAAAAACTCAGTTTGGAAAGAAGTAGAAGAACAGTTTCAAAAGAAACTGAGTGGATGGAAAGGAAAGATGCTATCTGTTGGAGGTCAGTTGGTTCTTATTAACTTTGTTCTTAGTAATTTGCCAATGTTTATGTTGTCTTTTTTTGAAGTTCCTCGGGGCATTCTTCAAAAACTAGACTATTACAGGTCTAGATTTTTTTTTGGCAGAATTTGGGACACAAGGAAAAGTGTAGACTAACAAAATGGACTGTTCTATGTACTCCAAAAGAGCTAGGGGGTTTAGGAATCTTAGACCTTGACTTACAGAATAAATGTCTGCTTAGCAAATGGATTTTTCGTCTTATTAATGAGGATGGAACCTGACAAAGACTCCTTAGAAATAAATATCTGAAACACAAAACCATCACACAAGTCAATTATATTCCTGGTGATTCTCATTTTTGGTCTGGCTTGATGAAAGTCAAAAGCGATCTCTTTGAGACGTGGCAAGTTTAATATAGGGGATGGGTCTCAGGTCAGATTTTGGGAGGATTTGTGGCTAGGCACAATGACTCTAAAAGATCAGTATTAAGATTTGTATAACATTGTATGGAAGAAGAGCACATCCTTTACATTTGGAGTTTGATCTAAACTTATTTACTCGCATTTATACATTGTACTCACTCTGCTCTGTGTGTACTCGGCACTGCCGAGTTGACAAACTCGGCAGTGCCCGTTACATTGACTGCTCAGCCAAGTATATCCCTATACTCGGCAGTGCCGAGTTGATAAACTCGGCAGTGCCGGTTTTGGCAGGCAGTGAATTTTATCCGCTGCATTTTGAGTGAAATTGTTGGTGCGCCTATTCACCCCCCCCCCCCCTCTAGGCGACATCACGGTCCTTTCAATTGGTATCAGAGCAAGGCTTCACATCCAAGCTTAACCGCCGTGAAGAAAAAGATGTCGATTGAGGTAAACTTTGAGCCACTCGAGCTCGACGGCTCAAACTTTGATTCTTGGTCCTGCAATGTTCACAATACTCTTAGAGACATATATCCTATGGTTGAACATATTTTAGTTGCTAGCATTCTACCTCCCAAGTTTGATGTTAACAACACCGATCGATCAAACATCACTAAAGAGGAGTTAGCTTGCTTGCAACTCAATGTTTGTGTTACTAACTTCTTGAAAAAGTCTGTTTGTGAAGATATATGGAACACCATTTCTAGAAAGAAAGAAATCCGAAGAGATGCACATCTTGTTTGTTCTCTCATCAAGGATATATATAAAAATTTTGAGAGTGGTGATGATGAAGAGCCTGAAGATGTGCTTACACCTGAGAAATGTTCATCTTCATCAACAATCAACCGAAAACTTCAAGTGACATCACTCAATGGTCAAAGCTCAGATCTAGTTACTGCTGAGCCTATATACTCGGCAGTGCCGGTTTCTGAAACCGGCAGTGCCGAGTATAAAGGAAAAGTTGAAGAAGAACAGCTGAGTGAAGAATCAACGTCCTCGTATTGGTCTGCTTCTGATAGAGATCAGCATCAGTGCTTTATGGCTATGTCTGAGAGTGACTCTGACAGTGATAGTGATGATGAGGAGCTTGTGACCGAGGTCAACAAGATGTCACTAAAAGCAAGAAGTCTAGTGACCAAAATAATGAAGAGAGTGATGGAACAAGAACAAGACATATTAAGACTAGAACAACTTCTTGTTGACAAGTGGATGAGCTCATCAACATGAATGTAGATTTGAAGATTCAACACCTTGAGATCAAATGCTCAAATGAAGAGCTCATGGATGCACATGCCAAGCTAGAAGTAGCTCACGAGGTTGTGTTCACCATGTTAAAATCAAGTCAACCAATCAATCACACTTGCTCACAAAATGAAAAGAATGAAAAGCAATCATGGTTCGAGCAAGTGACAATAGAAGATTGCAACGATGATCTAGTCAAGGAGAATGAAGTGCTCAAGCAAGAAGTGGATAGGCTCTTGAGGGACTTGACTAAAATTAAAGGCAAGGACATTGCACAACCTTCTCAAGATAACCGTGAAATCATGGTGAAGAAGCTTGAAAAGGGTTCAACAGTGTGCAAATCTCATGCAATTCTACACCCAAGCCCAACAAGAGCAAGCGCCAAGCAAAAAGGAAGAACCTAGATCACATAAAATGCTTCAAGTGCTCCGAGATGGGGCATTATGCTTTTATGTGCTCAAGAAAGCTAGAAGGCCAGCAAACACTCTCCAAGAGACAAAGAAGTCTGTCCAAGAGAAGATGCTTTGGTTGCTGCAAGAAGGGACACAAGATTGCTTCATGTCCGGGCAGGCCATGCACACTCTATGTATCCGGCAGTGCCGAGTTGGTCAACTCGGCAGTGCCGAGTACAAAGGGACAGCAGCAACCCAAAGTGAATAAAGGCTTCAATAAAGCTCAAGAGCAATATTTGGAGAGAAAAGATTCTGAGAAGGTCAAGAACAAGACATCAAGCAGCATCAAGCACAAGGTATGTTACACATGCCGAGGAAAAGGACATCTTGGTAAGGATTGTCCAAATGGTAACACCCCTAAGCTTAACTTGGTCAACAATGCTAATGATAAACTTAAGGGATCCTCAGGTGGCTCTAAAGCTAGTAGGATAATGAAGTCATCCTCTACAAGCACAAGAGCTATTTGGGTTCCCAAATCGTTGCTGACTAACTCTAAAGGACCCAACGGAGTTTGGGTACCAAAATGTGCTTGAAAAGGTTTTGCAAGTACTTGGAGAAGCATTGGTAACTTGGCAAGCCTTAAAAGACCTTCACTTCATGATTTACATATCAAGCTCAGTGTTGTTGCTCAAATTTTGAAAAATGCCAAGTTAAAGTACAAATGATCTATCATGTTCTCCAATGCATCTTAAGTAACAAGTATCTCTCCCTCAGCTACTTAGTACTCTATACTCGAGTTTGCTTAACATAAGTTAAGTATAGACTCTAATGTAGCTTAGTGTGTCAATTTCAAAATATTAGTCACAATATGACACATGTTGCTCCTAACAAGCTCTATGGTGGAGCTAGAGTTTTATTTTCTACACAGGAGCATTCTCATGCAATAAGCAATCAAGGAAGGTCAAGAAAAATAAAAAATTATTCTGCTGGGTAGGTTCATATGTACCCGGCAGTGCCGGTTTGATAAAACCGGCAGTGCCGAGTACAAAGGCCCAAAATTGATCATGTGCTTCATCAAGCCTCGGAAGATCCGGCACAAGAGCGGATGATCTGGGAAAATGACCAAAGAGCCTCTGACAGTGTTCTAAACTAAACATCCGACCATATCTCGGAAGATCCGACAAGAAGTTCTGAGCGGCTCTGTCTGGTGCCCGGAGGATACAACATCGAGTCGGATGATCCGGGGGTACCTGGTCAGAATCATGCCCATGTACTCGGCAGTGCCGGGTTGACAAAACCAGCAGTGCCGAGTACAAGGCAAATCAGGCAGTGAGCACTTTCTTGGCCAAACTCTTATTATTGCATTATGGTTGTGTTTATTATGACCAAAATATGAAATGAGCATCCTCAAGTATCTTAAATGATTGAAAGTGCATTTATTAAGAATTCAATCCTTGATGCACATATTTAGGGGGAGCTAATTTCATATCTTGTGTCATTGGATTTAATCTTGCTTTCAAGTTTCATGATGTGTAGGATAAAATCAGAAATGCTTCATATACTCGAAATAAGCAAGAAACCATCTTGAGCATGCCACTTGACCTCAAGGTCACCAATCAATCAAGAAATAAGTATCTAACATCAAAATGGGTTGGCTATCCCTCCTAGTGGCAGCTCTCCATGACATGGCTTAAATTCCTTAATTGATCTTAACCGATCTAAAGAATGCACATTGACATATATTCTCATTTATGTGTGCACAATATACTTGTGAGGAATTTAATCTAGATTGTGAGGCTTAGTGTTTGGTAGCTTGATAATTTGCCCTAAGTGATTTTTAAAGGCTATTAAACATAAAGCTAGGGCGTGTGCTACTTATGGTTATCTCTAAGCTTCAGAGCCATTCATGGTGTATCAAGAGTGAGATGACAAGAAGTACATTTGCTGCACAAGTACAAGCCCAAATGAGAAATCCTTCAAGGTGTGAAGGACATGGAGACTCAAGGGCCAAGGTATGTATTTTCATGCTTACTTACATTGATCTTTGTATCTAGGCCCTATACATGCTAGTGTGCGCATATTTTGCATGAAGCACATCAAGTTTCTAGTGCATCTCTAGATATTTAATTGATACCCTCATGTGTTTGACTTAGTGTCAAGTGAACCCTAAAAGTTTGTAGGGTATGAGCTAAATATTCTAAGATTGATGCTTGACTTGAGTTGCTACATGCTTGAGTGACATAAGGTAGAATTTGCAAAATCCAACTAGTATGCTAAGTATGTGCTTTTTGGAAAATATTTGGTTGTTGGTCCTTGTGGCCATGTCAAGTCACCTGTGGTTATTGTTACCTTTGATTGAATGTTGGCTAACCACAAGTGATGAGATTCTCTCAAGTCCATAGGAGCTAGACACATCTCTTCTCAAGGGCTAAACTTTGGAAATTCTATCTTCTCTCAAATCTTTAGCAAGGTTCCTATTATAAAATGGATATCTTAAGTCATGGAACCTAGATATGATCCTAAAGTCTTCCCATCTCCCACTTCCAAAATTCTCAGTTCAGTTCTCTGATTGTTCCATGTAACCGGCAGTGCCGAGTTTCACAACCCGGCAGTGCCGAGTACATTACATGTGAACTGAAAATTTCCTTCATCTCCAAATCTCCATGTTCCAAGAAGTTTTATGGATATTTAAGTACCTGGAACATATCTTGTGATCAATCTTCTTAGAAATCTATCAAATCATAAAATTCGTCTATTCATGTCACGGACCCTATATACTCGGCAGTGCCGAGTTGCAAATCTCGGCAGTGCCAAGTACACAGGGGGCTCTAACAGTTATTTCTCTATTCAACCCGTGACTTACCCCTTCATCCACCCATTCTCTCTCCCATATCCATCCCATCACCCCTCTGCTCCTGAGGGGCGATTTCTTGGCGATTTGGACGTTTGGCCGTGGGATTCAAGGATTGAAGTGTGATTCTTGGTGGTTTCTACTCAGCACTACCGGATCCACATCCAGTTTTGCATTCCCCTCACTTTCCACCATGAGTCAAGGTATATTTCGGCCATTCTTGCCCCGTCTACTTTTCTAGAGTTACTTTCCTAATTTCCTTTGGTAGAACATCTCCTGCAACTCTCTAGAGGATATTCCCTGCGTAGGATCCAAGTTTCCATGGTTAGTTTTGAGGGAACACAATTTGGTATCTCCTGTGTATACCCGGCAGTGCCGAGTTGCAGAACCCGGCAGTGCCGAGTACACACAGAAAATCCTCATTTTGTGTTTCTCGCAAAATTAATCATGCTTTTGCTGTTGGAATAACCATACTAGGGTTTTACCATGTACCAGATCCATCTAGAAAACCTACATCTCCTGATTAAATTTGTTGTGTACTTCCTATGTGTACTCGGCAGCGCCGAGTTGACAAACTCGGCAGTGCCGGTTACACACATACAGTACCCAAGTCATTTCAATCATTTCAATATCTCTAGATGATTCAGCTCAATTCTTTCATACTCTAAGTCTATGGTATGCTTCTGTGATCTCAGATCCTCCAAGACATCCTTTCAGAGTGTTTGAGAGAAGAAGCAAACAAGTGGAAGAAAACGTCAGACCTAGAAGGTCATCAAGAAGACAACTCCCTAGAGGTACTCTATATATCAGTGAGCCAACTCCAGAGCAGCAGGGAGATAACAGTGATGACAACAATACCTCCAGTAATGATAGGGAGGAGAGCGATGAAATTTGTCAAGAATCTCCCCGAGGGCAAAAGAGGAGTGGTCGGTTCATGAGAGGTAGCAGCAGCGGTGGTGGAGTGAGTGTTAGTGGAGGAAATGACAGTGGATATGGGCAGCAAGGTGGAAGTGATGAAAATGAAGAAGTTCATGGTGTTGGGCAGCCTACGTTTGTGCCAGGGATAGTCTTGAGAGAGCCTAGAGTAACACACGATTATATCAAGACAAAATACATGGCTCATGGAATGACAGTCAAGGCTAGAAATGAAAGAGAGAAAAATCCTTTTAATGATAAGAGAAGTGGAAGAGGTGTGGAATATCGATTTCATACAAAGTTTCATCAGGATTTCTACACAAGTGCCATATTTAAGAAGAAGACTAAGGTAGCCCACTCACAGTACATTGAGTGGAAGGCATATGAGGAGATGCATGATCCTATATTTGATGAGATCATTTCTGAGTGTCAGAAAAAGCATGTGTATAGAATGATGGGTTTCAAATATGATTGAAACACTGAGATAATAGCCCAATTCTATGCCACATGCTATTGGGATGACTTTGAGGATGAGCCAGATAAAAGATGGGTTCTGTAACATCCCGCAGATTTGCAGCCTGTTACTTGTAATGAAAAATCGGGATTTAAAATTTTTGTGTGAATTGTTGAGCCATGAATTAATTTGCAATATAAGTTAATTGCTCTCTTTGAAATTCTTAGTAATTTAATTCGTGCATAAAATATTTCTCATACTCATGCATGTGTGATTTGGATTTTATCCGGAATTGTGGAATTCCATGTGGATTTGGTTTGAATATTTTTGAATCTTGCTCGAGTGGAGTTTATATTTGAAATCCCTTTCAAATACAAAATTAAAATCTAACTAGACTAACATCTACCCCCCTTTGGGCCAGCTAACTAAACCTAGGGTTACTTCCCACCCTCTAACTCTCAGCCAAGCCTACCTAACCCAGGCCGCCGGCCTTCTAACCCTCAGGCAGCCCAACACCCCAGCCGGCCCGCTACCTCCTCCCTCGGCCCGTTCACCCGCGTGGCCCAACTCCTCCGCTCAGCCCACCTTTCCTCCGCACGGCCCAGTGCCAACAACCACCGCACCGTCCCACCTTTCTCACCGCCAAGCGGGACCCACGACACAGCTTTCCCCTTCGCCTCTCTCGCTCGTCTCTGCTTTTCCCCGGTGCAAAAGCAGAGCAGGCCAGCTCCGTTGCTGCCGCTCCCACGCGCTCCCGCCCCCGCGTCGCGACAGGGAGGCGATACCGCCTTGACCACGCCCCACCGCGCCTCCCATGACCAACCCTAGCCCGGAGACTTTCTGGAAGCTTCATGGGGGAAATCCCCATCCTACCCTGGCCGCCGCGCTGGCCCGCACACCAAGGGCAGCCATCCCATCACCCGGCCGCTGCTAAACCCTAACCTTCCTCCGCTGATGCGCTGCCGCGTGTCCCCGAGCCTTTCCAGCCGTCCGCGTGTCCCTGATCATGCCCCTCGCAAGCACCCGACCGCCGCCACCTACAAAAGCCAGGCCGCCGCCTCTCCACCAACCAAGCAACCACCCCCTTGGGGTTTTCTCTGCGCGCCACCACCAAGAGAAGAAGGGAGGAGAGGAGAAGAAAGAGGAGGAAGAGGAGAAGAAGAGAAGAGGGAGGAACCAAGCCCCATCGCCAAGAACGCAGGCGCCACGACCACAAGCACCTGCTTCTTCTTCATCAAGCCAGCGCCGAGCCCGAGCACCGCAAGCCGCGACGCGTCGTCCCCGGAAGCCAGTACCTCGACGCCAAGCCCGTGGAGAAGGGCGCAGACCCGGAGCACCGCGCCACCACCACCGGCGTCGACGACCGCGAGCCACGACGTCGAGCCGGCTCTGCTCCACTTCGCCACTGCCTCGCTGACTTCCTGCTTCGCCTTGACCTCCTCCAAGCCCTCGGTGAGCCCCACCCCAAGCCGCCCTTTTGTCCACCTTACTGCCTGCCTGTGAACCTGGCCTTCGTGCCAGATGCTTGCCTCCTCAAGTAGGTCTCGCCATGGCGTGCCCGCGGCCCTGGAACGCCGGGAGCCCACGCGGACGTCACGGCCGCGCTGTGAGCATGGCGAAGCCGCCACCTCGCACACGAGTAAGCCAGCCGCCGTCTCTCGATGCTCTGCGACCCGGCCTACACGCCGGGGTATTCCTCTGCAGGTGCCCCGCGCCGTCGACCCTGCTCCGCGCCTTGTCGCGCGAGCGCGCCCCCGTAACCGCGCTGCCGTTCGACTCTGTCGCGCGTGCCACTCTGCGTCGCGCGTCCGTCGCCCAGCGCCTGTGCCGTTGCTTGCACTCTGCTCCGCTTGGCCATGCCTTGCTCTGCACCGTCGCCGCGCACCTCTTAGCGCTGCCCGCTCGCCACCATCTCACGCGTGCCCACGTGCCGGCCTGGCTGCCGATCGCCGCCGTCCGTTCCTGCTCGGCCAAGACCTAGCCAAGCTTTCCCTTTTTTTTGACCACCCTAACCCTGTACGCCTTCGCCGGAGCTTCGCCGTCGAGGACCATCTCTGGAGGAGCGCAACGCCGCCATCAAAGCTCTGCCGCCCGCCGTGAACCCTGGCCAAGACATTTCGTCGAACGTCTTGGCCGCATCCTCTTCAGGAGCCACACGATCTGACCACATGCCGCAAGCCGCAGGGGATCCCGAAATGACCACAAACGATCCGGTGGACTGGGTTCACATGAACCATTCTCACGGCTCATGGCGGACTCGGTTCACCCGGCCAAAGAAACATCCTTTGCAAAGGAGCCCTTGCCCTTTTCGCCTAGCCCCCTGGAATCCTTTTTATTTTTACGAGAACACCCCTGCGTTTTGCACTTTAGTCCCTGGGCCCTCTCTTTGACCAGCCGCCACGTGTGCGCCACGCAGGCGACACCTCGGCGCCACGCGTGCGCTACGTGGACAGCCACCTCGGCCGTTGACCCGTTGACCGTTGACTGGTCAATGTTGACCAGTCAACGCTGACGTCATCCGGGCCCATGATGACGTCAGCATACCCGGCCCCACTACACTTTTGCAGTTTAGTCCCTGACTTTTTCCAAAATTACAAATAGGTCCCTAAGAATTTACATATAGGTCCTTCCACCTCGGCAGTTTTACATTTAGGTCCCTGGTTGTTTTTCTTTTCTTTTTGGAATTGTTTTAAAGGCTTAGAAAAAGGATTTAAACTTCGAAAAATCATAATAAATCAACCGTAGCTCAGAAAAATATGAAACCAGTTTCTATATTTTTCTAAAATCATGACTAAGCCTTTGGTGTACTGTTTGGGATCATTTGAATCTCCTTTATTTCTGATTTGGCTCTTATTCGGTGTTCATCTGCTAGTATATGCCGATATATTTATTTATGTATGCGTCCTTTAGGATCCCCGGAGGACCCGGACTTCTTCGACGTCGTCGACTACGCTGAAAACGAAGATAAGGACGATACTCCAGGTCCACGCCCATCTGATACTTTTTACCTATTAGGCATTGCAAGTAGAATTGCTAGCGCTTTATTGCTATCTCGTTGTTAGGCGGAGCTTGGTTCTCTGTCCAGTCTGCTACGAAGTCGGCCAAAACCTGAGACTTGATAGCAGTACGTGGAACAAAGGTTATTTGGTGAGCGGCCAAATCTATTGACCACTTGACGATTCGGCCGCTGGCGTCTCGGTTATGGAGTATTTTCCCTAAAGGATTTTCGCTCACGACCGAGATTGGATGGGCCTCAAAGTAATGCTTCAGCTTTCTTGCTGAGATGAGAACTCCGTAGAGTAACTTCTGCACATGGGGATAGCGTACCTTCGACACGGTCAGGACCTCGCTGACGAAGTAGACTGGTCGCTGAACTCCATATGCGTGCCCTTCTTCAGGGCGCTCGACCACTAGTACCGTGCTAACCACTCGGGGGGTAGCAGAGATGTAGAGGTAAAGCTGTTCCCTTGGTTGAGGTGGGACGAGGATGGCCGGCCTCTGCAGGTAATCCTTGAGTTCCTGGAAAGATTGCTTCGCCTCGTCATCCCACACGAACTTGTCCTGCTTCTTGAGCAGTTTGAAAAACGGCAATCCGCGGACGCCGAGTCGTGATATGAAACGACCGAGCACTGCCATGCATCCAGTAAGCTTCTGCACATCCTTCTGACAGGTTGGTGGTAGCATCTTGGTGATGGCCGTGATCTTCTCACGATTTGCCTCGATGCCGCGGTTGCTGACCATGAAGCCGAGTAGTTTACCTGAAGGGACTCCGAAGACACACTTTTCCGGGTTGAGCTTCCACCGGAATTTTCGTAGGCGCTCGAAGACCTTTGTCAGGTTCTCTATCATGTCCTCGGGGTTCATGATCTTGACCACGATGTCGTCGATGTAGGCTTCTACTATGTCTGGAATCAATTGATTCAGACACGCTTGAATTGTCCTCTGGTAGGTTGCGCCTGCGTTCTTCAGACCGAAGGCCATTGTATTGTAACAATAGGCGCCGAACGGCATGATGAACGCGGTCTTTATCTGGTCTTCCAGTTTTAGGCCTATCTGGTGATAGCCTGAGTAGCAATCGAGAAAACAGAGCAGGGCGGAGCCTGCCGTGGAATCAACGACTTGATCGATGCGGGGGGAACGAAGGGTTCTTTAGGGCAAGCTTTGTTGAGATCTGTGCAGTCAACGCACATTCTCCAATCATTATTATTCTTTTTTCTTACAAGAACTGGGTTAGCTAACCAGTCGGGGTGAAACACCTCCTGAATAAAACCAGCAGCTAACAGCTTTGTAATCTCTACCCTAATCGCCTCCTTGCGGTCCTGCGCGAATTGACGAAGCCTCTGCTTGATCGGTTTGGCAGTCGGATTGACCTTCAAGGAGTGCTCGGCAAGTTCCCTTAGGACACCTGGCATATCGGATGGTTTCCACGCGAATATGTTGGCGTTTTCCCTTAGGAATTTGACGAGCATTTCTTCCTATTTGGGGTCTAGCTCAGCCCTGATGATGGCCGTCTTCTTCGGGTCGTCCAGGTCCAGCGAGATCCTCTTCAGCTTCGTCTCCTTGCTTGGCGCGATGGCTTCTCTTGCGGGCCTCTTGGCGGGGATCTCCAGAGAGTCCTTGTCCACCTCCTGTGATGCAGCCAGTACTTGCGTCATGCGCTTCGACATGTCCAGGGCAGCTGCCGCGTTGAGGGTCTCCTGTTCGCATGTGTAAGCGACTCGGATGTCCCCAAGACGGTGATTACGCCCTTGGGTCCTAGCATCTTGACCTGCAAGTAGACGTAGTGGGGGATCGCCATGAACTTGGCGAGCGCCGGCCTCCTGAGGATGGTGTGATATGCAGTCTCAAAGTTCGCCACCGTGAACTGTATATGCTCGGTCCGGTAGTTGTTCCGGTCTCCGAAAGTAACGGGCAATGTGATGTGCCCGAGTGGTTCTGCCCCCTCTCCCGGTATCAAACCGTAGAACGCGGATTGGGGGGGACGCAGGTCGAGAGTGGTCAGGCCGAGCTCCTTCAATGTGTTAGCAAAGAGGATGTTCAGGCCACTGCCACCGTCGACTAGCACCTTGGTGAGCTGAACGTTGCGGATCGTCGGAGCTACTACCAAGGCGTGGGATCCGGGCTTCGGTATGAAGCTCGGGTGATCTTCCCGGGTGAAGGTGATCAGAACTTCCGACCACTTGAGATACTCAGGTACCGATGGCTCCCTTGCGTGCATGACCTGGCGGTGGGTGAGCTTTTGCTGGCGCTTCGTCTCGAATCCTTCCGGTCCGCCGTAGATCATGCGGACCACTCGGTCGGCCTCCTGAAACTCGTCGCCGGGCTCGTCGGTCCGCCTATCCTCTCTTGGGGAACCATCGTTCCTCTTTCTGTATGGAGGGCCTCTGTTGCCCCCAGTGAAGGCTCGCTTGAGCCCGTAGCACTCTCGTGCCGAGTGCTTGTGCTTGTGGTATGGACATTGCTCATCGAGCATGTGCTGGAAATCTTCTGGAGTTACCCGGCCTCTGGGCCGGTCCAGAGTGGCGACCATATCGCCCTCGCTTTTCTTCTTGCGAGGGTGACTGTCGCTGCGACGATGGTCATCGTGTCGATCTTCGTCCTCGCTGCGGTCGCGCTTGTGGGTCGTCTTGTTCTCCTCCTCCCAGGGATTCTTGATCTCACTGAGTTGTTCCTTCTCCGCAATCTCTGCGTCCGCCCACGTGCTAGCGACCCGGAACATGTCATTGACAGTCACGGGTGGCTTCCGAGTCCACTTGTGGATCAGTCTTCCGTCGGAGATGCCGTTCTGGAAGGCGGTCATCACCTCCTGATCTGTCACGTCCGTAATGGAGTTGCGCTTCTCCGAGAACCTGCGCACGAAGTCATGCAGGGTCTCGTTCTTGCGCTGTCGTATCTGGCCGAGGAGCCGTTTGCTCCCGGGCCTCTCCCAGGTTCCGAGATAGTTACCGATGAAGAGTACGGTAAGCTGATCCCAGTTGTCGACGTCTTGCGGGAGTCCTGCCAGCCAGTTGCGGCAGTCTTTGGTGAGCATGATGGGAAGGTAGTTCGCCATCACGTCCTCGTCGCCGCCAGCCGCTTGTACGACGGTGTAGTAGATCTGAAGCCATTGGGATGGATCATACTTGCCGTCGTACTTGTCGATGTCTGACAGCTTGAAGCCTCTGGGCCATGTCTTGCGCGAGGTAATCTTCCTCGGACTCGGAGAGGTCAGTTGTGGGCGTGTCACGCTCCAAGCTACTCGGAGTTAATCCTCCGGGTGATCCTAGCAGTTCCGGCTCCGTAGAGGAGTCGGACGCGGTGTAACCCTCTTGCAAGTCAGTCTAGGATTGAGGGTCCCCGTGGGTTTGACTTGTAGGAGTCGCTCTCAGAGGGGGAATCATCCGCCTGGACGATGTCCTTCATCTTCTGCTTCTGGGTAAGCGCGCGGAAGCCGGGGGTCTGGATGGTGATGACCTCAGGGCTCGGGACGCGCGTCGGCTGAGCTTTTACGCTCTGAGATGACTCGGCGACGCGACTCTCAGGAGCCGGATCGGAACCAAGTGGTTGTTGATCTGCTCCCGCCTGGTTGGGCCTCGCGTTTTGCGATAGACTCAGCGGGGTAAGAAACGGCGCGATCAGATGCGATCGGACCGGATTGGGCCGTGATGGCCGAAGTCGGCGCCAGAGAGGAAACCTCCGTGGCGGTTGTAGTTCCTGCCGCTTGAGTGTCCAAGACAGCGGTGGTGATGTTCCCGAACTGGATCTCGAATCCGTCGACGTTCGGGAGGTTGCAGCTGTCCAAGATCTTGACGCGATCCATCAGGCTCACCAGATTGATCTCGGCGATATCCCTTACCTGGCGCGCCACTGTCAGTGATATGATCTCCGGCAGTCTTCCACGGGGTAGCCCACGAAAGTGATTTGTATGTAGGGAACATCGCAAAGATCGGAAGCAAGATGGTTAGGATGGACAAACACGAGGGTTTAGACAGGTTCGGGCCGTCGACTCGACGTAATACCCTACGTCCTGTTTTGGGGTGTTGTATTGCGTGGGTTGTGTGTTGATGATGAGATTCGTTCTTTGGAGGGGGTCCCTGCCCGCCTTATATATCGGGGGGCAGGGTTACAAGTCGGTTTGTAACCGATCCTATCTCTAAGGATCCTTTCCTTCCTTACAAAAACTCCTATTCTAACTAGAACTTCTCCTTCCACATCCTTCCTATATGCGCCGACTTGTCCCGCACGTCATCAGGTCCAGAACGGTGGGCCGGGCCGCCCCCTATTGGTGGGCTGCCAGGCTTGCTCGCGAGGTACCCGGGTACTATATCCCCCACAGAGATGATGATGAGCCCGCATAGCCTATTTATATATCCTGATTCCTTGATTGCCTACTACACTACTATATATGATATGCTATGCTTGCATGTGTGGGATATAGTGGTGGTTTAAAACCTCTTGGCGTGAGTGTTTTGGGATGGGGAAACTTGGAGAGTTTTGAACCCCCGGCTGGAGTAAACAGACATTAACCGACCCTCGGGTCGGGGAGGAACTTTGGACACCTCATGGCGGGATTTGAGGAGAAGGCGGGCTTTACCTATGAAGGTTGCCGATGGAGGACTTTGCTGCTCTGGTCTAGATGTATCGGTTGTACTATGCTTCGCGGGACTATGTAAACGTGCGCACCGCTTATCCCTATGGGAGGGGTTCCAGCCATTCTCTTTCTCGGTGGTACCAGTCCTGAGGGAGTAGTGCGTTAGGATTGGGCGGTTTCCAAACATGCCCATGTGACATTCGGGATGTTTGGCGCCCGGCGATTCTCGCCCTCGTTTCCGAGACTCTCAGCGCCCGTGTGCGGTGTTGGAGACTCACGCTCCCGGATCGTGCGGGTTTACTCGTATGGGTCCAAATCCGGGAATTCAGGCTGGTGCTATCCGGTTAGGGAGTCATGGTTGTGGGTTGTGTCTCAAGACGGCGGCCACCGTCTGCAGCCCGAGTGGGTCCTGGCGTACACACTCTGCATAGTTAAAACTATACATATAGCCGCGTCCTCGGTCATGGACACCCCTGCGTTTTGTTTGCTGATTAGTGTTTTGGGATTTCTATCTCCCCCTCTTCTAAAACTTATAGGTTGGGATGAGAGCTACTAGTTCAGGATAAGGTCCGGCGTGTGCCGTTGAGATGGGGAAAGATAGAAGCTTTCCCCGTCGACTCGAGAGGAGAAGGTGGTGAGGTTGAGACGGGACGCTGGCGTGCCAGAACAGCCCGTGGTGTTGTGATATAGTTTGGGATAATGATGAAGGTATTTTACTCTTTACTGCTGCTGCATAGGAAACTCGAGCCATTCCTTGTTATACTTTTACCCTTTAGATGATAGGCCACATAAAGCTTGCATACAGATGGTGACGTGGACCTATCCCATTCCTTGGGGATAGTTTGTGAGTTGCAGGTTAGGACTTGGCGTTCAAGTCCATATGTGTTAGATGGGTAGCGCTGCTTCGCTCAAGGTTGCTTGTGGATCAAGGATGAAGACTTGAAGACATAGCTACCGCTACGCAGGACTTCCGCTTGTCGCTCAGCCCGAGAGGCTTGTATTATACTCGTATTTCCATGTTGGTATGGATGTAATTCCCCTCTTGTAATATAAATTAGTTGTATGACTATGATATTATGCTGAAACGAGATCTGTACGTGATAGCTACTGATCCAGGGACTATCACAAGGGTACAGATAGCCGGATTCTCGATTACGAAAATCTGGGACGTTACAGGTTCATTGGATGACTGAGGGAAATTGGTATAAAATCACCTATCTAGAATTTGTAGCCCTGTTCAGATTTGAGAAAAGTGACTATGATCGCAGAAAAATTCACATTGGTGCTCACCTTCCTAAAGAAAACATGAAGGACATGTACATGCCTGGACATGAGCACTATGTTGGCAAGATTAAAGGACTGATCCCCTTCTATGGCTATCTCAACAAATTCTTCAGAAAAACTCTAGCCCCTAGGGAGGGTGACTATGGCAACATTTCAGCTTTTCTGAAAAATTTATTACATGCCATGACATCCGGTGAAGAAGAATTCAGTGTCTTTGACTACATTTGGGAGGAAATCAAGGATATATCCAAGTCACCACAAAAGAGTTGTGGTTATGGTCCATATCTGATGTTCATGATAGATAACAAGACCAAGATCAAGTTTGAGTGTGATTATGTGCACACACCCTTGGGCATTGAGATGGATTATCATCCAGGTGTGACCCTTAGTGAGGTGATACAGATGAGGCAAAATATGGCAGGCCTAGGTGATGTTGGGGCTGCCCAAGGGGCTCCTAGTGCTCCACCAGGTCCTTCATGATCTCGCTCTAGGCATGGTGGCACTAGAGAGCAGGATGTGCAGAAGCCTCAGTCCCTAATGAGAAAAATATTCAACTTATTCATGGGGCTATGCAAGAATCAAAGGGACATCCAAGTTGAGCAAAGAGCATAAAGAATTAGAGACAAGAAGCAAATGGATGAGCTGAAATTAATTCACAATGCCTTGCACATTGATCCCCCTCGCTCTCCTATCTCTTCTCCTAGTCCTGAGCCAGAAATTCCTTCTGTGGATGACATGGTACATAATTTTGCTGAGGCACCTTACTATGATCAGTTTGGGCACATCTACTATCCTAATTATATATATGATCCTCCTTCAGCTGCACCCCCTCCACCTCAGACCCAGCAGCAGCACCCACACACTTCTCAGCAGCCTCCTAGCACTGCGGATTGGCTCTTTGGAACTCATCCTGGTGATGCCGGCCAAGGGACTAGTGGCTATGGAGGACGACGTGATGATGATGATGATGATCAGCCGTAGAATCTTCCAGTTACACTCCCCTGAGGCCCTTGTTGGTGTTGGATGACAAAGGGGGAGAGAAAGATCAAGATTAAAGCTTTGACCATATTTTCAGTGTCTCTGTTCTGTATACTCGGCAGTGCCGGTTTGGGTGTGGTATGCCACACACAGTTGTAATAAATCTCATTTTAGCTCATTTGGATTTGAGAAAAATTGTAATGTGTGCTATTTGTGTGGTGAACCATGTTTAGTTGCTTAAATTCAAGACTTGATATATGTTAGTGTGTTGAAATGGATTGCTTTGATGAAATGTTGATTTTCTCAGTTCTGACCCAAGTGTACTCTGTGTACTCGACAGTGCCGAATCTTGCAACCCGGCAGTGCCGAGTACACAGGTATATCCTGATGTGCTTAATATACTCGGCAGTGCCGAGTTTAGCAACTCAGCAGTGCCGAGTACATTGTGACAGAACTGACCATTTCTTCCTTTTTATGTTTTGTGAGATATTTGTCATATGCATCACATTATACATGTTCACACACTTGTTTTGCACCCCCACAGATGCTGAGATTTAGGGGGAGCTCAATGTTTTCATGAATATGTGCAAAAAAAATGGCATTTAAGGCCAAAGTTGTTGAATTCAAACATTGCGCATATTTAGGGGGAGCTCAATCTAAATCTGAGCATATGAAAGCTTCATTGATATATCTTTTGTAAGCTTTAATCAAGGTTGTCATCAATCACCAAAAAGGGGGAGATTGAAAGTGCATCTAGGCCCCTAGTGGGTTTTAGTGAATTGAGTGACACTAAGATTAAAGAGCTAATGATCTTGTTGAGTTTATGAGCAGGAATTTATTATAAAATCAATGAATTGGTTACAAAAGATGTATTCCATGTGGTGATGCAAAGAGGCTCATACGACAAGTCAATTGACTAGGCTACGGTCAATAGCGAAAAATTGGCAAGCAATGAGTTAATTTGAATTGAGACATGTATTGATGGCAACTATTTAGTCTCATATCAAGATGGAGCTTGTTGATGATGACATAGCGCTAGAAGGGATTCTCTTGCAAAGAAATGAGTTATTTATTTGAAGAGAAGATCTAAGAAAAAGTCAAAGTGCAAACTAAGGGAAAATGGTCAAGAAAGATGATGGTATGGGACATCATTGATCTACACTTGATACATATCTTGTATATGAGGCATGGACATTGTGATTCAAATCAAATGGTCAAAGTTGATAAATGGACTTTATGAATGATGCAAGCCTACATGAAGCTCTAAGTGATGCTAAGGTGAAGAGTCAGAGTTCGGGATAGTGTTTCAAGGTACCAAGCAATGTGTGATCAAGTTGCGGCTTGAGTCATGGAGTCTTTGCTAGGGGTGAAGAAACTTTCTTTGGATTCAACTTGATGATCTTGGTCATGAAGAGTTTATTGTAGAGAAGCGTCAATCTTTTAGAATCAAGTGAATTGAACTAGAAGAGGCTTTCATTCGAAGACAAGAGTTCAAGTCACTAGCTCAAGGAAATTGTGCTCAGTTCAAGGAACCAAATGAGATGCACTCCTCAGATTGTGAAGTTGAAGACACGGCATCAACATGCAAATGATAAGCTCAAGTTGTAGAAATGTACTTTATTTTTTATCTTGAGTATAGGTATGTCGTACTATCAAGAGGGATGCATCACATAGTGTTTTGGTTCAATCTCAATGCTCAAGTAACCTAAGTGAGTTGAGAGAGACACAAAAGCCTCACGCACACACTTGTGAGTTTCTGAGCGCATATACTCGGCAATGCCGAGTTTACCAACTCGGCAGTGCCGAGTACATAGAGTGTGCCAACGGCTAGTTTTATTCTAAATCTCGGCAGTGCCAGATTTGTGAACTCGGCAGTACCGGGTTCACCACGGCTAGTAACGGGTAGTTTTCTTGGAGTGGAGTATTTATACCCCACGACCTCAACTGTTGCTAGCTGCTGCTTCTGAGAGTTCCTATGTGCTTCCTTCCTGTTCTAAGATAAGCAAAAGCCAAGTAAGCTCTCCCCAACCTCTCTTTGTGAGATTGCACATTCAAAGTGATATCTTTGTGTTGGGTTGAGAGAGATAGCTTGAGAGACATCAAGAGCACAGCAAAACCTTGAGCATTTGAATTGGTCCGAAAACGTGTGATTCGCATTTGTTACTCTTGGAGCTTTGCTCCTAGACGGCTAGGTGTTGCCCGGTGAGCACCCGGTTGTGTGGGCTGTCACGGGAAGTTTGTAAAGGTCGGTTTCCACCTCAAGGGAACCATTCTTCTTAGTGAAGGGCCATAGTGTGCTTGAGTGGCACTTTGGCGGGGAGGCTTCGCGGAGCTCCTCAAACGGAGATTAGGAACCACTGATCTTGCCTTGTTGTGGGCATGCAATGGGTCTGAACTTCGGTAAAATCCTTGTGTCAATCGTGCTTGATTATTGTGTTGTGGATTTGAGGAGCTCTCCATTGAACACTTGTGTTCTTGGAGATATTTTTGTTTCTTTGTGTGTAGGGACTGTGTGAGCCTGCTCAGGAACATCATCTAAGCATCCTCTACATTTGGGGTCTGATCCAAACTTATTTACTCACACTTATACATTGTACTCACTCTGCTCTGTGTGTACTCGGCACTGCCGAGTTGACAAACTCGGCAGTGCACGTTACATTGACTGCTCAGCCAAGTATATCTCTATATACTCGGCAGTGCCGAGTTGACAAACTCGGCAGTGCCAGTTTTGGCAGGCAGTGAATTTTATCCGCTGCATTTTGAGTGAAATTGTAGGTGCGCCTATTCAACCCCCCCCCCCCCCCTCTAGGCGACATCACGGTCCTTTCACATAGAGGCAACAATCACCAATTTAAATTTGGATTGGGATGGCTGCTTAAGGATGGTTTCCAGGATATGCTAGCTGAGGTGTGGCAAAGAGAGACTCGGGGAGTAACTCCCATGCAGAGATGGCAAAATAAGATAAGAGCCCTTCGAAGGCATCTGAGAGGATGGGCTAAAAATTCAGTAGGGGAGAGTCGAAGGAAAAAATCCTTTTTGTTAGAACATTTAGACTTTTTGGATAGGAAATCCGAAGTTGTGATGTTAACACCACAAGAGTTAGAGTATAAACATTGTCTTACAACTGAGTTGACTAAACTATTGAGGGAAGAAGAGTTGTATTGGTTACAACGGTCCAAGGCGAATAGGTTGACACAAGGTGATAACAATATGAAATACTTTCAACTCCTTGCAAATGGTCGATATCGAAAATTTAGGATTTACCAGTTAGAACAAGATGAGGGTGTTATAGTAGGACAGGAGAACCTAAGGACATATATAAGTAATTACTACAAAGGTCTTTTTGGATCTCCAGAAAGTAATCATTTTCAGCTAGATGAAGCGAAGCGTATACGGGAGATATTCCTCAAGTTTCTGATCTAGAGAATGAAATACTTACTAATGCGTTCAGTGAAAATGAGATTAAAGAGGCAATTTTACAAATGGAACACAACAAAGCTCCAGGGCTAGACGGGTTCCCAGCTGAGTTTTATCAAAACTTCTAGGATGTAATTAAGACTGACCTTATGGCACTTTTTAATGATTTTCATCAAGGGAACTTACCTCTCTACAATCTCAATTTTGATGTAATTACATTACTACCAAAATGCACAGAAGCAATAAAGATCCAACAATACTGACCTATTTGTCTACTTAATGTAAGCTGAAGGACCGAAATGGCGACCAGAGAGGGGGGAGTGAATGGGAGCCGATAAAAATTCATTCCAACCAATCCGGCTATTTTCCCAAATCAACTCCGAAACCTCCGAAAGCGATCTTGCCAAGATCACGTAGCCATTGTCAAGCTACTGACCCTAGGAACAAGAAATACGCAGCGAAACTCGAATCGATCGAAACGAACACAAAACGGCCCGAAACAGGACTCGATCCAACACACCCAGGGGGGCGGTTAAACCGGGTCAGGGGGGCAGTTAAACCGCCCAGGCCTAGGAAGCTCGGGAAAAAGTCAAACCGAAAGTGGATCTCCCAAACCGCTTGAGCTCTTGAGGCGAGATTTTGGTCAGATGATCTAGACCTCCAGTGGAGTGTTTTTCCAAAAGATCTCGGCCTCTAACTCACTACAACTCCCGGAATCTCAGATCTCACGAAGAACACCATGACCTCGAGTTCATCCCGAAAATCTCAAATCCAAAGCGATTCCCGGCGTTTGGGGGCAAAGGATCACCAGCAAAAGAGGCACAAGGCACTCATACGTGAATCCCCCAAAGAAATCCGAGAGAAAACGCCCTAGAAAGAGAATAACGAAAATCCCCCAAAAATAGCTCCGAAATACCCCCGAAAATAGAAAAGGAAGAAGGAGCTCGGGAAATCAAATCATGGCACAAAGATGAGTAGCACAAACTCTATCACATAACCATGAATTCACCTATACAAAACTAGGAATGATTCGAAGTAGTTCTAGGTGGAGGGGATGAAGGGAAAACTAGTTCAAAGGAAAAACTAAAGAGATAACTAGAGAGATAGCAGCCACCAGCCCTGGGAGGGGCTATTAGTAGTCCAAGTGGTGGTGCTCTAAAGACTAAACTACCCCTAAGTGATACATACCCCTCAGGGGCAAATTTGACATTTGGTTCTCAGATATTTTCCGGCTCGGGCACCTTCTACTGCAAGCTAGCTTCCCTCCGACGCAAGCCTTGCAGTCACGTCGCGTGTCCTCCGGATCGAAGCTCCTCGACGCCGGTTTTGGGTCAGCCCAGGGGGGGCGGTTAAACCACCCCTGCCAGCCACACTCGGCCCAGCAGCCCATCTTTGCCGCGTCGACTCCTCGGTCCTTGGTTTTGAGGCCCAAACCAAGGGAAACTGTCCACCGATGATT
Source organism: Urochloa ruziziensis (assembly GCA_015476505.1). Taxonomy (NCBI): domain Eukaryota; kingdom Viridiplantae; phylum Streptophyta; class Magnoliopsida; order Poales; family Poaceae; genus Urochloa; species Urochloa ruziziensis. The sequence goes on along the minus strand of CM027122.1, from coordinate 21,134,907 downwards.
TTGTGGCCAAATCACCAAACCCCGCGCGCAAACTTCGGTTGTTAGCCACCACCTTGCGCCGGCTTCTCGTCCGCGTACGAGCTTCGGTTGTGAGCCGCTACCTCGCACCGAAACCACGTCCCCTTGCTCGTTCTTGCCAGCATGTGAACCGCACTTGATCCACCGGCCACCGGGTCCCTCGAACCAAGCCTACTTGTCTCTCCGCTCCTCGGAGGCCGCCATGGCTAAGACCTTTCGCGCCTGTTCTTCACCTTGCACCAATGCAATCAAGCTGCATCCTACACCTGCAATACTTGAGCCAAGGGAAACGTCAATCCACACCACGTTGTCAATCACTCATCACACCAGGAAGCGACCATCCACCGATCCTAGGACACACCGGGTCCTCAATCTCCCCCTTGATGAGTGCATTGACAACACACACATAGTAACCACTGAGATAAAGAAAATATAAAAGAAATCGAAAACAAGACTCAATCAAGTGACTAAAAGCAAGAACAAGCTGAAAACAAAGTCACTTCGTAAGAGAAAGCTCCAGAAACGCCGACCCTTCAAGAAGAAGCGAAAGGGCTCAACACCATCGGCAAAAGAGCAAAACACCAAAGCACAAGTCACAAATCTCCAAATCACTTTTCAGGACACTCAAAGCACTCCCCCTGCAAAGATGCAACTCCCCCTGAACAAGTGAACTTGTGCGTGTGAAAAACACTCGAAAATGGCTCAAATCTCCACAAGTCTTGTGCACTCAGCACAGGGGCGGATGACCCAACTTGAAAATGCCAAAATTGCACAATCGAACTCACAACGATGCCGTTCCAACTTGAAAACGTTCCAGATGTGCCCAGCAAAGTTTTCCAATGCTCAAACTCTCAGAAACTTCACAAATTTTTGAAAACTCTCATTTTGGCAAAACTTTAACTTCTCACACAAAACCGACAAATTCTAGAGCAAAAGCTTTATCATAGATTCAGCAACAAATCCCCCTTGCAAAATGCTCTAGAAATTCTCCCCCTTGTTGACAATGCACACATCAAGGAAAAATGTACAAAATGCAACTACAAGCTTCTCAAATATACAATGAGCAATACAAAATGCTACAAGTTAGAGAAGAGGTAAACAAGATAGTTCATCGTGTGACACCGGGCATTGCCATCAAGAAGGTGAAGACATATATCCAATTGATAAAGCCATGAGCAAGTTGTGTAGTTTTATCAAAAATGTCACCACATGAGCAAAGTCCTAACCATGGATTGTTCAAGCAAAAATGAACTTCATCTCACCAAAATCATGAAAGGACAAGCATTCTTGACAAAAGATCATCATAAACGCCCAAGTTCTACCTCATGTCATGTCAAAGCACGGAGCCATGTGTTCACTTCTCATGGGAGACTTCTCCGGCAAACAACATGCAACCGCTTAGCACCCATGTGTGCAAGTGTGTGCAATGGTGAAAGCATGGAGACATGAGCATAATCTTTTGCAAATATATCTTTTTCTCATCTTTCTTCTTTCATGCATAGACATCTCATTTCTTAAGTTTTTCAAATTAAGCATGGTACATGAAATGTCTTTGCGACAAAAAGAAGCTTATGCTCCTCCACAAGATAAAGCATGGGCTAAACATTTACAATGACAAAGGTCTTTGACCCAATTGAAAAGAATATCACATCCTAGCATGATCTTAGGCAAGATATAGCCATTTCGGCTCAAACAAGACATGCAAAGGCATTTACTCATGGGTGAAAGACTTTAAGTTCAGTTTGTCATTTTAATTCGAAAAGAGGCTATCTCAATAGAATATATATCAAAACCATCAAGAGCATAGTCATCCATACAATCAATCCCTAGCCAGCCTGCCTAAACTCTAAAATGTAGCAAGGTGTACCAATCACTGCATATAGGAGAAGCTCATCCTAAGATATGATACAAAAGATGAAATCAAGATACAAAAACAAGAAAAATGTATATCAAGATACAAAGATGGTACAATAAAATACATATGCTACAAGAGAAGCCTCCAAAACTCAGCTCAGAAAACTGCACACACACCAAGTTCTCCTCGCAAGCGGGTGAAGGTAACTTGGTCAAGTGGCTTAGTGAAAATGTCTGCAAGCTGGTTTTGGTAGAAACATGGGCAAGCTCAATATCTCCTTTCTCCACATGATCTCTCAGAAAGTGGTACCTCACTTCTATGTGTTTGGTTTTGGAATGAAGCACAGGATTTTTGGCTACGCTTATGGCACTGGTGCTATCACAAAGAAGTGGAACATGGGACATGTCTAATCCAAAGTCTCTCAAGGTGTAGGTGATCCAAAGCAACTGGGAACAACAGCTAGCAGCAGCAACATACTCGGCTTCAGTGGTGGATTGGGCTACACTAGACTGCTTGCGAGAAGACCAAGACACAAGAGACGAACCGAGAAACTGACACTGACCAGAAGTAGACTTGCGATCAACACGGCATCCAGCAAAATCCGCATCAGAAAAACCATGAAGTGCAAGAGTGGAATCGGCAGAATACCAAAGACCCAGCTCAGGAGTAAACTTGAGATACCTGAAAATCCGCTTGACGGCCTGACGATGTGAAGTCCTCGGTGAAGCCTGAAAACGAGCGCACAGACACACGTTGAACTGTATGTCCGACCTCGTCGCCGTCAAGTAGAGGAGGGAGCCGATCATGCTCCGGTACTCCTTCTGGTCCACTGATTCTCTGTCCTCATCTGCATCCAAAGCTGTAGTCGTACTCATCGGCGTAGTCATCGGCTTGGACTCGCTCATGTCGAATTTCTTGAGAATGTCCTTAGTGTACTTGCTTTGGTGCACGAATGTCCCATCCTTTGTTTGCTTGATCTGCAGCCCGAGAAAGAACTGCAACTCTCCCATCATCGACATCTCAAATTCCCTGCTCATATCGTCTGCAAACTTGGCAACAAGATCATGAGAAGAGCCACCAAAAATGATATCGTCCACGTAAATCTGAACGATTAAAAGATCATTGCCATTTCTCAACAAGAAGAGCGTCTTATCAACTTTCCCATCACAAACCCCTTGCTAAGCAAGAACCCTCTCAACCTGCCATACCACGCTCTGGGTGCTTGCTTTAGGCCATATAAAGCTCAGTGGAGTTTGTACACTCGGTGTGGGTATCTCTCACTCTCAAAACCCGGGGGCTGCCTCACATACACTTCTTCCTCGATCACCCCATTCAAGAAGGCACTCTTCACATCCATTTGGTACAATTTGAACCCTTTAGCAACTGCAAATGCTAGAAGGATCCGAATTGCCTCCAAACGGGCAACAGGAGCAAATGTCTCCTCATAATCTATCCCCTCCTTCTGCGAAAACCCCTGAGCAACCAACCTCGCTTTGTTTCTCACAATCTCACCACTCTCATCCCTCTTGTTCTTGAACACCCACTTGGTTCCTATAGGATGGCAATTTGGAGGTGGTGCTACTAACTTCCACACCTGATTTCTCTCAAAGTTCTCAAGCTCTTCATGCATGGCATTGACCCAATCAGAATCAGATAAAGCGTGTCCAACATTTTTGGGCTCAAAAGACGCGATAAAAGCAGAATGAGCATAATGAGAGATGTTCTGTGACCTCGACCGTGTAGTGCTTCATCCAAGTTCCCGATGATCTTCGAAGGTGGATGATCCCTCTCTACCAGCCGGGGAGCTTCTCGCCTCGAGATTGCCTCCCCCTCAACATCAGCTTCCACTTGAACTCGATCAGGAGCGCGACTCGACGAAGGTGTAGCAGAGGGACCGTCGTCGAACGTCGTGGTAGTAGTGGAAGTAGAAGGTACACGATCTCCACATGGTGCATGAATCTCTTCATCATCTTCATCATCAGGCTGTTCTTCCTCAAAGATGGGCTGTCCCAAATCATCATCACCTGCACACTCAAAAGCAGAAGAGCTACACGGAATGGTCTCGTTGAAGGTGACTTCGCAAGTCTCCATGATTTGGTTAGTCTCAAGATTGAGCACACGATATGCTTGAGAATGATTAGCATAACCAAGAAAAATTCCATCCATCGAACGAGACTCAAACTTGTCCAAATTTCCTTTCTTTAGAATGAAACACTTACAACCAAAGACCCGAAAGTGACTCACATGGGGGGAACGACCATGGAAAACCTCATAGCAAGTTTTCTTCTTGAAAGCACGAAGGAAAATTCGATTTGAAACATAGCAAGCTGTGTTCACCGCTTCTGCCCAATACTTCCTAGGGGTCCTATGCTCATCTAGCATCGTCCTAGCCATCTCACAAAGTGTTCGATTCTTCCTTTCCACAACTCCATTCTGACAAGCAACATATGGCGAAGAGTATTGATGTTCGAGACCAAGATCACGACAGAAGGCATCGAAACGAGTGTTCTTAAATTCCGTACCATTGTCACTACGTATAGCTCTCATGGCACCACCATTACTCTCGTTTTTCAACCTCAAAATCAGATCTCGAACAAAATCAAATGTCTCATCCTTCGACGCTAGAAAGAACACCCAAGCATATCGAGAAAAGTCAACCACAATCACAAGAACATACCACTTCCCACCAACTGAACGAACGCGAGCAGGGCCAACCAAGTCCATGTGCAAAAGCTCCCCTGGACGCTCAGTCATAACATCTGTCAAAGGTGGGTGGGAAGCAGCAACCATTTTACCATGCCTACAAGGTGCACAAACCAAATCTTTCTCGAACTTGAGCTTGGGCAATCCTCGGATAAGGTCAAGAGCACTCAAGCGTGTGAGTAGATCAAAGCTCACATGACCCAATCTCCTATGCCACTTCCAAAGCTCAGAAGAAGTAGCAGCGATCAAACACCGTGAAGGACCAAAAGATCGAGAAAAATCAGCACGAAAAATCTGTCCCTCGGGAATGATCATACACACAAGGTCACCTCGAGAATCAAGAATTTTAGAATCACCACGCTTAAATCGAACATCATAACCCTCATCAAGAAGCTGAGAAACTGAAAGCAAATTGAAACCAAGATTCTTGACAAGAGCAACCCGCTTCAACATGAAATTGTCACTAACCTGAATAGCACCCTCAGACAACACTCTACCTCTACCCTTATCCCCAAAAGTGATGTACTGCCTGGACACCACCGGGGTGAGACTGGAGAACCACTTCCCATTACCTGTCATGTGTCTCGAGCAGCCAGAATCCATCAACCAAAAGTTCTCCAAGCCTCCCACCTGCACAATCAGAAACGAGAACGAGAATGAGCGAATGACTCGACACTGGGGTTAGCACAAAATGAGTCAAACCATTGTCGGGCCATCTACTCAAAAGAGGGGTTAGCAAAATCAACTCTACCACGTGAAACCCTCTCGTCTCTCACCATCGGACCTCTAGCACCACGCGGGGGAAAACGTGGCCTAGACTCTCTCCTCGCCTCGAAGCTATGGCAATGTTATCCTAAACACTAAACGGTAAACAGTCGGTCACCCTTTGTTTAGCGTTTAGTCCGTTTAAACGGTGTTTAAACGGAGTCAAACGGCCTAAACGGTTTTGCATAGTAACACTAAAACATACATATTTGTGTACATAAAAGTCAAACTTGCTAGAAGTTCTATATATTTGCACATCTAAAAAGTAAGTATTCTACCAAATAATATTTTTGGGAGAAATCTGTATCCTACAACACTTCGTATACTTACGATTTTAATTACTTCGAAGTTCATTATGGTAGTTGTAATCATCCTATTGACTAAATTATGAATTTAATGGTTATTTAACTTATGTAATCATGATTAACTCGAGTGTGTTTAGACGGTTTAGATGATTTTAAACGGTTTAAACGGGTTTAAACGGTCCAACCGTTTAATCCACCGTTTAGGGCTAAACGACACAGTCGACCTCTGTTTACCGTTTAAACGGTGTTTAAACGGACTAAACGACCGTTTAGGCGAACAGAGAGCTATGGTCGAACCTCCCTGAACCAAACTGACCACGAAACGGAGGCCGCCTAGCAAACTCACGACTAGCTGGAACACCACGACTGCCAACCACAGGAACTGTGCGCACAAAGGCATCGCCTCTCGCCCAGGGTGAACGAGACACAGGCACACCTCTAGCACCACGCGGGGGAAAACGTGGCCTAGACTCTCTCCTCACCTCCTTCTCTCTTCTCACCTCCCTCTTCTTCCTCCAACAAAACTCCTCAAGGTGTCCATCCCTTCCACAATTGTCACACTCTGAAATTGTTGGATTTCAGGATGTGATTGAAAAGAAAAATTTAACAACGATTTTTCATAATTTTAAAACTTTTCCAACATTTATTTACTTTACAGGGAATTTAGTATAGGAAAAACAATTGATTGTTCTTTGAAATTAAATAAGTTTGTTGTATGTGTTGCACTCATGCCGATGCATCTTGGTGTTTCATGTGTGCAGAGCTTTTGAAATGCGCCCCCGTAACGTTTAGGTTCTCCTGAGAATTTTCTGGACTTTTCCGGAATTTAATTCTCGTTTTCCTAGAGCTCTTTCTATTTATTAGATTGCTCTAAAACTCTTTTCATGAGCTCTGGATATTTTATTTGGACTCCTCGTGTCCCAATCTACCTCTGGGAATTTTCCTAGAATTTTTGGGATTTTCTGGGTATTTTTCGTGCTTTAAAAACATTTCCTAGAATTTTCTGGATTTGTTTTTGCATTGAAAATATTTTTCCGAAAAATAAAAGGAAAACCCTAACCCTTAGCGGATCGGGCCGGATCCAGCTGAACCCGACCCGACTCGCTAACCCTGCCCCGGCCCGTTTGGCCCAGCAGGCCGCCGCCGCCGCCGGCCAGCCTTCCTCGCGTCGCGCGCCCGGCCATCCTGGGGCAGCGCGCCTATAAAGCGCGACCGCCCAGCCCCGCGTGCGCCCCTGCTGCCGCGCCGCCGTCGCCCCACCCTTCGCAGCGCCGCCGCCGCCTCGCGCAGCGCCGCCGCCGCACCGGCCGCCGGCCGTCGCCTGATTCGCCGCGCCTGGAGACCGCCGGGCCGAGCCGAGGTCGTCACGAGGACCCCGACGCCGAGCTCTACACCCGGCGCCTCTCCTCGTCGACCGGCACCCACCGGAGCGCCGCCGCCCTGTGTCACCCGAGCCGCCACCGCCGTCCGCCGCCGCCGGGCCGGATTCCGGCCACCTCCGTCGCCCTCCGCCGATGGTGAGCAGCTCCAAGTGTTCCCCTCGACCTCCTCCTCCTTTTCCCCCTGCCCGCCGGGCCCCTCCGCCGCCGCAACGCCGGCGATTGGAGCGGCAGAGCCGCCGCCGGCCATGTCCAGAGGAAGGAGATGGACCTTTTGCGGTTAGGCCCCTAAAGGACCCCGTAATCTTCATCCTTTTTCTTGTGTCTTAATGATCTTGCAGAAAACCCCTCAACAGATTAGATGCTCCCAGTTTAGCCCAAGTCCTGCCCTTTTGCAGATCTAACCCTGTCCTTTTCGAGATTCACGAGCACTATTTAATGTGTCTCGGGTTTCTTCTCTGCTAGCCCCTGTCGGCTATAGTTAATCGCGAATAGGCCCTTGAAACCTTTAAATGCTCATAGATTCCACGTTTTAGCTCCGTTTCGATCCGTTCAAGTTGCGTTAGGTTCGTAATAACATAAAGCATACGTTAGAGGAGCTGTTTACCATGAAAACTTGCTTTTATAATTTAATTTGGAATTAATTTGATTAATACCAAATTGAATGCCTTTTCTTACTTAAAAGCAAATTAGGTTTTACACATCGGTCTTTCTTAATTAAACATTAATTTGACTAATACTATTGAATTGTATTTCTAAATAAAATTCAATTAGAGCTACACTTCGGTGTTTCTAAATTAAGTGTTAACTTGATTAATATATATTCCATTTGGTTTTCTAAATAAAAGTTAAATAGGTTATATCTCGGTTTTATGAATAAAGTTAATATGATTAATAGTACTGTAATTGTTTTCTAATAATAATTTGATTAGTAGAACACGAAGAACAGGGTTATCCGATTATATGTTCATGTACCTCTCTTTTCCAAAGTTAAATGTTGAATTTGTATAATCGGTACATAAACAATTATAAATAAAATCTGACTAAGTTTACTTCCGCTTTTCAAATGCAAATATAACTTGTGTTAATTCTAAATAGGGTGTTTCTCTGAAATAACCTATATACATGATTTTACTTAATTAAAATATATCCAGCGTATAGTCTTTTGCATGATAATCAAAAACCCTTTCGATAGTTGTTTCATCTCACCCGTTGTTCCGTCTTAAGCGTTTCTTTGCGATTGCGTGTCCTTCGATCGAGCCCTGTCGTTTAGAACGTTCTTTCAAAGCTTTTCTTTTGATTGATGTATTGTTCTTAGTTGTCTCTGTTTGTTGCTTGTATGTTTGCTCTAGAGTGATTGCTTCGGATGATTGCTACGAGTAGGAGAAGGAATGCCGTTCAATGATCCTGAAGAACAAGAGTTTGAAGAGCGAGAATTGAAGGCCTTGAGCAACCATTAACTGGATTTAAGGCAAGTGTAACGTGGAAAATTCCTTGCAACCTATTCACCTTTAATCAATCATTCATATTTGCATGTGTCTAACTTGATAAGCCTTAAGGTTGTACCTAGCTACTTTTATCCTGTCCTTGTTATACCCCGGGTTCATGCATTTATGGGTAGTCTTTGCTAAGCGCAGCTACTGTCACCTTTATTTAAGTGTTAATTTTGACTTAAAGGTTCACTTCAACATGATGGTAAAACTTGCTCTTTAGCAACTTGGCTCAGGGAGCTAGAGCAAGTGCTGTGTGCTTTGTTCTAGCGTCTCTCCGTAAGGTCCGGTTCGGAAAGCGGCAACCCAGGAACCAGTCGCCACCGCCGGAACTATTATGGCTCTGGTCTTGGTCAAGTAGCTCGTACGTCTCTAGCTCGCCAGTGGTTACCGAAAGGCGTACGTGGGGAACTGCAGTTCAAGCATGGACTTGATCCATCGAGGACGGTCTCACCTGCGCTCTGAGATCCGTTGGCTATGTCTCGTTAGGCACAGTCCCGTGTTGGGGGTGTCCACGTTCGCGCCCTGGATACCCCACACGTCGCGCTTGATGGACTCACGTTGCGCCCTGAGGTCCGCGCTCTGGATGCCATTGACCCCCCTCACGTTGCGCCCTGAGCGACGGTCGATCTCGATGCCTTGGGGCCATGCGCTGCAAGTTGGACCAAAACGGCTACTGTGCTTGTTAGGGTGTCTTGTGAAAAACCTTGTAGCGTCCCTATGCACTCACACCTCGGAAGTGTGGTACGTGCGTGGTTGGGTTGAAAGCTCCTTGAGCTTTTACGCTAACGGTTGGGTAAAGGGCGAAACCTCTGCAGAGTGTAAATCTATCATGATAGCCGTGCTCACGGTCACGAGCGGTCTGGATCCTTTCTGATTAGTGGCTCTCTTAATGAAGATGATGATGATGATGATGCTCTATGGTTCTAATTATACTTACATCTTTAATTGGGGTTACAACCGGGATCTCTCACATATTTGTAGTAATCAGGGAATGATAAAACGAATCAACTAAAAGTGCTAATGCAGTAAACCCGAGTCAGCCTTTTTAAGCCTTTCATACCTCCGTGTTATACTTGCTAAGTATGAGGGAATACTTACACTTGCTTTCAATCAACAAAACCCCGGATGGGTAATCAGATGGAGCATCATGTGAGGCAGTGGCTGAAGATTTATCAGAAGACCTTTCGCACATCTGAGCTGTGGTCAACCAGTTGGTGTCCCTGTGGACTTGAGGCTCGACTAGAAGATAATATTCAATAAGATAGACTTCCGCTGTGTAAATTCTGTAAACTCTGATGTAATTTGTTTTATTCGAGCATTGTGTTCTCTGTAATACCATATTTGTAAGCTATATGTGTTGTGTGGACTTCCTGGGCACACATATGGCAGCATTCGGGTTTCTGTGGAAAACCGGGTGTGACAACAATGCTCACAATGGAAGCGGACTGACTTTGGCTTTGGGGTTTCTCTCGGCTGTGCCCTTTCTCTTGGTGGAAACTTGGGAGGATCTGGAGTGGTGTCAAGCTTGTTTAGCAGGTGGTTTGGTTTGGGTGTGAAGGTGTTCTTGAGAATGGCTTTTGGTGGGTTTGTGGGAATGTTTGTGGTGGAACTCTCAGGTTCTCTCTCTCTCTCACCACTGGTCTCACCAACCTTCTCAGAACCCAGACCACGACCATCAGCTCTCTTAAAACCAGCAATCAACATCTTGAGCTGAGGCTCGCGATCCGACAACCAACCCAAACACTGTCACAACTCATCATTCTCATCTTGCAAGCAATTCACACACTGCTCTAGCTCAACATTCTTCAATGCAACAACATCACAAGCAGAACATGAATTTGTAATGGGAGATTTCAGTTGTGCTTCAAGTGAACTAATCATGGTGCGTGATTCAAGCAACTGAGCATGCAAAGCAGGACAAGAAGTACAAGCACCTAGCAAAGATGATCTAGACTTCAACTCAGCAAGCTCAACCCTAGCACCTTCTAGTTCATCTAAGCATGTCATATGTTTCTCCTTAAGCACAACCAGATCAGCAAGATGCACATCACAAAACGAGCATTCAACTTCATCAGACACAAGAGGAGCATCTTTCAACACAGCAATCTCTGACTCAAGCTTAGCTGCTCTCTCCCTAGACTCGCAAAGCAAAGACTCAAACTCCATAGCCTTCTTTCCAGTCTCAGAAAGCAAAGTCTCAAGCTCAGCCACTCTATCCTTAGACTCTCCTAGCAAAGACCTAAACTCCCTCTTCTCCTTGTTGGTCTTCCTAAGCACATCATCGCGGTTATCGACCAACTGCTCTAATCTAGCAATCTCCTGACGCAAAGAGGTGGGATCGGTCAATACCTCATCCTCGGAGTCGGAGTCGGAGTCGTCCTTGCTCTTCACGGAGTCGTGCGCCATGGTGCAGTAGTCGACGGCGGCGAAGGAGATGCCGTTGAAGTTGCGGTTCAAGCTCTTCTTCTCCTTGCGGTGGCCGCGGTCTTCATCTTCACTGCTTGAGCTTGACGACGTGTTGGTGGAGCTTGTGTCGATGTCGCTCGTATCTGCCACCATCGCTCGAGATCTGTGCTTCTTGTGTCCACCGTGCTTGTTCTTCGACCTTCTCTTATCCTTGTTCTTGTGCTTGGAGCGGTACTCGTCCTTGGGACGGTGCTTGTGGTCGTCTCGCGGGCGGTGCTTGCGGTTGTAGTCGTTCTTGATCTCCTCGGGGCACTCGGCGATGAAGTGGCCCATCTTCCCGCATCTGTAGCACGTACTCCCAGCACGCCTCGAACCCTTCCGGTTCTGGTACATCCGCTCGAACCTCCTCGTGAGCAACGCGAGATCCTCCTCGCTCAGCACCTCATATTCTTCATCTGGAAGAGACACAAGAGAAGACAAAGCAAAGTGTCTAGGAGTGTTAGCATGTCCATATCCAGAGCCACCGACTAGAGCCAGACTATGGGGATCAGTCGAACTCTTAGCCTTGGCAAGCAACTGTCTGCCAACTTCAGAAGACTTCAACTTCGAGAAAAGCTCATCGACAGACAAAGTTTCATAGTTTGCCGACTCCATGATCGCCTCAACCTTGGCACCCCACACGGATCTATCAAGTGCTTGCAGGAGCTTGATAGCTTGGTCATGATCCGAGTATGGGAGTACGGTAATGTTGGCTTTCATGTTGTTGACAATAGAAGTGAAACGCTGAAACAAAGCATCAACCGACTCTCCAGGCAAATGAGCGAAATTCTCATATTCTCTCCTATACATCAAGAAAAGCCTAGCCTTGACATGTCTATCACCACCGTGGGCTACCTTGAGCTTCTGCCAGATCTGGCTAGCTAGGTCCTCGCCCAAAACACGCTCAAACTCCTCGGCAGACAAAGCACGGAACAAGTAGTCAACAGCTCTAGCATTCGCCTCAAACTTATCCTTTGCATCCTGGGCATCTAAGTTGGTGGGATTGACATAGTTTTCATCTTTCGTCACATCCCACAGCAACTTTCCTTTGCCTCGCAAGAAAGAGCCCATACGCGCAACCCAGTTCGGGTAGTTCTTCCCATCGAAGTGCGGAGGCCCGGAACCCCGATCTTGGTACGCCATCTTTGGATCTTAGACTGGTTAGAGTTGCAAAGACCCATAACCGGCTCTGATACCAATTGAAGGACCGAAATGGCGACCAGAGAGGGGGGGAGTGAATGGGAGCCGATAAAAATTCTTTCCAACCAATCCGGCTATTTTTCCAAATCAACTCTGAAACCTCCGAAAGCGATCTTGCCAAGATCACGTAGCCATTGTCAAGCTACTGACCCTAGGAACAAGAAATACGTAGCGGAACTCGAATCGATCGAAACGAACACAAAACGGCCCGAAACAGGACTCGATCCAACACACCCAGGGGGGCGGTTAAACTGGGTCAGGGGGGCGGTTAAACCGCCCAGGCCTGGGAAGCTCAGGAAAAAGTCAAACCGAAAGTGGATCTCCCAAACCGCTTGAGCTCTTGAGGCGAGATTTTGGTCAAATGATCTAGACCTCTAGTGGAGTGTTTTCCCAAAAGATCTCGGCCTCTAACTCACTACAACTCCCGGAATCTCAGATCTCGCGAAGAACACCATGACCTCGAGTTCATCCCGAAAATCTCAAATCCAAAGCGATTCCTAGCATTTGGGGGCAAAGGATCACCAGCAAAAGAGGCACAAGGCACTCATACGTGAATCCCCCAAAGAAATCCGAGAGAAAACGCCCTAGAAAGAGAAGAACGAAAATCCCCCAAAAATAGCTCCAAAAATACCCCCGAAAATAGAAAAGGAAGAAGGAGCTCGGGAAATCAAATCATGGCACAAAGATGAGCAGCACAAACTCCATCACATAACCATGAATTCACCTATACAAAACTAGGAATGATTCGAAGTAGTTCTAGGTGGAGGGGATGAAGGGAAAACTAGTTCAAAGGAAAAACTAAAGAGATAACTAGAGAGATAGCAGCCACCAGCCCTGAGAGGGGCTATTAGTAGTCCAAGTGGTGGTGCTCTAAAGACTAAACTACCCCTAAGTGATACATACCCCTCAGGGGCAAATTTGACATTTGGTTCTCAGATATTTTCCGGCTCGGGCACCTTCCACTGCAAGCTAGCTTCCCTCCGACGCAAGCCTTGCAGTCACGCCGCGTGTCCTCCGGATCGAAGCTCCTCGACGTCGGTTTTGGGCCAGCCCAGGGGGGGCGGTTAAAATGGCCCTGGGGGGCGGTTAAACCGCCCCTGCCAGCCACACTCGGCCCAGCAGCCCATCTCCGCCGCGTCGAGTCCTCGGTCCTTGGTTTTGAGGCCCAAACCAAGGGAAACCGTCCACCGATGATTTTGTGGCCAAATCACCAAACCCCGCGCGCAAACTTTGGTTGTCAGCCGCCACCTTGCGCCGGCTTCTCGTCCGCGTATGAGCTTCGGTTGTGAGCCGCTACCGCGCACCGGAACCACGTCCCCTTGCTCGTTCTTGCCAGCATGTGAACCGCACTTGATCCACTGGCCACCGGGTCCCTCGAACCAAGCCTACTTGTCTCTCCGCTCCTCGGAGGCCGCCATGGCTAAGACCTTTCGCGCCTGTTCTTCACCTGCACCAATGCAATCAAGCCGCATCCCACACCTGCAATACTTGAGCCAAGGGAAACGTCAATCCACACTACGTTGTCAATCACTCATCACACCAAGAAGCGACCATCCACCAGTCCTCGGACACACCGGGTCCTCATAAGCTTTAAGATTTTCACAAAGGTTCTCACAACTAGGATTAACCTAGTGGCACAAAAAGTAATTCGACCTTCCCAAACAACTTTTATGCATGGTAGATACATCATGGAGGGCGTAGTAATTTTACATGAAACTATTCACGAGTTGCATAGGAAGAAGAAACATGGGCTTATCTTAAAGTTAGATTTCGAAAAAGCGTATAATAAGGTGAAGTGGTCGTTCTTGCAGCAGGCATTGTGCATGAAAGGATTTTCACCAAAATGGAATTTGTGGATAGAACAAATAACAACCAAAGGGGCGGTTGGAATCAAAGTTAACGATAATATAGGTCACTTCTTTCAAACAAAAAAAGTGTCAGGCAAGGGGATCCGTTGTCACTGATCTTGTTTAATCTAGCTGCGGATGTCCTAGCAATCTTAATTGAGCGCGCAAAGGACTCTGGATTATTGGGCGGCTTAGTTTCAAACCTGGTTGACGATGGATTATCTATTCTTCAGTATGCATATGACAAAATTCTCTTTATGGAAAATGACCTAGAGAAGGCCAAGAACTTGAAGCTCTTGCTATGTGCTTTTGAGCAACTGTCTGGCCTGAAGATCAATTTTCATAAAAGTTAGTTGTTTTGTTATGGCGAGGCCAGGGATCTAGGGGAGGATTACTCAGAAATCTTTGGATGTGACATGGGAACCTCCCGTTTAGGTACTTAGGCATCCCAATGCATCATAGAAAGATTAAAAACTCAGTTTGGAAAGAAGTAGAAGAACAGTTTCAAAAGAAACTAAGTGGATGGAAAGGAAAGATGCTATCTGTTGGAGGTCAGTTGGTTCTTATTAACTTTGTTCTTAGTAATTTGCCAATGTTTATGTTGTCTTTTTTTGAAGTTCCTCGGGGCATTCTTCAAAAACTAGACTATTACATGTCTAGATTTTTTTTGGCAGAATGAGGGACACAAGGAAAAGTGTAGACTAACAAAATGGATTGTTCTATGTACTCCAAAAGAGCTAGGGGGTTTAGGAATCTTAGACCTTGACTTACAGAATAAATGTCTGCTTAGCAAATGGATTTTTCGTCTTATTAATGAGGATGGAACCTGGCAAAGACTCCTTAGAAATAAATATCTGAAACACAAAACCATCACACAAGTCAATTATATTCCTGGTGATTCTCATTTTTGGTCTGGCTTGATGAAAGTCAAAAGCGATCTCTTTGAGACGTGGCAAGTTTAATCTAGGGGATGGGTCTCAGGTCAGATTTTGGGAGGATTTGTGGCTAGGCACAGTGACTCTAAAAGATCAGTATCCGGATTTGTATAATATTGTATGGAAGAAGAGCGCAACTGTGGCGATGGTTCTAAGATCCACGCCGTTGAATGTAGCGTTTAGGAGATCGTTAGTTGGGAATAATTTACGGACATGGCAACATTTGGTAGCCAGAATAGTAAATGTCCAACTAACGGGCCGAAGCAATAAGTTGTTGTGGCCCCTTCAGCAGAACGGTTGTTTCACGGTCAGATCGATGTATAAGTCGCTTGTTGTGCCTGTGAGCTTGTCGTACAATAACTTCATCAGGAGATTGAAACTGCCATTGAAAATAAAGATTTTTATGTGGTACTTAATAAATGGACTTGTTCTAACCAAGGACAATTTAGCAAAAAGACAATGTGAAAAGGAAGTTTAAAATGTTGTTCTTGAAATCTGGATGAGTCTATACAACACCTCTTTTTTATTGTCATATGGCTAGATTTATTTGGAGGATAGTAAAAGTTTCTTTTAACATTCCACCACCACAGGATATTCATCATATGTTCAATGGTTGGTTAAGTGGGATTGCTAAGAAACTTATGTACAAGATTTTGGTTGGAGCATCTTGCTTATGTTGGGCAATTTGGCTGAGTAGAAATTACATGATCTTTAACAACACAAAAGTTGTTACTCATATGCTGGTATTATACAGTGGAACACATTGGAACCGTTTTTGGTTGTTGCTGCTGAAGGAGGAAGAGCAGCCCCAAGTCACTTTGGGGTGTCGTGTGCTTGAAACAACGGTCATGGAGACTTTTGCTTCAAATGGATGGTTTTTTACAAATAGACTTGGTGCTGTTTAAAAACTTCCTTATCATTTGTTTTACTCGTTGGTTTAGCTCGGACTGGAACATAATAATGAGCAGCTACATGCATCGGTCGATGCAGAAGCTGGAATATTGAATATATTCCCGTTTCTAAAAAAATGGACTGTTATAAAGAGTGTGTGCGGTGTGCTATTTACTCTAAATTTGGCAAGGGTTAGTCTCTAAGAGCAAGTATTATTATGGGGGAAGAGCGAGCGTAATGTCGACATGGGGAGAGCCGCGGGCGAACGGCGAGACGCCAACATGCAGCGGGCGAATGCACGGTTTGTCCTATCAGCATAGCTGCCTCCGCACTTAGCTGAATAAAAAATTGGTTGCCGTCGCTTTCGTGGTACAGTGAAGCTACTGTTGCCAAATAAAAAACGTACTCCCTCAGTCCCAATTTAACTGCACCTAAATGATTCAAAAAATGTCCCATATTAAACGGTGAACATCAATTCCAATACACCAGACGCATACTGTTCATGTGGGCCCTATAGTTAAAAAATGGGAAGCATCCAAACTGAACTACTCAAGTCTCGTACGGATCATACTAGAAGCATCCCGTTTCCTCCCTACCGCAATGATTATTACTGCTGTTCTCAGGCCTGTACATGAGGGCAAAAACGTCATTTCCACTCTATACTAGTTGTTCTATTTGAATCCTCAAAGTGCATTTAAAATGGAACGGAGGGAGTAGCACCCAGCTGAGCTATAGCAGGTTTCGACGGCAGCGGGCGGCCCTGTTTAGATGTTTCGTGAAATTTTTTTCGAGTATGTTCCCTCACATGCATGGCATATTAAATGTAGTCAAAAAAGATAGCCCATTATATGGATGGAGTGTACTTCGCGAGACGAATCTAATGAGCCTAGTTAGGTCGTGATTAGACAATAAATTGCTACAGTAAATATGTGCTAATGACGGATTAATTAGACTCATTAGCTTCGTCTTGGGATTTACTGACAGAATCTGTAATTAGTTTTATAATAGTCTATATTTAATACTTCAAATGTGTACCCGACGTACTCGAAAAAAGTTTCGCGAAACATCTGTTAGGCCGGCGTTCGTTATAAGCCTTGCTCTAACGGTATGGAGCCAGAGCTTTCTGTCGGCTGACCAAAAGCTGACCAGAATAGTTACAGCATAGTAATGTTCTTGGTGCGGTGGACAGTGCTGTTGCTGCTAGAGCTCTACATGGCTACATGCCTAAGGCTGACTCCAATAACGATATGCAAACACATATATGCCTCCGCCGCGGCACTGTGCATCGCTGAATGGAGCTCGAACAAAACAGGCATACGGTGAGGCATTTTGCATGAGGAGGAGAGAGGCGAGCTAAAATGGATTGTCTCTCTCCTCAAATGCATTCTAACACACGAATGGACGAGCGACACGACACGAGGCGCGCCATCCTGTTGGCCATGGCCTCGCCCATGCCTGCCTCTTCACTTTGCCTGTTCTTGTTGGAGATGGGGTACTGTAGACATGAGGCAAATGAAATTTTGCCTCTCCAATTTGTCTCTTATTGTTGGAGTCAGTCTAAGGTGGTTCTCTTGGTGCCTCTACAAATTGATTTTTGGCCATCCGAGCTTCAGATTGTTTCATTGTTTGAACTGCCTTTTTACCTGGTATTGGGTGGTACCAAGACCGGACACAGATTCAGTAACGTTGCTTCAGTAAGTCACAACTGTAACTTGCCTTCTTGCTTCGAACGCCAGCACACTTATAAAGAGTTAAAGACTGCAGGTCTATTTTCAGCTACCGAAGACATTCAGATAACATCACAAATGGGACAGCAAAATAAGAATTAAATTCAGATTAAGTTTTCTAATTAGCTGTCAACTCAGATTCAAATAAAAAAGATGCAAAGTCCACAAGTATCCAACAAATACCAAATTTTCACATTCACTAGATTAATGAGTTCCAATTTCAAAACACCATTACATGGCATCAGACAAGCACTAAATCTGGAGCAACAAGTGCTACTAGTAAATAACCATCTAAGAATAGGCTAATTTCACTTGTACAATCAGTCCACAAAATGCTACAGTTAGGCTGGCCAAAATACTATACTAAGGCCACAAAATGCTATAGTTAACCACTATAGTTAACCCTGTCCAAAATACCATCCATCCACCTTGCACATACTAAAACAGATCTTGGCCAAGAAGAGTGTCATCTTCACAAATCGGGGCCATCAGAAATTGGGTAAAACTACCAATGGCATTGTAATCTTGCTGGCCCAATCTTGTGTTGCTGCCACCACTAGCCAATAGTACTAGGGGTTGTACCCCATCATTTTTCTTTTGTTGCTGCAGAAAATTCAGCTAATTAGTTTAGAAAATAATGACAACATATGGAGATGTTCAGATTGCATTAGAAATACCTTTGCTCCTTTTTTCCTTTGTGCAGCAGATTTAGTTGCCTTGCGCTTCCCTTTCTTGCGTAACTTATCGAGCCAAGTTCTGAACCGCCTTGCATTTTTGGACTGAACCTCTTTTTTCTTCAGCTTAGCAGCAGCAAACAAGCCATCTGTTTGCTGCATATTTGGGTCAACATTTTCTTGTTCTTTACATGGTTCATTGACAGCACTAGTAGATACATTGAGTTTCTCCTCCAGCTGTGAACTAAGGCAATCAAGAGCATTTTCTAACAGCACACAACATTCTCGAGAGCTAGCTACTTTATCTGCCAAATTGTGAAATTTATGAGACAAGAACTTGTACCGAAGTTGAGCTTCCCTTTTTGGATTTTCTACCACATTTCTTCCTTCTCTATCTTGTATACTTCCGTTGCGTGCTTCTCTAGTCCATCTATTTAAGATGTAATGTTTTGGCAACATCTTTATATTCATCAAATCAAGAACTTTGAGACCATGTGCACATAGTATTGCTGTCCTATTGAACATTCCACAATTACATGAAGATTTTTGGTTCAAAGGATCACCAATCACTATGCGTTCCTCCTCATAACTTAAATCACCATGCAAACTCCCAATAGAAATAGCATATCTGTTGTCTCCTAAAACTCTAGAGCATGCAGCCATGGACCTTTCATATTCACTCTGGAAAGCTTCAAATATTACAGGAGTGTATACTTCACTTACTTGAACTAACATGGGTGTGCGCATTTGTCTTCTTGGCAGCTTCTTTCTTGATTCAAATTCAGATTCCACTTCTTTACGCCTCTTTTCTTCCACTGTCCTCTCAAAATGCTTCAAAAATCGAACAATATCAAAATCTGATTTCAAATGGTTCTTCAATGCGTTATTGAAGCTCTCACTTAGTTGTGTACTTCTCACTCCTAAACTGAAGACATCTCTCATATAGCATTCAGCCCATTTTTCTTTCACCTTGTAGATGCTATCTAACCAAGTCTGCTTATGCACTTTAGTTCTCATAGCATCAAATGCCTCTTCAAATGTTGTCTTGTCCTCATAGCCATACATACAAGCACTAAAATCAGTGAGAATATGAGTTTCTTCATCTTCAGCTCCATCTTCATCTTCATCTTGATCCTTGTCTTTCCCTGTCTCGCTACCTTCATCTTCCTCTTTTTCCTTCACCGGCGATAAATGCTTAACAGCATTCTGCATTATGTGAAAGGTGCATAATCCATGATATGATTCAGTGAATACTCTTTTTACAGCCTTTCCCATTGCTGCATCTTGATCTGTGTAAATAGTCTGAGGTTGCTTTCCATTATGTGCAGCTAAAAAAGTCTCAAACAACCACGCAAATGATGCTTCAGTTTCATCAAACAGAATTACAGCACCAAAAATAGTTGTTTCCCTAAATTGATTGAGCCCAAGAAAAACACCGAAGGGCCTATATTCTTTGTTTGTGCCAAAAGTAGTATCAAATGTGACAACATCACCAAAGTATGCATAATCAAGGATCATTTTAGCATCTACCCAGAATATGTTGGTTATATGCTCCTCAATGTCCAGCTGCAAAGCATATTGGAATGATGGGTTCTCGGCGATTTTGTCATGGAAAAACTTCAACATACTTCCAGCCTGTCCAAAAGCCAACTCTCTTTGCCGTTTGCTTTGCAGAAAATTTTTACGGTCACGACAAGTGTATCCAAGGTTAGGTGGCCCACCAACTTGACGACTAGCCATCTCATGTGCAGCTTTTGGCCTAATTCCAGAATCATCAGCGGCTTCAATTTCAAAAGCTTGCAGCTCAGAAATCTTTCTTTGTGATGGCATCAGGTGGCATGTTTCAGGCAACTGAAGTAGGTGATTGTGTTCAAGCACAACATCAGTGACTTCATAATTTTTTTCACCTCGATCCAATGTAAGAGTCATCCGAGCTTTGCAATCAGTTCTTGTTTCAGCTCTATAACACTTTTTCACACGATCTGTTAGTGGTTTTCTTCGGTAACCCTCATTGGCACAAACATATCTGCATGAAGTCACTTTAGCATCATACTTGCTTACATTTGTGTATCTTTTTCTCACATCAAAGCCTACATGACCTCCATACGCCAACCAAAATGACCAAGCATCTTCTGGATTTTTAAATCTCAAGCCAAGTTCAGGTATGCTCTTGTCAGAAAAATTCTGAAATTCTGCCATTGCCTTTCACAGTAACTCACAATCGACTTGTTAATTTCTGTCATAGAATGAAGAGTGTGGTAAATTTATACGAACTACTCAAGTAATTGCAGTATATTGTGTCACAATTGCAATCACTCAATCCACACCATGACACCAAGCAAAACAAATGCACAGGATGTTATTCACCTGGATTCGTGAGGCGCGGCAACAACGACGATCTCCACCTTCTCCACGACGGCGACCCTCCTCCCTCAACACTGCTGCGGGACGGCAGGCACCTGTGCACCCTTCTCCAGCAGCTACCCGCCCTCCAGATGTGCCGGCGGTGCCCTAACCTAGCACCCTCTTCTTCGGGCAGCACGACTCGGGAAGCTGCGCGGGAGAGGGAGCATCGGGCGGGAGGTCCGGCGGGAGAACGCCGGCGCGCGCGGAAGAGGAGCGCACCCGCGGGAGAGCGAGCCCGCCGCCAGGCGCACGCGCGGGAGGAAGAGAGTCCTCCGTCCCGCCGTTTTTTTCCCCTCTGATGATTTTCCTAGCGGTCAAAAGATAATCCTGGACGGTGGAAAGGATTAGTACCGTTGGATGCATCTGGACGGCGGATGTGCTGCCGCCAGTTACGGGCGTGACTTGCCGAAGGCAAGTCACTGAATCCGCGTCCACCAAGACCAGGGCGGCAACTGCGGTGTGCACAGGGTGCGTAGCTACCTGAGCTCGTTGGGTCGTAGGACCCCAACGAAATTTGAAAAATCACATATAAAATATTGTTTATAATATAGCGTCCGGTAAACTGACCCTCTTGGCTTGATCTTCTGGCTTCGCCCTGAGGAGAGGATCAATAGTGTTAACACGTTGACGTCATATAACAATCCAAAGTTCGTGACTTATGACATGTATACACATGTTAATCACATTGGTCCAATCTTGTGTACTGACCGGAACAGACAAATAGTATTGACCGGAATATATAATACACATCATAGATAGACGAACAAACAGTACCAAGTGAAATAATAAACATTGACTCGACTACTGTTGCTGACATCACAGACGAATATACTGACCGGAATAACATCGACCAATGCTGATCTTGTACACGCAACAACACTAAATGTTTTTTAAATTATTTATATATATACATGACACATATCAAGGTATAATTGCCATAAAATTATTGCCTACCATATACGTATCCAGTTGTACAGGACTTAATGGATTCCTAAACGTATATATTCTATTTTAAGTTTTAAATCCTTTGTTACCATTATTGTATTGTCTATATACGTGGGGGCGCCAACATTTGGTGCTTGTGCTTCTAGTCAGGCGCCAACATTTGGTGGTACATCGGCAAAATTTGGGGCTGGAAAGACTTTCGGGCCGGGGACAAAAAAAAAAAAATCGAAGTAAATAACATTTCTGTCCAAACATGCTTGCAGTGTTGGGCTCCGCTTGAAGGGTAATTCAGTAAAAACAATCAGCGCGTTAACCCCTTCCCCCCGAACCGTAGCCACCCCAAATTACCAATTCATTCCCCTTCCCCGTCTCCACCGCTGCCGCCTGCTCACAGCCCGCCCTTCCCCTCGCCCTCCGGCGCCGTCCCGTCCACTCCCCAACATTGCCCTACGCCGCCGCCGTCCCCGCCCCCATCGACTCCCGCCCTTCCTCTCCGCCGGCGCCGAGTCCACCACGAAGCCAAGATGCCTCCTGGTCGGAAGAAGGGGCAAACCAAAGCCCACACAACAGGTATATGCCTTGGTCCATTTCCTGCTCGGCTTCCTGGCATTCCTCTGTCAAGGCGACGAGAACTAATTAGCATGCTTGTTCTGTTGAATTTTTGTTTTGTGCTCAGTGCTCACTGCTACTAGTAGTAACAGTAACTGGTGTTGATTCATGGAAAGCACCATTAGACCCGAGTTGTAAATGTCCACGGTTTGTGGTAGAATCTGTAGATGTCGATTACCATATGATATTTGAGGCATTTTCTAAGATTCTTGTGAATCAGCTAGCTAGCAAGCATTATTGTGTTCAGGTTTGATATAAGGTTGGACATGGCGAATCAGCTAGCTAGATTGCTCTTCTTTCATATTCTTATATGGAGGATTCACGATCAGATTGTACGGCTGATTCATAATTACCCCTTTGGTATGGAGGAAAACTAGATGATTTTCTTAGCAATTCCTGCAGCTTTCATAGGAACATACCTGCTGAATGTGCTTAGTTTTAAGCTGTTAGCTTTGAACGTGTCCTGTCCATGCATGTTAAATCATTTATGTTTGCTGTCTTTCATTTCTCTGTTAGGCAATTGATTCGGCAGCTTTTTAATGGCCTAGGGTTGCATTGATTTGCTTTGTATTTATGTTCCTTGACCTCAAAGGACGATGTCCTGTCCAAGCTCATCGTTAATTTCTTCTATGCATGTACAGAGGAGCCACATACTGAAATTGAAAGAGAGAGGGCTAAAGCAATGATGAGGAATAACCAAATGCTGCAGAGCCTTAGTTTAACCGCATTGGCTTCAATTGTCAACAAGTCAATTGCAAAGACCAAGAGCATGGCTCGTGAAAACTCTGGTTCTCTGTATGAACTTGAAGATATGGAGGACATCGAACATGGCGTAGTTGATAAGGTACTTGCAATCAGATTAATTGCCATTCTTGACTGAACTAGCAATTATTAATTGCACATGTGGTTTCCTTGGGCATTTCTCAGTCTACTAGCTGCTCTGAACAGTTTGACAAAAATGCCATGATTGAACTTGCCATTTCATCTCTGCTTAGCTCCTTTAGCATTGCTCAATCTGTCTACTGCTAATTGCTTCCCAATGCACTTGTCATTGCATGATTGAATCAAATATTCCAGTGTAATCTTTCATATTTTCAGTTCTATTAATCATCCTCGCTCAATATGCAATAAGACTAATTTTAATTTATTTCTTCTCATATTACCCATGTGAGGCCACACAGGTCTCACATAACACTATCATGTCTACTGGAGGAACAAGAGGCTCGAAGAGAATCATACCACCTGGTGTACAAGACCAACCTGCTAGAATAACTAGGCAGAGGATAAGGGAATTGTCATCAACTGAGGAAGGTCTCAATGGTAAATCTCCAAATACACAAGAAGATGCATTGATCGCTGCTCATTGCTCTACACAAGCAGATGATGAGATCCATAGGTGCAATGAAGGTAAGGAAACATTGCCGCTTTTTCAAAGAAATATGGTTTGCACATTTCTACCAAAATGCTTATGATTTTCACTGACTGTGAAATGCTCCTTATTTTCAGGTGAACCAAATGTTGTGAGAGATGGATCGAATAGGGGAAGAAGTATGGACAAACATTTGGGTGGGTTAAGCAGAGGTTTAAATGCTAAGATTCCAGTGGTCATTGCTGAAGGGAAGAGAAGGCCAGAGGCACCCATAGAAGCCGCAAAGCTTGCTTCAGAGAGTGGGATTATAGTGAGGCAACATGTGCCAATATATACACACTGGAAGGAGTACAAGAAGGATGAGGCTACTTGTAAAGACTATATGGGAAAAATTGCTGTAAGTAAATTCAGTCTTTTCCAACAGTTCATTGCTTATATGTTAGATGTTCCATCAAAGTTCAATATATGGTCTGAATGTCTCTTTCTATTGTATATTCTCTTGAATAGGATAAATTTAGTATGGACATCAACAACCAAGCTGTCAAATATGCATGCACTGATCTGCTCAGGTGTCGGCAGCGCAATATGAGGCACCATCTGAAGAAGGCTTTCTTTGATGGTGTACCAGCAAACCAGGTGACAACAACATCACCTGTGGATACCATGACTGATGAACAATGGCAAGCACTGGTGGATATGTGGTCAAGTCCAAAGCACAAGGTATGAGTTATAAGAAATGTTGTCTTCAGGACAAATGACCCACTTATAGGAATGTTTATGATCAGGATTGACCCACTTTCACTTCAGAAGTAGTGGTCTTATAGAATTGTTTATGGTCTAATACGTAGATGCAATTTTGTTCAATCTGATCTTACCTCCTACAGTAGTATACAAATCATGACTACTTTTTATATTTTCCAACCATATAATTTCCTCTGTTTCCACTATTTGCTA
Organism: Urochloa ruziziensis; assembly: GCA_015476505.1. Lineage (NCBI taxonomy): Eukaryota > Viridiplantae > Streptophyta > Magnoliopsida > Poales > Poaceae > Urochloa > Urochloa ruziziensis. The sequence goes on along the minus strand of CM027122.1, from coordinate 21,110,387 downwards.
TGTTTCTTGTATAAAATGTATTTTAGGACACAAAAATCTTATCTTCTGTGTTGAGAAGAGAAGTGAACCTGATTTCATCACTTGATATTTTCCAAGCTGCTTAGTTTAGCATGTAATCCAAAGTGATATCAATTAAATAATAAATGTTTTGCTGTAGCTGGATACAAATAATGACTAGTTTTTATATGTTTCTGTTCCTACTATATAATTTTCCCTGTTTCTTCCGTGTATTTCCTATCTTATTAAAATTTGCTTTTAGGAAAAGTGCGCAAAAGCCAAACTGAGTCGTGAGAATGTCCGATACCCTCAGAAGACAGGCTCTAGGTGCTTCATTGCACATGCCCATGTTGCGGTAAGAGAAACATTGTGTGGGTTTGATCTGTCTTCATGCCATGTTCAACTTTTTCAGATTCCAAGCTAACATTTAGAAAATATTTGTATTATATTTTAGAAGCAAGAGAAATATAAAGATGCGCCACCTACTGCAATTGATCTTTTCAAGGACACACATTGCAGCAGCAAGACTGGTTTAAGTGAACCTGTACGACAAGCTATTGTAAGTACGTATTGTTTCCTGTCTACATTAAATCGCATTGCTCACTAGATGTGCCTTTATCATATTTTTCATGTTTTGTTCCTGGATACCTTAAATCACATTACTGTATTGATGAATGAGTAAAATATATCACCATGCTCAAAGAATGATTACTGTAATATATGCATTATTTTACAAGTCATCTACTTATTGTGATTAGTTTTATTATCACATGAAATGATATTTACTAGCTTATTCCAGTTCTTGAAAGGTAGCTGATTCTGGTGTCATGTGAAAATGCTCTTATATGTTAAATTTAAGTTACATGTTAATAGTTAACTTGGATCTGAAGTCACTTGACTATGTTAGCAGTTGACACTACCTGCAAAGTTTGTATCTCTTTGTTCAAAGTTCTCTATTCCAGCTTAATCTTTTTTATTTAGCCATCGCTTGAAATTTCTGCACATTTGTATAGTAATGCAAATTAATGTTGTTAAATCATGTTGCTAGGCTCAAATGGAAGCCATCATAGCTGAACCTGCAGAAGGGCAACTACAAAAGACTCCTGTTGAAGCTGTTGCTCAAGTCTTGCCATCATCATCCTTTCTTCAAAATGTTGGCCTTGAGCAAGCAACCCCAAAGAGAAGTGCTAAATCCGCTGCTGCTGCTGCTGCTGCTTCTGCCGCTGCATGTGTAGAAGAACTGGAGGCAGAAGTTGAGGCAGAGAAGCAAGGTTCTGCTGTTCATGGAGATAAAGTTGACAGCCAGCAAGATGAGTTGGAAACCTTGAAGAAGAAGTTAGAAGAATCTGAAGAAGCAAGGGAGAAACAGTCAGAAGAGATTGAAAATTTGAAGAAACAAGCAGAGGAGAACAGGAAGCATTCTGTGGAAACTAATGCTCTTCTTCGTCGTTTGTTCAGCCTTGACAAGTAGGTCATTCCTTACCTTGCAGGTTCATGTCTGTCCATTTTGCTACCTCGCTGTGCTTGGACGCTGCCTTTATTTTGCTACTTAGCTCCTGATTGTTGGGACTCTTAAGTCTAGTATGTGACTTTGTTGGGCATGATTGCTGGTCATGTGACATGATTCTGCTACTATTGTCACTGATGGATTGTGATGAATTGCTACCTGTGACTTTTTTGAATTTTTTTTATCAAGATATACCTGCATTGAAGTTAAGGACAGTACGAAGACCCGTACAAAAACAAGTACATCAAGGATACAGATCACAGCTGTAACGGCCAAAACGCACAAAGGCCCCTAAAAACACAAAAATTGCAGCTAAGTCCCTTGTCCTTATGCAGCCGAATCCCCCATGAATCCATCACTGCTGGCTATCGCCGGAAAGCAAACACCACCAACCACTGATCAACCGGAACACCACCGCCACGATGCTTTGAAAGACCGCAGTAGACACTCGCACAGGGGATAAAGCTTACGCAGCAAAGACGCGAGGGACAGCCGAAGTGACTTTTAAATTGATTATATCTGACTACTATCTGTTGCTAAACATTTTGTGATGAATTAAATGTCATAATAGACATGCCATGTCGCTAAACATACCCAAAACAAGAATTGGGTACAAAAATTGGGTAAAAAAAAACATACCTAAACACAAGGAAAATGTCATAATCAATGGGATAGGCTCACACCTAAAACAAGAATTGGGCACAAAACAATTTGGTGGCTGTATAAAATAGAATGCCCTATTTTTTTTGGGTCGCTAAACATTTTATGATGGGGAATTGCTGGCGCCCGGACGTCCGATGGAATTCTTTTTGTGACGGTCGGTGCAACATTGAAAATACATATTTGTCACATTGAAAATACATATTTGCAACATTGAGAATACATGTTTGCAACATGTATAAATTATATACTGAAACACAGTGCAACATCTAGGTGCGGGAGTAAAAATCCCGCCGCAACATCGTGCAATGTTGCATTCAACATCGTTAATTTATCGTTCAATTTTTGCAACATCGAAACAAACCTATTGCAACATCACTATCATGCAACTGCAACATTGAAAAAATTCTACTGAAACATAGTGAAACATCTGGATGCGGGGGAGTAAAAAATTCCCGTCACAACATCGGAGCTATGTTTTATGCAACATCGAAACAAAACTATTGCAACATCACTATCATATAACTGCAACATTGAAAAAGTTCTATTGCAACACCATGGGTCTCGCCGCGCCATGTGGACGAGAGGAGCTCGACCCCCGGCCATGGCGAGGGGGAGCTCGACCCCGTCCATGGAGGGAGAGGGAGAGGAGCTCTTGCCGTAAGTCATGGAGGGAGAGGGAGAGGAGCTTGCGTGCGCCTTAACCATGGTGAGAGGAAGAGGATCTCGTCGTCGGCCATGGGGAAGACGGAGCTCACGCCACCAGCCATGGGAGGAGGGGAGGAGCTCGCTGTCTCCATGAGGAAGAGGACCTCACGCCGCTATCCATTGAGGATCTCGCGCGGCCGGCCATGGGAGAAAGGGAGAGGAGCTCGCGCCGAGGAAGACGGAGTCACGGGAAGAAGACTGTTGTGGGTGCGCGTGGACGGCGGCGGCCAACAGGCGCGAGGCCTGAGCAGGGGTCCACGACGGACGTGAGGACGGTGGCGTCGGGGGGCTGCGGAAGGCGGAAGCGGGCGTCCGACGCATCGGACGCCCGATCTACAACATTACCGTTTATGATGAATTAAATGTCATAATAGACATGCCTTGTCGGATCCTTATCATCACCATGTTACACGTTGTCGACATTCTATGACATTTTTTTTGTCCTACGTGGCACTTGCATAGTCATCTATGATCAAGGTTTTGTGACATTTGCCGACCTCAGTAATGACAAAAAAAAGGTGTCAATTGTCACTAAATCTACGATGTAAATATATGTTTTCATCATATATAGCTACGCGTGACAGATGACGAATGAAGTTTTGTCACGCGAACGTCACAAATTGCGAAACATGACCAAAACAAAGTTTTGGGACATAAATGAAACATCACCTATCACAATTTTTGTTGTAGTGTACCTTACATCATGTATAATTTATTGCCTTACGTTGGGCGCTGATGATGGGAACTATGGTGCCCGATCTTCTGTCATGTAAGAATAAATCTTGATTTGGTGGAGTAGAGCACACTCAATTCGGCTTCGGATCAACACGACATGTGAATCCTGCAATCAAAGCACCACTTCTCCTCTAGTTATCCATTGTGTGCTACCCGGTTGTCCTCACCACACAAAGGCTATATTTTGCATGCAAGTCAAGAACACAAACAAAGAGCAAGGAATTATGCAACTTAATCTACAGAAACCGGATACTCCTTAATCTAAAAATCTACAGAAACCCTAGATTAAGCACACAAAGTTAGGTGTTTCACAAATTGAGGAATAATGATGTTATAAGATAGAATGAATCTAAGAAAAATCCAAACCTTAACTTTGGCGACTCTACTGAATATAGATTTAGGGTTGACTAATGACCCTTGGACGTGTTCCTAATGGATTCGAACATGATACACGGTCTAATGACCCAAAAGACAATGAAACAACACCGTCATAGAATCTTGACGTCCACTTGTTTCAATTATTCTCATTTACTTAGAAGGAATTATGATGTAAGGTTGGTGCCATTAGAAAGCGTTGTTAGCACCAAGAAAACGAGGGTCCTAAAGAAGGTGCCGGACATTGGGCCTCAACGCCTTAGCAATAGAAAAGCCTAAGGGAGAAGGCGGTCCATGGGCTCACGCAAAGATGCTTGGGTCGGCTCCCTCATGAAATAAGCCCACAACACCATCATGGGGAACCATAACCACAAAGGGACCTAGGGAGGCATGGTCAAAGGGGGCAGTTAAAGATCTCGATAGCTTTTCACAAATAAAAATGCCGGTTGGCAATCCCTTTGACATGAAGGAAGGCCTTGTAAGAGCACTAAATGGCTACGACAGGCCTACAAACATGACATCGAGAGGTAGGGCCCGCCTCGACCTTGTCTTTCCCGTAAGACACCATGATTATGGAGGAGATGTGATGGCACCGTCTATAGAGAAAGGCGGCTCCAACCACCCTTCTCTATCTCGCCTCGTCAAACGACACAGAATAGATGCCCTACGGATCCACGTTCACAAGATCAGTGCAAGACCAGCGCGAGAACCAAGACTAAGACGGTTCCACCACGGAAGAAGACAGTGCACCCCTCGGTGGGAGTCCCCACGGTGTGTGCGCCTGACACCCTAGGGTGTTAGAACTAGAGCCCTGGCATCATGTGCCAGGGAAACCTAGGGCGCCGAAATAGGAGGATGGTGTTAACCTCTAAGGCGGTAGAAGGAAAATAATAAAGAAGGTTCCCTCCTGGACAACCTAGCAACAAGAACACATACGATGTAGGGTATTACACTTTTATGAAGCTTGAACCTAACCATGTCCAATCCCTTCTCAAACTTAACAAACCTAAAGCAATGCGTGTACTAATCCTAGGCTAGATCTCTAAAAGGGGTCCCATCAAACTCTGCTCTTGGTGCTTTCCCACCGTCAATTGTGTCTTCTTAGTTTTCCATGCATATGTACAACATTGAAATTAGACTTCATATGTGCCTATCCTCGCGTTTTCCCTGGGTTAGTGCTTCCTACCTTGACAATCCGGTCGCTGCCACCCCGTCTTCTCCGCCTCCCTTCTCTCGTGAAACTCATCAACTTGTCTTCTCTACTTCCCCTGATGGCTTCTCCACCATGTGCCACCGCCCCTAGCTTCTTCGTTCAGACATATTGATGCACCTGCCTCTTCGTCTAGACACGCTTGTCCACTAAACAGCGGAAGTGGGAAAGGGCCTTCTACTCTTGGCTGGAGAGGGTAGCACACACCAGCTAGAAAATTCCTCATTGATGTACACTACCTGGGGCTAGCCTGTCCATGCTCCGAAAGTGGCCCTTAAGGTTGCCGCTGAGACCAGGAACAACGGTGTTGGGACGATACATGGTGGTGGCTTGTCAATTTTGGCTCATTCTCGCACTAGGGTTCACTATCTGACTCGTAGTTTAGACTAGAAGAAATAGGTGGAGACCACGATGCTCACCATAGGGTTATTCATGTCGCAAATAGCATACATCGAGGATTAGAGGGATCTTGGGTGCACACAAGAAACGGGGTTTCAGCCTAGGTTCTTTGCTTGTGAGCGCCTAGGCTCATTGGTTGAGAGGAGAAAATGTGAGAGTGAGCCGGGCCGCATGGCAAACATAAACAACGTCAGAGCTTCTCACCATGGCTGTCTTGGGTGGCGATTCCTCTATGGTTGAGGCAAGTCTCCACTCTCATGGCAATTTTCTTGCAATTGCGGTGGAGGGAATGAAGGAGGAAAGCTTCATAGCTAGGGGAGGGGTGCGGCAAGGTCAGACGAGGTGCAGACGGGGAGGTGCTAAATTTACGAATCTTGGCTGGTCGCACGAAAGGTGGATAAGAGATAGGTCGCACGACCCACCTAGGCTCATTAGCATACGGTGGTCTTCTTCCTCAGTCCTCTAGACATTCCAATGTGCAGTTATTGCCTTCTCCTTCGTCTCTGGCACCGCTTGCCCATCCCGTCGCCTACAACTCCTTCTCTAGCTGGAGCCACTGCTGCGAGTGACGTCCCCACTTTTAGCGTCCGCCACCTACGGTCGGCAACGACCTCGCTGCCAAGCTCCAACTACTGCCAACCATCAATCCAAAGACCAAAGCAAGGCTCAACAATGAAAGCCTTGAGAACGTTAGTGATGTGTTATAGCGACGTCTCGCGATCTCCATCCCGACCCCTTCAGCCACTAATCGAGCAGATCAAATCCCCAACTGCCCCGCCTGGCGGTTCCCACCGCCATCTCTCCTGCTACTACCGCCAGGCCAAGGTCCTCCTAAGGCAGTGGACACTAGAGATGCCTCACCCCTAGAACCAAAACCCTAAGGCTCCGATGTGAGTGACAGTGCACCCGAGAGCAGAGGGAAGCGCATAGAGGAGGAAGAAGAGGATTCAATAACTCACATGGATTATACAAATCTCAAAATCTAAAACATGAGTGGCTTTCCTACCTTCCGAAAGATGTATAGGATTTCTCCATGCGGGGGGGGGGGGGGAGGGGGGGGGAGGGGGGGAGGGGCAGATAGGCTAGCATCCTGGTTGGCTTGGGCTAGGCCCAAGAGAAGGTGGGAAGGATTTTGGGTCGGTACTTGGTGTTCGGCCAGGACGAGTGTTAGCGCCTTAGCGGACCAGGGGAGTTTGGGTCCATGTGGGGAAGGTTGGAGGCCGATTTAGGCCCAGTGGATAGGCTCTTAGGGCCGGATGTGGCCTAGCTATATTGGCTCCTTTTGGGCTAGAGAAGAAAAGGGAAAGGGGATAGGGAAAATAGAATTTGGGCTTTAAGTTTTGAATGGGTTGTGGCCCAACTCTGGTAAGAGGCTTAGAGTTTTCAAAGATGAGGTTTAAACCTAAATGAAGCCTATTTAAATTTGAAAACACAGACTTATTTTTCACACATCAAATACATGCATTTATAGCAAAATAATTATTAGGCTAATCCAAGTTCAAGTTTCATAGGGGTTTCATGCAAATGAGGTGCCATATAGGAAAAAATGATGACATGGCAAGGAATTTATGAAAAGAGAGAAATAATGGGTTTCATCTAGATGAAACTTGGGTTACACTATTTTGAAGACTATGACTCTTGATGATATTAGCATTGGGATCTAGAGAGTTTCATCTCATCAAATTTCATCCAATCACGTTAATAGCAATTGAATGCAATGGCTCTAGCTTCTATGAAATTGTGAAAAGAAACTATGCATTGATAGATCTTGTTTCATCCATAGTTTCAAATGTCTTTTGATGATGATGTGTCACTCTTACTAATTGTGTATTGAAACTTTGCACTGTGATTAAATTAGGGGAATTCTTACTAACACTAGCTAAATAAATTTGGCACCCTTCCCGTCCCAGCAAACTAGTGAAATTAAGACATTCGCCTACTTCTTTGAGTAGGGTGTTGGTATGCCTACCTGCGATTTCTCATCGACACTCCATGAATTCTATGGATTTGATTTTATTCTCTTCAACAAATTTCTTGTGGTGCTAGGTGATGGACGACCGACAGTGGCAACCGAGGAGAACCTTTGGCGATGACGACACAAATAGAAGGGCAAAGAAACTAGCGACAACAAAAGATGATAGTAAGGCGATTGAGGAAAGAAATAAGCTAATGGTAAGGCGATTGAGGAAAGAAATAAGCTAATGGTAAGGCTACTGTGAACAACAATCTTAGTTTCATGGGAGTTTTATGGCATTAAATTCTATGCCACATCATCAATTTAGCTAATATGGTGAAGAGAGGGGAGTTTCATCGTTATGAAACTCCACTAGCACATTTACCTAGTTTTCACTCCAGGTAACTGTCACTACTAGAGAAAGCCCTGTTAGCACCTGTTGAGAACTCCCATTTAGCACCGGTTTTCTAACCGGTGCTAATCTTTCGGTGCTAAAAGGGTGTGGTTTAGCACCGAGTAAAATACCCGGTGCTAAAGGCTACTTTTAGCACTCGGCTAGCTTACCACCAGGTGCTAAAGAAATATGCACACACAAAACAAAATGGTTCTCCTCATCTTTTCTCTCCCCTCTCTTTTCTACCACCATGTATCTTTCTCTGTGTTCTTGTTCTTGAAGAACATAGAAGAACATAGATAAAATATGATAAATAGGTGGGAAAAATGAGAGAAGAAAGAAAGAGATGAGAATAACAAACTAACTTCTATAGGATAAGAAGAACAAAGAGCTTCACTTAAATTACAACATCTATTTAGGAAAGATTGAATCCAGAAAAAAATTGGAAATCAACTTCCCTTCCCGCGCCGACAGGCCACGAGGCGCCCTCCCGGCGGGCCGCCGCCGCGCCGTCGGGGCGCGAGCCCGCCCGCGCCGCTCCGTGCGTCGCCTCCGCGTGCGCCGTCTCGTGGCCGCCGCCGCGCCACCGCTCCGCGTGCCCCCGCCCGAGCGCGTGCACGCCCGCGCCCCGCCCGCGTGCCCCCGCACGCAGCAGCCGCCGCCCGCTGCCCCCACGCGCACCTGCCATGCGCGCGCAGCCGCCGCCGCCCGCTACCCTGAAGGACCGAAACGGCGACCAGAGAGGGGGGGAGTGAACGGGAGCCGATAAAAAATCTTTCCAACCGATCCGGCTATTCTCCCAAAACAACTCCGAAACCTCCGAGAGCAATCTTGCCAAGATCACGTAGCCACTGTCAAGCTACTGACCCTAGGAACAAGAAACGAGCAGCGGAACTCGAACCAATCGAAACGAACACCAAAACGATCCGAAACGCGGCTCGATCTAACACACCTAGAGGGGGGCGGTTAAACCGGCCAGGGGGGCGGTTAAACCGCCCGGGCCTGGGTGGCTCGGGAAAAAGTCAAAACAAAAGTGGATCTCCCAAACCGCTTGAGCTCTTGAGGCGAGATTTTGGTCAGATGATCTAGACCTCCAGTGGAGTGTTTTCCCAAAAGATCTCGGCCTCTAACTCAGTACAACTCCCGGAATCGCAGATCTCGCGAAGAACACCATGACCTCGAGTTCATCCCGAAAATCTCAAATCCAGAGCGATTCTCGGCGTTTGGGGGCAAAGGATCACCAGCAAAAGAGGCACAAGGCACTCATACGTGAATCCCCCAAAGAAATCCGAGAGAAAACACCCTAGAACAAGAAGAACGAAAATCCCCCAAAAATAGCTCCAAAAATACCCACGAAAATAGAAAAAGGAAAGGGAGCTCGGGAAATCAAATCATGGCACAAAGATGAGCAGCACAAACTCAATCACATAACCATGAATTCACCTATACAAACTAGGAATGATTCGAAATAGTTCTTGGTGGAGGGGATGAAGGGAAAACTAGTTCAAAGGAAAACCTAAAGAGATAACTAAAGAGATAACAACCACCAGCCCTGAAGGGGCCTATTAGTAGTCCAAGTGGTAGTGCTCTAAAGACTAAACTACCCCTAAGTGATACATACCCCTCAGGGGCAAATTTGACATTTTGATCTCAGATATTTTCCGGCTCGGGCACCTTCTACTGCAAGCTAGCTTCCCTCCGACGCAAGCCTTGCAGTCACGCCGCGTGTCCTCCGGATCGAAGCTCCTCGACGCCGTTCTTGGGCCAGCCTAGTGGGGGGCGGTTAAACCGCCCCTGGGGGGCAGTTAAACCGCCCCTGTCAGCCCACACGGCCCAGCTGCCCAAGTTCGCCTCGTCGAGTCCTCGGTCCTTGGTTTTGAGGCCCAAACCAAGGGAAACCGTCCACCGATGATTTTGTGGCCAAATCACCAAACCCCGCGCGCAAACTTCGGTTGTTAGCCGCCACCTTGCGCCGGCTTCTCGTCCGCGTACGAGCTTCGGTTGTGAGCCGCTACCTCGCACCGGAACCACGTCCCCTTGCTCGTTCTTGCCAGCATGTGAACCGCACTTGACCACCGGCCATCGGGTCCCTCGAACCAAGCCTACTTGTCTCTCCGCTCCTCGGAGGCCGCCATAGCTAAGACCTTTCGCGCCTGTTCTTCACCTGCACCAATGCAACCAAGCCGCATTCTACACCTGCAATACTTGAGCCAAGGGAAACGTCAATCCACACCACGTTGTCAATCATTCATCACACCAGGAAGCGACCATCCACCGGTCCTTGGACACACCGGGTCCTCAATCTCCCCCTTGATGAGTGCATTGACAACACACACATAGTAACCAATTGATATGAAGAAAATATAAAAGAAATCGAAAACAAGACTCAAGCAAGTGACTAAAAGCAAGAACAAGCCGAGAACAAAGTCACTCTGCAAGAGAAAGCTCCAGAAACGCCGACCCTTCAAGAAGAAGCGAAAGGGCTCAACACCATCGGCAAAAGAGCAAAAGCACAAAGCACAAATCACAAACTTCAAAACTTCCAACTCACTTTTCAGGACACACAAAGCACTCCCCCTGCAAAGATGCAACTCCCCCTGAACAAGTGAACTTGTGCGTGCGAAAAACACTCGAAAATGGCTCAACTCTCCACAAAGCTTGTGCTCTCAGCACAGGGGCGGTTAAACCGCCCAGGCAGGGGCGGTTAAACCGCCCCTGGCAAATGACCAAAGTGAAAAGAGCCAAAATTTCACAAACCAACTCGCAACGATGCCGTTCCAACTTGAAAACCTTCCACATGTGCCCAGCAAGATTTTCCAATGATCAAACTCTCAGAAACTTCACAAATTTTTAGAAAACCTCATTTTGGCAAAACTCTTCCTTCTCACACAATTTCGACAAATTCTAGAGCAAATAACTTTCTCAAGGATTCAGCAACATCTCCCCCTTGCAAAATGCTCCAGAAATTCTCCCCCTTGTTGACAATGCACACATCAAGGCAAAATGTACAAAATGCAACTACAAGCTTCTCAAATATACAATGAGCAATACAAAATGCTACAAGTTAGAGAAGAGGCAAACAAGATAGTTCATCATGTCACACGAGCATTGCCATCAAGAAGGTGAAGACATATATCCAATTGACAAAGCCATGAGCAAGTTGTGGAGTTTTATCAAAAATGTCACCACATGAGCAAAGTCCTAACCATGGATTGTTCAAGCAAAAATGAACTTCATCTCACCAAAATCATGAAAGGACAAGCATTCTTGACAAAAGATCATCATAAACACCCAAGTTCTACCTCATGTCATGTCAAAGCACGGAGCCATGTGTTCACTTCTCATGGGAGACTTCTCCGGCAAACAACATGCAACCGCTTAGCACCCATGTGCGCAAGTGTGTGCAATGGTGAAAGCATAGAGACATGATCATAAATTTCAGCAAATATTTCTTTCTCTCATCTTTCTTCTTTCATGCATAGACACCTCATTTTTCAAGTTTTTCAAGTTAAGCATGGTACATGAAATGTCTTTGCGACAGAAAGAAGCTTATGCTCCTCCACAAGATAAAGCATGGGCTAAACATTTACAATGACAAAGGTCTTTGACCCAATTGAAAAGAATATCACACCCTAACATGATCTTAAGCCAGATATAGCCATTTCGGCTCAAACAAGACATGCAAAGGCATTTACTCATGGGTGAAGGATTTAAGTTCAGTTTGTCATTTTAATTCGAAAAGCGACTATCTCAAAAGAATATATATCAAAACCATCAAGAGCATAGCCATCCATACAAGTAATCCCTAGCCAGCCTGCCTAAACTCTAAAATGTAGCAAGTTGTACCAATCACTGCATATAGGAGAAGCTCATCCTAAGATATGATACAAAAATGAGATCAAGATACAAAAGCAAGAAAAATGTACATCAAGATACAAAGATGGTACAAAAATATACATATGCTACAAGAGAAGCCTCCAAAACTCAGCTCAGAAAACCGCACACACACCAAGTTCTCCTCGCAAGCGGGTGAAGGTAACTTGGTCAAGTGGCTTAGTGAAAGTGTCTGCAAGCTGGTTTTGGGTAGAAACATGGGCAAGCTCAATATCACCTTTCTCTACATGATCTCTCAGAAAGTGGTACCTCACTTCTATGTGTTTGGTTTTGAAATGAAACACGGGATTTTTGGCTACACTTATGGCACTGGTGCTATCACAAAGAAGTGGAACATGGGACATGTCTAAGCCAAAATCTCTCAAGGTGTATGTGATCCAAAGCAACTGAGAACAGCAGCTAGCAGCAGCAACATACTCGGCCTCTGTGGTGGATTGGGCTACACTAGACTGCTTGCGAGAAGACCAAGACACAAGAGACGAACCAAGAAACTGACACTGACCAGAAGTAGACTTGCGATCAACACGACATCCAGCAAAATCCGCATCAGAAAAACCATGAAGTGCAAGAGTGGAATCAGCAGAATACCAAAGACCCAGCTCAGGAGTAAACTTGAGATACCTGAAAATCCTCTTGACGGCCTGACGATGTGAGGTCCTCGGTGAAGCCTGAAAACGAGCGCACAGACACACGCTGAACTGTATGTCCGGCCTCGTCGCCGTCAAGTAGAGGAGGGAGCCGATCATGCTCCGGTACTCCTTCTGGTCCACTGGTTCTCCGTCCACATCCGCATCCAAAGCTGTAGTCGTACTCATCGGCGTAGTCATCGGCTTGGAGTCGCTCATGTCGAATTTCTTGAGAATGTCCTTGGTGTACTTGCTTTGGTGCACGAATGTCCCATCCTTGGTTTGCTTGATCTGCAGCCCGAGAAAGAACTGCAACTCTCCCATCATCGACATCTCAAATTCCCTGCTCATATCGTCTGCAAACTTTGCAACAAGATCATGAGAAGAGCCACCAAAAATGATATCATCCACGTATCTGAACGATTAAAAGATCATTGCCATTTCTCAGCAAGAAGAGCGTCTTATCAACCTTCCCCATCACAAACCCCTTGCTAAGCAAGAACCCTCTCAACCTGCCATACCACGCTCTGGGTGCTTGCTTTAGGCCATATAAAGCTCGGTGGAGTTTGTACACTCGGTGTGGGTATCTCTCACTCTCAAAACCCGGGGGCTGCCTCACATACACTTCTTCCTCGATCACCCCATTCAAGAAGGCACTCTTCACATCCATTTGGTACAATTTGAACCCTTTAGCAACTGCAAATGCTAGAAGGATCCGAATTGCCTCCAAACGGGCAACAGGAGCAAATGTCTCCTCATAATCTATCCCCTCCTGCTGCGAAAACCCCTGAGCAACCAACCTCGCTTTGTTCCTCACAATCTCACCACTCTCATCCCTCTTGTTCTTGTACACCCACTTGGTTCCTATGGGATGGCAATTTGGAGGTGGTTCTACTAACTTCCACACCTGATTTCTCTCAAAGTTTTCAAGCTCTTCATGCATGGCATTGACCCAATCGGAATCAGATAAAGCGTGTCCAACATTTTTGGGCTCAAAAGACGCGACAAAAGCAGAATGAGCATAATGAGAGATGTTCTGTGACCTCGACCGTGTAGTGCGTTCATCCATGTTCCCGATGATCTTCGAAGGTGGATGATCCCTCTGTACCAGCCGGGGAGCTTCTCGCCTCGAGATTGCCTCCCCCTCAACATCAGCTTCCACTTGAACTCGATCTGGAGCGCGACTCGATGAAGGTGTAGCAGAGGGACCGTCGTCGAACGTCGTGGTAGTAGTGGAAGTAGAAGGTACACGATCTCCACACGGTGCCTAGATCTCCTCATCGTCTTCATCATCAAGCTGTTCTTCCTCAAAGATGGGCTGTCCCAAGTCATCATCACCTGCACACTCAAAAGCAGAAGAGCTACACGGAATGGTCTCGTCGAAAGTGACTTCGCAAGTCTCCATGATTTGGTTAGTTTCAAGATTGAGCACACGATATGCTCGAGAGTGATTAGCATAACCAAGAAAAATTCCGTCCATCGAACGAGACTCAAACTTGTCCAAATTTCCTTTCTTCAAGATGAAACACTTGCAACCAAAAACCCGAAAGTGACTCACACGGGGGGAACGACCATGGAAAAGCTCATAGCAAGTTTTCTTCTTGAAAGCACGAAGGAAAATCAGATTCGAAACATAACAAGCTGTGTTCACCGCTTCTGCCCAATACTTCCTAGGAGTCCTATGCTCATCTAGCATCGTCCTAGCCATCTCACAAAGTGTTCTATTCTTTCTCTCAACAACACCATTCTGAGAAGCAACATATGGTGAAGAGTATTGATGTTCGAGACCAAGATCACGACAGAAGACATCAAAACGAGTGTTCTTAAATTCCGTACCGTTGTCGCTACGTATAGCTCTCATGGCACCACCATTACTCTCGTTTTTCAATCTTAAAATCAGATCTCGAACAAAATCAAAGTCTCATCCTTCGACGCCAGAAAGAACACCCAAGCATACCGAGAAAAGTCATCAACAACCACAAGAACATACCACTTCCCACCAACTGAACGAACACGAGCGGGGCCAACCAAATCCATGTGCAAAAGCTCCCCTGGACGCTCAGTCATAACATCTGTCAAAGGTGGGTGGGAAGCAGCAACCATTTTTCCATGCCTACAAGGTGCACAAACCAAATCTTTCTCGAACTTGAGCTTGGGCAATCCTCGGATAAGGTCAAGAGCACTCAAGCGTGTGAGTAGATCAAAGCTCACATGACCCAATCTCCTATGCCACTTCCAAAGCTCAGAAGAAGTACCAGCGATCAAACACCGTGAAGGACCAAAAGATCGAGAAAAATCAGCACGAAAAATCTGTCCATCAGGAATGATCATACACACAAGGTCACCTCGAGAATCAAGAATTTTCGAATCACCACGCTTAAAACGAACCTCATAACCCTCATCAAGAAGCTGAGAAACTGAGAGAAAATTGAAACCAAGATTCTTGACAAGAGCAACCCGCTTCAACATGAAAGTATCGCTCACCTGAATAGCACCCTCAGACAACACTCTACCTCTACCCTTATCCCCGAAAGTGATGTACTGCCTGGACACCACCGGGGTGAGTCTGGAGAACCACTTACCATTACCTGTCATATGTCTCGAGCAGCCAGAATCCATCAACCAAAAGTTCTCCAAGCCTCCCACCTGCACACTCAGAAACGAGAACGAGAATGAGCGAATGACTCGACACTGGGGTTAGCACAAAACGAGTCAAACCAGTGTCGGGCCATCTGCTCAAAAGAGGGGTTAGCAAAATCAACTCTACCGCGTGAAACCCTCTCGTCTCTCACCATCGGACCTCTAGCACCACGCGGGGGAAAACGTGGCCTAGACTCTCTCCTAGCCTCAAAGCTACGGTCGAACCTCCCTGAGCCAAACTGACTGCGAAACGGAGGCCGCCTAGCAAACTCACGAACAGCTGGAACACCACGACTAGCAACCACAGGAACTGTACGCACAAAGGCGTCGCCTCTCGGCCAGGGTGAACGAGACACAGGCACACTACGAGAAGAGTAGTACCTGTCCCTGTTCCTCACCTCCTTCTCTCTTCTCACCTCCCTCTTCTTCCTCCAACAAAACTCCTCAAGGTGTCCATCCCTTCCACAATGCTCACAATGGAAGCGGACTGGCTTTGGCTTTGGGGTTTCTCTCGGCTGTGCCCTCTCTCGGCTGGTAAACCCCACTCCTCACAAAGGTCACTCTCCTCTGAAAGTTCTCTGACTTAGGTGGAAACTTGGGAGGATCTGGAGTGGTGTCAAGCTTGTTCAGCAGGTGGTTTGGTTTGGGTGTGAAGGTGTTCTTGAGAATGGCTTTTGGTGGGTTTGTGGGAATGTTTGCGGTGGAGCTCTCTGGATCTCTCTCTCTCTCTCACCACTACTCTCACCAACCTTCTCAGAACCAAGACCACAACCATCAGCTCTCTTGAAACTAGCAATCAACATCTTGAGCTGAGGCTCACGACCAGACAACCAACCCAAACACTGTCTCAGCTCATCATTCTCATCTTGCAAGCGATTCACACACTGCTCTAACTCAACATTTTTCAATGCAACAACATCACAAGCAGAACAGAATTCGCAATGGGAGATTTCAGTTGTGCTTCAAGTGAACTAATCATGGTGCGTGATTCAAGCAACTGAGCATGCAAAGCAGGACAAGAAGTACAAGCACCTAGCAAAGATGACCTAGACTTCAACTCAGCAAGCTCAACTCTAGCACCCTCTAGTTCATCCAAGCAAGTCATGTGTTTCTCCTTAAGCACAACAAGATCAGCAATATGCACATCACAGAACGAGCATTCTACCTCATCAGACACAAGAGGAGCATCTTTCAAAACAGCAATCTCAGACTCAAGCGAAGCTGCTCTCTCCCTAGACTCGCAAAGCAAAGACTCAAACTCCATGGCCTTCTTTCCAGTCTCAGAAAGCAAGGTCTCAAGCTCAGCCACTCTATCCTTGGACTCTCCTAGCAAAGACCTAAACTCCCTCTTCTCCTTGTTGGTCTTCCTAAGCACATCATCGCGGTTATCGACCAACTGCTCTAACCTAGCAATCTCCTGACGCAAAGAGGTGGGATCTGTTAATACCTCATCCTCGGAGTCGGAGTCGGAGTCGTCCTTGCTCTTCACGGAGTCGTGCGCCATGGTGCAGTAGTCGACGGCGGCGAAGGAGATGCCGTTGAAGTTGCGGTTCAAGCTCTTCTTCTCCTTGCGGTGGCCGCGGTCCTCATCTTCACTGCTTGAGCTTGACGACGTGTTGGTGGAGCTTGTGTCGATGTCGCTTGCATCAGCCACCATCGCTCGAGATCTATGCTTCTTGTGTCCACGTGCTTGTTCTTGGATCT